>CM027666.1:1252500-2502500 GCA_015731905.1 Salix dunnii | reverse complement strand
AACCGGAACTGCGGAAATCGGACCCGGAACCCATTAAGATAACTCTTTTTTTTTTCTCACGCTTAGATTCCTACTTTGAACGTTGATTCTTCAATGATGTGGGATTCACTTTCAAGTCAATTTGCCTGGTTGGCTTCTATTAAGAAGCCAAGTCCAGCAATCGACAGCGAGGGTTGGATGTTCATGTTTGATGAGATAAATGCCAGATAGTGAATAGAGCATGCGATGTAAAGAGAGTGGAAGTTTTGTTGCTACCAACCATAAAAGAAGAGACGAATCTTGCCATTTTGATTTGATCGAGTTTCATAACACCAGTAAATTCTCACGTAGAATAATAATGTTCCAGGTTTTGAGTGTTTAAAAGTGATTTTGAAAAAAATATTATTTTTATTTTTATTTTCTTTTTTGCTTCAAATTAAATGATTTTTAGTGTTTTTAAATTATTTTAATATTGGTATATATATATAGGAAACTGACAACAAAATTCAGGTAGCTCTCCACTTTGAAGCAAACCAGCTAAAAAGAGATTGCCCTTGTAATGCACCACTCAAGAAAAGGCAGGCTCTCCAATCCGGTATTGCAGATTGTTTTAGACGTCGTAGACATGATTTGTGCTGACATGAAGCGGTGGCTGCAAGATAGTCCTGAAGTCAAACAAAGAGAAGTTTTGTTTTGACTAGAACTCGTTAAATTAAAATTATGTATTTTAAAAATATTAAATTTTTTAATTTTAAATTTAAATTTTTTAGATTATTTTTATATAATAATTATTTTAAATTTAAAAATATTATTTTGATATATTTATAAATAAAAAACAATTCCAACCACATGCCAGACAAATAATAAATCCATATAAAACACATGCGCTGAATAGGTTTTAACATTATATATATATATAGATTGATTTAGAACATGTTTAATTTTATGTTTGGAAATTATTTTTTTAGTATTTTAAATTTATTTTGATAAAGTGAAAAATATTTTTTTAAAACAGTTATTTTTTTAATAAAAAAACAACAACAAATGCAATGCTACCAAAACCCTATTGAAAAGTATAAAAGTATTTCAGTATCTTTTATAGCAAAGTCTATTCAGCGATTGACTGCCTTGGCAAACCCGAAACGTGTATTCTTTTGTTTTGTCTTTCAATATGTTGATCTGAGAATCCTGCATGAGCACAGTATGAAGTTCAATATTTCAGACATAAAATTTCGAAACTTGCAAGCTTTTTTTCCATAACAATTAAAAGAGCCTGATAAAATAGTTACGATGAATAAACTTTATCAGAGAGCAAGCCAGGCAGACAATCATGGCTACCGAAAACAGACAACCATTCTAATTAAACAGCATAAAACAACCCTCCGATGCTAATATAAATGGCAAGTTGGATGAACTGAGCTGGAATGTACGTATCCCTCTAATCCCACATGGATTTGACAATAAATTTCTTGTCACGTTGCCTTCTAGCCACGGGAGACTGGTCAAGCTCGGACGACTCCTTTGAACGTTGATTGATTCTCAAGAAATATAAGCCTTCCATAATAAAGATTGAGATTTGCGTAGGAAATTATATGGTATTTCAGGTGGATGCATTCCACGATTGACAGGATGATGGATTCTTTTGAAGTGGAGGGCCTTAATTGTCATCATTTCCACAGTAGGCGACAAGCTGATGGAGAAGTAAGACAGTGAAGTCTTCTTCTTGTACATTGGAGGCCTGAAACACTAGTGAAAATAGCATCTGGATGCCGATCGGACCATTACTTTATAAAGGGCATGCTCTATATATTTATTTATGTATTTATCCACATTCATTGCATTGGTTAAACAAAACTCTTAAATAACTTTCAAAAGTGCTACTTCCATGTCTGTACACTATAAAATTGCAAGGTGCATATGTAAATTCTAGCATCGTGGTTGTAGTTGACGTGCCTTTGTCGAGAATCAAGGATGCCATAATGCAAAAATAATTTCATAATCTTACATTTTTTGGCGATATATATTTTTTCATTATCGTTTCATTCCATATTATCCTTTAAATTTGCTGGTTTGCCAGGGATTAAATGTTAAAGTATGACAGTTTAATTCAAAATATAGAAGCACGTGAAAGCATAGTAATATCTGCTTCAAAACTAGAATGGATTTATACATGCTCTTCCCCCGATGGCATGGTGGTGCGAAAGCCCTTTGTGATCTCAAGGCAATGAACCCTCGGTGTTTTCAATGACCAGAATATTCAAGAAATAAAGAGTAAAATAGCGAAACGAAGAGGGAAATCATGGAAGTTGCCCATAGATACGATGTTAGTAAATAAACCACTGGGAGTTGACAGTTCAGAGAAGAAAACAGGGGACAACTTAAGTGAAAGAAATAGCAAAGAAAGGAGTGCTTGCACGGTGACAACTTCCCTAACAAGTTCTAACAGCAATAAAACATACTGCTAAAAATACACGCACGCAGGCGCACACATCTTCCTCTAAGAATAACATGGCCAATTGACCATGCATGTTTACTCGGAGCAGGAGCCACTTTCTGGCACGCAGGTCAAGTTTTTGTTGCCACCATCTTCATCACTCCTTTTCCCTGCCCATCCTGCTATAAATGCCTTGAAATCTTTGCCAATTTTGCCTTTGATTTGACCCCTTCTTGGTGGAAGGCTAGCATTTCCTTTCTCCTTTGGGGTGCCAATTTTGTTGCCCATGCTTCTTCTGTAAGAGAAAATCGGTAGCGTATGTTTCCAGGGGATAAAGAAGGACAGGAAAGAAGCTTTGAAAGTCAATGGAGAAAAAGAAAGGAGGGATAGGGTCTATATATCTCGAAGGCTGAGCGTCACACGGGGCCAAATTATCATAAAGCGTGAAGCACAGTGTGAACACATAGTACTGTTGAGCACAGTGAATGGATCTTCCGTGGTGGGTTTGTCTTCAATACAATAACATGATGTGGAACCCATCAGGAAATTTTGTTTCCCTGAAATTATATTGCAAGTAAAGGAAACTTTGACAAGAATTGACAGAACAACAATGGATATTTTTTATGCGAGGAAACCATCCTCTCCAGGAGCTTATTATATAAATTCATCTCAATGATTAAAATACTAGTTGTTATAGATTTTTATAAAATAATACATGTCATGACGCGAACTCAAAAATTGTCGGAGATTATAAATCCTCTAGTATTACATCAAGCCAAAGTGCATGGGATATGTTAAATACGAAGATAAAGAGAAGAGTCCATTACTATGCTGTGGCAGACATATAAACATAGTAACCTAACATGTCTGTTCCTGTGTTGAAGCTGCCATCAAAACTTCTACATGGTCAAAAGACCTGAAACTTTTGAAACTTGTTATCCTTAATTCATTGTCTTGCTCAAGTGCAGCCACGCACTACGAAAAGGTCGAGGTTTGGTGTGCTTCCTTGGCACCCAGAGAAAAATTAAAATAAACGCATGCTCTGTTTTTTTAATTGTTGATACTCGTGCCTTTTGATACTTTTAAAAACTCGTCACAACTCCAACTGAAAACACGAAATCCCATGAGATCCAATGTCTGCTCAGGTACACTCCATGTTGTATTTTATGATGTGTTCACACTGTTAGATGGCCTCTGGAGGGATGCATTTTGTTTTTACAATGTTTCAGCCGAAATATTTTGCATGGATTAAAAAAATATAATAATAATTTTTTTTTATTTCAGTTTAAATTTAAGTTTGATTTAGATGTTTTAGTTAAATATAAGTTGAAATGTTATGGTTTTGTTCCGCCCATTTTATTTTGGTCAAATAATATTTTTTTAATAATAAATAATTTTATAATATTAATTATATTTCTTAATCCGACCGTTAGATTGAGATAAAAATTTACTAGGAGTTTCTTGATATATTTATATATATTATGTTAAAATTTCAGAGTAACCAAAGAATGTAATGATCTTACGAGATTAATAATAACATTATCATAATATTATACATGTTTATAATTTCATTTAGAAAAATCATTTTATTCTGTATTTTTTATATTAAAATACACAATTCTAAATATTTTTATTTTAAAATTTAAAGTAATTTTTTCAATTAATACACACTCACACACACACATATCCTACATATCCAGTGGGTATTCATCTGATAAACAAATCTCTTTTCAAATCAAGACAATATACTTAAATTGATAAACATAGGAGGGGTGAAAGGCATGTAAAATAAAAGTGTATGGACCAAGAGAATGAGAGTATAGCGGACATGAAAGTGGTGAAATCAAGTCAGCTTTTGTCTCCCCCCTTCTCGCCAGCCGGGCTTGTGATGTTTATCAACTAAAAAGCTATACCCGCGGAGAAAATACTGTAACAGTAAACATGTAAATTGTGACAGTGTACTTACTAGTTTGCTCCTCAATACGATGAAATCTAACTCTTAACCTCAGGCTTTTTTGTCTTTTCGCAGGTTTTGGTTGACATTTTCTAGTTGCTTAGAGATATTTGTGTCTTTTATTAAATTTTGTACAACAAAAATATATTTTTACCCCTATTATTAGACAAAACGTGTTGAATGGGCAAGAGTTTTTTTAGTTTTTTTTTTTATCTATCAATTAATAGTAAAATAATTATTACACATTTGCACAAGACAAAATTTTGATTTATCAACCATCAAGTAAGAGTATTTTAGATTTTTTTTATATCATTTGATGCATAATTAAATTATAAATATACCCTTGATAAAATAGAATAATTAGCTCTGGGGTTATATGCGAATTTTCATATTCAATTTATTTTTTAAAATGAAAAGCTGCAACGCGTCACCGGCAAGTCCCCCGACTATCATGTAAAGACATGCACGTTACCAATTAGAAGGGGAGGCGGCGGCGGAAAAGAACTTCTGTCTGTTATCCTGTCAATTCTCGTGTGGCCACCACGGAGCACCGCATGGTGTGTGCTAGGTGGTGTATTCTTAGAAATGAAAATATATAGGAGAAAAAAAGAAGAGTTTGGGGGGGCGGGGGGGCTCACCCCATATTTCATTTATTTATTTCTCGTACAGTCAGAGGATCACTGGTCCAGTTCTCATCTGAAAAGAAACCAGAAGGTGTTGTGGTAATTGCAAGGTTGGCAAGCAAACTAAAGCTTAAAGTATGCAATACTAATGAGGGGGAGAGAGTCTTCAAATAGAAGTCTATGGAGAGCCGAGCCCATGTTCAAGAATAGAATCATTTGATATCTGTTATTTGCTTTGTGATTTATAAAGATAAAAGACGCGACGATGAATTATTCTTGAAAGATTCCACCACCATTTCTCTTGCCATTAGTTCATTGAAAAGAGTTCTGCAACGCCTTTGACTTCTGCTAACAGCATCAACATTGAAGCAGAAAAAGAAACACGAGAAACACAAACTCTGAGTGATATTAGCAAATTCAGAGATAAATGAAGTTTTATCCTAGAAACAAAACAGACTCCCGTCCGGTCTAGCTCCAAAAACATAAACCTTTTAAAACTTGGCATAAAATAAGAAAACCAAATTTTGTAAATGCATGTTTATAGATGAAAATAAACAGCGAAAAAAGAACCGTGAACACAGGTTCAGAATGCTTAATCTAGTGGATAAGGAAACGAAGCAAAAGAGAAGAACAAGTTGCCACAGTCATTCCGAGGTCAATAATCTGAATGTCCCTCTGAAGTATATGTGCTTGTGGAAGCTGAGCCACCATTGTCACGGCCCTTCTTTGCTAATCCAACCGTTGAAACAACATTCTTTACTTTCTGGACCAACTCCCTTAGTATCCCAGCCTTGATTTGACCTCTTCGTGGAGGGATCCTTGCTGATCCTGGCCTTTTCTCTCTCTCCTGATACTTATATTCCATTGTCTGAAATTGTCAAGAAGTAGTAGAAACAGAACACAGAGTCCGTTTTCAAACAGAGGATAATCAACTAAACTAGGGCTGTCAAGGAGCACAGACGGTAAGGAGAGGTTTTATTAGTCTCGCCAGCAAAAGAATAGAATGGAGACAGAGATTATTTGGCGAGGGGCGAGGGACTGGTAGTGTATACATGTAGATTTAGGAGAGACCTGCAGCGTATATATGCGGAGCTGAGAAGCAGCCGACATTAAACCATCCAGTCAAAGGATCCACACACAGTAAATGAGGATCTTTAAAATCAAGGTAAACGAATGCTTAATCTCAACTATAGACGTGGAAATTCTAATGTTAAACAGCTGTATCTTTGTTGTTAATTGTTTCTTATGAATTTTTAAGTCATGGTTTGGTATGGATAGGCCTTCGAGCAAGGCAATAAGTAAAATTAAATCACAGCTGTATATATATATATATATATATATATATATATATATATATATATATATATATATATATATTAAAAATAATTTTGAAATTTATGTTTTAATTAATATCATTCTCTATGTTGTTTTTTGTGGTTTTTTCGATCATTTTGAATAACAATTATTTTTTAATTATATTGCGCGTATTTAATTTTTTTCATAAGTTAACATGATTTATTTATGATTTTTTATATATTTTACATGAATTAAATATTTATTTTTATAAATAATATGCGCAACCCTGCATTATTTGTTTTTCATTTTATTTAATAAATTTTATATGCATGTCAATCTATATTATTGATTTTCATGAACAAATTTATAAACACGACCAAACAAATGACCATTATTGTGATACAAAATGTCTTGATTTTTTTAATTATGTTTTTATTGATGCATTTTTCCATTTAATTTAAATAAAACCAATCTATGTAATTTATTATTTATTTTTTACAAAAATAAACACACTAATAATGTCTAATTATTTTACTAGTAATATGAATCCTTGGACTCTTAAGGCTAAACAAGGTATGGGTTTGGGGAAAGATGTTACATGCCACGAACAAAAATATGTTTTTCAGGCTAACATTGCAGTATGGTGATTGGGTGAAATATCAAAAAAACAAAACAAGTCAATATCTCCAACGCCATTGGATTGTTCACCAGGTCCATGCATGTTCATCCTCCTCGAGTCTCCTTCAGGATTTCCACTACCCACTTAAGCCCTGCTGTGTGAACATGGAAACACGAGAGCGACAAGTCGCTTGACAAATCTGGATCACATGAGCTGGACTAGACAAACTTGCTTCGACGTTGTTGGAGAGATCGAAAGTACCAGGAACAGCTAAAACGACGGCGACTTTGAACCTTAGAGGCAGACGTCAATTTCCTCGGATGTATATGCCATGAATTTGAGGATCAGAACCCTTCTGCAGTTCCAAGTGAGACGTGGCTTCCCTGCAAGGATATTGAAAAATTGCGAGCCACAAGTTACATGGATCTTCTAGTGCATCTTGCTCGCTTTCTCCTCGAACAAAATCATCCTGTGACGACTGACGACTAATTATCATGGCCTTCGAATCTCAATGTGCATCGCAGAAGAAGGTCAAGTCAACGGACCTTGTAACTTGTCACGAGCACATTGTTGTTCAAGGAACCGGCCTTCTCCTGGTTTATCTTCATAACAGGCCTGTGCTTTGACTATTTTACATTTAGTTTTAAAAGTATTTTTTGAAAATAAAGATTTTTTATTTTAAATTATTTTTATATTTTTATATATTAAAATAAAAAAAAATTAAAAATATTATTTTAATATATTTCAAAATAAAAAACACTTTTAAAATTAATAGAGTTTGACCGGATGACACCACTGTGGCTCAGCAACAGTTGTTATAACTTATAAGTGGGGTTAGTGTATGATTATTTTTAAAAATATTTTTTATTTAAGTAATATTTAAAAAAAATATTTTTATCATTGGTACTTAAATATTATTTAAAAATATAAAAAAAAATTCAAGAATACTTTTAAAATATACCGTCAAGCATTCTTAGATAAAAAAAAATCAGCACAGATAATTTTTTCTGAGGCAGGAAGGATATTTCATTACAGTGCGAGAACTGTAACAGTGCATGAACTGTAATGAAATTTAAATAGTTTATGTTTCTTTTATAAAGATGAACTAGACCATGTAATAAAATTAATCGATAAAAGTATTGAAAGCGAATATTACAGAATTTACCACAACGATGTCCATTTTAATATTACAATTTTTTTGAAAATTTTAAAATATTTTTTTAATATTAATTTTTCAAAAATATTTCAATAAAAAATACTTTAATGGACAATCTCAACCATGCTCCTATCAACCCCACCATACAAAATACAAACAATATCACATCTTACAAATATAATCTGACAATATTTTAATAAGAATAGCAGTCCCGTTCAAAAAAATATCATATTTCTTAATTAATTTTTTATTAATAAACGACAGGAAGATAAAAATTGAAGAAGCCCGCGGGTTGGTAGATCATGAATTTTAATACGATCGGATATTTTTTATTTAAAATATATTAAAATAATAATATTTTTTTAATTTATTTTGTCTTTACTGTATTCAAATATTGTAAAAATAAATAAAATCATTTTTATTTTAAAAGAATACCTAAAAACAACAACCATTTAACCGGGGAGCCTGGCCCGTTTGAGAATAGTTACTTTGTAATTTCCCGGGCTTCAGCCCCGATCATAAAAAAACAATAATAAAAAAACAATACTAATTTAAACTAGACATTAACTAAAATATAAAAAGTGTGAACATTTTCCTGTGATATTTTTACTGTATACATATGGATATGGATTATCATGGATTGCTTCATCTGAGGGCCAGGAAATTTAACCCTCAGAAACTGGGTTATTTTTGATATATTTCATGGGACATGTATAGTGTGTTTTGATTTCTTTACATGGTAAAATTATTATTTCACCCCTGAATGTTGATAAAAAGACGTGGAACAATGAGGGCATTTTCCTTTTTTCATCCATTCATGCATGATGAAACTACACAAACATCTCTTGAAAAAAAAGACAAAAAAACCCTGGAGTCAGGGGTGTTGTGGTCCTTTCATCATTGTTTTTTTCGTGGTCATCACGTGAATCCAAAGATGTGTAGATAATTTATATTTTTTATTATTTCCTTGCAAAAACAATGTGGGCATGTCGTACGATGTGCCAACAGTGTTTCACACACACACTTTATTATGGTTATGGGTGCTGGGTCGTTTGATAGTGGAAATTGACCGTTCATCATGTTACTTGGAGCGTCGTCATTTCCTCTGCCTCTCAATACCACGCATGTCGGTGACAGGTAGTCGGAGAATCACCGGCGAATGGTTTTTAATTTTTCTCTCCCTCTTCTCTCTCATACCACTGTAAATTACACGCAAGGCCTTCATGTTTTTCATTGTTTTATTCCAACCCCTTTCTTTTAATTTCGGTTTTGCTCATGATTTCTTCAATAAAAAAATTGTTTTTTTTTTCAATTACATCCTTTGATTGAAATTGATTATATATGTTGGTTTTTATGTCAATCCCTGTTTATTTTATTTTTTGTTTGTTTTTTGCTCTTTTTAATTTTGTTGGTATGCAGGTTTTATTTTGTTTTGATTTTGTCCTCCAGTTGAAATTGATAGTTTATGATACTTTTTAATTCAGTCCTTATTCTTTTAATTTTATTAAAAAATTACATTGCAATTTCTCTCTCTCTAAAAAATGCCTTTATTTGTCATGGTCCCAAAGTTTTTATTTGTTTAAATTTTATTTTTTGATTGGGATTAATCATATATTTTATTTTTCATTTTGATCCTTGTTTTTTGAATTTTTTCTTTAATATTAATTCCTTTTGTTTTTTCGATTCTTCCTGGATGGTGCTAATTTTCTACCAACATTTATTCATCTATAATTTTTTTACTGGGGTTTTATTTTTATCCAGTTCAACCCCAAAATTTTTATCTATGTTAATGATCATTTTAAAATTATTATCTCTTATCTTTCTCCTTTGTTCTTTTTTTTTTGTGTGTGGTTTTTGTTATTTTTACTTGTTTTCTGGACCATATAATTTTATGATTTCATTATTTGCGTGATGATAATGATAATTCAGGTGTTTTTTTTTATTCTTTAAGGGAATTTAATGGCTTTAATTGTTTGAGAAGTGATGTTGATAATAATTTTAATTGTCATAGTCATGACAATAATAGTAAAATAAAGATGAATTTTCAATGATATCTCTTCTTTTTGTAGATAAAAATTAACTACTTGTTTTTATTATTTAATTATTGTTGATGTTTTCACAATTTATATTTTATTTGTTGTATTTAATTTATATTGTTGATAAAAATTAATTACTTGTTTTTGTTATTTGATTATTGTTGATGTTTTCACAATTTATATTTTATTAGCTGTATTTAATTTATATTGTATTATAAAATAAACTAATCATAATACAGTGAATTCTATAATTCAGGTGTCCGAATCTTTTTATTTTTTTAATGATGATGATAACTTTTGCTGGTAATTTTGTTAAAATTCAGATAAATTTATATTGATTTAAAATTTATATATTTTATAAGAAATTTGCACTTTAAACGAATTTTATATAAATTTATTATTTTATTCAAATTTATATTATAATAATAAAATTTTATATAATTAATATTTTTTTAATCGAAAAAAAATGATCGTAGCCGCGTGTTAGGGGCTAATAACGTCGAAATTTAATTACCACCATCATTCCGAATAAACGGTCTAATCAACTCGTTCTCGTAACCCGATTATCGATCCCTGACCTAAGGTTCCAAATTCCAAGGATTTTTTTCTCGGACCCGAACAAACCCTGGTCTTTTAGCCTTCTCTCAGCCCCTCGCAATTTCCCTTACTCTCTGGGTTACTCCCCGATTCAACCTCCGATCAGGTAAGCCCTAGCGTTCTTTCTCCTTTAACTATTTATGTACTCATGTACAACTATACAAGCAACGCCAACCGAGGAGATAATGCAGGTCGCTTGGTTCTTGTTCCTCGCGTTCCTTTTAGTTTCAATAATCAGTGCTGATTCTAGGGTTTTATTGGCGAGTTCAACTGCGAAATTTGTGATTCTAGGTTTTCTTTTTACAAATTATTGGTTTGCAATCAGAGAAAGATGGATCACCACGAAGACGAGAACCGTGGTGGAAGTGAAACTCCTAGAAAGCAAGACGATGAGGTGCGATTGCTGTTTTTGTTTCTGTCAGTTTTAGTATTTTAATCTGTGTGCTTTTAGAATTTGGGAATCATGTTAGTTTTTTTCTAACAACAAATATTAGTTAACGATGTTCAAGTTGATTTTTTCATTAGCTTTTGGCTGCTAAAAACCACTGAGAATATGCAGTAGCTGCTGCAATTGTTATCATTTTCCTTTTCGTTTTATTTTTTCTAGCATTGTTGTTAAGAAGTTTTGTTTTGTTTGTCAGGAAGCGGTTGCTCGACTCGAGGAAATGAAGAAATCTATTGAGGCAAAAGTTGCTCTTCGTCAAAGCAATTTGAATCCTGAAAGGCCTGGTTGGTTATGTTACAAGAATATTTTTAGGGCTTTTTAACTGTCTAGTGGTTACTCAAAAGGATAAGCTCATCTGTCAGTGTCTGGTTTTCCTGAATTTGTTTTGAATTTTTTTTTCTGTGGTGACTGAAAAGTATAAAGGTTTGCTAGTTGTTTTGTTGTTTATGCCTGATAGATATGAACAAAAGGAATTAGGCTGATAATGCTGTATTAAGTGCAGATGATCTGTTGATTTATTATTATTACTGGTTTTTATCTTATGTAATGGGTAGAAATTCCCTGGCGCGTCACCTCATTACTATTGATGTTGTGTTATTTTGTCTATCGAAAAATGAGTGACTGACCTTGTCAAATTTGGTAGGGTTCCTATACTGTCTGATTGAATCCATGTTGGTTATGCTTTGATGCTTTTCCCCTTAGCATCACTACTGTTTATTAGGATCCAGATGGTAATGATAATCAATGTGATGCAAGTGATGATGATAATAGTTGACCCCATGAAGGCAAGGATGGTTAGTAGTGGTGATAGATTTTGATATCATGCATCAGGTAGCAAGTCATGAAATGCAACTTTCTTTTAGTATCAATATAATTTTTAATAAGTCTAGTGGCAGTATTGCGGTCATGGTGGCATTACAGTACATGAGAAATGATGGCATAGGTGGCTGACAATTTTGTACCATTGGGATTTAAAAAATGACAGCAGCATAGACTGAATTTAATTAAAGACCTGGGAAATATCCTTGAGCTTTCTAGTTTAATCCTCAATATGTCTCAAAATATTCTCCTTTTTACTCCTGACATAGATATTCTTGAACTCAAGAATCCTTTTCAAAGGTGAATTATGCTTTACATTCTTTCATAGACGTGCACTCTTAGTGGAGGAGAGAGTTCTCATGTGGTTGGGTTTTCTAAAACATGTTAGAGAGACTGACAGATGCACTCTGTTCTCCATACCTGATTGATACCCCCTTGATATTCTAAAGATGAGTCTAGTCTTTAATTCAAATATAGCTGCCATGTTGCTGTTTTATATATATGTGTGGGCACATGCGTGTGTATAAAATGTAATGTGTTTTGATTCTGGCTGGATTCATTTGATCCTTTTGAAAGTGATTTGAGTCTTTTTTTACTGTATGCTGCTACGTTTCAAACAAAAAGATACATTCTATAGTATTTCTAGAATGCAGGAGAGATTGATACAATTTACCACCGTTACCAGATTCAGGATTTCTCAGGACACTGGATTCCAGCATTAAGCGCAATACTGCTGTTATAAAAAAATTAAAGCAGATAAATGAAGAACAGAGGGAAGGACTGATGGAAGAGTTGCGAAATGTGAACCTTAGCAAATTTGTCAGTGAAGCTGTGACATCCATATGTGATGCAAAACTTAGAACTTCTGACATTCAAGCAGCTGTTCAGGTACCTTTTAAAATTGCAAGCTTTTTTTTTTTTGGTGTCTGTGTGTGGATATGGTTCACTAACTGTGGAACATGTTTTTTTTCCAAATCAATGACATGTCTATATGCCTTGATCACCTTTTTTGTGTCTGGATAATGGTAATTATATGAAGTTGTGTTCAAACTATTGCTTGTTCATTCAATTTGGGACTAGGAACTGGGTTATTGCATGCCTAAGATCATGAAAGTATTTGATGTGGCATGTTATGAAACAGTCTAATGCTCACTGTAAGTTTTTCAGAAGTGTGCTGTAAAATTATATATTGCACTATCACCAAGCAGCACTTTGGTAACCTTTTCATTTTCCATTATACACCTATTTACGTAGCTTAATTGTCCTGTTTTTCTTTGTTTTGAATCTGCTCTAGGTTCTTATTGTGTTTTGCAGATTTCTTTGATTGTTTCATGTTTCTGGATTAGTTAATAATTGCCTTGCTCACAGTGCTTTGTTCACATGTTCATATACCTTTAATTTTTGACGGATCAAGTCTGCAATTATTCTCATCTAGGAACTTTGCAAAGTTATCAAGGGACAATAACTAGTAATGTGTAGCATTATACCGTAACTTGCAAGTTTTTTCTGTGCATTGAAAACTGCATTTTACTTTGAACTTTTTGCATGAAGTCCACGTGGCATTTTTTCATTTTGTCTGCCCTGCTAAACTTTTTTAACACTTGCTTTTCTTGGAAAGATCTGTTCATTGCTTCATCAACGGTACAAAGACTTCTCGCCAAGCCTGGTACAAGGGCTCTTAAAGGTCTTTTTTCCTGGAAAATCAGGGGAAGACTTGGATGTGGACAAGAACTCAAAGGCTATGAAGAAGCGAAGCACCTTAAAACTGCTTTTGGAACTTTACTTTGTTGGGGTTACAGAAGACAGCAGTATTTTCATCAATATTATTAAGGATCTTACTAGCACAGAAAACTTGAAGGACAGAGACACTACTCAGACAAATTTGACTCTCCTTGCTAGTTTTGCTCGACAAGGAAGAGTTTTTCTGGGACTTCCCCTATCTGGACAAGAAACCCAGGAAGAGGTGCTGCTTCATTTTTAATTCTTTCCCTTTCTATTCTTTCTGCTGAACCTGGTTAACTGTAAGGATATATAGTGTGATACTGAGTTGATCTTACTCATATTAGCAACTTTTTTGGTGGTAATTTCTATCTCATTTACTTTTACTATTCACATTTTTTTTGTTTTCTGGTCCTTTAGTTTACTTTGCTAAATCTCATTCTAGTTTGCGTTTATCTTAGTCCTGATTAGCACCTTTCTTTTATTTGTGATAATTTCTATCTCATTTACATGTAATATTCACTATTTGTTGTCTTTAGGTCTTTTAAGGTTACTTTGTCAATCATGTTTTAGTTTGCCTTACATTCTGACATTTTTCTGCAGTTTCTCAAGGGCCTTAGCATCACTGCTGATCAAAAGAAAGTCTTCAGGAAAGCCTTTCATACATATTATGATGGTGTTGCTGAACTACTTCAGTCAGAGCATGCTGTGAGATTTTACTGCCTTTAGCTGTTTATTTTAGTCCAATTTTGCATTCTTAATTTTTCTTGGGCTCATGTCTGAATCAGGAACTTGATTACTTTCCATTCATCTCTTTTAATACTTCTATTTTATGAGATGCCAATAAATGTTAGATTTTTATCTCATAACAGTCACTTCGTCAAATGGAGCATGACGATGTAAAGATGTTTAATGCTAAAGGAGAGCCTAGTGATGACAATGTTTCATCATATGAAAAGCTGCGAAAATCTTATGACCATTTGTACCGCAACGTGTCATCGTAAGTTTGCTTGTCAATGTCATTTCCTTTTATTTATGCTATGATGATTAGATAAGTAGACTCCATTAAAACAGTAGGACGTACATTGTAACAATTAAAACATGCCATATTTCCAATAGAATTCTCTCTCCTGCCTCTCCTCTTCCTTTATGTCTTCCTTTCTGAATCCTTAACTGTTTCACCTTATTACTTGATATCACAACCATGTTATTGTACATGCTTTTAATTTCATGAATGATAATTCTGTATAAAGTTTATTAATGTGAAATTTAACTCTGATTGAAAAAGAAATGCCACTCTGGACATGTCAAAAGATTATCTCTATACCTAGACTGCAAATGGAAGTTTGGCAAACCAATGAGCTGTAGACATTTGGTGGATGAAGTTTCAGGGGCTGAAGATGAGAAAAGCCATTGCTGGGAGGCATGAAACTTAAAATTCCTGAAACCATTGTGCAGAGTAGACTTTTCCCCCTTCTGCTGTCGATTGTTTAACTTGCATAGCTAAGCAACCCATGATTTTTCATGTTTCTCATTTATAAATGTTTACCTGAAAGTTTGTTTCTTGCTGTCTTTGGTTCATAGCCTTGATTTTCACTTCAATCTCAACTTGCAAGAAAGCTTGTAAGCTAATTAAAAACTTGTCAAGAAATTGTTCAAAAGTTTTAAGTAGAGGATTTCTGATGCTGAGAATTGTGTAATTGCTGGCATTGCTGTGATGGGCCTTAAAATTGAATTTAGGATCCTGATAAAAAAAAAACTGACGTGCATAGTGTTGGTGAAGCTGTAGCTGCAATTAAGTGCCCTGCCCCTCCTCTTTCTTGCTTGGGTTGTTGCTTTGGTTGATTCTTCCTGGTTGCACATAGTGGTACTTGTATTTTAGGAGGCTATAAAGTAATCCCCTTCAGCTTGCATAATCTGTATTGTGTGTTGATGTTTTTTCCCTTGACATATGATTTCCTCATATCAGTTTAGCAGAAGCACTTGATATGCAACCTCCAGTGATGCCAGAAGATGGTCATACAACTAGGGTTACTAGTGGAGAGGATGCTTCATCGTCTGCAGCAGGGAAAGATACTAATGCCCTTGAAGCTTTGTGGGATGATGAAGATACTAGAGCCTTCTATGAATGTTTACCAGATCTCAGGTTTGTAGTGGCTAGACTACAAATACATTTCATATTAAACTTAATTCTGGTTATCTTATATACAAAATATTCCAGCTTGAATCCTAAGGTGGATTTTATATGTTCCTTTTAGAGCATTTGTTCCAGCAGTATTATTGGGAGAGGCAGAGCCGAAAGCAAATGAGCATTCTGTGAAGACTCAAGATCAATCAAGTGTAAGGGATTAACACTCATATATTTTATAAAGGCTATGGTTATTCCTGACTTAACTATGAAATTATGGCAACAATTGGTGAAGAACAAATGAATATGAACTTTTGGTGTGAATTTTATAGTAGCTTGTGAAATATGGTAATTGCTTTGCACAGCTCGTTAAAACTTGCTTACTTTGCAGTTAAATGGGTTGTAGTAGAGTTTATACTAGTTTGCAGCCTTTTTTGAGCCCTTCCATCTCCCTTCTCTTCTCTGTAGTGAGCTTCTTATTGATTCTAAACTTAAATGTTTTCCAGGCCTTTTGAGGTGTATTTGTTCTGTTCTAGGTTGCTTTTATGGTTCTTCTGTGAAAATGTTACTTCTACACTCACATGAAAGAAGTCTATATCTTATTCTATGCATCTGTCTTTATTTATTTAAGGAGCTGGCAACTGAATCAGACCAAGGCCAACCCACCCAAGATGTGGCAGAGGTTTCTGCAGAGTCTGGCACTTTGCAGGAGGGAAAAGGTACAGAGAAGGGGAAGGATAAGGAAGAAAAAGATAAAGAAAAGGTAAAAGATCCTGAAAAAGAGAAAGGGAAGGAAAAAGATGCAGAGAGAAAAGGAGAAAATGAGAAGGAGAAACTCAAAAGTCTTGAAGGGACTAATTTGGATGCTCTGTTACAGAGGCTTCCTGGTTGTGTCAGTCGTGACCTAATCGATCAATTGACTGTAATAACACTGCATTTTCTCTTCTGTTTTTCCTGAATCAGTGCTTTATATATTTTTCAGGAACTATAACGTGTTCATACTAAAGATCCTGTTTTTTTTAATATGTTGTTTCAGGTAGACTTTTGTTATGTAAATTCAAAGCTAAGTCGGAAGAAGCTTGTAAGGGCATTATTTAATGTACCCAGGACATCTCTAGAACTGCTGCCATACTACTCACGCATGGTTGCCACGCTATCAACTTGCATGAAGGATGTCTCTTCCATGCTCTTACAAATGTTAGAGGAAGAGTTTAATTTCTTAATAAATAAAAAGGTCTGCTTTTGATGTGTTTCATTGAAGCAAGAATGGCTTGGCTTGTTATTTTTGTCAGTGTTTTGTTACTGGCATTCCTTTTCAGCCTGCAAATATTATGACTGGAGTATGAAATTGTAAATTTTCTGCAGGATCAAATGAACATCGAAACAAAGATCAGGAATATTAGATTTATTGGAGAGCTTTGCAAGTTCAGAATTGCGCCAGCAAGCACTGTTTTTAGTTGCTTGAAGGTATGTGTAGTGGCTTGTTCATTCATAGTTTTTCTTTCAATTGTTTTCCACTCTATTGCCTATTTTGAGCCTTGATTGTAACTAAATGGAATGACTCTGAATCTTCTTGCATAAAAACACACTTTCTGTCAATCCCAGGAAATTAATCCATGGTGCAGTATTCCTCTTTCCTCAGAAACATTACCATTTGCTAGTTCACCAAGTGAATCCATACACTTAGATGAGTCTTTGCTTTTTACTTGTACACCTTGTTGGTAATCCTGTGAAAAATTGCATGTGCTTTTGATCTCGTTTGGCTTAGGAAGACAGGTGGAACTATGGACATGGTATATAATGGAGCCGGGTTTTTATGTGACATTAAATGCAGATAATTTTGTAACACCATTTTTGTTTACCGTTTATATTTTTCTCTTAATGTCATTATCAATATTTTGTTTTTAATGGATGTTGAATTTGAAATTAATATATATTCTGTTGAGATCCGAGATGTTACTTTCATCATATTTCATTTTATTGGTCTGTGCTTATACTTAAATGCTTATGTTTCCTACAGGCTTGTTTAGATGATTTCACTCACCATAACATTGATGTTGCTTGTAATCTTCTCGAGACATGTGGCCGTTTTCTGTATCGTTCTCCTGAAACTGCTGTACGCATGGCTAGTATGTTGGAGATACTCATGCGTTTGAAAAATGTAAAAAATTTGGATCCTCGGCATAGCACCCTTGTAGAAAATGCTTATTATCTGTGCAAACCACCTGAAAGGTCTGCACGAGTGTCTAAAGTCCGCCCTCCCTTGTATCAGGTGTGAATCATTTTACAGTGCCATCTTTTCATTGTTTTTTTAATTTAGATATATTTAATCAATGATACTTCTGTGCAGTATATCAGAAAATTACTATTCTCTGATCTAGACAAGTCTTCCATTGAGCATGTGCTCCGGCAACTTCGTAAATTACCATGGAGTGAGTGTGAGGCATATCTTTTAAAGTGTTTTATGAAGGTTCATAAAGGGAAGTATGGTCAAATTCACTTAATTGCTTCTCTGACTGCTGGCTTAAGCCGCTATCATGATGAATTTGCGGTGGCAGTTGTTGATGAGGTTTGTTTGTTTCATTTCAGAAATTTAAGTTGTTTGTATTTCGTTTTGTTCCTTGAAAAAATAATATCACAATATCTTACTTTCCTTTCTCCCTTTTTTGCATGATAGCCAAGTTGGCCTTTTAGGTTTTTCTAATGGTATTTGAGGATTTGCAAGCTACATCATTCAGATGTTTTGTTGGGGGAAAGATTCTAGTCTGAGGAACTTGTTGCCATTAAACATTTTCCCCTCCATATGGCTTCTTTTCAGAAATAAAAAACAAAGATTTAAATTCTATTGTTGTAGTTTTGAGAATTTGAGACCAATAAATATGGAACAAGGGGAGTAGTTTTGAATATAGATGGTCATTGAAGAAAGTGGTACTTTTATTAGAAATAATTTTGCTTGGTGAAGTGAGAGCGTTCACTTCTCTTGTAGTCTTGGTATCTGAGATTTGGTTAGTCATAGATAACCTGCATAATGGTTTTAGGGTCTTTAATAAAGCAATAGTCATGCTTGATAGCACGACTGATAGATTTTGGCAATTGTTGTAGATGCTTATGTCCTCATTTTCTCACAACATAAAAGAGACCAGGGCTGGCACTTCTAACTGTAGAGTGTTACACTTGTCCTGTCATCAATTTGAGCATTTTCAATTGGAAGACAGCTTAAATATGTTTTGCCACAACCCTCTGCTTCAAAACTAACGTTATTTCCCTATTTCTTTCTTATTTTTACTTCTTGACTATCAGCTATTCATGCCACCATTACCATATCTGAAACAAAAAACAGTTTTTGTAACTAAAACGATTTATTCTATGATCTATGCACTTGAATAAATTGCAGACAGCAGTGCAAATCTGTCTTTTATTGCAGTGGTGTATTTAAGATGTGGAACTTTCTGAATTGTCATTTGCCAGCATCTTTGGCCATGGGTATATTGTAGACTCTAACGCATTAAGTTTGCGTGAAGTAAACTAATGTGTGGAGTTGTTTTTTAATCTGTAACAATTTGCTTGTGATGTACAGGTTTTGGAGGAGATTAGGCTTGGGTTGGAACTAAATGACTATGGGATGCAGCAGAGGCGCATAGCCCACATGAGATTCTTGGGGGAACTATACAATTATGAACACGTGGATTCATCTGTGGTTTTTGAGACACTGTACTGGATTCTTATGTTTGGTCATGACACTCCAGAGGTTTGGGCTATAACAAATGTATTGTTTTTATATAATTAAAGACTTTAGGAGAAGAGGAATGACAAATATAAACCAGTTTTATGCATAAGATAATTTTATATAGATTCATCTTTGATGAAAGGCATGATTTTATTGTCTGGCAACTGATCATCAATCTACTCCACTATGGTTATTAACTACATTATGCGCTCGAATATTGACTGCTTATTCAGAGAAGTAAGAAATTGACAGTGTTTATTCACGAAGCATGTGAAGCATCCATTTTTAGCACTAATAATATATGTTCCATGTTCATATATTGCTTTTTCTTTACTTACTTTTTGTGGTGAAATTTATGATCTAGTTTTTGCTGTTTATATTACACTTCGCTTGCTTTATGATATGCTTTTGATTATTCATGTTACTAGCAAGACGTGCTAGATCCACCAGAAGATTGTTTCCGCATCAGGATGGTTATCACTCTTCTGGAGACTTGTGGACACTATTTTGACCGAGGTTCTTCTAAGAGGAAACTTAATCGGTTTTTAATGCACTTTCAGAGGTATATTCTCAGCAAAGGTTTACTACCTCTTGATGTTGAATTTGACTTGCAGGTCAGTTACACATCTCCTGATACTCTCTTATCTTGTTTAACTGTAAGGTTCTTCTAATATAAGAAGATTGGAACACAGTTTAACAGTTTTTTTATGTTCAACAACATTGCTATATCTTTGTTATTGTAGCCACACCATGCTTTTCTAAAAAAAAATGATTTTTTTTTAGGTGTTTTTAGATGGTTTTGATGTGCTGATGTCAAAAATAAATTCTAAAACCGAAAAAAACTATTATTTTAATGTATTTCCAAGTGAAAATGACTTTGAAAAGAAATCACTACCATAATACTAAATATCACTAAAATAGATGTTGCTGTTAAATAATACAAGAATATTCTTCCGTTGGTGCAGATAGGGAATGGACTTGCTCTGTGCAATATACTTTGATTTGATGCAGAATAGGAAAGCCTGTATGATATATTTGGTTGGCTCAGAATAAGATTTAATGAAATGCAAGAATGCTATGATTTTTTGTTGAATACAAGTGATACAAACTCATGAACTATTTGATCAATGAAATGCACAAGTTGCATGTATTTCAGTAGACTTTGCACTTGAGAGTTTTTTGGCTTTAGGACTAGTTGCATTCTATATATTGAACAAAAGAATGTAAGGCATTCTGCTTTGAATGCATTATCTTTGAAATGAAACAATAAGTTCTAAATTAAATAGGCAAGGCTAGTCGTTATATTAAGCAGCACTTGGCAGGGACATTCACTTTCATCTCCAAATTGTAGAAGCAACTGCATGCAACTAAAAGAATTTTAATTGGATTTGTAAGGAACTTTAGCTTGAGTTCTGGAAAGAGAATTGTCTTTCTATTCCATTTTATTTGAGTTTTAGTTAGATTGCAGCGCTTTTTGTGGTAAGTCTCGTGCTTGTGAAACTCTGGTTTTTTTTTTGGTGTTATTTCTGTTTGCTTATGGAGTTAATTTAAATAGCATCATCTATTCATGTTTGTTTGCGATGTACTCATACATTGAAGGCATTTGCAGGACTTATTTGCTGAATTACGTCCAAATATGATACGGTATTTATCAATTGAAGAAGTTAATGCTGCTCTTATAGAACTTGAGGAGAATGAACGAGTTGTCTCTACTGACAAGGTCAATAGTGAAAAGCACTCTGACACCGACAAACCATCGAGTAGGACTACTTCCTGTACCATCTCTGCCAATGGACAAAGCATTTTGAATGGGAATGAGGAAAATGGATCGCATGAGGACATTGGTGGCAGTGACACTGATTCAGGCAGTGGCACCATTGACCAGGATGGACATGATGAAGAAGAATTAGATGAAGAGAACCATGATGGCGGGGTTGACACAGAGGACGAGGATGATGATGGGGATGGACCCGCTTCCGAGGAGGAGGATGAAGTCCATGTCAGACAAAAGGTTGCAGAGGTGGACCCTCTTGAAGTAGCCAGTTTTGAACAGGAACTGAGAGCTGTTATGCAGGCAAGATTCATAGTATTGATTTTTTTGCTCGCAATTGCCTGTCCCTCTCTGTCAATAGTGAACACATGCACAAATGTGAACGCCCCACAGTGGTGTGTATATACGAAAAACCTTTTTTGCAGTTCGAAAAGACTCTTTAAACTCTGGGTAAATAGTCATGATGTTGCCTGTCTGCATTTTGATGTAGCCAATTACATTGCAAGGCTGATATTTGAAAACTTAAAGATGCCAAGGAAATTGTGATTGCTACCATTTGCAATTAATTGATTCTGGAATCGAATGTATACAGTTGCTGAAGACTTTAATGAGAAATCTTACTCCTGTCATTTCAATTGTGGGTACAGGAGAGCATGGAGCAGCGCAGGCAGGAACTCCGTGGTCGACCGGCATTAAATATGGTGATACCCATGAACTTGTTTGAGGGATCTACCAAGGATCATCATGGAAGGGCGGTTGGAGGGGAAAGTGGTGACGAGGATGAGGAGGCTGGAGGAAACAAGGAAGTTCAGGTGAAAGTGCTAGTGAAGCGTGGGAATAAGCAACAAACAAAGCAGCTGTACATTCCTAGGGATTGCTCCCTTGTGCAGAGCACAAAACAGAAAGAAGCAGCTGAGTTTGAAGAGAAGCAAGACATCAAGAGGCTGGTGCTGGAGTATAATGATAGAGAGGAGGAGGAGAATAATGGAATGGGGACTCAGACTTTGAATTGGATGCCAGGTGGTACAAGCAGAGTTACCAGCCGCGGCAGCACATGGGAAGGAAGTAGTAGAAGAGGTACTGGGTCACGTTACCGGCATCATCATCAATCAGGTAGCGGGCTCCATGGCAGAAGAAGGTGATGTTGGAGAGGAGGAAGTGATTTGTTTGACTTGCTGGAACTATTATGAGACAAAGCAGCGGAATCAATTGCAGAGTAAAAATGGGTCTTAAAAAACAAGAAGAAATCGAATGAGTTTTTGTTTTTACTCGGATATATAGATTAACACCAGTTCTCCCTCGGTATCGAATAAGGTGCATTATGCCTTGAGATCAGTGCTGAAGGATAATATCATTCACATTCTCCGGCATTCACCCTCAACTTGGTGGTGGAGAAGCTACCCCTTGTAGCAGGAAGAATTCTGTTCCCAGCAATCGACAATTTTGCCAGGTTGATCTCCGGGGTGTGTTGTTCAGATTTCATAGTATTTGTCGATTTGCAGTACTAAGTTATTCAAAGGATTGCTATGTATGGTTGCAGTGTGGACGTGTTATAAGACACGAATCCGGGGTGTATTTGTAATTAAAAACCGTGTGCATATTCCTGATTGGGCATGTCTGTTCCTTCCACAATATAGATGTGAAAGCCTGCCTTGTATGTCCTGTTCAATATTTTGAGGTCTTGTTACTGATCCGTGGTTTGTGTGGTGGTGAAGACTGCCCCCGTGTCATTACCTTAGTTTTACTCTGCTGGTTTCCTTAGACATGAAAAACTATTTCCACCTTTTTCAATAAAAAAAATCGTCCAAAACTCTCAAAGTTGATTCTCTCTCTCTCTGATCTCTTTCCTCGAATAGTCAGGGACTGGATATTCAATTTAACAGAAGTATGGCAAGCCTGCTAACTACTACGGCCCCTGTCACCCAGCCCATTGATACAATTATTGATTGAGACTCAGCACGTGCTCTTTTGGAAGTTGGGGACGGAATTTTGTTGAGTTCCAAGCGGCTTTTAAAGTGATTTTTGCTTCAAAAATTATTTAATTAATATTTTTGATTTATTAATATTAAAAAGAAAGTTTATTTGGATACAGAATATGATGTTGCGCCACTATAATACCTTCTTGTGTTGGAGTCCATGTAACTCACGTTGAAAGGCACGTGTCCCAACCCAACAAAGCCAAGAGGCTCAAAAAAGTGATTTTTCCCCTCAAATATTGATGTGGCTGGTCGTATAGCATTACAAGGCTGTTGCTGGATGTTTGAGGCATAACCTGCAAAATTGTCTATATATTGCTTTTACTTGTGATTTCAGATTCTAGACCGGGTTCTCTCCAGTACCGCAGACAGGGCAGCAAATACGAGGAGATATTATCATCACGGTTGGTGGTGTTGGTGATGGAGATGGGATGCTAATACCGCAACAGTAAAGAAACCAGCGGACAAACGTAAAAGTAAGCATCGAATTCATCCACCTGGCCCCACATCTTTATTCGTTCCTTCTTCCTCTTGAGCAGGATCTAAGGCCACGACAATCCGATACCAAAACTCATCTTCGTTCCTTACTTTCTGATGATGAAAAAAACACTATATGATATGTATCTCGTGCTCTCTTTCAAAAATGGGAAAAAGTGGGTTTTGTAGACCATCAAGTTCTACCACCTAGGGCGATTATCTAATATCTATGATATAGCCGTGCATGCTAGGAGCGAGCAAGGACTGATGCCTGACAAAAACGCTACTCATGTTTGACCACAAGTAAAGCAACCTGAGATAGTAGATTACTCTGGACAAATGAAAACTTGGGAGAACAAACCCTATTCTCAAAAAAAGATGTATATGTCCAAGTAACCTTTGTACAATGTTTGTTTTTTTAATAACAAAATAAGTAAACTATCCGGTTAGTGATCTGGTTGGTGAGCGAGATATTCCCAATGGAACATCTTGGATTAAAATATCTCCTTGATCTGTACTTTCCTAGTGCCTTGTCCAAGGTGGGTGGGTTAATGCTCGAAGTGGAACAAGGTTTTCCTTTAAAATAAGTGAAAAAAGCAAAGCAATAAGAGTTTTCTGGTTAATAATTTAGTTCTCTGATAGCATAATCACTATAAACATTATCAAAATACATCATTGGACCGCGTTCAATCTAGTTTGAGAATTCAACAGTAAATGCGGGAGCTCATCTACGGTTCTTGTTTATTTTCAGCAAATTGATGGGACAGCTTAACTTTCGAGACCCACCTCGAAACTGTTACTACTCCTAGGCTATGTTTTTGTTTTTCTCGGTGCATCACACAGTAAAAATATCTATTCGATGCTTTTGCTGCGGTAAACAGTGAGTGCTCTATAAAGCTGCCATTAGAGAGTGATCATCTCTAGGAAATCAAACCCGGGCCTTCATCGGCCTTCTACATTTCTTGTTTTTTTTTTAGACATTTTCAAAGATATCGGTGATCTATATCGTGAACTCCGGTGATGATCGGAAACTTCTCGCCATCGAAGGTAATATATTGACTATAGTATCTGACGTAAGAATGTTCTAGGTGTTACGCTAGCATCTACTGTATTTTCCCGACTCCAAATCACTTTGGAAACCCCAACCAAAACTCCCCCCTAGTTCGTGTGAAAAGTATAACACTTCGAGACCAAAGGACATCGTCGAAAATGCCAAATCATAAGGACTGCTAGAGTTTGTCTTTTCTTTACAGGAAAATGGTACTCTGAAATTAAATGGATTGGTGGGTTGAATTGGAGCATTTATGTTGCTGTACAGAAAGATAACCGCTCCCTCCCGAGTCTCCTAGTTTCAGTGTAAATAGCATTTAATTGAGGAGGTAGAAAAGGTCGATCGGCTTAGTTTAGGTGCATCTTTAACTGCTAAATTAAATAAATAGTCAAATCCCCTTTGATATAGGCCATTTCATTTCTGGTTCTTGTTTGTTCTACAAGACCGGGAGAGACCGTCAAAGTCGTATGAATCATGGGTGTTTGTAGTAAAAAAATAAAAAAAAATTGGAAGAAAAGTAAACCATGAGGACGCCTTTTCTTGTTCATTTGCCGACAACGAACTTTTAACTCTGACATCGTTTTAAAGACAAAAATGGTCAGCCTGGTTTTTTTTTCCAACTGTTTTTTATTTAAAATAATATTTTTTATATTTTAAAAATTATTTCTCAATAAAAAGGCTACAAAATTTTAATTTAAATAAAACAATTTCAAATATTTCTCTTACAGGGCTCCGCAAACAGGCTCTAGAACAATTATGGTAACATTTATTTGTGTGTTTGGTAAGGAAGCCTTTTAAAAATACATTCCAACTGTATTATTCTCAACATCTTCGTATTAAAGTTATTAAAAAAAATCTAAAATATATTAATTTAATATAATCTTTAAAATAAAAACGTTTTGAAAAGGAGAGAGGACTGCAATTCCAGACAGAAATTACATTAAAAAAATATGGTAAAAATCATGATGGCAGGAGGGAAATCGCAAGCCACGTATTTAAATAGCGGGAAACACATGTTTAATTACATGATTCCTTGGCATTCAATTTTCCATGGTTGGAGACAGCAGGGCTGGCACGAGGCCAAACCCCAGCAAAGACAAACACAAAACCAGTCACATCAATCATATTTATATTTTCAGTAAAAAAAAAAACAAATTTTAACCGCCTGGAATTGTTTTTCTAATTTAGGATTTTTCTGATTTAGGGTGTCTAGGATGAATAGGATGAATGATTGTGAAAAGTTTTTATAAAAATATATATATATATATATATATATATATTATTTATTTTAAATTATTTTAAAATTTTTAGATCATGTATTGATATCAAAAATAATTTTTAAAAAATAAAAAAAATATTATTTGAATATATTTTTAAACAAAAAATACTTTAAAAATTAAATATATAGTCACCTATAATTTCATTTCTAGTTACACCCTTGTTTTAACATAGCATACAGTATGCTCTATCGTTATTCTTTATTTAAAAATAAATAACCTCGGATCATTATATATTTTTGGCAATACCAATTTTAAATCGTTTATTTCTACGTTTCATACATGATTTTTTTAATAAAAAAATCCTTGCTTAAAATTAAATGTTTTTTTATATTTAAAAATTGTTGTAACATGTTAATATCAAAAATAAAAAATATATTACCCAAAAACACAGCTAACACGGTACTATCTTGATACAAACATCCTCGTTATATTTTAGAGTAGTTGTGGTTATTTTTTATTTAAAATATATTAAAATAATATTTTTTTATTTTTTAAAAATCAATTTTGTTATCAACACATGGGAATAATATAAAAATATTAATTTTTTTAATTTAAAATAAAAATAAATATTTTTAAAAGCACTCGTGAAACCCCGCTTAAATCATTCCGCCATTTTTCATCAACTATAAATCTTCTTAGATCATTGAAAGCAGAAAGCGAGCACGCATTGACCCCGGACTGGAAACTCATGTCTCAGATCATCTGTCTTGTAATCATGCTTGGATCTCCTAAAAAAATAAATTATTAATTTCCCAATATATATTGCAGAACTTGTGGACACCACGATAAGTTAAATGTTCTTTAGAAAATCAAGGAAAGCAGCAGGACCTCATTTATTCCAGTTTTTTGCTGGTGGATCGATCATGTTGCGTGTTCATGTCAAACAAGATAGTAAATGCGAAGACTTTGCAGCTCGATCACGCTTATGGTTGGATAAGCAACAGGGCCTCATCTTTTACTGATAGGCCGAGATTGATACAGGATATTCTCCATGCACGAGAAAAAACGCGATATACATTGTAAATGACCCGAGAAGGCGTGCTTTTTCCGGCGATGAAGACTTCTGAATTCTTCGTCGGATCTGTTAATCATGTGGAGCCCTTTTATCCCTCAAAAAAAGGGAAGAGGTTTCCCACGGCACAGCACATCCACTGGGGAGCGATGACCGGTGAAAGCGAGACCACATGAACCACCGAATTTCGCCATTTAAGATGAATCTTTTTTTTTTTTTTTATGACTGAGGTGTCCGGGCTAGCTTACGGGCACCTCGACTATTTCTCTAATCCATTGAACATCTTGCAAATTCAATAAACAGGTAAGGCATCACAGGGGTGACAGGCATACAACGCAAGGATTGACCGAGAGACAAGAGAGGAGGACCCCTCCAGCCCCCATTCTCACTGGGAACTCGAACCTGGATCCGATGTAAAGGAGGGGGCGCCTCTTCAACTGCTGGGCCACATCACTTGCAGGTAAACCCTAAACCATTTAAGATGAATCTTGCTCTTCCCAGGTCGGTGCTGATGCGCTACATTATGCTAGCTTAACCCTAATTATCCTTCAAATCGAGTGAGAGATCAAGATTTCATCTGGTGGTTTTCTTTCACTCGACCCAGATCTACTTCCTTTTGAATATTAAGATTAATATTTTTTATATTGGAAATAAAATTAATCAAGCTCACCTCCTTTTTATATATAAAAGAACCAATGCATGTCCATTTAATTAGATTGTGGTGGGACTTCTCCTCATTAATCCATAACCGTATAGATATAGATATATATGTGTGTGTGTGTGTGTATATATATATATATGGTTATGGAGTAAGATAAGAATCTAACGTTCAATAGCTAACAAACTTCAATGCGTCTTTTTTTTCACAACTCTGTCCACTCACTTCCCAGATTAATACATATATACACACACACACACTGTATCACGCGGTCTTGTTAATGCCACGTCACAGCTAAGAACATGCAAGTGATTTAACTCGTCGCCACCAAAAGTCTAACCAGTCCCTGCATTGTATCAAATCATCGACATAATTGCGTTTGGCTTTCCATTTAATATTCGGTAAATATTTGCTCTAACCCTTTTTTTTTTTCACCTCCAGACCAGCCTCAGGAAACCCTTTTCTTCTGCGAGGATGTATATTGCACGTGTTGCTTGAATGGCATCGTCAGCAGGAGCAGCCGTCGACAAGTTCACACTCACTGACGGCGTGGACGGTTGACAGTTAAGAAAACGTGCACCGTGAGGCCATTTTGGTAAATATAGGCTGAGATCGGACCAAATGGTGGTGGTTGCAAGCTAAGACCTTCTGCAGAAGGAGTAGGAGATTCCACGTCACCCAGTCACTTTCTAAACCTCGGACCCTTGCCGACAAGTACACTAAAGACATTGATTTCATATCTAATTTCACCATCTAACAGACACACCAGATTAATATTATAATCTTTCAGTCACATAATTGCATGCAGCCATAAACATAGTGATATTATAATTAAACCAATATCTTTAATTATTTAGCCCACTTGCACATCCACACCCTTTTTCTTGCTTGGATTCTAGCTTCGAGCATATACTTAGTTTGTGTCTCTTGCGATGTCGAGCTCAACTTTATATGAAAATTAAAAAAATAAGTATTTTTTAAATAAGATATGTATATTATTCAAGTAATATAAGAGAGAGTACAGTAATTCTAAAAACCGAACACTTTTATTGATTATTTAGCAGCATAATTGAAGTTATTTTTCATTTGAATTTCTAACAAAATAATATTTTATTTTTATTTTTAAAAAATTACTTTTAACATCAATATATAAAATTAATTTAAAAAATTAATTTTAAATAAAAAATATTACAAACACCCTCCTAGTATATAGTATATTGTTGTTGGAGTTGCCTTTTACTCGAAAGGAAAGGCTAAGTATATGTGATAGAAGACAGGAAACACAACATGACGGATAAGACTTCATGGTTTTATTTTCGTTTGGGACCCTCCCTGCCCTCGTTCTTTCATATCCATCTCAACTCATATGCTTGCTGTCATGATTAATGAACGGTGGTTTAGGATATCAATCATGGGATTTGACATGTAATTACCCCCATTAACTTTATGTGGATTCTTTATTAGTAAATTTAGGTGAGTTTTTTATTTAATAAAAACACTAAAAATCATTATTTTTATTTTTTATAAAATATTTTCAAAATAAAGTATCAAAATAGTAGAACATGGCATGCGGTGAGGAATGAGTAGACTATATCAGCTTTAAATTTCTTAAAAAATATTTTTATATTAAATTTAACCGAACAAATTATGAACTTGACGGAAGTTGTAGTAGCTGTGATTATTTTTTAATTAGAAACTAATTAAAAAATATTATTTTAAACAAAAAAAAAAGTCAGTTTCTTTTTTCTAAAGAAACACTTTTACAGTAATTCATGAACGGTCACAAAGTTTTTCTTACCACACGCTTTTTTTGAGATAGTGAGTTTCAGAGTCACCAACATGTTTCCCCGCAAATCAACTATCTATCGTACAAGATTTACTCTAATACTTTAATGAGCACAAGACACGAGAAAAGGCCACTCTTTCTTATCACTTTTATATATATACTAGCCATGTCATCCATGTTCATGGGCAAAATTATATTTTTTTCAATGTAAAAAATTATTTATTATATATAATTTTATTATTATAATATAAATTTAGATAAAATAATAAGTTTGTATATAATTTTTGTGAAGTGTAAGTTTTCAATAAAATATATAAATTTTAAATGAATATAAATTTATTTATTTAGTAGGTTTTAATAAAATAACCAGTATAAAATAAGTAGCAATTTTTTATCCACAAAAAGATAAAAACATAAATTGAAAATATATCCTTATATTATTGTCATTATCATCAATACAAATGTTAAAATTATTATCAACATTACTGTCTAAATAATTAAAATAATTTAATTGCCCTGAAAAATTATTAAAAAAAAAGATTTATTAAAAAAAAACTAAATAAATTAGTATAAAAAAACCATGCAATAATCAAATAAAAAAATAAATAGTTCTGTCAACAAAAAGATTAACACATAAATTGAAAATCTATCCCTATGTTATTATCATTATCACTACTATAACAGTTAAAATTATTATCAATATTATTGTCAAAACAATCTCTGTAAAAAAAAGCAAAAGATTTTTGTATAAAAAATGAAAAAAAACCACTAAAATCATGATGATCATTGCATAAATAGTCAAATCATAAAATCATCAAAAAATAATAAAGAATCAATCACTAAAATTATCATTACTATTGCGTAAATAGTCAAATCATAAAAATCATTTAATCCAAAAAACAAATAAAAATAACAAAAAACCAAAGAAAAATAAAGGAAAAAATGAAGCAATATTCATTTCAAAATGACTACCAATTTAAATTCAAAACCCAGGATTGAACCGATTAAAAAAATCCCAAGAAAAAAAACTATAAAAAACTAAAAGTATAGGTGTATAAATACGAATAAAAAATATACATTGTCTAAGATTTTTTAAAAAAAAACTAAATGAATTAGTATAAAAAACCCCTGCAATAATCAAATAAAAAAATAAATAGTTATGTCAACAAAAAAATGAATACATAAATTGAAAACCTATCCTTATGTTATTATCACTATCACTATTATAATAGTTAAAATTATTATCAGCATTACTGTTAAAACAATCTCAATAAAAAAAAGCAAAAGATTTTTGTATAAAAAAGAGAAAAAAAAACAACCATTAAAATCATCATGATCAATGCATAAATAGTCAAATAATAAAAATCATCCAAAAAAAAAAACAAGAAGCAAAAAACAAAAAAAAAAGAACAAAGAGAAAAAAAAGAGTAATATTAATAGTAAAATGACTATTATAATAGTTAAAATTATTATCAATATTACTGTCAGAACAATTCAAATAATTATTTTTTTCTCGAAAATCATTACAAAATATTTGTATAGAAAACAATTAAAAAAAAACAAATGAATTCATATCAAATATCAATAAAAAAATAAATTAATATAAAAATAAACATTATAAAAAAAAAACAAATGAATTAATATAAAATAAAAAATTAAAAGAATAAGGACCAAAATGAAAAATAATATATATAACATTAATTCCAATTGAAAGATAAAATTAAAACAAAAAAAATTGGAGGACCAACAATAAATAACGATAATTACTATCATTTTACAAAAAATCAGAAGAAGAGGGACTGAAATTAATATTTGTTTATATTACCGATTTCAATTGGAGGACCAAATTAAAGAAATCAAAACATCTGTACCGGAAAAATTGAAGGAATAAAAAATAAATCAAAAATCAAAAGTATAAGGACTGAAATGAAAACTTCTTATATAATCAGTTTTAATTAAAGAGCATAATTGAAAACAATAAAATTGTAATTTAAATAAATCAGTAATAAAAACGAAATCAAAACCTTAGGGACCAAAATGAACTTTCTACAAACATCAGGGGCACGAGCTGACGTTGCGCGCGGCAGGAGAGAGAAAAACGACAGCCAACAAAAACCCGTCTGCCGTCGCTTACCGGGACATATATGACCGGAACACACCGTGACGAAAGAGAGAAGAACTTCCAGGGCATCTTCTGGTATGGCAGAAGTTCATTTTTTATGGCGGGACGACGCCTCGCGTGTCTCCTAAAAGGCGCGTGAGAGGAGAACGCCGCGGGCACATCTGTGGGGTGGGGCGTCAGTTAATCAAATAAATAAATAAAATATTAGACAATTATCAAGTGCCCCCTGACCCTACTGTTATTTACAAAAAATAAACGGAAAGGAAGGGACGTAGCTGCCCCCGTTTACTGTGCGCTATTTTGTCTTTTTCGGAGGGTTTTTTCATCCATTCACTGTGCAAATAAAATGGAAAAACCGGTAAAGCCCCTGATTACTATGTACTATTTTGTTGTTTTCGGGGGTTTTTTTTCCATTAATCCACTGTTCAAATTCGAATAAAGCAAAAAAAAAAGGACGCCTATACGCGCGTGACGCACAGACGAAAAATGTCCAGTTTACAGTGATTTTACTCACAGTGAACAGGGAAATGGCAACGCGTTTTATATAGATGCAGGTATGTATGTATGCATGGATGAATGCATAGTCAACATGGTACGTCTCTGTAATGCTACTATCTATCTTGTCAAAAATTACTGCTAAATTAATATTTTTATAATTGTTAATATAATAATTATTGAACTCTTATATAGTCACTAACTTGACTCGTAAATTTAGCTGAGATACATATAAATTGATCTAGATACTCACACTAGTAATAAAAATTATAATGATATTAGCCCAAACGTTGATAAAGTTGCGTGAAAGTTAGTCCAAGTATCTAATTGATCTTATCATATATGATGATTGTTGAAAATTTAAATGTTTATTAACTTCAATATTTACGAGATTAATTGAGATAAGTGCACGATGAATCAAATATTCAAGTTAATAAAAAAATACAACTACATGACATTGCTTTATTCAAACTTATTATACCAAATCCAGATAAATAATTTATTTTGCTAATAAAGATAATATCGTTTTAAAAAAATAAACCAAGTTTTTGAAATCCAATTTGAACAACTTCTTCGATCATCCACGGACTAGATTTAATAACACTAATTTTGCTGTGATCAACCACAATGCAAAACTTATAGAGGTGGAAGCCAGGTGTCGGGTGCATACAAGCCTCCGTTTGTAATATTTCTTTTTTTTTTAGCCAAGTTCTTTCAGTTAATGTCTGGATGTCAACGTGGTTGAGTTTTATTTTGAAAATAATTTTTATTTAAAAATTTATTAAAATGATATTATTTTATTTTGAAAAATTATTTTTTACATCAAAATAATTTTAAAATAACAGAAAATTTTAATTTAAAATAAAATAAAAAAAACTCAAATTTTATAAAATCACTTTCCGATTTCCGTGAGAAATGTTTCCTTGTTCATCATCAGACGGGGGCATCATTATTGTACTTTGCTTCCGCATGTTCTCTGTGAAATGTAAAGAGATAAGTACAACGTGATCGAACACCACACCAATTGCCAATCTAGGAGCGTGTCTACGTGATTCGAATGCTATTTAAAGTTCTGTTTTAAAATAATTTTTATTTATAAATATATTAAAATAATATTTTTGTATTTTTTAAAAATTATTTTTAATATTAATATTAAAAAAATATCTAAAAAAATTAATTTAAAATAAAAAATAAAAAATAATTCTTTTAACAAAAAAAATACAGTAATATTATAAAGAAAAATATATTTGGTGAACCGGTACACCCCAGGATACAAGAAAAATACATCCATATATTTTTCGTGATCCAATACGTGTTTTTTAAAAATATATTTAATGAAACAAAAATAAAATAATTGTATACCTTTTTTAAGTATGTATTTATTAAATGATAAACATTATACAGGCATGTATACGGATGCACGCGCGTGTTTTATATCAATATTTAAATATGAACATAGTAAATTAGATTAAAAAAATCTATCTATCTATAGTTAAATTCAGCCTAAGTTTAGTAATATTATTCAATCCATCAAATTTGAATTATATTATCAAAAAAGCAATAAAAATAACATCGAGGGACACGCTCACAAATCCTAATCTGAATTTTAATTGGATTCAAGTGGTTAGTCTAATGACAATGAACTTAATTCTCGTCATCGTAAATTCTTAATTAATTAAAACGACATGGTTTTTATTATAGGAACCTAGGAGCTGTTAGATTACTTGCATGATCTGGAATTTGAATTATTTAGTGACCGGAGACATCTGTTATTTTCATGTCAGACATCAATTAATTAAATAAGACCATTCTGATCTAAGCAGTGACGTAATCAATAATGAGTGGTGCACGTGCGAGTTCAGTATACGGTCGCATCCAGCGTCCATCACACAAAAACAAACGGCTCAGGAAGAGCGCACGGGAGAAGAGCACCTTGTACTCACGTTTAGAATCACGGTGTTATTTTATAAAAAAACATATATTTAGTACTTGTATATTAAAATAAATATTATAAAAAAAAAATCATTTTTGTTTTTTAAAAAACAGCTCCTTATGTTAAACCACGGCAAAGCCACCGCACTCAAGGTGTTTTGTTGACGCGGAAACTAATGATTGGGTGGTGATTATTTGAAGATTTCCGTGTTTGACAACATGTTTACTGATTAAAATAATTTTTTATTTTTTTTAAATAATTTTAAATAGAAATCATTTTAAACTTAATATCAAACATGCTCTTAGATAATAAAAAATTACAATGTGAGCCTACCCATTTAAATACGATAGACTAGCCAATGAAACTTCATACGTATCATTAAATATATATAAATAATTATTTTATTTAATGATATCTAGAATGCAAATATTTTGATATTTAATAGGATCATTATATTTTCAAAATGATACAATTAACAGACATTAATGATAGAACAATGTGGAAATATTTAGTGAGACGTAAAGATTTGATTGACTTGGTTTATGATATTGCATGATCAAGTCAACCAAGTTAATTTGATAGTTTTTTAATATAAATAATATTGGTTTTCAGCAATCTAAACTACCGCTCAATTTTGTCTTTTAATACTTGGATTTAAACGTCACCTTTAGCTTATTATAAAAGTTGGGAAGTATATACTTTTATTATACCCCTATTTTATCTATTTATATATTAAACATGTAATTTTTGTTTATTGTAAACGTAGGTTATCTACTCGATACTCCATGATTTCTAAAAGCTGGGGTAAAAATTACTTCTTGAGCTGTAACTTGTAAACATAGTATCACCAGATAAAAGACCTGGCTCCAGTAATGTTGAATATATAATTTATACTCTGATGTAATCGGTGCGTATATATATAACATTATTTGTTTTAATGTCTCGTAGATTCAAACTTAAATTTGTAGTAGGAGAATGAAGATATCAAACCCACTTCCTGCCTTGAAAAATTAAGATTTCTTTTTTCCAGACCGAGTGAAGATTTCTCCGAAATAATTTTATGGAATAAGGTCAAATTTATGTGATTTTAAATTTGAACCGTGTAATTGTTAATATGATAACAAGTAGAGTTTTATATGATCGTTAATTTCAAGTTTATAGAATTAATTAAGATATGTATATGTTAACCCGAACACCGATATTAATAAACAAATTATAAACATGTTTTTTTATATAAAAAAAGCATAGCCCGAGTGAGAAAAAAAAAAGTTTAAGAAAGAAGTATAAATACAAACCGCCGAATACTATGGGCCTTGTGGTGGTTTTGACGCATCGTTAACATCTCGCTGAGCTGTCCACAATTTCGCAGCTGACGCCTCTAATTATTAAATCCACTGTTTGTTTTTCAGAGCTGGAGAAAATCAATATGTAGTTCCAAGTGGTGAGTGCTTAGTTTTGATAAGAGCGAAATATTTAATCAACTTAAAATCACGGTTTCTTTTTTTAAGGATAGCAGGAGAGTGATGGCCTGGGATTCAAAACAGGTGAGCAATCCGATAGTGGATAGAGATTAAAAAAAAAAAAAAAAAAAAAGGTTTAATTCCATGGCAGCTCTTCAATGCAACCACTGAACAAAATCAGATAAAATAAATGCAGTCGGTCAACGTGCAAGCTCTGCGAGTCATGACCATTAAAGCTTGTATTTAATTAGACTAAAGTTTCCTTGTCACGACTAATTTCACCGTGAAAGCACCCAGATAGTATACATAGAGGTAGTAATTTTTTAATTTGGGTAGTCCAAATTTAGGGTGGGAAAGGACCAATGGGGTGTTAGGAGTACAATAAATGGATTTTTAAGGTACTAAACATGGATTACCCCAAAGAGGAAAGGTTCTATGTGAGGCGAGACGACAGATTCTCGGTGTTTCTTTGTCCTTTTGGAGCCAATCACCTCTGTCCTGTCGTTCCACTGTTCTTTCCTATTTTTATTTCAAGACGGGGGAAAGTGAACGGCCCAGATTTGGTTGTAAGGCTGTTCAACTTTTCTGATTGATGTTGATTGGTCTGGCTTCATTATTATACTATCACTGACAGCTGACAAGACCTCCCTGTCTCCATTAAGGTTTCTCTTTCTATGCTCCTCTTTTCTACTCCACACAATTGGTGGTTGGCTTATCTTGGTAGTTTTACTAAAATACCCCCCTCTGTTTTCACTTTTCCTTTTCTTGTCCGGTGCGGATCTGGCCGCTCCCACACTTTTTTGGCTCGCTTGGATCTGGCATTAATGCCTCTCCGATGCCCGTGCCTCTCATAACTGTTTTGGAATGTCTAAAACACCCTCACCTTATGTGCGTGGAAAGGAAATTCTCTCCTCCTCTTGTTCTCCTCGAAGGTTATCGTCGTGGCACAAGGCTGTTGTTTCTGACACAAGTCGATAAAACACAGCAAGGGTAACTCCATTGCCTGAACAGATTGAGCTGTTCCGGAGAAATCAGTACAGGAGTAAAAAAGGCGCGCAGTTGTTGATGATACTTAGATTGTACCTTGTAGAGGCTCATTGATCTGGTTCTCTCGACTCGATCTCTTCATTACTGTCATAATTAGAAAATGGCATTATCGATTCTGCCCTGCGGATATATTTCATCAGGGTTCGGCACTTCCCAGCCCATCGTTTGCACTAGGAAGATCTACTGTCATCGATAAATGACTCGATCGTGCACACTGTGGATGATAAGGAATCGGACGAAGTCAACTCGTGTCACTTGAAAAGATCTTCCAGACCTTTCATGGATACATGATAAACAACACATTATGAGAGCTGTTTTCAAGTTTTGAGGTTGATTTTCATTAATGGCGTAGCGAATTCTACCTTTCACCAATCAAAAATCACCATGCGAAATGTGTTTTTTTGCACCCAATGAGCGCCCTGGTCTCCTGATGAGGTGAATCCATTCCCAAGGTGTGCGTATTTTTTAGTCCATGGACCGACAGAATTCTCTTTGAATGGCAGCCAAGTTATTCGGATATAGCTAGGAACCAACACAAATTCTTCACATTGAAACTCAAATTGACGACTCTTCAGGAGAGTTTATTGGCTCCATCCAATCGGATAAAAATGTCTCCCGACCACTTGCATTTTGAAAATAACGACGCTTATCGCTAGCTACCATGTTTTTATCCAAATGCCAAACACGTGACACATATTAGCTTGCTCTCGGAAAGGCAACTTGGATCGCCCCCATACTGAGGGTTGATTGTCAATACCCAAAATGTCCTTAAACTTCTTTAGTTCCCACGCTGTCATTTTCTCTCTTCTTTTCCAATTAAAATAATATTTTTATTTCTTAAAAAATGTTTTTAAAATTAACCCATAAACTAATATAAAAAAAATTAGGAATACTTTTCTCTCTCTCGAAACCTGCTACCAAATGGAGGGTCAGAATGGGTGCTCTGTTAACAACCCCGTCAGGGTTGTACCGTCAAAGTTTTTGGCATTATCTCCCGCGTCGAATTCCTATCAATTGAGATCACAAAATCTATGAATTATACTCAAATGTAAAGCCACGCGCTTTTTCTGAAAAGGGGCGTGGAGCTGCGTATTAAAGTCTGGAAAATGTAGACCCAAGGATAGATTTGGCATATGAAAAACAAATTCGTGTGGTATATCTTGAAGGGTAGTTTTGTCTATCACTAAAGGACAAGGAAGAGTTGGAGCAGTTCTTTTGTTTGTTTTCCCCTCGTTTCATGCATGCCACCTTCTCCACCTCAAGGAAATAATAGAGGGGGGGCGGGGGGGAAATATCCTTTGTCAACTATTTAATAAGAAAGATCCATCTAGATTTTCAGGACAGGGACCTGGCCGGTCGCTGGGACAATCAATTACTATTATGATACAGTTATTTATTGGCTATGATATTAACCTGGGCAGCTCAGTAGTCTTTTATACATTTTTTCTCTATAAATTATTTATTCGACTCTTATAATTTTCATTATAAATTTAAAATTTATAATAATAAATTTTTTTTAAAAAAATAAGAAATATTTTTAAAAATAATATTGAGCATACTCTAAAAATCTATTAAATGTGGAATTTTGTGGTCCAAGGATGATGAAAGCATTTGCCTTCTCGTGGATGAGAGGAGGCGCTAGCTTTGGATCGTTAGAAAAGAAAAAAACTTTATCTTCCACGTGATTCTAGTTCAGAGTGAGAAACTCTCCGGTTTATTCGCTCACACACTAACACGGTCTTCATCTCTCTCCATTTATTATGTTTGACTTGTCATTAAAATTTCAGTCATATACATAATTTATATTTTTATTCTTGAAATTTAGAGCATCCAATTTGACGGTGGGACTTTTATTTATACTATGGTATTTATTTAAAAAATAGTTTTGCTTTTTTAAAATTAAAATAGATTATTTTCATGTATTAATGTTAAAAATAATTTTTTAAAAATATCATTTTAATATATTTTTAAAAGAAAAATACTATAAAAAATAATCTTAATTACACTCATAGTGTTCTAGATTTTTGTTTTGTTTTTTACAGTCAACTTTCCCTTCACATATTCAACTTTTTAAATACGAATAAATCTCGTTTTATATTTATTTTAAACAATTAAATCCTTGAATGAAATCCCATATCATGAGACGTTTTGAGTATTCAAATTTCATTTCCCTCTTAAACTCCATATAAAAAATATAAGTTTGCCAATGGTTTATTAGGGTTTTTTTTTAAATATTTTTTATTTAAAAATATAAAAAAAATAAAATTAACTTTTTCAAAATACACTCATGCGCACCTCGAAGAATTGAAAACTCCGATTCTAGGTGGCTAGCACCGCGTCATCTCAACGAGACGAATAGGGTGCATGCCTTTGATCCAAGCATAGGGCACACAAATAGCTCTCTCTCCCTGGACCGTTGAAGACACGCGAGCCAAATATTTAAAGGAAGGGACAGGACACTAACTTTCACTGCTTGTCTCCTCGTCTTTTTTCCCGGGCTTTCCATGCTACCTTTTACTTCTCAAAAAGGCAATAACTATGTTAACTGAGCGATATAATTAATGGTAAATAAAAATTAATATCCAATATGCTAATTGGACTTGAAATTTACTTCTTAAAATCTCAAGCTACATTGCTGGGGAAATACAGGAGGAAAATTTAAACACGGGAAAATTTAAATTTGATTTTTGTTTGTTAAAATTATCATTATTATATTTATTATTATTATTATTATGCTTTAATGTAAAAAATAACCTTTTAAAAAAATATTTAAATATATTTTCATTCGAAAATCTTTTATTACCACACCACTAAATAAAATAAAAGTAAAAGACAATGGATTTTTTTATTTCTACTTCAGCGATGAAAATGCGTTGGAGCAGAGCATTCGATAACACCGGCAACAAGGATAGATGTCTGGTCTACTTGTCTTGGTATATTAGTGTATTAGCGAGGCATTGGTGTTTCTGTAAAAATAAATTTTAAATTATAATTTATTAAAATTATAATTTTTATTTATTTTAATTTCTAATAAAGACGTCAAAAAAACTATTTTAATATTCTCAAATGAAAAAGTAGTTGAATTGCAAAGACTTGGTAGCGATATCGCTTTGAGATTTTTGTGGGACCTAACAGCGAAGATAAAACGGCCCCAACCGTTAGATTTAATGACCATCGTCTTTATATCACGGGGGACTTGGTGTGTGTGTGTGTGTGTATTTATATTTTTTAGTCACGACAACTGAAAAAAGAAATAAATCAAAACCGAGTGGTCCTAGAATGACGAACAAAGTTCCATAAATAGTAATGGTCAACGTTGTCCAGCACGATATTTTTTAGATCAGGCTACGATATCTCCGTCCAGTTTTTGAAGCCTGTTATTTGTGGCCACGTGTATTCATGATCTGATGCTGATGTCTCATGTACATGCATGCGCGTGACTATAGTTAAGGTTATTTTACTTTTAAAAATAACTTTTAAAATTAATACATGAAAATAATATAAATTCACTAAAATAATTTTTTTAAAATAAAACATGAAAATAATTTTTTTAAAATATTTTGAAATATAATATCAAATTAGAACAAAAATACTTTATTTTTATATGATATATCAATTTTTTTAAAAAAATATTATTCTAATATATAAATAATTTAAATCTAAAAATACTTTTAGAAATATAACTGTTGCTAAATACCCTACCAATCAGTAAAAATGTTTTCCAGTTTAAAGATAAAAAAATATGTCTGATGACAGTGAATTTATCATCTACAGTTGTAATAATCGGCATCTATCCTAACATGAAACACAGCGAATCAAATCCTTTGATAGATGTTCCTTTTATTTCAAAACTCTCGTGTCCTCCAATAATTCACCGTGCCGTTCTCTTTTATCGCACCCGATCCAGACCCCTCGTCTCCCGTGCTTTTCTCACCTTTTCGAGCTAAAGTATAATATTTGTTTTTTACTACTTTAATTATACGTTTTAAAGTATTTTTGAAAAATATTATTCTTTTATTTTAAATTAAAAAAATTAATATTTTTAGATCATAATAATATCAAAAATAATTTTAAAAAAATATATTTTTTTTAAATTAAAAACACAATCTCAATTATTCTAACAGACATGCCCTGAAACACCGATTGACTGCCAATGCCCCGGTGGAATCATTTTATTTATTTATTTATTCACTGAGTACACCGACTCATGTATTCATGATAACAATAATATGCAATCAAAGTATTTACCTAGCGGTCAAGAATTACTTCTTATTTCCTCTCATTTAATGTTTAAGCCCTTTTATAAATGTTTATCTTGTGATGCTTTATTTATTTATTAAACTTGTAGGATATTTAATGAATTTAGAAATTAATTAAGATATGTCCAAGTTAGTCCGGACATCCCAATTATAAATATAAATATAAATAATAATGCTAATAATAAATGAGCAAACTTGATGTTTATTGAGTTATCACACCATGTGTTTGTATTGCATGATATATATTATTTTTTAAAATATTTTTATTTATAAGTATATTAAAATAATATATAATATATATTTTTAATACTGGTATATTAATCGAAACCAAAAATTATGAAAGAGAATAGTAACAATGGTTAAGTTCCCATTTAAAGAGAAATTACGAAATATTCCTTCCTTGTTTGAAGATACAGGTAACAAGAGAGATTATTTAGTTACCATTGTTTTAAAAGTATTTCTTTAAAAAAAATTCATTTTTTTTATTTTAATTATTTTTTGGTGTTTTTAAATTATTTTTATGTATTAATCTCAAAAATATTTTTTTAAAAATAAAAAAAATATTATTTTAATGTATTTCCAAATAAAAAAATTTCAAAAACAACATCCAACATTGTGTTTCAAAAATATTTTTGAAAAAAAAAATATTTTTTTTATTTTCTACTTTAAATAAATTTTTTATGTTTTTAAATTATTTTAATATAATAATATCAAAAATCACTTTTAAAAATAAAAAAATCATTTTAAAATATTTATAAATAAAAAATAATTTAAAAAACAATCAGCATATCATTAATAAACATGTAATTAAGTAGAACAGGATTTAGACCCTCTTCCCCATAAAATTCATAAATAACTTTTTCGGGGATGTTTGACAAAAAAAAAAAAAAAAAACTTTCACCGTTCCAAGTCTTTGAAATGATAAATGACTGTAAATACTAGTAAATGCAAGTGAGCAGTAATAACCATGCAAGGAACGAGAAACTGGGACTGGCCGACAAAGAAGCAAAAGTAAGATCTGTGATAAATATCTGGAGTGCAAGTCTCACCTGTAATTGGCACTCTGAAATTCAACCAAAAAATAAATAAAAAAAGCATCCCAAAATACAAGGGCAGGTGCAAGAATATTGCTGCCCTTCACGGTTTAACAGGTCCCCATCTCCCTCTCTCCTTCGGCTTTAAGCCAAGACAGATGCTTCTTCCTATCTAGTCTCTCTATTTGATCGTCAAACACTGCAACTCTCTTATCTCTTTAGGGACTTTTACACCAATATTGCAGGCCGTTTTCTTTCTCCCGATTTGTCCATATAATCTGACAGCCAGCCAGTTCTTTCTCTGCTTTCACATACCCTTTGCCTTCTTTAGCTCTCAAATGTACTTTCTTTAAGGTTTCCTGGTCACACCCTACTAGCAGTTCTTCAAGCCTCTCCTCTTCCTCTGATCCCATCCTTTACGCTCAAGAAACTCCCTGTCGATTCTCTTTCCCTCAACCAAAAGAATTTTCTCTTCTATATCAATTTCTTCAATTTCATGTGCCTCTTTTGTTGAATTTTTTTGAACAGACATCATTTTTGAAATGGGTTTTTGCTTATTTTGGCTAGTTTCTTCAAAAGATTGAATGCCAAGTAAGAACCATAACACAAGCTAAAGAAAAAAGAAAAGAAAAGAAAAGAGCATCATGTTGGATCTCAATCTTGGTATCGATTACAGTGATTCATCCTGCGATGACAACAACAAGAATAATATGATGGTTATTGTTGATGTCGAGAACCGCTATCACCAAGAAGAAGCAGCAGCAGCTTCGAGGACTCATCAAATGGAAGATTCGGCTACTTCAAACTCCTCCGTTATCAACAGTACAGAAGATGAAAACTCCTCGAACAACAGCAACTCCGCTTTCATTTTTGATATCCTGAAGAAAGATGAAAACTTTACCAGTACAACCACCACTATTGCTTCAAAGCACACAAGCTCAAACTGTGATTTCACTACCCAACAACTTTCTCCTCAAAGAAGTGGGCTGAAATTGAATTTGCAGCCGGGCTTGGCTGTAAAAACAGATACAAGACCACAGTGGTTGAAGCTTTCACAGATTGGGTCTAGTGGGGAGTCTGAACTGAAAATTGTGCAGCAAAAACAACAGCAAGCGAGGAAGAGTAGGAGAGGACCAAGGTCTAGAAGCTCACAGTATAGAGGAGTGACGTTTTACAGGAGAACTGGGAGATGGGAGTCACATATCTGGTATGTATGAATTCGCTAATGAGATTTGTTGCCTTGCTAATTTAGTGATGTTAATCGTTTCCTTTCTTTCTTTTCTTTTTTCATGTGTTTGTTAAAGAGTGTTGCCTAGTTATTTTGTTCAATGATCTTGATTTTTTTTAATCGGTACAGGGATTGTGGGAAGCAAGTATATTTAGGTAAGTAAAATGGATGATCTCATGGAGTGACTGAAATTTCTGGCAAGATATTAATTTTGGTTGCGATCTTGAGTTTTTGATGTATTCATGAGACAGTTCATAAATAATTCGTCTTTTTTACTGTAAACAGGTGGGTTTGACACTGCTCATACTGCTGCAAGGTAGGAATTCTGTTTTTTTTCTTATTATGTTCAGAAGTATTTTCTGTCTTGAATAAATGAGAAAGTGTACCTAATTCGTTCCATATTCCAGCTTTAAAAGGATTTCAGGTTTTTTTTTAGCTTTGCTGAATTTAGGTCTTATTTGTCCAGGGCATACGATCGAGCAGCAATCAAGTTTCGGGGAGTTGATGCAGATATCAACTTTAATTTAAGCGATTATGAAGAAGATATGAAGCAGGTGGGGATTCTGTTTAATCATAGGTTCTCTTTTTTTCTTTCCTTTTTTTTGGCTGGGTGAGGGGCTGCTGTGGATATTAATTGCAGTATTGAATGCAGATGAAAAACCTTAATAAAGAAGAATTTGTTCACATTCTTCGTCGCCAAAGCACCGGTTTCTCACGAGGTAGCTCAAAATACAGAGGTGTAACTCTCCACAAGTGTGGCAGATGGGAAGCTCGAATGGGGCAATTCCTTGGAAAGAAGTGAGAACCCTTAAACTGAAAATAAAATAAAAATCGCTGTTATGAAATGACGTTAGGACATGTAATTGTTCAAACTCGATAAGCATTATTGTATACTTTAATTGGATTTTATTAGACTTAAATGATCAAGAAATAAAATTAAAATGTCTATTTCAAAGAGAAAAATGCTCAGGCAACACTTTCTCTGATTACCAGGTATATTTATCTTGGATTATTCGACAGCGAAGTAGAAGCTGCAAGGTCCTTATGATCTTGAATTTGATCTCTTTGATTCTAGTTGTTTACTCATCTGGATAATTTTTAAAAGCTAACATCCAAGTCCACCTTCATTTTCTTACAATACAGGGCTTATGACAAGGCAGCCCTCAAATGTAATGGAAGGGAAGCAGTGACCAATTTTGAGCCTAGTGTTTATAAAGGAGAGAAGGGTTTCGATATGAATCATGGAGGTACTAATAGATTATTATGATACTGTAAAGGGAAAGGACGTAGGTTTTTCCGTAATGATTATCAATGGAGCATTAATTTTTCTGCTGATATGAATGCAGGAAGTGGCCACAATCTTGATTTGAGCCTTGGAATTTCTCAGCCAACGAATGATTCTAAAGGGAATGGCAATTTGGGAGACGGCCATTGTAGTTATGGTCGCTGTGAAATACCCATCAAAGAGAGACAAGTGGTATTACTCTCTTAAGATACATGAAACTCGATGCTTTTATATATATATATTATTCGATTGCCATTCTTTGGCCGTTGTTAATGCATTTTTAGCTGTTGGTAATTGATATCCCATTCTGTTATAAAAGGCTGGGGGCACTGCTGCTGCACATATGGGTTTAGAGACGCTGCGTGGACTACCAGTAGTATCGAAGAACCTTCTGACATGGTCTGGCATGCACCCTGGTTTAGCATCAAGCTACGAGGTAGTTCTCTTCTATTCATCTTCCCTTTATCGTTTACTGGAAACTGAAATTATTTTCTACCTAAAATAAAACACCCTTTGCAGCATAATTTAGCTTCCAATAATAACTTTCACACAACAGCAGAAGAACTGTTCCATAAAACGTAGCATCTGAAAAGCCATCTTGGACCCGGATATTTGCAAGAAGAAACTGTTTTTGAATTAATTTGCTGTTTATTTGTGTTTCAAACTATGTTCTTGTGCGTTTTAAAAGTATTTTTTAGCTTTTTTTTGGATGATTTTGACTTGCTGATATATAAATCAGAAAAATATGAAATACACAGCAAAACAAAGTTATGATGTATTGTCAAGGTAAAAACACCCTGTCGTAATTTCAAATACACTAGTCTTTTCACAGTTACCATTGTTTTGCTCTGCACTGTAATATCAAAACACACCTAAACACTGAAATGCCCATCATTTATCATTTATGATATTTGAGGACTTCATAAGCGCCTCTTTTCAAATGTCCAAGAAATGCAATGTCTATAGGGCTTCTGCTCATTTGCATGTCATCTTCAATTGGAAGAAATGTTTTTCATATTAATTGTCAGTGCTGATGTTTTTCATTTTAGCGTTTGTACTAATATTTGATTTGATCATGTGCTGCAGGCTACGGAGAAGAGGTTTGAAGCTGTTTCTTCACCGAGATTCTCAAGCTGGCCATGGCAAATAAATGGCAGCAACAATGTTGTTGCTACAATGCCACAGCTCTGTGTTGCAGCATCATCAGGATTCTCTTCTTCGACGAAAACTGTTCCTTCAGCTTCTCTTCCACTCAACCAACAGAACCACTTTGCCAACAACCTGCGACTAACTGCATTCACCACATCTACCACCAACCCCTTTTACTCTTATATAAGCTAATTAACATGAACACCTTGAGTGCGTTTTATTAGCAAGGAAACTGAATCAATTGGAGTTTTGAGGTGATATTATTTTGATTTGTAAAATAACATGGAGCACAGTTATTCTATCTATCTGCTCAGCTGCATAAAGAGAAATCCATGATCATCGTCATTTTCAATGAAGTAATTACTCTCAAGACTCGAATTAACGCCATCAAGGTTGCAATCCTGCAAAGCAATGCCTTCTGTAGCGAAGAACAATGCAAGTAGTGGAAGGACACGGAATCTTGTTCGTTTTCTTGGTGACAAAATAAACTATTCCTGGGTGTGACCAATCAGCGTCTGTTTCATGACCTCTAGTGATGATGGAAATATTCCTGAAAGTGTCAAAAGGCTGGAAAAGTATCGAGTCACATTAGTTAACCGATGATGTAATTTGATTAAAATTTCACCTCGTACCCTTTATTGTATCAAGAAATACCTTCCATCCTGCTTCGTCAGTGGCAGCCAGCCACGAATATTGAGAGCTTTTCTCTCTGTACTCTTAACTCTATTCTTCTGGTCACTTCGATGGTTGTTTTCAACCTCTGAAGCATGACTGAGATGGCGAGTAGATTTATTTTTTCTCTATTGTTTCAAACTCCAATCCAATGAGAGATTTTCAGAAAGAATTTTAATTATTTGTAGCTTAACAATGTAAGTGCAGCACTGCTAGCTAGAAACCACATGCTAAACGACAACCCTCCAAGCTCACAAGTACAAACAGTATGGGGCACTGGGGAGAGCCCATCATGAATTACTCAGGAAGACATAACAGGCCCAGAAGATCAGCAAATTCTTTTGCTTTTGTCGCTCCCCCACCCTCTCTGTTTCTGTTGTGTGATTTCGTTACCCTGCGACCATGAATACATTAAAAATCGAAAAAGAGTTGTTTTATTCGTATGTGGTCTCTCCTTCTGTCTCATTATCCAACGTTATCAACAAAGTCTGTCCCCCCCACCCCTCCCTTTTCTTGCAATAACATTAGCAATCTATATCTATATCTATATATATATATATATTGCTAGTATATACAAGTCTAATAACCATGTTGAAAGTGTCCAAATCAAAATATTTTTTTTCCAATGAAAATAAAAAATATATATATTTCTGTCCATAAAATATTTTTTTGCAAAACGGGCCGGGCAAGCTTCAAAGATGGACCCTCAAAACCCTTTCAAAACCCAAGTTCAATCCCTGTTCTCACTCCCTTCTCCCCCCACCCCAAAAAATGTGGCGGACCATTGACGCTCCCTTGAAAACAATCCGCTTACCTGTCCGTACTTTCCTCCTCTCTCACCACCGGAACCCTCCATCCCTCCCTTCTCCAAGCTCTCTCCATTTTTTCTCTCTCTCCAAAACCCTAACTATCTCTCCATCAATCCCCAATCCCCTCTCTCCAATTCTCGCTTTCACCACGCGCTGCAGTAATAGTGCTGCTTTCTGCCGCGGTGCTAATTTGGTGACTGCGAGGTGCATTTCTTCAATTTCGTCCCCCGCCGCTCCAAATCAGCAGCACACGGCTGTCGACTGGAATGAGCCGGTGACGTGTTCGGAGGTTGGCGATGGTGATAAAGGCACGAATATCGAGGAGGACGCTTGGCAGTCCATTCCTGTTCGCGCTTTTTTATTCTCTACCAGGTTTTAGTTTTATTACTTCGATTTCTTTTTCTTTTTTATTTTCTGCAGCTCTAAATTAAAATTGACAGCCAATTATTATTGTTTTTTTTTTTTTGCTGTAGTGTGGATTTGAAAAGCTTAGTGGAGCAGAACAAGCAAAATTTTATACCGCCAACATCACGAATGACAAATTATGTTGTTCTCAAGTTTAGGAATCTCTCTCAAGCCCCTGTAAGTTTCGTCAGATGCATTGACGTTGCCTGTTTTACTGGAATGAGTTAGAGGATTACGGGAGCAGAGTGGGGTCTTGCTTCTCTTACTGTATCGAATCAGTAAAGGCTGATCTTATCGTGAAATGAGCAGTGTGAAGTCGAAGTCAATCTGTTTATGCTTAAATTGCTCCTTTTTTTTTAATTAATCATGGATTTGTTGTCCCGGTGAAGTTGCTGTTATCAAAGTGAAGTCTACTGTTTTCCCTTTGCATTCTATAAAGAATAGGTGCTATTTACTGTGCAATTAAATCTATTCTCTTGTTAATCGTAGTATGGGTAACCCGGATGCCTCTCTTTAATGATAAATCAGTTTGAAGGTATTACTGAAGGTGATTTTAAATTGTTTTCAGGGTCTGGGCTCTTGCATAAGTGGAAGTAATTGCTGTTACATGGTAGTGTTCCAATATGGATCCATTGTTTTGTTTAATGTCTGTGAACACGAGGTTGATGAATATCTGAACATTGTGAGGAAGCATGCCTCAGGATTGCTCCCTGAAATGAGGAAGGATGGTAAGCTCACCACTGTTTTTTTTTTTCAAAATCACAATGTTTTAGCACCTCTACCTTTTAGAGATTGCTCCAAAATCTGAGATAATTGTAATTAAGTTAGCTGAAGCACAAGATTAGTATGTTTATACGTTTTCTCATGATGGTGATGACATAGCAATTTGAGTATATAATATATAGAAGAAAGTTATTTTATCATTTTGGACCAGGATAAAAGATCCCATTGAAGCAGCTGATCCCATGCCGTGCATACTGTTTGTACATCTAGTCACATAAATTGCACAGTATCATTAATAGCTGTTCCAGTACTATCCATCTGGTTGAAGCGAAGATAAGGGGTTTTTGGGGTTATTAAATGTGATTAGCTGGTAAAGGTATTTATCTAGACGTTGGCATTGAGCAATGAAATATATGAAGGTAAGGACTTCTGCTTGTAAAATTTTGAATTATGTCGAGCAATACATCAATGCCAAAAGAAATGAGTTAATTGTTGTTGAAAACTACATAATCAAGAACATAATAGATACATAATTAGCCATTGAAGAAAAATACTTTGTTGGTGGAAGTGTTGACATGGATTATTCATTGGATACTATACAGTGACTTTATACCATGGAGAGCAGTTCTTTTTTCATCTGATTGTAGTGGTCTCTTTAGTTTATTTTTACCCTCTCTCTCATGCTATTAATCTACTATGCTCTACCGTTTTGCAATTTATTGAACTTTATTCTATTTTCACAACTGCAAGAGTATGAGGTGAGAGAGAAGCCAACTCTTAATACATGGATGCAAGGTGGATTGGATTACATTATGTTGCAGTTCTTGAACACTGATGGAATACGGATGATTGGTAGTGTTCTTGGTCAAAGTATAGCTCTTGACTACTATGGACGCCAGGTTTGAACCGTGATATTTTTTTTTAAGTGCTACAAGTGTAAGTTTCATGAATATGCTGTACAACCTTTTCTTCTTCTCTAGGTTGATGGAATGGTTGCTGAATTTACCGACATAAATCGTGGGATGGAAAAAACTGGAACATTTTCAATGGACAGCAAAAAGCTTTTTCAAATAGTGGGGAAGGCCAATTCTAATCTTGCTGATGTGATTCTAAAGCTTGGGCTTTTTGAGAGGTAACGGTTTTAATGGCCATTACAAGGGAAACTGTTTATTTTTTCTTCATTTTAATTATGGCTTTATTTTATTGCACCTATTCCTAGCTAATAGACCAGGCAGAGTAGAGTGAATTAAATTAATTCCTGTAGTTGATTCCAATTTAATTTGATATTAAGGTTCAGGGTAAGAAAAATCAAGAAAGAAACTAAAATGAATTATTTTTGTTTCTTGGACATGTGAAGAAAGTCATGCTTGTGGCATCTATTTCTTGTTTATTTGCACTTCCAAATAAAGAATAAAACGATGTCTTTTCTCTTTTTTATGATGGTGCTAATTGACTAATATCAAATGGAAGTTCACAGAATGTAGACGAGTAAAAGATAGAAAGATGTCATTTAGACTATAAGGTGATGCCACATCCTTTCCCTTTTTTTTTCTGGAAACCGAATGCATCCTGAATGCCAAAAATTTTCAACTAGCTCAAGAACCATCTGGGCCAATCCAACTTTGGTTGGACTGGTAGAGGCCCTGCACTCTAGGGTACTTCTAGGAGAAGAAGTGATCGGGGGTCATTGACGATAGGCTATACCATAAGTGCTAAGATGGATAATAAGAAGAAAAGAGAACAAGGGCCATAGACTTCAAAAGCTGCAGCCATTTGCTGTTTACTGTGCTATAATTGTTGCTTTTCTCTACACATGCTGCTGTTGGGGCCAACCACCTACTTCTGTCTTTCTGATTGCCTGACGCATAGCGGGTGGTGGCTCTGCTTGCAAGGCCAGGCATTCCAAAGTTCAGGAGACATTTTTAGCCATCAGAAAATGGAAATAAATTAGAAAGGGTCTAGTCCTGCTGTTAATTTCTAATTCAACCAGGGTTAGCAAATGCGGTCTCTTTCTACCTCAGTTTTTTCTGTTTCATTTGTTTTGAGTTTTACTATAACTCCAAAAAAAATAAAAACTTAAATGTTTCAACAGATCAGACATAGCTTGGAAAGATGCCAAATATGCTCAGATATGGGAATATCTCAGAGATGAGTTCGAGTTAACTCAGAGATTTGCAAGTCTTGATTTTAAGCTGAAGTTTGTTGAGGTACTGCTTTTGTCAGAAAATAATGTGATTTCACTGTTGCTGCTGGTGCTAGAAAGCTGGCTTTTAACTAAAGTGTTATTGTGGTGTCTTTCCTTGTCTTTGCAGCACAATATTCGTTTTCTTCAAGAAATCCTACAAAACAGGAAATCAGATTTTCTGGAATGGCTCATCATTGTGTTGATTAGCGTTGAAATCATTATATCCGTTTTCGATCTTGTTCAGAGATCAGGATTTAAATTCTTTTAATCAATGTAGCACCGATGTCCAGAGATGCACAGATGAAGGTGGCACCTGCTGTCATTTTTCATTTCAAACTTGTAAATAAAATTTGGATTGTATATGTTACTGAGTTTTCGGCTTTCTGTGGAGCCATAATGGCCGAGCCTTGGTTTCAAATATCCAATACATGCCTTTTTCATGTGCCAGGTAAAACCACCGGAGATTTCACAGCATTTTTTCCTCCATGGCTGCTGAAAATCAATTTAAATTTAGCTAGCATTTATTTCTTGCCACTTTCAAGTTACATATCTAACATGATAGCTGTCGGGCTGATGTGAAAGTCTGGTTCACTCGGTTGGTTTATTATAATCATTTTGTTAGCCATGTGAAGATTTGGTTGCCCCTTCCATGGTTGCTGCAGTTTTGGCCATTTGATCCTTCAAAAGGAACAGAAATTCTACACTGAAATGAATTCTCCTCCCTCTGTATATATAGAGAGACAATGGTAGAGCCGCAAACAATAAAAACCTGTTGATTCATGATGCATCATTTTCTCTTAAATTGCTATTAATACCAACTTTTATTTTATGAACATTACTTTAATTTTTCGTTCTGATACATCTTATGAACAACCAGGTATTTTAGTGAGAAAAACTAGAGCATGTAGGGAAATACTTTAACTTTTCATTATCTCAAAGTTTATTGTGGATTATAATAGTTTTTATATATATAAATTCAATTTAATCTTCAAGTTTTATATTTTCACAATTGTGCCTTTTGAGATCAAATTAAAGCTAAATTACATATTTTTTTAGGGATCCAAGTTGAATTGAAATAGGAAGGACTCAAGTGAAAAGTAGGTAAAATAGATGACAAGCCTGCAATTTATTTTAAAAGCTGATTTTAGTCCTTGTTTTTCAAGCCATTATGTATATGGTGCCTATAAATTTTTTAAATTGATATTTTGATATCAAACTTTATTTTCCTTTTTTTTATAAGTTTTTTTGGGTGGAGAAGAGATAAGTGGTAACCGGATTCCAGTTCCAATTTAACGGGAGAAAATTATTGTTGAAAAAGATTTTAACCATCAAAATAATCAATTTTTATGTCAGAAGTTTAATGTGACGAGGGAGATCAATATAAGTATTTTTACATTGAATACACCTTAAAAATAAATCTCTGCTCAATAAATATTTTTATTTCAGATTAATTTCAAGTTTTGAGTGGATTGATTTAACAAAGGTTTTGGGCAACCTTTTTAGGTGTTTTAGGTTAAAAATAAATTAAAAAAAAAATTTTAGTAAAAGAAAAATCTATTTTTGTTCTGAGCAAATAGGGCGCAAGATGTATTATCCACCTTATTAAATATATATTTTTAAATAAAATTGGGTGTTGGGAGTTGGACTTCATTACTTTTTTTTCAAAAATATATTTTAATTAACATCCATCTCTATGATATTTTTTTTTTAGCTTTTATCCTTTGTCAAATAAAAAATATTTTTAATTATATTTGGTGTGTAGTATGATTCATTTGTATTTCTTTTAAATATTTTATACATATTCAATTTTTATTTTTTTAAATACTTTTAATATGTGGACCCTTGCATATTATTTTCTTTTGTTTTTATTTTATTATATAGATTTTATGCCTGTTTTAATTTTTATTGCAAACTGATTTTCATAAGAAAATACATCAAACACAACCAAATAAACGATCCATGTTGTGATATTTAATATCTTGATCTAAATTGATTCTTGATTTTCCTAATTATGTTTTCATTTATCATTTAATACTTTATCATTATTATTTATTTACACATTGATTCATGTTTTATTTAATTGGATTTTTGCACATGCATTTCAACTTATATTTACAATATTTTATGTAAAAAAACACGTTAAAAAACTCTATATGCTCAAGTTTTTTCGATCATGTATTGATGTTTTTAATTTAATTTATATTCTTACAATTTTTTTCTTGACCATTTTATAAGCAAATTATTGTTTTTAATTTCACTCTTCAATCAAAATAGATGGTGTATTATATTTTATTTATTTATTTTGGTCATCATATTGCATTTTATATAAATGTCTTCTCACTTGCTATTACATAATTAAGATAAAGCAAGTTTATTAAGTTGCTCGGGAATGTAATTAGAGTTATTGGATTTATCTCTTTTGTTTAATTTTTGTAATTGCTTTTTAATTAATCTCGAGAGCTTTTGTAGCAGCCCTTTGATTGCTTTGATTGTGGTTTAGTGTTCTCTTTAAAAAGCAAACTGACGATAGATTTTGATTGTAATGCATAGCAAATGTTAGCAAGAGCGTGTTGTGTAAAGTATTTAGGCTCAATCTATATATATATATTTATTAAAAAATATTAACTTATTAAAGTTTCTTGTAAATTATTTTACTGGGATTGCTCAGCTCACAAAATTATCACACCGTTTCCACCACCTTCTCATGAAAACATCCCCACCGCCATCAACACCGCTCTTTATTTTAAGCTGTAGATTTCATGTTTTTATTGGAAGTCCTTTTCTCTGTGGCAAGAAGAATAGCTTTCTTCAACAAATTATAACAAGCTAAGAAAACCGGACTTGTTTAATTTGGAATGGCTCGATATCAAAGTGCTGATCGCTGTCGAAATCATTTTATTTTTTAGGGGCCCACAGTAGATTTTTCTTTTCTTTTTTGGATTCGTTCTGGTGGTACACGTCAGAATAATTAAATTATAATACCCGTTAATTTCAATATTATTTTGGTCATAATAGTGAGCCTCACGCCAGTATAAAACGAAGTAGATGCCATGCCACCATCAACACTGCTGGCGTATGCATTCACCAGCATAAATATAGCCCTGTCCCAAGACTGCCTTGAGAAAAAAGAGAATGGAATCCTTGCAAACCACCTCCATTGCAAGTGACCAAGAACCATCAATGAAGCATTGCAAACGAGGAGGATGGACTACCTTCTCTTTCATTATAGGTGAATCTTTCTTTTCTTTCATCTTTCTGGTTAAATATTTTTCCCACCTCTTGTTCTCGGTTAAATTTAATTATTTTGTTTAAACATTATATTTACTGATATTGTATACACAGGAGCTGTGATGGGTCTTACACTAGCAGCCGGAGCGTGGACATCGAATTTGATAATATTTTTGGTAAATGTAATGAATATAAAGAGCATTAATGCTTCTCAAATCAATAATATCATACTTGGTAGCTACAGTCTTTTTCCCATTGCTGGAGCTGTCATTGCTGACTCTTTTTTCAGCTCCTTCTATGTCGTTAGTGTTTTTGCCTCTGTTTCTTTACTGGTATGTCTCTGTTCTTTGCAAGTCTATATAATGAGTTGTTGTTCTTCATTATTATTGTATTTTTGCCTTCGTTTTTCTCTTTTGAAATCTTTATATGGATGTTTATAAATGTTAATTACCTTAGTTACATAATAATAGTAAATTTTGTCCCTGATCATGATTCATAATTTTTAACGCAACTTTCAGGGCATGATCATGCTAACTCTAGCATCGACAATCCATTCCTTGAGACCTCCAACATGCGTGACTGGTTCATTTTCTTGTGAAGCCCCATCAAAGCTTCAATACGCAGTACTCTACTCAGCGCTAGCATTAGCTTCCATTGGACTAGGAGGCACACGTTTCACGATAGCGTCTTTTGGAGCAGATCAATTTACTAAGCCAGATGAGCAAGAAACTTTCTTTAGTTGGTATTTCTTCACCTTGTACCTTGCCAGTACCATAAGCTTAACGGCTATCATCTATGTTCAGGATAGTGTGAGCTGGGGATTAGGGTTTGGCCTTGGTGTTGCTGCTAATGCCATTGGATTAGCGGTGTTTTTGTTGGGAAAAAGGTTTTACTGCCATACTAAGCCCAAGGGAAGTCCTTTTGTAAGCATTGCTCATGTCTTGGCTGCAGCTTTTCAAAAAAGAGGGAAACTGGAAAGATTTCAAAGCCAGGGTTATTTTCACGGAGACAATACAGAGGCGACTAGCGGTCCAACTGAAAGTTTCAGGTAAGCTCCATTCTACAATATTGCCATGGAATGCTACAATAAATAGCAGTTGTTCGGTATTTAACTTTGCTTTTATGGCTTTCAGTGGTCTGATATACGTTAGCGGAAACGATCATTATGGTAATAATGAAGTACGAAATGTATTTTTCTTAAAACAGCAAAAACTACACTGTAATATGAAATGTGAAAGTCAGACTTTCTTCATGATCTTCCATACCATTTTGGGTTGCTACTCTTTGCATTCCTACCATGAACATTTTTGTATCAGAAACTGAGTAGATGACAGTAATTTCATGCAGATTTTTGAATTGTGCGGCACTAAGATTTGAAGATGACAGAAAATCAGATGGCTCCTATTCAAGTTCTTGGTGGCTATGTACGGTGGAGGAAGTTGAGGATCTCAAAACCCTGTCCAAAATCATGCCACTCTGGTCTAGCGGTATCTTGTTGAGTACTACAATAGCCATGATTAACAGCCTAACAGTCCTCCAAGCCCTAACCATGGACAGGCACCTTGGACCACACTTCAAAATCCCAGCTGGGTCATTCCTAGTATTTTCTATTTTAGCCACAGCACTCTCAATCTTCATCATTGATCGTTTCTTACTTCCACTGTGGAAAAAACTGACTCGAAGATCACTAAAACCCCTCCAACAAATAGGTATTGGCCATGTCATTAACATGTTTGCTATGGTGGGATCTGCGTCCGTGGAGACAAGGAGGCTTCGTGTGGTTCGGAACCTTCACCTTGATGGTGAACCACCCGATTCAGTCGTGTCAATGTCAGGTTTATGGCTGGTGGTTCCGATGCTCTTTATTGGGGTCGGTGAAGGTTTTCATTTTCCAGGACAGGTTGCGTTGTATTACCAAGAATTTCCCAAGTCGCTAAAAAGTACCTCTACTGCAATGATATCATTGTTAATTGGGATCGGATATTATCTAAGTACAGCAATAACCGATCTGGTGCGTCGGTCTACAGGATGGTTGCCCAATAACATCAATGATGGGAGATTAAATTATGTATTTTGGTTGTTGACAGTGATAGCGTTCGTGAACTTCGGGTATTTCCTGTTATGTGCTAGCTTGTTCAAGTGCCAAAACACTGATAATCATGAGAATGAGGCTTCTGATTAGCTAGTTTCTCTGGTTGAAATGGGCTAGGCTTGGATACAATGTTTGAATTGGAATGTTATATATAAATATAACAGTGCACCACTTTCTATGTTCATATATGTAAATCTCTTTTTTACATAGAAATTTTACTGAGTGTCAATCACTCATATTTCTATTTAATTTGAATGATATTTTTGTAAATCTTGGTTTCACACATAAATTAGTATACTCATCTCTTACTAATAATATGTTATTACTAGTAAAATTTCTAATTAACAAAAATTCTAGTAAAAGTTGAGTTCCTTTCATAGTGGTTTTAAACCCATATTAACATAAATATCTTTAATTAAATCTTTTAAGAGACCTTTGAAGATTGGATTTGTTAAATTATTGCAAGATTTGATATATATAATGATAATTATCTCATCATAAGTTAATTGCATTATGTATTCATGTTTTAAGCCAATATATCTAGTTTTTTCATACTAAGTTTTATTAAATGTTTTAGACATAGATGTTTGACAACGACAATGTAAGCAAATAGATGACATCAATTGTGATGTTAACTTAATATCCAATAACATATTATCTTCTTTTGTTTTTATTTTATTATATAGATTTTATGTTTGTTTTAATTTTTATAACAAATTGATTTTCATAAGAAAATGCAAACACAACCAAATAAATGATCCATGCTGTGATATTTAATATCTTGATCTAAATTGATTCTTGATTTTCCTAATTATGTTTTCATTTATCATTAAATACTTTATTATTATTATTATTTATTTACACATTGATTCATGATTTATTTAATTGGATGTTTGCATATGCATTTCAATTTATATTTACAACATTTTATGTGAAAAAACACGTTAAAAAGCTCTATAAGTTCAAGTTTTTTCCTTCATGTATTGATGTTTTTAATTTGATTTATATTCTTATAATTTTTTTCTTGACCATTTTATAAGCAAATTATTGTTTTTAATTTTACTCTTCAATCAAAATTGATAATATATTATTTTTTATTTATTTATTTATGTTGGTCATCATTGATCGATTGTTTTTTTATGTATGAATGTTTTCTCACTTGCTATCATTTTTTTTTTACATAATTAAGATAAAGCAAGTTTATTAAGTTGCTAGGGAATGTACTTCGAGTTATTGGATTTATCTCTTTTGTTTAATTTTTGTAATTTATAGGAAGTAGACATTGCTTTTTAATTAATCTCGAGAGCCTTTGTTGCAGCCCTTTGATTGTTCTTTAATTTTCTCTTTATAAAGCAAATTGATGATAGATTTTGATTGTCATGTTAGTAAGTGTGTGTTGTGTAAAGTATTTTAGACTCGATCTATATATATTTTTATATTTATTAAAAAATATAAACGTTTCTTGTAAATTATTTTACTGGGATTATCATACCGTTTCCACCGCCACCCCTAACACCACCACCACCACCACCACGACCACCACCTTCTCTTTAATGCATCTCCACCACCAGCCGCACCGCTTTATTTTAAGCTGTAGATTTCATGTTTTTATTGGAAGTCCTTTTCATTGCATCCTTGGTGCTAGTGGCAGAGTTTTCAATTTCCGTCTTCATCATTGATCGGTGGAGCTTCCACCGTCGCAAAACTTGATCGGTGGAGCTTTGACACCACTTCAGCGCGCAGGGATTGGCCAGGTTATTAATATTTTTGCTGTGGTAGCGTCAGTTTTGATAGAATTAAAGAGGCTCTGTTTTAACCTCAGCGGCAGACCAAGAAATCCTGTCTCGTCCAGGTCAGGTACGCGTGCTTGTTTCGCCACTATCCATTGAAGGGACTGGGGAAGGGCTCCATTTTCCTGGACAAGTTGATTTGTTTTACCAAGAATTTCCATTAACAGTGCTGTTAATTTTTTTACATATAATAAATATAATAATTATTTCGATCAAGTGAAGTCTAAAATACTAAATATTAATAAAAAAGTTCACAAGAGGTTTTTTTTATTATAAAAGAATTATCATTTAATATGAGATTTTTATCTAATATTATATTTCAATATTAAATTAATGATAAATCAATTTGTAAGTTGTCTACCTCATAATAAAATTAAAATAATTAAATTCAATATGATAGAGTTCATAACTCTGAGTTATGAATTTAATGGGTAAGTAAATATTAATTAAAAACTTAAGATGATATTTTTTTAATCTTTTATATTATTTTATTTTTAATATTAGTTTTTTTATTGATTTTTATTCTTTCGTAGATGTCGTTACTTATAATTAACTAGCTCGGAACTCTACTGGAAAAGAAGAAGGGAACGGACAAAAAGAAATATATATATATATTATTTTCGTCATAATTGTAAGCTTCACGCCAGTATAAAATCAAGTAGATGCATGCCACCAACAGCACGACATATACACTCACCAGCATAAATATAGCCCTGTTCCAGGACTGCCTTGAGAAAAAAGAGAATGGAATCCTTGCAAACCACCTCCATTCCAAGTGACCAAGAACCATCAGTGAAGCATTGCAAACGAGGAGGATGGACTACCTTCTCTTTCATTATAGGTGAATCTTTCTTTTCTTTAATCTTTTTGGTTAAATATTTTTCCCACCTCCTGTTCTCAGTTAAATTTAATTATTTTTTTTAAGACTTTATATTTACTGATATTGTGTACACAGGAGCTGTGATGGGTCTTACACTAGCAGCTGGAGCATGGTTATCGAATTTGATAGTATTTTTGGTAAATGTAATGAATATAAAGAGCATTAATGCTTCTCAAATCAATAATATCATATTTGGTAGCTGCAGTCTCTTTCCCATTGCTGGAGCTGTCATTGCTGACTCTTTTTTCAGCTCCTTCTATGTCGTTAGTGTTTTCGCATCTGTTTCTTTACTGGTGAGTCTCTGCTCTATGCAAGTCTGTATAATGAGTTATTGTTATTGTATTTCTGCCTTTGTTTTCTCTTTTCAAATCTTTATATGGATGTTTATAGAATTTTCCTTAGTTGATAATTGTAAATTTTGTCCCTCAGATCATTAATTATTCATAATTTTTAACGCAACTTTCAGGGCATGATCATGCTAACTCTAGCATCGACAATCCATTCCTTGAGACCTCCAACATGTGTGACTGGCTCATTTTCTTGTTAAGCCCCATCAAAGCTTCAATACGCAGTACTCTACTCGGCGCTAGCATTAGCTTCCATTGGACTAGGAGGCACACGCTTCACGATAGCGTCTTTCGGAGCAGATCAATTTCCTAAGCCAGACGAGCAAGGAACTTTCTTTGGTTGGTATTTCTTCACATTGTACCTTGCCAGTACCATAAGCTTAACGGCTATCATCTATATTCAGGATAGTGTGAGCTGGGGATTAGGGTTTGGCCTTGGTGTTGCTGCTAATGCCATTGGATTAGCGGTGTTTTTGTTGGGAAAAGGGTTTTATTGCCACACTAAGCCCAAGGGAAGTCCTTTCGTAAGCATTGCTCGTGTCTTGGCTGCAGCTTTTCGAAAAAGAGGGAAACTGGAAAGATTTCAAAGCCAGGGTTATTTTCACGGAGACAATATAGAGGCGACTAGCGGTCCAACTGAAAGTTTCAGGTAAGCTCCACTGTACAGTATTGCCATGGAATGGTACAATAAATAGCAGTTATTTGGTACTTAACTTTGCTTTCATGGCTTTAAGTGCTCTGATATACGTTTGCTGAAACGATCATTATGGTAATAATGAAGTAAGATATGTACTTTTCTTAAAACAGCAAAAACTACACTGTAATATGAAAAGTGAAAGCCAGACTTTCTTTATGATCTTTGAAACCATTTTGGGTTGCTACTGTTTGCGTTCCTGCCATGAACATTTTTATATCAGAAACTGAGTAGACGACAGTAATTTGCACGCAGATTTTTGAATTGTGCGGCACTAAGATTTGAAGATGACAGAAAATCAGATGGCTCCTATTCGAGTTCTTGGTGGCTATGTACGGTGGAGGAAGTTGAGGATCTCAAAATCCTGTTCAAAATCATGCCACTCTGGTCTAGCGGTATCTTGTTGAGTACTACAATAGCCATGATTAACAGCCTAACAGTCCTGCAAGCCCTAACCATGGACAGGCACCTTGGACCACACTTCAAAATCCCAGCTGGGTCATTCCTAGTATTTTCTATTTTAGCCATAGCACTCTCAATCTTCGTCATTGATCGTTTCTTACTTCCACTGTGGAAAAAACTGACTCGAAGATCACTGAAACCCCTCCAACAAATAGGTATTGGCCATGTCATTAACATGTTTGCTATAGTGGGATCTGCGTCTGTGGAGAAAAGAAGGCTTCATGTGGTTCGGAACCTTTACCTTGATGGTGAACCACCCGATTCAGTCGTGTCATTGTCAGGTCTATGGCTGGCAGTTCCGATGCTCATTATTGGGGTCGGTGAAGGTTTTCATTTTCCAGGACAGGTTGCGTTGTATTACCAAGAATTTCCCAAGTCACTAAAAAGTACTTCTGCTGCAATGATATCATTGTTAATTGGGATCGGATACTATCTAAGTATAGCAATAACCGATATGGTGCGTCGGTCTACAGGATGGTTGCCTAATGACATCAATGATGGAAGATTAGATTATGTATTTTGGTTGTTGACGGTGATAGCGTTCTTGAACTTCGTGTACTTCCTGTTATGTGCCAACTTGTTTAGATACCGCAACACTGACAATCATGAGAATGAGGTTTGTGGCTAGTTGGTTTCTCTAGTTGAAATGGGTTGGGCTTGGATACAATGTTTGAATTGGAATGTTGTTTTTTAATAGCCTTGTATTATTAATTGAAATTTGTCTTATCGCATGATATTTATATTTAGAATGATGTTACATGAATGCATATTTCTTTATATATATATATATATATATATATATATATAATTTAATAAGTAATTTTTCATATAAAATTTAACAAGACATTGCATGCATAATTAATTAATTCTAATTAACTTAAATTAGTTCTAAAAAGATAGATTATTTATTTTATATAATGCTAGATTTTAGATGTTTATGTATGCATGCATATAAGTGTACCACTTTCTATGTTAATACATGTAAAATCTATTTTTTACTTAGAAATTTTATTAAGAGTGTTAATCACTCATCATAATTTTTCTAATTAATTTGAATGTTATTTTTGTAAATCTTGGTTTCACATATAAATTAGTACACATAGCTCTTACTAATAATTTGTTGTTACTTGTAAGATTTGTAATTAAAATAAAATCTAGTAAAAGTTGAGTTCTTGTTCATAGTGGTCTTAAACCCATATGAGCTTAAATATCTTTAATTAAATCTTTTAAGAGACCTTTGAAGAATGGATTTGTTACATTATTGCAAGATTTGATATTCATGTTGATAATTATCTCATCATAAGTTAATTGCCTTATATATTCATGTTTCAAGCCAATATGTCTAGATTTTTCATAGTAAGTTTTATTAAATGTTTTAGACATAGTTGTTTGACAATGACAATGTAAGCAAATAAATGACATCGATTGTGATCTTAACTTAATATCCAATAACATATTTCTCAACTATTTTGTCTCCTTATATGCAACTACTAAAGCTATGAACTTAGATTCCATTATAAAATAAGTTATACATTTTTTTTTTAGGTCGAAGAAACAACAACACCTTTTAAAATAAATATTCATCTAAAAATTGACTTATCATCACTTGCTTCAGTTACCTAATAAGCATTCATATAACCTTTAATTACATCTAGAAAATTATTATAAATAATCTAAGATTTATAATCCTTTTCAAGCAACTAAGTAGTCTTGCAATTACTTTTCAATGACTCATACTAGGATTACTTATGTGTCTATATAATTAGCATACTGTAAAAACAATATCTAAACATAATACAATGTATAACTTACATTAAACTACCAACTACAATAACATATTTAATTCGAGCAATTGATCTACCAATAGTTTTTGTCAATTTAAATTAAATATCATATAGTATATTTGTTTCTTTGATATTCAAATAATTAAATTTATCAAAGCCTTTCTCAATACAATGAGATTGATGAAGAGAAAAAAACTTCATTGTGTCTTTTTACTTTGATATTCAAATTATATCTACCTTAGGGCAAGTCCAATGGCAAGAGCTATTTTTAAGAGCCAAATGATAGAAATGGCTCTTTGAATAGTGTATAAATGGCTCTTGAGCTGATGTGGTCTTCAATGGAAAGAGTCATTTTTAAGAGCCATTTTTTTTAAATCTTATTTTAAATAAAATTCAATTATTTTGTATATAGTGTAATTATACAATTAATATGAGTAAATTATATAATTAAATAATTGTTTTTGAAAAACCCGTCAACAATACAATTATTTTTTTTAATAAGAAAATAAGAAAATAATTTTAATTATAATTAAAAGATCCAAAATATATGAAATTTGAAATTTAATTATAATAAAATTTAACACATCAACAAATTAACAATAAGTTCTTACATAATTCATCAACACAATCCATTACAAATAATTCAATGAAATTACTTATAAATTAGTACTCTTTTTTGCCATAATTTCCAACTTTTTATCTTCAAAATATACTGCAGAAATTGCATCCATTTTAGAAGTATCCATCTTCATAATCTCGATCTCTTGTTTCTCCTGCTTCTGTTTAATCAATAAAACTTGTTGCTTTAACATAATTTTTCTGTCTAGTTTTTTTTCGACCTCAATCTCATCAAAGCTATCATTCAATTGTTGTAAAATAGTTGCTACGCTTGTCTCCCCAACTTTCTCTTTTCCTTGTCTGCGTTTAAGTCGTTCCTTTGCAGCTTTCTGACCAAGTGGTCTATTTTGGTAAACAAATGCGTCACTGTCTTCTCCTAAACTAACAGAATCAGCGGTTGATGGATTTGAAGAAGCTGGACTTGTATTTCCATGATTTTTTTGTTTCTTGTTTGACTTTTGATGATGACTTGCACGTTCAAATTGCCACTTGGGTTCGTTTTTTAAGATAACCCAGCAATGTTCCATTTGAAATCGTTTGCCAACGACTGAGGCATACATTTGACGAGCATCACTAATCTGGAAAATAAAATTCAATACATGAAACTATGTTATATAATAAATATGTTAAACAAATTATTTATCAAGTAAATGTTAAAAAAAAAATTACTCTTGATTCTTCAATCATTCCATTTTGTTGACGGTTTTCAATTTGGGTAAGAAAACCAACAAATTTTCTAACTTCTCTATTTATATCTTGCCATCTATTTGAGATGCTTATTTGAGAACGATTATTCAAATTTCCTCTATTCTCGACAAAGTACGTATGTACTCGAGCCCAAAATTGTCTTGCTTGTTGATCAACTCCTGTGATTGGATCTTTGCTAGTATTTAACCACGCAGATACAAGTATACAATCTTCTTCTGGCAAGAAGTTTTTACTTCTTTGTGATTTTTTAGTTGTATGGACATTAGGAGCACTTTGTTGCGAAACAATCTGTTCAGACTCACTTGTCAGAAAGTTAGTGAATGAATTTGGCAAACTTGAGTCCATCTGCATAAAAAATACATTGTATTAATTAAGCTAATTGATTAAAAAATCGTAATTTTTCAAATTCACATAATTATTATTTTTTTACTAAATATTATTATTAATTACGCTTTTTTTCCCCTATATATTATTATTCATTACGTCTACAACAGTTCTAAAAACTATATTTACATAGTTTTTAAATCTCACCGTACATTTAAAACAAGTTATTAAGCTAATTGTTAAAAAAATCATAATTTTTCAATTTCGCATAATTATTTTTTTACTAAATATTATTATTAATTAAGCTTTTTTTCCCTAAATATTATTATTTAGTACATCCATAACAGTTCTAAAAACTACATTTACATAATTATTAAATCTAACTATAAATTTAAAACATGTAATTAAGCTAATTGATCAACAAAATCGTAACTTTTCAATTTCGTATAATAATTATTTTTACTAAATATTATTATTAATTACACTTGATTGTTATTATTTATTCCTAAATATTATTATTATTTATTCCTAATTATTTAAACCCCCCCCGAAACCCTACTCTACTCTTCCTTTTCCATTGCGCCTCAGCAGCCCTCACTTTTCAACTCTCCTCATCTCCCGACGAACGCCCTCCCCCCATCTCCCTCTCCCATGCCGCTCCCCTCCTCTCACTCTACTCTTTTTCCCCCCTCTCCCTTCACTCCCTCTCCCTCTACTCTCGACTCCCTCCCCTAATCTCCCTCTCCCATGGCGATATCGCCTCTGTTCCGGTGAACTCCCTCCCCCCATCTCCCTTTCCCATGGCTCTCCCCCTCTCTCTCTGCTCTCTACTCCCCCCCATCTCCCTCGACAGTTTCAATCACATGGGTTTGTTCAACTCGAAATCAAACCTACTTGTACAGAAAAAAAAAAAAAAACCAAGTTGCGAAAACAAACCGAAGATGCAGGGGGGAGAAGGTTTGACAGGAACCGAAGATGCAATCTACTCAATGGATTTTGAATTTTGATGCAGGTAGTTTCTGTGATTTTTCTTCTTCTGGATGCAAAATATTTTGTGTTTTTTCAATTTTTGAAATCGAAATGATTGTTGTGTTGATTGTTGAATTGTTGAATTTGGTGGGTTGATGTATTGATTGTTGAATTCGGTGGGTTGATTGTTGAATTCTTCAATTCGGTGGCATGAGTAATTTTATGGTTGCTGTGTTGAGCATTGTTTGTGTTTATGTGTTTGATATTGCTGGGTGTTCAACGGTCACATTTCAACGGCATGATTTTTTTTTTGCCTCTGCAGTATGTACATGTAGGAATAGCTCCCGAAAATGAAGAAGCCATTTTGACTCTTCATTTTGCTGTTTGCGTTGGAGACAAATATTTAACAAAAAAAGCCAAAATTTCAAATTTTTAGCTTTGGATTCACAGATAGCGTGCCCGTTGGACTTGCCCTTATTTAAGTCTTTTATTGAAGCTTGAGGTTAGGTATTTTTTTCGTATCATTAACATCATTTATGTTAAAACTAATGATGACCATCATTCATAAATAGACATGTTGTCATATTAAAATCATTTATAAATTTAGAATAAATACATTTATTAGCTCTATTATGTTTAAAAATCATATTCTAGTTTTACAAAATCAATTTTCTCATATCATTGCTTAAGTGCTTGTTTCAATCCATATAGACCCTATTTGACTATGCGTTAGTTTTATTAAAAAAAATTTAAAAAAATAATTTCAAATGAATTGTTTTTTTGTGTTTTTGAATCTTTTTGATATGTTAATGTTATTTTTCTAAATAAATAAATAAATAATTTTGATGTGTTTTTAAGTAAAAAATAATTTGAAAAATAATCGCTATATATATTGATTAAATCTTTATGATATATTAAATTTTGTTTTTCTCTCCAACATCAAAATCTATTGATTTGGTATCCCTTTATTGTTAATTTTTTTTGTTTTGTTTTTTACCTAATGTACAAGGTATTTTATAGCAAAAGATATGTATTATTTTAAAAAGCGATCGTTACCCATAATATCAATATATATTTTTATGTGGGCGCGCGCGCGCGTGTATAAATGAAAATACTTCAAAATTAAATTGACAAAAACTAATGCATGTAGGGAAACACTAACTTATTTTACTTTTCATTATCTCAAAGTGCATGGTGGATTATAATAGTATTTAAAAAATTTCAATTTAACCTTCCAAGTTTTTTATTTTCACAATTATGCCTTTTGAGATCAAATCAAAGCCAAATTACATAATTTTTTAGGGGCGAGAGCTGAATTGAAAAACAAAGGATTCAAGTGAAAAGTAGATAAAATAGATGACAAGCCTACAATTTATTTTAAAAGCTTATTTTAGTCCTTGTTTTTTTAAGCCATTATATATATGATCCCTATAAATTTTTTAAATTGATATTTTTATATCAAACTTTATTTTCCTTTTTTATAAGTCATTTTAAAAAAATACTTTTAATATGTGCACCCTTGAATATTATTTTCTTTTGTTTTTATTTTATTATATAGATTATATGTTTGTTTTAATCTTTATTACAAATTGATTTTCATAAGAAAATGCATCAAACACAACCAAATAAATGACCCAATATTTAATATCTTGATCTAAACTGATTCTTGATTTTCCTAATTATGTTTTCATTTATCATTAAATTCTTTATTATTATTATTATTATTATTTATTTATTTACACATTGATTCATGATTTATTTGATTGGATGTTTGCATAAGTATTCTAATTTATATTCACAATATTTTATGCAAAAAACACTTTAAAAAACTCGACATGCTCAAGTTTTTTGATCATGTATTGATGTTTTTAATTTGATTTATATTCTTATTTTTTTTTCTTGACTCTTTTATAAGCAAATTATTGCTTTTAATTTCACTCTTCAATCAAAATTAATAGTGTACTATCTTTAATTTATTTATTCTGTTCATCATTGATCTATTGTTTTTTTTATATATAAATGTTTTCTCACTTGCTATCATTTTCTTATAAAAAATTAAAATAAAGCATGTTTATAAAGTTGCTCGGGAATGTAATTCGAGTTATCGGATTCTTTCTTTTTTTTAAGGAAAAAAAAGAAGCTAGCGATGCTTAGATATTCCAATGGAAACATAAAATGAATACTTAATATATAGCGGGTTCCAACATCTGCTGCTTTTGGAGATATCAACGCATCTAATTCCTCGTAGCATTTCAAAAGTTAAACAATGTAGCAAATTGAAGAGCAAGCTGATGTGCTCTGATCCCCTTTACCCTATCAAAAAAGAATATATTCCCAGCCATCTTGTTGGTGACCTAGTTATACAAGTTTAAGATTAAAAAAATTAATTTCTTTATAGTTTCAGGTTTGAAATTTGTAATTATTAATATGATGGTCACTATTGTTAATTTCAGGACCTGAAAGATTAGTCAAGATACGTGCAAATCGACCCGGATACTCGCATGATATAAAAAAAAAAAGAATATGTTCTCTTACAGAATTAGTGACCAATACTTGTAATTGACAGGAAGTAGACATTGCTTTTTAATTAATCCCGTGTTAATTAATCTCGAGAGCTTTTGTTGCAGCCCTTTGATTGTGCTTTAATGTTCTCTTTAATAAGCACATTGATGATGGATGATATTGCTGTCCCCTCAAAATAAATAATAATAAAGATTCTAACACACTTTATTTAAAATATTTCATTTATTAATGCTTAAAATATCAACTCCTTGATCATGGAGAATTAACAACCCTGAGCGGTGTAGTTTTACTGATCCGATCCTATAATATGGGATAGTCTCTCTTGATCATATAAAAGCTTCCACTACTATATACTTTTAAAAGATTTATTTAGTGAAATCTAACCTTATTTCTTTGCTGCTGTTGATTGAATCCATCGTTGTGATGGTGGATTGGCTTGTTGTATATGCATCCCTAGTTGAGCCAATGATGGACCGTATGATCCTATTATTTTAATTAGTAGAAGAGTTTGAACATTCGATAAACAAATCCCCCCACATCAAGATCAAGATCAGGAAAAAAAATTGAAACCCATTGTTAATTTTATTGCTATCATTATTGTCTATTATCGTTATTATAATTCGTTACATTTTTAGAATTAATTTTGTAATAGATGAAAGTAAATTAATAAAAAAAAATAGTAAATTCATATCTAATTAAAACTTTGTTTTGTTTTGTTTTTTTATTAGTTTGAGTTTGTTATCGGCATAATAATACAAGCTAAATAATAACTTATTTTGATTATCATGTATAACAAACGTTAGTAAGTGTGTGTTGTGTAAATTATTTTAGATTCAATCTATAAATTTTATATATTTATTATAAAATTCTAACTTATTAAAGTTTTGTTGTAAATTATTTTACTGGGATTATTCAACTCACAAAATTATCACACCGTTTCCACCGCCACCCCTAACAGCAGGACAATTAACTACAATTACCACCGTCTTCTCTTTAATGCATCTCCACCATCACCAACACCGCTCTTTATTTTAAGCTGTAGATTTCATGTTTTTATTGGAAGTCCTTCTCACTGCATCCTTGGGTACCACCACCACCTTCAACTCCACCACTATCGACACCGCTCTTTATTTTACGCTGTAGATTTTTTATTATTATTATTATTGGAAGTCCTTTTCACTGCATCCCTAGTGCTGTTGGTAGAGAGTTGACTTTCAATACCAAAAATTAACAGCCTAACAATCCTCCAAGCCTTAGCCATGGACAGGCATCTTGGTCCACAATTCAAAATCACAGCCGGGTCATTCATCTTGCTTACCCTGTTTGCCCCAGCCATATCCTTCGCAAAACTTGACCAGTGGAGCTTTGACACCCCTTCAGCGCACAGGGATTGGCCACGTGATTAATATTTTTGATGTGGTAGCGTCAGCTTTGATAGAATCTAAGAGGCTCCATGTGGTCAGTACCTTAACCTCAGTGGCAGCCAACAAATCCTGTCTCATCCAGGTCAGGTGCGCGTGGCTTGTTCGCCACTATCCATTGAAGGGACTGGGGAAGGGTTCCACTTTCCTGGACATGTTGCTTTGTTTTACCAAGACTTTGCAAAGTCGCTCGCTAACGTGGTGTTTGACTATGTGGTGGCTTCTATGATTGAGAGGTTTATTGTAGAGTCAGATTGTTTAGTTAAGATCATAGTTTTGTACTATAAATTCTACCAAAAACGAACCGCAATTCATGAAAAACATCTTTTAAATATTTTTTGCCAGAACATAAACCATCAAAAAACAGACAACACGAACACAAGCAAAGATGATTTTGCAAAAAAATATATCAGAGAGGAAGAAGACAATGGTATAACATAAAAAAATTATAGCATAACCACCGACCAACATCAACCCTTGGTGTTGACAACTCCCTCTCTCTCTTAGATATAACTTTCTCTCTCCAAAACAATCATGAAAGCAACTCTCTCTCCTCAGCAGTCACCAGCGAGCACCAGCACCCTTTTCTTTTCACCGACAGCACCTGCATCGTCCAGTCTTCTCCCACAACTCCAAGATTCAAGCAACAATAGCAACAACAATCTTCCAATGTTGCTCTAGACACCCATAAGCTACCATTTCTAACTTCATCATCACAGGAAGAACTATTTCGGTTTCCTCTACCAAATGACATCGGCAGATAAGGCTTTCGTCATCATCGGTCGACCACCTCTGCACTGTTACATGAGTAGTGCATGAGTGAATTAATTCACTTTGCACTATTCACACAAGAGGTGAACAATGCAACACACTGTTTCTCTTGTTTTAAGTCTTGGATTGAACCTGCTCTCAGCCCAGTCGAAGTCCAGTAGAGTTGGGCCGATCCATTTAGTTGGGTCAGACCTAACCCGATTTTTTTGAAAAAAATAAAAAAATCATATTTAAAAAAAATAAAAAAATATACATAGAGATCATTTTTAATGAAAGGGAAATGCGCGCGACTTCGTTTCACTACATAACCTTGTTGCTTTTCGATTGATTATGGATCAAAAACTTGCAACTGAATTTGACATTGGAATTATATCTCTACAACATGTAGATAAAGATCTTGAAACTCAGTATAGATTTCAAATATTGCACCTGATGATATTTTAATAGATGTTCCTCAATTAAATAGCAAGGGGTCACAGAAGTTTTCACATATGGATTTAATCCGTGAAGAAATTGCAAGTAGTTTGATGAGATAATAAAAACAAGTATCTATTTACTTGAAGTAACAATTTCATTTTATTATTATTAAATATGAAATATTTATAAAACAATATATGTGTGAGTGTCCTTTAAAATAATTTCATACGTTGACAACAATATGAAAAGTATGGTAACCAAACACATGAAACTGTTTTTCATTAAACCTTAAACTCAACCATAATTTTAACTAAACACTTCAATTTCAGTTATGAATCGTAACTAAAAGTGTTTTTCATAAAATTATTTTTTTAAACTTCAACCACAACGCAACCACAATATCAAACAAATTCTAAAAAGTACTTTTCAATACAAACCCAACAACCAAAAAGTGGGTTGTAGCATGTTCGTGATTATTTGAAAGTATCACTAAAGTTGTTTTTTAAAGTGTTTTTTATTTAAAAATAGATCAAAATAATATTTTTTTTATTTTTAAAAAATTATTTTTGAAATTAACACATCAAAATGATATAAAAATATAAAAAATTAATTTAAAATAGAAAATAAAATAAAATATTTAATTTAAAAATATAGTGACAAACAGGGTAAAGTTTTCGGGACAAACATGTCTGTAGTCGTCGCTCGATCGACTGGAACTCTACTGGAAAAGAAGGGAACGGATAAAAAGAAATACACGGACGCACGAACGCACTGCTTGCTGTCTCCGCGCATGCTCCTGGTTGGCCTGATCCATAATGGGTCGCGAGCGAGCGTGGCTCTCTACATGAGAACAGACATGCCAATTTTGCCATCATTTTAGCCAGCATAAATGAAACAAAACATTGATCCGATGAAGGTAGTCATTTACATTTTCCCTGTTCGAACTCCACGATTCAGGTGAGACAAATTAAATTCAATCACAGTACTCTTTGCAAATCAAGGAAATAAGTATGCTGATTTATTAATTTGATTTGGTTCTGACAAGTCTTTTCTAGTTTAAAAGATGATATTCAGGCTGATGCTCATACTCTAGCTTTCTGTAGGAGTTAGCTTTCTGTGCACGTGTTGACACCTTGTCTAGGGTTTGTGTAAGCTTGCATGTTATATGCATCTGCGTGTGCTTATTGTATTTCACACACACATGATCACATGTGATATGCTGTTCTATATATATATATATGCCTTTCCTTTTCTCTGTAGCAAAAAGAATAGCTTTCTTGATCAACAAATTCAAACAAGCTAAGAAAACCGGACATCTTTAAATTGTAACGGCTCGATATCAAAGTGCTGATCGCTGTCGGAATCATTTTATATTTAGAGGGAGCCACTGTCGATTTTCTTTCTTTCTGTTTTGGATTCGTTCTGCTGGTCCACATTTAATAAATGCAATATTGCTTTTTTAGCCAATTCTAATGCCATCATCTCGAAAGATATGCACGATTAAAACACCACTAAAGAGTAGGGCTGAAGTTGGCTCTTATATTTTCAATTCGTTTTGAACTAGCTACTTCCATTTTGTTTGATTTTCATGGTGCTGCATGATCGATATATGTCAGAGTTATCCACGTTTATGTTATATATATATGTCAGAGTTATCCACATTTATGTTATATATATATATATAGATAGATAGATAGATAGATAGATAGATATGAATGAATGAAAAGGATTCTTGATTATAATCCTTCTCCATTTCAATTTCTTAAAAGATAAGTTGTTGTTTGGTGATTATTTATTATATGATTTATATTATTTTATAATATATTTTTTTAAGTGAAAATTATTTGGGCTTGAAACTCAAACATAAATCCACATAATTTTATGCTTAAAATTTAAACTCTTAATCGTTGAGCTAACAATATTCTGATAACATATAAAGGAACCATCTTATTTAAAAATTTAAATTATTAGGTTAGATCCCATTATATAATTTATATTATTTTTTAATAAATGAAATATGGTGATTATATATATATATAATGAATAACTAAAATGCATTTGAGGGCATTTGAGAGAGAGCGAGCGAGAGAGAGTTTATCGCTAGTAACCAGGAATTTGAAGCAAAAGTAATTATTTTTCCTTCAAGTCGGTAGCTATTTACCAAAAATGAAGTAGACTGATGCTCTTAATACTCACGGGCCCTAACCAGTAACCACTGAAAGTTTTTGCTAAATTCTTTCGAGCTATTGATATCCCATCAACCCAGAGATATTGTTTAACGCTACGTGAGATTTAATATCAATTATGGTGGAGGGAGGGTCAAAGATGCCTAAACATTCAGAATAATTAAATTATAATTTGAAAATAACTGTAAATTTTAATATTATTTTGGTCATAATAGTGCGCTTCACGCCAGTATAAAATTAAGTAGATGCCATGCCACCATCAGCACAGCATATACACTCGCCAGCATAAATATAGCCGGCCCTGTTCCAAGACTGCCTTGAGAAAAAAGAGAATGGAATCCTTGCAAACCACCTCAATTCCAAGTGACCAAGAACCATCAATGAAGCATTGCAAACGAGGAGGATGGACTACCTTCTCTTTCATTATAGGTGAATCTTTCTTTTCTTTTATCTTTTTGGCTAAATATTTTTCCCACCTCTCGTTCTCAGTTAAATTTACTTTTTTTTAAAAAAATATTATATTTACTGATATTGTGTACACAGGAGCTGTTATGGGTCTTACACTAGCTGCCGGAGCGTGGACATCGAATTTGATAGTATTTTTGGTAAATGTAATGAATATAAAGAGCATTAATGCTTCTCAAATCAATAATATCATACTTGGTAGCTACAGTCTCTTTCCCATTGCTGGAGCTGTCATTGCTGACTCTTTTTTTAGCTCCTTCTATGTCGTTAGTGTTTTCGCATCTGTTTCTTTACTGGTGAGTCTCTGCTCTTTGCAAGTATGTATAATGAGTTATTATTATTGTATTTCTGCCTTTGTTTTTCTCTTTTCAAATCTTTACATGGATGTTCATAGATTTTTCCTTAGTTGATAATTGTAAATTTTGTCCCTGAGATCATTAATTACTCATAATTTTTAACGCAACTTTCAGGGCATGATCATGCTAACTCTAGCATCGACAATCCATTCCTTGAGACCTCCAACATGCGTGACTGGTTCATTTTCTTGTGAAGCCCCATCAAAGCTTCAATACGCCGTACTCTACTCGGCGCTAGCGTTAGCTTCCTTTGGACTAGGAGGCACACGCTTCACGATAGCGTCTTTTGGAGCAGATCAATTTGCTAAGCCAGATGAGCAAGGAACTTTCTTTAGTTGGTATTTCTTCACCTTGTACCTTGCCAGTGCCATAAGCTTAACGGCTATCATCTATGTTCAGGATAGTGTGAGCTGGGGATTAGGGTTTGGTCTTGGTGTTGCTGCTAATGCCATTGGATTAGTGGTGTTTTTGTTAGGAAAAAGGTTTTACTGCCATACTAAGCCCAAGGGAAGTCCTTTTGTAAGCATTGCTCGTGTCTTGGCTGCAGCTTTTCGAAAAAGAGGGAAATTGGAAAGCTTTCAAAGTCAAGATTATTTTTACAGAGACAATACAAAGGCGATTAGCGGTCCAACTAAAAGTTTCAGGTAAGCTCCACTCTACAGTATTGCCATGGAATGCTACAATAAATGGCAGTTGTTCGGTACTTAACTTTGCTTTTATGGCTTTAAGTGGTCTGATATACGTTATCGGACACGATCATTTTGGTAATAATGAAGTACGAAACATACTTTTCTTAAAACAATAAAAACTATATTGTAATATGAAATGTGAAAGCCACAGACTTTCTTCATGATCTTCGAAACCATTTTGGGTTGCTACTGTTTGCGTTCCTACCATGAACATTTTTAGATCAGAAAATGATTAGATGATAGTAATTTGCATGCAGATTTTTGAATTGTGCGGCACTAAGATTTGAAGATGACAGAAAATCAGATGGCTCCTATTCGAGTTCTTGGTGGCTATGTACGGTGGAGGAAGTTGAGGATCTCAAAACCCTGTTCAAAATCATGCCACTGTGGTCTAGCGGTATCTTGTTGAGTACTACAATAGCCATGATTAACAGCCTAACAGTCCTCCAAGCCCTAACCATGGACAGGCACCTTGGACCACACTTCAAAATCCCAGCTGGGTCATTCCTATTATTTTGCATTTTAGCCACAATACTCTCAATCTTCATCATTGATCGTTTCTTACTTCCAGTGTGGAAAAACCTGACTCGAAGATCACTGAAACCCCTCCAACAAATAGGTATTGGCCATGTCATTAACATATTTGCTATGGTGGGATCTGCCTCGGTGGAGACAAGGAGGCTTCGTGTGGTTCGAAACCATCACCTTAACGGTGAACCACCCGGTTCAGTTGTGCCAATGTCAGGTCTATGGCTGGTGGTCCCGCTGCTCATTATTGGGGTCGGTGAAGGTTTTCATTTTCCGGGACAAGTTGCGTTGTATTACCAAGAATTTCCCAAGTCGTTAAAAAGTACTTCTACTGCAATGATATCATTGTTAATTGGGATCGGATACTATCTAAGTACAGCAATAACCGATCTAGTGCGTCGGTCTACAGGATGGTTGCCTAATAACATCAATGATGGAAGATTAGATTATGTATTTTGGTTGTTGACAGTGATAGCATTTGTAAACTTTGGTTACTTCCTGTTCTGTGCCAACTTGTTTAGCTACCGAAACATTGACAATTATGAGAATGAGGCTTCTGGCTAGTTGGTTTCTCTAGTTGAAATGGGCTGGGCTTGGATACGATGTTTGAAATGGAATGTTGTTTTTAAATAGCCCTGTTTATTAATTGAAATTTGTTTTATCGCATGATATTTACATCAGAATAATATTACATGAATGCATACTTCTTTGTAACAATATTTTAATAAGTAATTTTTTCAGATAAATTAACCAAATAATTTAACAAGACATTGCATGCATAATTAATTAATTCTAATTAACTTAAATTAGTTCTAAAAATATAGATTATTTATTTTATATAATGCTAGATTTTAGATGCATGCATGCATGCATGTTAGCGTACCACTTTCTATGTTCATACATGTAAAATCTATTTTTTCCATAGATATTTTATTAAGAGTGTCAATCACTCGTCATAATATTTCTAATTAATTTGAATGTTATTTTTGTAAATCTTGGTTTCACATATAAATTAGTATACATATCTCTTACTAGTAATTTGATATTACTTGTAAAATTTGTAATTAAAAAAAATCTAGTAAAAATTGAGTTCTTGTTCATAGTGGTCTTAAACCCATATTAGCATAAATATCTTTGATTAAATCTTTTGAGACTTTTGATGAAAATATTTGTTACATTATTGCAAGATTTGATATACACAATGATAATTATCTCATCATAAATTAATTGCCTTGTATATTTATGTTTCAAGCCAATATGTCTAGATTTTCCACTATAAGTTTTATTAAATGTTCTAGATATAATTGTTTGACTACGACAATGTAAACGAATAGATGACATCAATTATGATCATAATTTAATATCCGATAATATATTTCTTAACTATTTTGTCTCCTTGGATGCAACTACTAAAGCTATGAACTTAGATTCCATTGTAAAATGAGTTATATATGTTTTTTTAAGTTGAGAAAGACCACCACCTTAGAATATTTTTTCTTTGATATTCAAATAATTAAATTTATTAAACCCTTTCTCAATAAAATGAGATTGACAAAGAAAAAAACCTCTACCATGTCCTTTTACTTTAATATTCAAAATTATATCCACCTCATTTAAGTTTTATATTGAACCTTGAGGTTAGATATTTTTTCATATCATTAACATCATTCATGTTAAAGCTAATGATGAGCATTATTCACATATAGACATGTCTTCATATTAAAATCATTTATAAATTTAGAATAAATACATTTATTAGCTCTATTACATTTAAAAATCATATTCTAGAATTATAAGATCAATTTTCTCATATCTTAGGTGATTGTTTCAATCCATATAGACCCTATTTAATTATGCGATAGTTTTAACAAAAACTTGAAAAAAAAATTCAAATGAATTGTTTTTTGTGTTTTTAAATCTTTTTTATATGTTAATTTCAAAAATATTTTTTTAAAATAAATAAATTTGATATGTTCTTAAGTGAAAAATAATCGCTATATATATATTGATTAAATCTCTATAATATATTTCAACACCAAAATCTATTGATTTGGTATCCCTCACATTATAAGATTATAAGGTACAAAAAAACATTTTATCTTTTGATTGTTATAGATAGATAGATAGATTAAATCTCTATGATGTATTTTTGGCTTTCTCTCCAGCATCAAAATCTATTGATCTGGTATCCCTCATGTTAGAAGTTACAAAAAAACGTTTTATCATTACATTGTTAAATATGTTTTTTGTTTATCTACCTAATATACAAGCTATTTTATAACAAAAGATATGTATTATTTTATTGAATAATAAATAAATAAAATATAAATATCGTCAAACTAAATTCAATTAAAATATAACCCCATATTTTTATCATATTATGATCATATATGTGTAGATTACTTATATTGTTTAAATATACTTTAATATAATCGACACACAGATACATCTAATAAGACTCAGAAACACAAAAATGATCATCAAACTCAGTTCACGCTTGATGGTTCAGCGGCGGGTGAGGTCGGCTGTGGTGATGTTGGTGACTTCGGTGGAGACGACGACTTAGGATTCTTGGGGATATACCTCCTGGCCCAAACATGTTTTCCATTAATGGTGAACTTTGCCTTGCTCTGTCCCTGAAGAACGCTGCGAATGACGGCGGCAGAGGGTACAACAAGGCGTGCATACAGTGGCTGCTCCTCCGCCGAGTCTTCTTGCATATAAATGGCGTCAATGCAATCTCCATGCTTCCTATGACCAGAAACTAAATAATAATCAAACATTTTTTAATTAGACTATGTGATCATGAATTCATAATATAATTTAAGAATTCCCATTCTCAAAGATTTTATATTATAAGATAAATGAAATTTAGACATGCAAGAGAGATTAAATACTTGGTGAAAAAGTCTCTGACTTCATCTTCTGAAATAGGGTACCCTTTAGAGAACGTCAAGAAAATAGTCCTGTTATCAGCATACACGTCCTTCTCTCCCTGGTGATCACCATCACCAATCTTTATTCGATCCACTACTACTGCAATATTCTCAGTAAAAATAATCTGCCTCTGAACTGAGAGATCATAAGCAGGCATAACTTCAATATTAGGCGCCATGAATTGGGGTCTGATCCCTCCTTGACCATAAACAGCAGCAGCAGTAGAATTACAATACATCACAGGATTAATTGATGGGCCATAATAATAGTTCGAGGGCTGCAGTTCTTGACCAACAACATTTTCAGCAAAAATATTTGTTCCTTCTCCAGCAGTCTTTTTTTCGATGACTTGCCGCGAAATATCTTCGAAAGCTCTTGCGCAAACTTCATTGATAATCTTTGTGAGCGCGCGAAGAATAACAGGTCGATTGTCATGGAAAAAACGAAGGGAGAGACCAGTTTTTGTCAACCGTTGGGTCAAAGGAACTTCATCGTCCATACTTTCTGGAGAGAACTGGAACCCGCCAGTCTCTACGCAATTCAAGCAAAGAACAGCCTCATTTGCTAGAGAATTGAGAACGGCATCAGGCAATGACAATATTTTGTCCACTAGATTATCACGTGCCTCCTTTTCAAGCCAAATCCATAAGGCCATAATTTGCATGGACTCTGCGGGGTCGCGATCAAAACCCGCGTGGGATTCAGCTATTAAGTGTTGGAATGTAAGTTGCTGAGCTGGATTATCAAGGAGACAGATGCAGAAGAGTTGGAATTGCAATGACAGTAAAGAAGAAGAAGCAAAAGAAAAGAAGGCAGTTGATTGTTAATATAGAGCTCAGCAAAGTTAGTTACAGTTTCTGTTATTGTACAGCTAACTAATGAGCATGCATAAAGTGTGTTCTCATATTGTAAAGCATGCATAATGTGTGTGCTGTGTGTGCTCTGTCTCATGCATATATAAGAGGCATAAAGTCAAACAAGTAAAAGGCAATCTAAATCAATACGAATTACCTTCTTCTGCAGAATTCTCTCTTCTCCACAAACCTGCAAACAACAACAAACACAAATTAGAAAATCAACATGGTATCAGAGCTAGTTTGATCAACAAGGAGAAAAAAAAAAGGAAAAATGGTGAGCAGTGGTGATTTACGAACACCTCAGTTCAATGGAGAAAACTATGACTTTTGGTCAGTTAAGATGGAGACAATCCTCATAGCATATGATCTATGGGATGTGATTGAGTTTGGCATCAACACAAACTCTGCAGTGACAGTTAAATCGAAGGCAGAAGATGAATCTAGTGAAGAAGCTAGTGGATCAAAAGAGAAGAAGGCTGAAACTGAAGAAGCTGTTGTTTCTAAGGAAAATAGGATCAAAAATGCCAAGGCATTAAGTATCATACAAGGAGCATTGACAGATGAGTAAAAGAGTAAGGGCAGTGAAGTTACAAGCTGTGAGAGGTGAGTTTGAGTACATGAGAATGGGAGAAAATGAGAGTTTAGAGCATTACCTAGCCAAGTTTTTCGAGGTAGTGAACAACTTGAAGTCACTTGGTGAAGAAGTTCCTGAAAAGAGAATTGTGCAAAAGTTATTAATAAGCTTGAGTAGAAGGTATAGGTCTATTGTTTCTATCATTGAAGAAACAAGAGATCTGGATGTACTAAGAACTGAAGAAGTGATAGCTTCTGTCAAAGTTTTTGACAGAAGAGAAGACCTACATGATGAAAGGGAAAGTAGTGCAGGAATTGAAAAGGCATTCAGCAGCCTTAAAATTGGTTATAACCAAGGGTATGCTGCTGCAAACAGGCCTTCAAATGGAAAATGTATTCCTAGGTGGCCGAGACAAGATCAAGGCCATTCAAGCTTGACTCAAGGTGAAAATGTGCATAATAATCATAGCACAAGCTGGAACCATAGAGCTGGAATTAACAGCAACAATTCCTACTATACACAGAACATACAAGGCAGCAGCAGTCAAGGTATAGTGAAGCCACAATGTCAAGTATGTTATAAATACCATTTCGGTATTTGTAGATACAAAGGCAAGGCAAGATGCAGTAAATGCAATCTGTTTGGGCACAATACAAAGGAATGCAATGATTACACGCAATTAGCAAATTGTGCACAAGAGAAGGAGGAAGAAGTGTTCTTTGCAAATGCATTTTATGCTTGTCATGTAACAAGTATAAAGGACCCTACTGACATAGAAGAAGGCAGAAGTGAGGAATGCCATACCAGTGAGGATGAATCAATTAAAGCTGAAGAAGATGCAGCTGAGTGGAAATGGAAGTATGACATTGCTGTAAGAGAGACAAAAGCTGCTTTAGAGAAGGTGGCAAATGTGCAAGAAAGAACTAATAAAGAAACACAACTGAGGGAAGATGCACTGTGGGAAGAATTTTCTAGCCATTTAGTTGTTAAGGAGGATGAAATAAAGGAGAAGAACAGAAGAATTGAGTATGCCGAGCATTGTTTGACTACTTTAAATTTGGAGCTAAAGGCTGCTGACTCAAAAATGCAGAGTTATGGCACTGAAATATCATCTCTGAAGCTTGAAATTAAAGTGTTGGTTGAGAAACTAGAGAATGCAAATGCTAAGGCTCAATCTTATGACAAAGAAGCTAGGATTCTGGAACAAGAGAAGATCCATCTGGAGCAAAAGTATCAATCTGAATTTGAGAGGTTTACAGAAGTCCAGGAAAGGTGTAATGGTTCTGAAAAAGAATGCAAGAGGGCTACGGAATTAGCTGATAGAGCAAGAGCTGATGCAGTATCTGCTCAAAAGGAAAAAAATGAGTTTCAGAAACTAGAAATTGAAAGATTAGCCCAAATTGAGAGGGCTCAGAGGTTTGTTGAAAGTTTGTACTCTGACTGGGATCTTCTCCCACCAAAGACAATCAAGGATTCTAAGGCCAAAAAGCTAGAAGACTGGGATGATGAGGAAGATGGTGAGTGGACTGCCCCAACCATTTCTAATCCTGAGTACAAGGGCCCATGGAAGCCAAAGAAAATTAAGAACCCCAACTACCAGGGCAAATGGAAGGCACCAATTGTTGACAACCTAGATTACGGATGAAACTTAGAGTTAAACCAGCTAGCAACTTAGGAGAGGCTATTGGAATGTAAGTTGCTGAGCTGGATTATCAAGGAGACAGATGCAGAAGAGTTGGAATTGCAATGACAGTAAAGAAGAAGAAGCAAAAGAAAAGAAGGCAGTTGATTGTTAATATAGAGCTCAGCAAAGTTAGTTACAGTTTCTGTTATTGTACAGCTAACTAATGAGCATGCATAAAGTGTGTTCTCATATTGTAAAGCATGCATAATGTGTGTGCTGTGTGTGCTCTGTCTCATGCATATATAAGAGGCATAAAGTCAAACAAGTAAAAGGCAATCTAAGTCAATACGAATTACCTTCTTCTGCAGAATTCTCTCTTCTCCAATTCTCTGAAAAATATCTTCTTCTTCTTCTTCTCAAATAAAAAACACAAACCTGCAAACAATAACAACAAACACAAATTAGAAAATCAACATTAAGTCCTTCAACGAGTCAGTACATAAAATGTTGCCAGTTGCGTTGAGGGAGATGAGAAAAGAGGGAGAAGAACTAGCGGTTACTGCTCTTGTTACTGGAATTATAGACAGACTGAGTGACGTCAATGAAAATGAGGCATTTGATGTTCGTGTTCATGTTGGAAATTATGTGCATCGTGTGCTTGGTGTTAAAGGAGATGCACGAGTATATTAGTTGTAGTCGGTCCTGGGAGGGAGTATGCAGAAGCTAAGTATTCTGACTGGGGTTAGGTAATAAATTAAGCGAAGTGTTCTTAAAACTATTTGTTTTCCTTGTGTTAATTGTAATTTTTTGATGAATTGTGCAGGTTTATGAAGCCTGTGGGAAAGTTGAGGCCTCCTTCAGTTACTGACCTTTTGTTGTCTAATGTTGTGATCGAATACTTGAAGGCTGTGTCAAAATTGCTTTTGTTGCTTGTCGCAAGGTGAGTGGGTGATGATAATGTGAGGGCAATGTTCAAGATTTTCATGCTAGGTTCTTTTTCCGCCATGTTTGCGATCTGTGTGCCCTTGTGCATAGTAATGATATTTGAACTACGAATTCTTTAGGTGCTTTCAGGATGACGGAAATGGGAAAGACGTTGATGTTAACGAAAATGCATGTCCTTCTGGAGTACAGACTGCTCCTATTGGTGATGGGGTCCTTCCGGGTGTCATACGCCAATTAGTAATTGAAGTAAGTTTTTCCTTGCTTACTAAATGCGCGGAGGAGGGAGATGCCCTTGTTGTTGCAATGTTGAATGCTTTTCGTCACTGTAAAGTAAAACTGTTGATAGCTCTGTAAGCCTCACGTCAAAGACTGTTAGTGGGTGAACTTTGTTGCTATAAAGCTTCCATGTATGGTGCGGGTTGAGCGTTCATATGATTTCATAGTGATGTAATTAAAACTTTCATTGCAAAATTATATCTGAAAAAAAGTGTGTGAAAGAGCATGCCCTCATGAAGTTAGGGACTGAACACTTGGGCGAGACAATTTTCTGTTTTATCATGCTATTCTAATGCATCCAAGTTAGCATTATTAAGCAATGCAAGATGCATCTGATGTTGATGAGATCAGAGTAATAATAATCTAGCATAGTATTTTTTATCCAGAGTTTGCCTAAGCAATGGAATTCCATTCCGAGAAGTTGCCCCATTGTGGTTGAATCATGAATTTTGGCAAAAAGCATTTGTTACATGTAAACCTTTTGCTGTTAAACATCCTGTTTGACCTCCAGTAATTCATTTTAATAGTCTTATCCAAATTGTTATGAACACTTGATTAGTGTGGTTCAAGAATCAAGAATCAGGTTTTGCAGGTTGTTAATTATAAATTTGATTCCTAGCCATTGATGAGAAGCTTGGCGTTGGCTGATGGACGAGCCTTGGATGGCAACATTCTAACCAGCACAGTTTCAACCGTGCAGCTCTGAAATTTATTGATTTCTGAAGTAAAATGTGAGGATCTTCAGATTGCCATTGTCCATTTATTATTTTTATCTTCTGGTCATGGTTTCAGAATAGGATTCAAGCTCCAATTATTTCCCGGCTTCTCTTTCTGTAAACATTTGCTTTGCCTACAGTTGACTGAATTCATGTTGCAGGCAGCCTGAGAATAATGCAGCATGTGCAGAAAATACAAGCTCAAAGTTCGTGGTAGTCGTTGGAACTAAAAGCCCTTAATGAGATCTCATGGGAGGAGCAGCAGTTTGGGGTGAGTGAATACATGGAGTTTGTAAAATCTGTGGCTTTCAGATGCAGTGGCTCTTCTCAATTACAGCCATTTTTCTACTACTATCAAGAGGATCCCGGGATGATCACAGCATTGAACCAGGTAAATGAAATTCTTTTCTGTTTTATCATTGCACCAACTTTTAAAACTTCTTTCATGTGCAAGACTGCTAGCACATGCACACGCATGGAACAAGCTAGTTATAAGTAGCAACTGTTGCAAAATTTAATCTTGCAACAACATCTTGAACTGTTCGCCCTGATTTATCAATTTATGTTCTGTTTTTTTTGTTTTGTTCACTTGTTACCAGAAAGCGATCGTGGAGATGGCAGGCTGGAATGGTATCCATTATAACTTCACAACAAGTGAAGGCCTCCTGCTTCATGTTGTTTCACTTGGGAAGTTTTGAAAATTGCATTTCACGCTATTGATCTTGAAAAAAGCCTGAGAATGTGTTGTTGCATCACTGGCTGTTTCAGGAATTGCCTGTCTGTTTTCCTCTGCAGAGGAGCTAGAGTTTCTTGCATCTCCGGTAACTTTCGGATTCTCTGTTCCATCAGCCCATACTTTACCCCTGATCATGAAAGGGCACTCTTTATATTTAGAGTGGTGGTATTTGCCAAAGTTTTCTCCCTTGTTCTGTGTGGTGATTATTAGAATTCAACTCCATTGGTTTTGGTCCATGATTGATACTTGTGTTCAGTTTCTCACATCGATGATATACTATTGTACATATCCATGCCCAGTACTCTTGCTTTCTGGTAAACTTTCGTTTCATTTTTTCTCCTAGACGATATGCTGACATCGAATGTTAACCATGGGACAGCCTTTTGATTTTCCTTCCCAATTCTAACCAAGAACTCCTGTCGCACTTGCTTTTTGGTTTATCTTCCTTGATCAACACAGGTTTTGTGGGTGGCCCTGTAACTGGAATAATTTGGCAGCATTTTCTTTCTGCTTTTCTTTTTCTGATGTAATACTGACTAAAAATGTACTGAGCTTATTATAGACATTGGACGTTAGAACCCTAATGTACAAACTAAATAAAAAACCCAAGGCCCATGGTGTTTGGCCCTTGAGACTTCAATTACCCAGCCGAGAACGCACGGCAATATAGCATTCACGAAAAAGAAAGCAAAACATCAGATTTGGGCAGCATCCTCCCTATCAATAAATTACATATTGTCGATGCCCTTACTAAACAATTATAGACCTCCCTTCAAGATTCTCGGGCTCAGAGAAGTCCAATGGCGTTTCCCAGTCTCGTGAAACCTTTGGTGTCGAGTTATTACCACACCTCCCCGAGGAATTTGAGCTTGCGTACTTAAGCTGTAGCAAGTATATCCTCAACTTCAATTCTAACGTTAATACTGCAAAAGTTTTGTAAAATGTAACTGAAATGCGCTGTCTTGGAAGTTGGGGTGGCCACATGAATATGTTCTCGAGTATGTCATGGTAATGATAGAGAATTTATAATCTGTATAATAAATTTTAAGTTCGAGTCAGTATGTGTATTTCATGTAAAAGTATATAAAATTAAAATTTTACTCATTTACTTAGACTCATAAAATATATTTTCTAGAAGTAAAATTTTCTCGTATCTAGAAAAACATGAATCATATCTTATACCAATTTAATATTATTTGTTCTCAATTTTTCGCTACTCGAAAATAAATAAATATTAAATCATGTTTCTTTTCAAACTAGATTTGTTTCTTACAACAACAGCGTCATTTTAAGTTCTTCTTCATTTCATTATAAAAAATAAAATTAATACAATTATAGGGTTAAATAAAACTAAAATAATATCATTTAAGTATAAATAAATTAAATTGACCCGGCTAACTAATAACGTAGATCTTGAAAGAGGTCTTATAACTCTTTACACCAAAGTGTAAAGAGATATTATTACAAAAGGTATTTAATAATAATTATAAAGTGGGCTCAGTTGTATATAGCATTGAATTTTTTTTATTTTCATTATATTTTAAAATATATTTTATTGATTATCCAAATCACTTGATAACTTAATCTAATTTACATCAATTTATTATGCGTGAATAGTTAATATAAAAAAAAAATGTAAGAATATCAGACTGTTAAAACTTAACGGGTTAAAAATTAGAGGGCAGAAACATATGACATCGTGTGGGCCAGGACAAGGGGACCCTCGTCACTTAAAACTAGACAGCCAAACAAACGTAGAACCAACGGTAGATAAACATAAAGCCAAACCAATAAATCAAAATCAAAATAAAATCCGGCAAATCACAAACTGCTATCTCCTTCATCCCTTCCCCTTCTTCTCTCTTCTCCATCGTCAGATCTAAAATATTTCTCTCTTTCTGTTTCTCCCTCTCCCTCCAACTCTCGCGCCAAATACAAAACCGCCCCTCCTCTCTCTTTCTCTCTCTTTCCCCAGGTAAGAACTAACAACCCTCCAGACACTCTCTCTCTCTAAAATCCACCTCTCATAGGGTTTGGATTTCCTTCAATTCCACTCTCTTATATACCTATACCTATTCGTGTCCGTATCCGTACGTGCATACGTATAGAAACGTGATGCGTGGTGTTTGATTTTATTATACGTGTAATCTAGGGTTTGATTACGAGATAATTTTTTATGTTTGTGATTAGTTTATAATTGCTTTGAATTTTGAAATAATGAGGTGTGTTTTCTTTAATGATCAATGTTTAGACTGTGAGATGGCCGATAATCCGACCAGTCCGGCGGCGGGGAGCCACGATAGTGGAGGTGAGCAGAGCCCGCGGTCAGGGGTGAGAGAGCAGGATAGATACCTGCCTATTGCTAATATAAGTAGGATCATGAAGAAGGCGTTGCCGGCTAATGGAAAAATTGCCAAGGATGCTAAGGATACTGTTCAGGAATGTGTTTCTGAGTTCATTAGCTTTGTTACCAGCGAGTAAGTGAAAGAGTTGATTGATTATGGTTTTGATTATTGACGATTGCCTTTGTTTGTGTATCGTATTCATAGAGATGGGATTCTGTGTAGAACTGTTATTTGGTGGTTTCGGAGAAGTTGCTTTTGTTTATCTGATCGGGGGGCTTGGGATTAATTGTGCTCTCTTGTTTATTAATGTAGTTGTGAATTGTGTGAATTGAGGTTTTAATTTGTGCAATGAATTGTGCCTTTGAAAATTAGGGTTCTTGCACCGAGGGTCTGGTTTTGTGACACGTGATTGGATGTTGTTTTCTTTAGGGCGAGTGATAAGTGTCAGAAGGAGAAGAGGAAGACGATCAATGGGGATGATTTGTTGTGGGCAATGGCAACGTTAGGATTTGAGGACTATATTGAGCCACTTAAGGTGTACCTGGCTAGGTACCGGGAGGTAATTACTTTGTTTTCTTGTCTGATTTATTTTGTTTACATATATGCTGGTTTGTAATCTAATTATCTGACTTTTCTTTTTCCTTCTCTTTCACCAATTGGCTTTATTGGATCGATGCCATGTCACAGTTAGAGGTAATTAACATTTTTCTACTTGAAATATTGTTTCCTTCCTTTTTTTCTTTTATCTTTTTTTTTATTTCAGTTTAACCAACTTCTATATGAATATTTCTTCAAGAAAAAAAATTCTATAAGGTTGTGAATTATATTTTTAGCAACTTTTGCAGGGTGATGTGAAGGGGTCTGCTAGAGGTGGAGATGGATCTTCTAAACGGGATGCAGTTGGAGGTCTGCCTGGTCAAAATGCACAGGTAAGTTAATAATCATGCTTTGGAGGTTGATTATTCTGAACTTGCTAAGTTTCATTAGCTCACCATACTGTTTTCTTGTTGCATTTGGATGAACCATGGTGTCAGTTTGCTCTTCAAGGATCGATATACGAGTCCACAAGTAATACTTTCTCACTGCTTCCCCCCCCCCCCCCCTCCCCCCCTCTCCCCTTTCCACACGCACAATCAAACATACACAGAATCTCAAACCTAATGGAATACAGAATCAAATTTAAAACTTTTAAATTTAACAGTATCAGAGAATTGTAAAACTTGATTTTTTGAATTGGTTGCTGACTTAATTAATTGCTCATGCAATTTCCTTTGCTCTTGGAATCAAATACTGTTGTCATTGAGTCAAATATAAATAACATATATTTTATGCAAGAATACTTAGTCCTTTTCTTTTCTTCAAAAATATATATATATATTTTTAATCATGGATTGATAGGAAAGACATATTTGACCAAATGCTTGAAAAAATTAATTATGTTGATTGGTCAAAAAGATACAAATTGATCCAGAAAGTGTAAAATGAATTAATACTTAAAAGAGAAGGAAGAGGGTGACCGATGTTACCGGGTGAAAGGGAAAATTCTGTAGGAAATTACCTGTATATTTACTTACAATCTTTTTGATAAAAGGAGTAGGTAATGTTCAGAAGGAAGGGAATGTCTTTTACTATATTGGTCCAATCCAATCATAGTTGGGGAGTTAATCATCACAACATAGTGACTTGTATATACTTGCAAGCAAGTAAATTTTCAGCCATTTGATTTAATAAAATGAGAGAATGCATTCCTAAATTGCTACTAGCCTTAGGTTGTATTTGATTGTTGGGAATCCTGGTCTTTTAGGTCTCATAAAATATATCTATCAGGACATTTGCAATGCTACTTGGCATCTCTGCATCTGAAGCAATTTATGGATTTATCAATAATTGTGGCGTCTCTATATGTAAAGTGGGGGCTGTTTTGTGCTCACTGTAACTTGCTGTCAGAATTGGTTTGGCGCCTCTAATTATATGCCAGTTGCTTTCCCTTTATCCTTGTTGAAATCACTGTTGAACACCCATTCTTGGAGAAGAGGCTTGAAGTTGTCATCGCTGATAATGGCAATTTCAAATTACCTGTCTTCAATCATTCCATGAAAATACTCCATGTAACACCCCAATTCATCTCACCTTATGTCATTTAGTGTTTGGATAGATGCAAAAGGATAAGGAAGTTTAATGATTTTTAAAAATAGGGGTGTCACACTCCTAGTTTCTAGAGTCTGGAAGCAAAATAATAACCTTCAGCTATACCTAAGCCTGATATATTACGTGGGGAAGTTTGTTGGGTTCAAGTTGAATAATGGTAAAGCTGGCAACCACTCAATGATAATATACTGCTGCCTGGTAAACATTTAACATGCAGACGATAAGCCCCTACCCAGGTTTCCAATTCTTCTTAGACATCAAATGATTAATATTCTTATATGAGCATCGTTTATCAGTGCTCCTGCTTGCTGAATTAACCTGTGGTTGACTATGAGTTTGTCTGGGACAGGGCTACTATCTCTCCCTGCCATTATATTACGGCCTTGTTTGTTTTTTTTATCATTTTGATGTGCTGATGTTAAAAATAATTTTTAAAAAATAAAAAATATTATTTTAATGTATTTATAAATGAAAAGCATTTTGAAAATCAACCGCGGCCACATTTCAAAACACTCCCTAGGACTTTTTTGTATGTTATTTATGACATAAATTGCATCATTTATGCAACAACAAAAAAATTTGATAGGCATATGGTGCTGCATGGAACCAGGTAAAGTAAAAGGAGGGAGGCAAAACATCGCCTTCTTCCTGACCAATCCCTGCATCATATTCTTTCATCTCCTTACAAACTACTTTAAGAGAACTTGAGTCTGTACTGTAAAAATTATCTCGTGATGATTCCCACATGATATGACCATACTAGCAATGAAGAAAAGATGCACAAGATTGTGTTTAACAAAGTAAATTTTCCATACTAAGTTTGTCCATAGTGCATGGAAAAAACCCACATCTTTCAGTGTTTGTTAATGTTCGGTTTAATTCAAGCATGGGTGGAAATTGAAATTGTATCCCTGCTCTTTTTTTATTCTTTTGTATAGTGTGTGAGACCTGGTTTAATTACGTGAAAGATCATATTTGGCTTGATAATCGAATCGTATCTTTGTCAGTCTTTCTTAAATGGTGGTCTTGAAAAATCTCTAAACTGAGCTACACTTTGCATCCTAATGATTTGCAATAAAGGTCATGTATTTCTCATTTAAACGGTTTAATCTTCTTTTGATATGTAGCATGAACAAAACATGAAAAATGTGTGCCATTGTAGTGGAATGAAAATACGAGGCATGTGAAGAGTCTGTAGTTAAATTCTCTTTAATTATATGAGTTGGACAAAAATTTGGCACCTCGTGTTATTGCTTTTTATGCATGGAGTGTTTTTATCCTTCATTTACAAATGACGATTCTTTGATGGCTTTTTTGCCACCATACACATTCATACTGTCTTAAATGTGTGTGTGCATTATTAGGATCAAGTTAGGATTTGATTACACGTAGGATGTAGCTAGTTTACTTGTTACCTTGTCCCATTCCTCATAGATAGATGTGTCAATAAGCAACGTGGAAAATGAAATCAGATGCCCCACACACACGCACGCACATTCTTTTAAAGTGAAAGGGGATTAGGGGGTTTGGCAAATTGTGATTGTGGCATGTATTCTTATGAGCTCCTTGCCATCTTGCGCAGGCACAGGGACAGCATATGATCCTAACTTCCATGCAAGGCAATGAGTAGGGCCTGGCTTGCTTTTGTCAATTCAATGAATTGTAAGTTGTCACGTTGGTAAAACTTTAGTTTCAACGCTTGTAGAATCTCTCGCATTAGTTGATATAATTGGAACCAAAGTTCCCTATATATTCTGGTGGCTTTGGTTTTGGTTGTTTGTTGGGGGTGGTTTGAATTTGATTGGTGCCCTCATCATCAATGCAGCTTTAATAGTTAGATTAAGTTCTGTAAATTTGTTCCTTATCAAATATATATTTTTCGGAGTACCGCAAGCATGATTTCTTGGAGAATTTGACGGCATTCCTCATAAGCTGATAATGTCAGCTTTTGATTTTTCAGAATGGTACCATTTTATATGCCTGTCAATTGTCAAAGTTACGGACTTATCCTGAAATTCAAGGACGAGCCAGCATCACTACCAGACCTTAAAAGTGACTAAAAACTTGAAAAAGGGAATTTTGATTTGTCACTTTTCATCATTGATGTTTCTTATTATCAACAATTCTTCATATGATTTTGAATGAATTTATTATTGATTTGTTGAAATAACGTTAATCTGGTTTGAGAGAAAAAGAAATCTTGGTTGATTGATTTTAATGTTAACGAGTTTTATTTGATGAAAAAAGTTTTATCTAGGTGCTAATTGGCTTTCGTATAGTCTAAAATAGTAAGTTTATATGTTTCGGTTTGATTTTAGATTTATAAATTGGTTTGGGGGGTAATTTGAGTTATGTATGAGTTTATCTAGGTGTACAAGGTGTTTGGATTAACATTTTCACTTTGATTATTTATCATCAGCTGGTATGGGCAGAATTTGAAAAACAGCACGCTATGCGTTGCTTGATTTTATATTTTTTAATACATGGTTTCATTTGCAAATATAGAAATTAATTCTCTGGGTTTATGGTTGTATTTATTTTTTAAAAATTATTTTTGATATTAGTACATTAAAATATTTAAAAATATTAAAAAAATAATTTAAAAAAAATAAAAATCAATTTTTTTTATAAATACTTTTCAAAAACACTCAAATATCCAGGCAAGTTCTTTTCAACATGAGCCAGGTGCGCAGCTAGGCCCAAAGGGTTTGATATATATATATATATATATATATACATATATATATATATATATATCTATATATATATATCTATATATATATATATATTTATTGATAATTTTTATGTATTTTTTAAAATAATTTTTTTATTATTATTTTATATGTATAATGTTTTCAAGAAATTATTATAATTCATCAGTAACTTTTCTTTTTTGTTTTGTATAACTAAATTTATTTTTAAAATACTTTTTTTATTTCTGGTAAGAAAAGTGACATTTAAGATAAAATAAATAAATAAAAATATGTACATTAAAGGAAAACGTTAGGATTAAATATTATAATTATATATCTTTTACTTTTATGGAAATTATTATCTTTTCATTTTATAATTTGATTGGCATTAGCAACTCATTTTACTTGAATTTTGCTTGAGATAAACTTTATATTTATGTTTATTAGTTAAGATAATTATGATATAGCGCAGTATTATTATATTTTTTGTACCATGTTAAGAATTAAATTGAGATTCTACATGCGTCGTTATTGCATTAGAATATCTGCTTATATATATAATTCTTCATTTTGTTTTATTGTATCCAAACATTGACCTTTTGATTCAAGATTTCTTTTTCTTAATAATGTCACGCTTACATATTTATCATTTTGCGTCAGAAAAAAAATTATTGAACCCACAACGAAACAAGTAGAATAGATATGTTAATAAAAAAAAAAATTGTATTTATTGACATGTGTAGTTCTTATTTTATTTAATTAAATATATACACACTTTTATATTTATAATTAGATTTTTTTTGCCAAAAAACAAGTTGAAAAGGCCTATATACCTTTTATTTTTACTAAAAACAAATATTTGACTTGTGGTTAAATAGCTTAGAATTCATATATATATGACGTGATTTGCTGATAATTTAATTATCTTCAATAGCAAGTATAATTTTATAAAAATAAATTTATTATTGGATATTAAAGAATTCAGGTGTAAAAAATACATATTACCGAGAGAGAACCTTTTATTTTCACTCATTACATTACTTCTAAAGTACCGAATTTGATTGTAATTGTTACAAAAATTATTTTTAATGTATATATTTTCATTTTTAAAATTTATTTTTGTTATTATCATATAAAAAAACCCAAAAAACATTAAAAAAATCTCTATATATAACTTCAACTAAAAGGTGCATATTTTTATTCCTGGGTTCTTATTTTTCATCCTTCATCTAGAATTGATAGACAGGAGGCATGCTTTCTTTGTGATTTTAAACTTAAATTTCTGTCTATTCATATTACTGATAGCCACAAACCACAAAGTATATTCTGCAATTAAAAACATAGTTGGAGGAGAAGAGACGTGGTGAGGTGCATGCAAGCTAGCCGTGATAAACTTATATTTATATATATAAACTTTATCTAAAAGTTTGACCGGTGACTCCTTTTTTATGTGAAGGTCACGTACAGCTTTTGTTGAGCATGGCGCAATGGCATGCTTCTTTCCAGTTCTCTTCTGCATCTCTGTCTGCCATCGCTGAGAGAAAGTGTTGGGGGGTTGCTTCAGATTTTAAGCCACCTGCTTAAAATTCTCTTGTTTTTTTTTATTTTAATTTTCCGTAGTCAAAATATATAAGTAATAGAATTGGCTTTTTATTGTGTTATAGCCAATAAAAAGCTAATTGATTTATCACCATAAGTTTTGGACATATAAATTACGTTACCAGCCAGTTGCCTAAGAAGAAGTTCAAATTTCTGTGTTTTCATGGTCCCTTTTTTTAATAGATCCGGTTTCCAGGCGCTCGGGCCCAGTCAGGTGGGGTTGAAAGCAACTGGCCATAGCCACCTACCATATGCCCAACACTTAAACCATCAAGCTGCAGGTGCCAGACACCTTTGTTTCAATGGCTGCCACCTAGAAGCACACATAGTAGCACGTGACACATAACACGCACGTGAGCAGTGATGATACAGTCTTGCAATGAGAGGGTCACAGTCATCATACTCTGCTTTTGTTGCTGTCTCTGGAAGGAAAAAAAAAATCGGACATGGAACCACACAGTACTTGTAACAAAAACAAAACAATGTTTGTGATATCCAATGACTCCATCTCTCACCCCTTCCCACGACGTGACCATCATTTCTTGCCTGCACGAGGCAGCCAGCTCACCCCGCATCACCTCCCACTTGCCCTCCGTGGAGACAACTGATCAATCTCCCTCTCCCAAGACCAACCCACGCCATGCCCTAACTTCGTTTATATTCTTGAAATTAAATAGCACTAGAAGCATCTGATCAGTACTCTTGGATCAGTATTGCCACGCAACTCAACCAGTTCATGTTTTGCGAAATATTCTTTCGTTTATGCACTTGGCAGATCCAGCTAACATGTTCTATCGCTATTTTGGGATGGTTCGAATGGAAGAATATTTGAGTTTTAATCCTGTATTTTGCTTTAACGTAAGATAAAGAAACGACGACCACAGATTATTAGTTAACGGATTGATTTATAAAGATTAAAGATTGCATCCTGTGCCAGGTTAATTCTCATATCCTATGATGCATGATGAACGCATGAGATATCATTCCCATTTGTCTTCCGTACAACCATGTTAGCAGAAGAGGCAAGTGTCTCAAAATGTCTGTCTTTGCCAACTGATCACACGCAGAAAATGGTCCAGCTCACATCACGAACACCCCTTGTTATAGGGTCGTCTTCATATATTGTTTATAATATCTCATCAGCTGACACAATATTCCTGGCCTTCCTTCCATGATTTACACCGAGAACCAGAAGTGATCCTCATCAAATTCACTGTCTGGTCTGTTTTTTCCATGGTCAAACCAAGGTTATCGCCCTTTTGCCATCCAGCTGGCCACGTTACAGCATGCAGGGGAGTGAGTGAGAGTTATCAGACAGTAAACATCTGTCAATCCTCACGTGGAATTGTGTTGGTTGAACCCAAAGTGCATTGCAAGCACAGACAATAGCATCAAGACCATGAACTTTTATTCTCTTGTTCTCATCGCTCAGTTCCTGGCTGCTGCTGGGCACGCGCTTGCTGTAAAAGCAGCTGGAAAATCGGAAGCCCGGCGATAGTAATCTAGCCTTCAAGTTGAAGCATTATATGGAAGGGTGGGAAATTGATGAAAGTGTACTCGACATTCATTAACTGTAACAAAAAATACTTATGGATCGATTCTAGTTCTTATTATTTTTACTAATTTGCATTTTGAATATGGTGAAAATTAAACTATTAATACCATTATAATATAGTTTAATTGATGTAACAAATCAAGATTATTTGCACATCTTCTCGGAATAGTAATAAACCAACTATCTTTAATGTAACTCTATATGTAAACGATACTCTTGTATAGGTCCCAAGCGACATGGTATAGTGATAAAGAGTTTAAAATGTGTCTTATAAATCTTATATTCAAATTAGGACATGTTTATTTTTTAAGAGTTTAAAACAGTTAAAATTTTACTCGTTTAACTCTGAATCACAAAAAATAATTAAAAGAGATGAAGTTTCATCGAGAGAGAAAAAAAACTCTTACATGACAGCACCTTTAATTTAACTAGGTAGATATGAAAATAAAATAGAGTTGTTTCTATACTTTTGAATATGATGGTATATTCTAGAATAAATCAACGAAACAATCAAAGATTCAATTTTTTGTTCTCGTTCACATTAAATTATTTAAAGCTAGATAACGATGCCTCTTTACAAGTAGGTTAAATAAATTATTAAAAACATCATTAATTATTATCATTGTTGGTCATCGTGGTATGCAATTATATTGCTAGTTGTAGACATTAATATTCTAACTTTTTTAGAGATTATTGACAATAAAAATCTTAATTCATAATATTTTCAATTAAATATATAAATCATTTCACATTTATATCAATGATTGGCTTGACAAAGAGATCACATAGAGGGTGTGATATCGTAAACATTTTTATGCCAGACAATATTAAATAAATAAATAAAACGAAATTTTCCCGATCGAGCGGCATTGACGTGGAATTGGTGGCAGTCACTGGCCACTCTACAGTCAAAAAAGACCGCAGCAAATGTGACAGCAAGTAAAATGGCTTTAATTTGCCGCCGGTTTGGTTTCATTTACTTTACTCTTCCGGTTCACCTCGCCGGAACCTCGGAATGCATGCCGTCGCCAAACCGAGGGCTTTCACTGCGTGTAATCTGCTGAGTACCAGAGGAAACAAACCTTGCTGTTGTGGGCCAGGTTACAGCAGATCAGCTGTGTGCTGTTTGGCAGTGGCATGGTACTATCTAGTTATTAGTAATTTACTGTGGTAGATGAAATTAAACTTCAATAAATCGAGATTTAAAGGAGAGTAGGGTTAGGGTTATTTTCTTTTAACGTCTGCTGCAGCTCATCGAACATTGTATTAATTCCGGCACAAAAACCAGTGGGAAAAAAAATTAATTTGTTGCTAAAACGGATGTATAAAAATTTATTAAACATTTAGCCAGGAAAATTGCATATTTATTTTTATGAAAAGAATCGTTTGTGATGTATCGTCATACCTCGAAAACCTTAGTGATTATTTTGTACTATATTTTAAAAGTATTTTTAAAAAAAATTATTTTTATTTTAAATTATTTTTTTTATGGTTTTAGAATATTTTAATGTGTTTATATAAAAAAATATTATTTTAATAAAATAAAAATCAATTTGAAAAATAATGACAAGAAAAATAAACCGAACATTTGGGGGTGTTTGGAAGTTGGGAGTGCGGTTGCGGTTGCGTTTCAAAGTGTTTTTCATGCTGAAATATATCAAAATAATTTTTTTATTTTTTTAATATGTTGATGTCAAAAATAATTTTTAAAAACCATAAAAATATTATTTTAATATATTTCAACACAAAAAATAATTTCAAAAACTATAATAACCGCCCTCCCATACACTCTATTAATGTTTGGAACGAGATGTACAGGATCCCCTCAATCAGCGCCTTGATTGTTCAGATAAACCACCCATTGATCACGTACGCGGTAATGAAAAACGAAGTGTATACCACGTAATCAGCTGTTTAAAGTTTTTAACCAGGAGGGTTGCTACGTGCAGCCAATCTTCTCCGCGATTCTAGATTCCACTGCCCTTTTGACAACACGGCTCCGAAACCATTTCACTGCACATGTTGTTTTTTACTTCAAAATAATTTTAAAAAAAATTATTTTTAATATTAACATTTAAAATAATTAAAAAATATATTTAAAAAAAAAAAGCTTTTCTAAACTTGAAAACTAACTAACTCACGGCATATATTGTCTGGGGGACCAATGATAATGAAATTAATAAAAAAAATCTAAAAATATATAAAAAAATTAATTTAAAATAAAAAAATATATCTGAAATGCAAAAACATATGTTTATATTAAAGTACCGTACAAATAATAAACTACAAGGGTTGTCACGTGGATGCATCACATCTAATGATCTAAATGCATCCGTTGTGGTTTTAATTCAAGTACCAGTACGTTCTTCACTTCTTCTCTAGCAAAAAGATATAATATCAATGGCAGAGATACTCCGATTCATTTAGGCGCACAAGTGTCGGTGACGGTTGATGTTGTTTTTCATAAAAAAAATATATATTAAAATAATATTTTTTTATTTTTTAAAAATTATTTTTGATATTCACATGTAATCCGTATTTCCATATATATATATATATATATATATATATATATATCAGACAAGACAAGTATTTGACTCGAGGAATTTTTTTCTCTCGAAATGAGATCGTTTGTTTTTGTTTATTTTTCTTGAAAAAAATGGTCCTGTTTTTTTTTAAGGAAAATAAAATTAACTAGGGTCAACAGTTTGGCCTGTGAATTGACATGATTAACCCGCGGTTTACGTCTTGAACCAGGTCGTGTCTGGTGAAACGAAGTTAAAAATTGAATGATTTTTTTTTCCGACCCACTTGGATACGCCAGCCAGTTGGGCTACAGGCTTGTGCATATTTTGTATTGATAGTGGTGGTGGAGGCGATTCAGTCGTCCGATCGATGTCCATCACAGGTATTCTGAGTTCTGACTTTGACCATTTCTATGTTTCCATTTCTTTTCATGATACTATTTCTATACTGGAGGTTCAGAACGATAATAGCCCACCCCTGGTTGTTTGGTACCGTGTATACTCGGTGGTCGTGCTTCCCAACCATTGGTTGCCTTGTTTTGAAAATATTTTTGGTTTAAAAACATATTAAAAAAATTATTTTTGATATCAAAATATAAAAATATTTAATTTTAAATAAAAAAATATTTTTAAAACACACTAACAAGTAATTAAACAAGCTCGTGGTTTTTTTTTTATATATAATTGAAAAAACCGAATATAAATGAAGGCAGGTGTCGTGTTAGGCTCCCTGAAATGTGGCATGCGTATGAAATCGCAGGGACATCTTCGCCTGAGTTTTATCTCCCCCACACGACTGCAAGCACGGATGAGGGGTGGGGACCTGACACTCTCAATTTTTTGAAAAGTACTGTTTAGTCCTTTATTCTTTCAAATATACCCTTCAATTTAAATACATATTTTGCACCCACAAGCTCTCCCTTTCTTATTTTATTTGTAAATTTTATCTTCATGTCCCCTCTCCATATCAGCCTGATCCCGATATTATATTTCCCTTTTCTGGTTGCGTCAAAAAGACTTCCTAGTTACCATTTCTCAGACATTTCAAGCTTTTAACCATAGGAATAATAATATATTTGCTCTTTTCATGTTCCCCTTTTAACCTCGTGAGCTAATGCAAGCTCGCCTGAATATGGCAGGGCATGAGGGTTACTTGGGTAACTAGAGCGAGTTGCAGGGCAAAGTAGCTGATTATTATTGGGAGTTAGGACTGCACGACGCGTTCGTTAACTTTGTTCACTTTGTTGGACCCTCCTCTCTCTCTCTCTCTCTGTCCATGCACGGGGTTTAGCTGTCTCTTGTCCCTTTTATTGTACCCGTCTTATCCACGCGCGAGGACACGCTCCGTCATGGTAGGAATTTGGGTTTAATTTCTGTTCTTTCTGCACTTTCCCAGCCCCTGCACATGACTCAGCTATCCGAATCACAAATATATCATACAATTAATTCCGATGAAATATCAGTTGGTAATTAATGGCTTAAAAAGTAAGAGTGCCTGGCTGTGTTGTAACTTTAATTGTTAAAGAAAAACTCAATTTAAAGACTTAAATTGAGTAGGTGAAGTCAAATTGTATTTTTTTTAATTAACGTGGATATTTGGGTCAATTTGAGTGTATTTTAATTAATTTTATAATTTTTAAAATTAATAACCATGTAAGTCTTTAATAATCTCGAATCTAAAATCATATAAAAAATAAAAATTTTAATTCTAAATTCTTACCACTAAACCACCTGACTAGCTAGTTAAGTCTCATTGTAATTTATAAATTAAAGTGTTGATAATATATATATATATATATAAAACTTAGAAATCAATTACCAGAATAGAAAATATACTTTTTATATAAGGGTTGGATATAATAAATTATTATAAATAAAGCATGAAATAAAATTTGTTTTTTCTGTGTACGACACACATGGTGCAAGTGAAAATATTTATTTTTAATGTAAGTTAAAGTTACCTTATTTAATGAATTAGCATTGTATTTGGCTTTAACGTTATATTGTAAAACAAAAACAAAAAAACAAATAACAATGAGCGTTATAGACTTTTACGAGGTTGTCTTTTAGGTGGTAGAGAACACCAAAAGGAAAGATGGATTCAGCGCAATGTTGACGCGTGCTAGGACATGCAGTGGGAAAGATACTCACATCACGTTTAATCCATCCATAATATGAGGCGTATTATACTTTCTTAATTAATCGAGGCGCGTAAGAGTGAGCGCGAGTAGCTTAATTAACATCTCTCCACCGACCAGACTTCCCGCTCCTGAACCGGGATCTGACCGGTCTGAAATCCAAGTCTTGTATATAGCAGACTCAATCCTAAAACATATAAATTTATTTTCTAAAATGCAATCACATCGTTTAGAATAAAAAATAAGATTATCACTCGTTTGGATTTTACGTACGCTAATTATTCATGGTTAATAATATATATATATATATATATATATATATATATATATATATATTACCTGGATTTGATTATGTTAGTTCTAAAATAAAACTTAATCTAGGTCGGATTATGTTAGTTCTAAAATAAAACTTAATCTAGGTCGGGATTCATATTAATTTAATTTTAACAAGGTTAATAAATATGATGTCAGCAAAAACAGAACATATTAAAAGCTAAGCATCCAGTCACTGGCCAAGAGATAAGATGAATTAAAGTGAAGCATGTCATCGCTAAGTGCTGTTGTGTATATATGTTAGTGTGATCACGTTGTTATAGCCTCGGCACCAATCAGTCCATCTGTCTGCCTCTCTGTCTCCATTGTTTTTCTTATATTCTTTTATTCCTTTACCACCCTGTACCCTTTCCCCTTCTCACTCTGCTCCTTATATGTCCATCCCCCTCTTCTTCTCCCTTCTAAAAATCCATTCTTGACAGACCACTCCATCTCTCCCACCGAGTACAAAAAGTTATACGTTTCGTAGTGAAAAATAGATAAAAGTTTTGGTTTGTAGTGTAGGGCTTCAAGTTTTGAGTTTTTGCGCAGGGATTTGGGAAGAGAATGACAATGAGCAGCAATATAGGGCAGTTTGGCGATACCACACTGACCAAAGTGTTTGTTGGTGGTTTAGCATGGGAGACGCCTAAAGAGGCCCTGGGAGAGCATTTCGAAAAGTACGGTGAGATCCTGGAGGCTGTGATTATTTCTGATAAAATCACTGGTAGATCCAAGGGCTACGGATTTGTAAGTTTAGATTGATTTTCACTCTAATTCTACCAGTTATTTTTACTGTCAATCACTGCCGTTTTCTAATGTTAGCTCTGGTGATTGCATTAATCAATCAGGTTACGTTTAAGGATGCTGGAGCGGCAAAGAAGGCTTGCGAGGATGCTGCGCCCATCATCAATGGCCGCCGTGCGAACTGCAACCTGGCTTCACTTGGTGCACGCCGCCCTAGGTCTGCAACACCGGCCCCTCCTCAACAAGGTATGGATAATTAAACGTATATGTACGTATTTTCAAAATAAATGTTTGTGTACGTAAATATGTTTCTTGAAAAGGAATATCTCCTTATTTCCTTTTCAGGTATATGGAAATTAAGAAAAAAATATGGAAAACTAAAAATATGAAGAACGTCTGGTGTATGGTATTATCACTTTCTATATATAAGTAATTTACAAAATCTCAGCATTAAATTCATTGCATATTACCAATTAAACTGTATAAACTTACTGTCCATCGAAAGGCAAAAAAGTCCACGCCACACTCATAAAAACGAGAAATAAATTTCTAACACACAATGGGATGTTAATAAACACGAGCATCATATATAGTTTGCTAATAATTGTCATTAAATTTAATCATGAAGGGCCAAACATTATCGCTGGACCGAGGTCCGCGGCAGCAACGCCAGCAAATCACGTCCAGTGGTATTATCCGGTTGGCTCAGCTGCAGCGTCACCATTTCATCATCAGCACCATCAAGCCGTTCCTTTCTACGGGTAATCCGGCTTTCATTGCTCTTAATTTTGTGGTATGAAATGGGAAGATGGACTTTGACTTAATTATGCTGTAATTACTTCTTCCAGGTACTCTCCTGCTTACATTGCCACAGATATCAGCTACAATCATGTAAGTGATTCTACACTCTTGTGATGATTTATGAATGATTTTGCAAGTTGATGAAATCCCAATAATTAAATTAGCTTCAGTATCGCCCTTGAAAAGTTCAGTTGATTTATGAAATATCTCTTTAGATCTTGAGTTGAAATTCTCAAATTTAAAACACTCTTCTCTCGCAGATTTTTTATTTCCGAGAACGAATAATTAACATAAATCTTCCCCTTCTCATTAGTCTTACAATTCTTATGAGCTGAAGTAGTATTGCTGTGATGGATGGTCCACAGAAGCTAAGCTACACTGGAGGGTCCTACATGAATGGGCATTTCTCTCAGGTGTATCCAGGGCAAGCTATGGTGGGTGCCAATACATTGATGCCAATGTACCCTCTTTATCACTTCCACCAATCACAAGCAATGGGCCTACCTGCTGCCCACATCTTCCCGCCCAATACGGCGGGCCCCATGGCATCAGTCCCTACGATCATGTCCAAGCCCCCATCAATGGCACCTCCTAACGCAGGTACATACACTCTCATGCACGTTAGGTGCACACGATGGCCTCACAGCCCCCCGTGTTCGCTTCACATGACAGCATGCTTTTTTTTCTTCCGGTAATAACATGGTAACATGATCAACCCTAGTCAATGTAAACAAAAGAATCATTGCATCCCGTGCCTCCGGATTGAGTGGGGCCCACTTACAACTGGCATGCTAGGAACTCACGTGCCAAGAAGACCAAATTGCCCTCTTTGTCAGTGGATTCTCCCGCATGCTGGGTGGTTCTTACAGAACACAAATTGATCGCAGTAGTTAAGAATTTATAAGTTTTGTTTGATTCGTTGTCACTTGCCACCTTAGGTTTCTTGAAGAATTTAATTCATTGGCCAACTTGTCGGTTTCTTAGAGATAAAACCACGCCTTCTAATTTGCGGTTACGGCAAGCCATAAAAAAAACAAATTATCCACTAGGCACACATAAATTAATTATTTGGTGCATTTGAATAATTTTAATATACTGTTATTAAAAATAAATTTAAAAAATAATATGTATCGTGCTCTCAGATATATTAAAATTAAGCTGCGAGAGAAGTGGAGTGAGACTAACTCTACACGTTAGGAGCGATGTTGGTGGCATCACCTTGGTTTTTATTTTATTTTCATCAGTATTTTTCTATATGGTAAATATAAACTGATATTACAGAGACAGTTTGCTTGGCTGTGGAATAGGTACGGCCGGCACGGGTGGAAGCTTTGAAAAGGTTGGGCAAGAGGAGGGGGGCACTTATTAGTTGGCAATAACGAAAGGAGGGGAGTAGCTGCTGCAGAACAACATTATTATCAGATCTGTTGTGGCTCTTCTTTCCAATTATTTTTTAATTTTTATGATTCTTAGGTGTTTGATAAGATTCTTTCATTCTCTATCTAACATCTCAGCTTGAGCTCTGAACTACGAGCAGGGGGGGGAATGTAACAAAAGTCATGTGTGTTTGCCCATATCTTATGGCTTGCTTTTGATGGCTTCAATGAACTTTTCTACTTTAAAAGCCTGGCGTCTGTCGAGTAATTTGCTGTCTCCCACCCATCAGGATTATTAGCATGATTCTTGCGTCTATAACAACGCTCTGGCTTTATATTATACCGAGAAATTCAGCCTATAACCAGAATAATGTAAACTGTGAATTTACTTTACAAAGCAGCAATCTTCCTTTGATGAGGTGTTAAATGATCATATTTATTAAACGAGGTTCCGGGCACAATTTTATGAAAACTCATCACCGGCTCATCATTGCGAGGATTGATCGGACTCCCATTTCTGATCCGACCTTGTAAGGCCAATCCAACTGGGATTCAATGTACTCTTACATTCCCAGCAGCTGCACACAGCAAGTGCTAAGTATCTCTCCAGCCAAAGAGAATTAAGCATGCTGGGAGGACCGGAGCTGCCTTTGAGGCCCTCCTCACGGTTGTTTCCTGGGTCGATCTTAGAAAATGCCGCAATAGTGTGGATTTGATGGGCTCTTCGGAATCTGGTAGTTGGACCAGCAATCAGAGTGGTGATCATGGATCTGGATATAAAACAAGAACAACCGTAAAGTTTATGATAGGCCCATATCATAACTCTCTGGCCCAACAACAATAAATCCGGGTGCGACATATGTTGACTAATGGGCCAGTACTTAATTGGGCTGCTGGAATCCCGGTGGGTTCGTGACCAATATCTTTATCATGGGCCGGAGCACAGCTGTTGAGCATGCAGCTGAGTTTTTGTCCTGTAAAATTATTGATGGGTTTAGAGTATGGTAATAATTTTCATATGAAATACATATTAAAATAATTTTATTTTTTAAAATTTATATTTGACATCGAAATATCTAAAAACATGAAAAATATTTAAGTTGAAGAAAAAATAAATTGACAAGAAACACGTTCAATCTGAATTCTAAACACCCTCTCATGATAAAGGGTCCAATTCCCAGCATGGATCCCCTGGTTCCAAGTTTCGATTCAATCATAGGTTTTTTTACATTGTATTTAAAAAAAATATTTTTTATTTTAAATTTAAAATATTTAGTGTTTTGTATCATTTTATATGCTAATATCAAAAATAATTTTTTAAAATAAAATAAAAACATTATTTTGATGTATTTTTCGACAAAAAATACTTTGAAAAATAACTTTAATCACACTCCTGTTTATTAAAGAATCAACCATCATCTTATTTTGAAAATAATCATTGGGTGACTACTTTCAATTTCCAAGCATGGTCACATAAATATACCAGCTTCGCTAGAATTATACAAGATTTGCATGAAATTAGATAAGATTTTAACGATTCTATTGATTTGTAATGCAATCATCAATAGGGATAGCATGATGATAGAAAGCTTGCATATAACAGATTTCAAGTTTAAATAAGAATATAAATATATTTTAAAAACTCAAAACAAACATAATTTTATCCATTCATTGAATTCACACATAATACATTTGATTTTTTAGGGACAAGTTTCCTTCCATCCAATAAAATGTAATGTCAGTCTTCTTAAATTTTCTCATGGAAGCTAGATAAGCAAAGGGTGATTTGGACCGTCCAAGTCAATGTTTTAATATCACCAGTAACAAGAGAGACATCCAGGGTACTTGAGAGCATGATTATGATTGTTATTTTTTAAAGTATTTTTTATTTAAAAATATATTGAAATAATATATATAAATAATTATAAAATACTAAAAAATAAATAAAAATAATAATATTTTAAAATTATTTTCAAAACAATCACTTCATTGTATGTAGATAGCACATGGAAAAAAATAATAAAAAATACTTTCCAAACAGTCACTTCTTGATATCTTCATAGTTGGATTGAGAATATTAATGAATTTATTTTTAAAAGTATTTTTTTTAGAAATATATTAAAATATTTTTTTATTTTTTTAAATTAATTTTGATATTAACACATTAAAATGAAATGATATAAAAACATTAAAAATATTATTTAAAATAAAAAATAAAAATATATACTTTTATTTTTTTTCAAAAATATTTTTAAAACACGGTATCAAAAACCTAGTGCAAAAACAAATAATCTTCCAAGCCAGATCTTCTTCTTTGTATATAAAAATCTTGCTTTATTTAAATAAAAAAACTATAAGTTTTAATGGAAACTATATTCTATAACTCAAATTTACAGAGAGTTTTATATTTCTAATAAGAGGAATATTGTCTCTGAATTTTTCATTTTTTTTTTAATTTAATATCAGTCGGTTCTGTGTCTCCTTCAAGGAAAGAGTCCATTGCAGGTGCCAATAATTATATCAAGAGAAAAATATTTGTGCTGCCCCAGGATTCCCTTCGCTCTTTTTGTCACGTAATTTGGGCAGCGAAAAAGAACATCGAATGTAGATTCCACAGCTTTTTTGTTTTGAAATATTTTTTATATATAATTTTATTATTTTTATATTTAAATTATTGTTTTCCAATAAAATAATATTATTTTAATATATATATATATATATATATATATATATATAATCTTATCTTAATACCAAACAAACTCGAAAATAATAATTGCTAGCAAGCAATAACATATTAACAATTTTGTTGTATAAAAAAAGAATGATCTATAAGAAAAATAGAACAAGATATTATTTTGTGCTTGAGATTTTAATAACTTTGAATTTTTATTATTTAAAAAATATATATATTTATTCTACAATATATTTTTAAATAAAAAATAATCTACTACCAATACCCGAGCTTAGTCAGCGTTGGTATTGATACACAAAGGATCACGCGTTCAAGAGATTTGTAACGGAAATGATTAGCAATCCCACTCCTCCCGCATTCATCAAAGGCCACGTTACAAACCACCCATTCCCAACTTCGCAGTAAGAGTTTACAGCACGTGTTCGAGAATCATTGGACTGTCACATTCTTTATGTCACTCACAGTGGAAAAATTTGGAAGAAAAGCCTGTTGATTGTGTTGACCAGTCAGTGAAAAAGGACAGGAACCCAATGGAGGTTTTTACTTTTGCAGTAGAAATGGTATTTTATGAATTTGTTTTAAGAAATAAGAAAAACATTTTTAAAAAATAACAATTATTATTCTGCCAAACAGTACCGTTGTACTCGACTTCGTTTACTTCTCTTAAAATTCACCTAAAAGGAAGCCCGACTTTGGTCACACCCAAACACTGCCTTTCTTTTCTCTCCCTCTCTCCAAAAACTCGAAACACCCCCCAATCCCCTGGCTTCAACTCTTACAAGATCTAAAGAGGTAAAAATCACTCCTTTTAAAAACCTAAAGTCTTGTTCATTTATATTTTTTTCTTAGGCTCATGGCTTGATTTCTATTTTTATCGATTTTAGGGTTTATCGCTTGATTTCTTTTCTGGTTTAAAATTTCGGCTCTTTATAGTAAAGAAAAGCTTATTTTTTGGATCCTGAAATTGAGCCAGGTACTGTTTTTAATGGATGAAAGCAAGAATGAGAGTGTTTCATCAAGGAATGTTGCGGGATTATCGACTGTGACTGTTAGTGAACGTGTAGATAGTGAGAAAACCGCTATAGTAACGACTCCAGGTGTTGTTCACTCTGTTGCCAACGAGGAGGGTCAGGGTAAGATTGAGTGTTCCTCTAGTGAGGATGTGAAAGCAAAGGAAGGAGATTCTTGGAATGAAGATGAAGTACTGGTTCAGAGATCTTCCAGTGAGGGTGTTGATGATGGATGCGCACGTGAGTTGTGTGATGGAAGTGGTGGGGAAGCAAGCAAGGAAACTGCTACTTGTGGTAGTGCCGATGGAGATGCAAAACATTCAGTCTGTGGTGGTGTAATTGGTGATTTAGGGATACGTGAGAATAGGGATTCTGGTGTTGATTCATCAAACTCAGGATTTGAATCTTCTCGGCCTGCAGAACCTGAAGAAGGGAAACCAGTTGAGAGTGGGGAGAAGAGGAGGGAGGTCAGTGGAAACAGCAGCAAGGCTTCACCTGAAGTTCAGGAGTTGAGGGTTGAAAGTGAGGCCGAGCAGTCTTCTAAGGCTGCAGAATCGGAAGGGGAAGGTAAATCAGTAGAGGGTGGCGATGAAGATATGGAGGTCGGTGGAAATGGTGATAAGACTTCATCTGAAGTCGGGGTTGCAGGTGCTGATGTGCATCCTCAGAGTGTGGAAAATGCAAGTGTTATTGGTGGGGAAACCCAAGTTGTAGTGGAAGAAGTAACAGTTGTTACAACGGAGGAGAGTTTCAAAAGGGAATCGGTGGAGGAAGGTATTGATGGAGAAAAGATTGAAGCAAGCCAGAGAGTGACTTCTCTAGGAATTGGAATGTCAGGGAATGAATCTCAAGATCAAAGAGCTGAAAATGGGGCGGGAGGTCCTTCTGTGGTAGTAGATGATTCAGTAGGTGAAACCGAGGTTGTAGAGAGATCTGAATTGGTTGAGGAGGCTGCAGGGAAGGCTCAGGATAAAGATGACAATGTGAACGATGCACTTCAAGATTCAGAGACACTAGAGGTGGGTGTTTTGCGTAACGAAGTGTGGAATTCTGCAACTGAAACTGCAGCGTTAACTTCCCCATCAACCGTGGAAGATACAAGTGTAGAGACCGAAGTTATCGAGGAAGTTGCAGTGATGGCTAATAATGAAGGTTTAGATCCAAAGGTTGAAGCAAGTGGGAGTGATGCTTTGGAAAGAGCACTTGCTGGTAATTCGGAGGGGCTTATATCAACTTCTGAAGGACCTTCAGTTTTACCAGAAAAAGACGGCCTTGCCAACTCAGACTCCAAATTGTTGTATAAACAAACTCAAATTGCTGTTGGAGGGAGGGTTGCATCAACTGACGACGAAAACATCACATGTCCTAACACCGAAGGTATGGACACTGATGGTTTTAGTGATAGTTTTTATTTTTCAGTGGAAGAACTGCAGGGAACATCCGAGACAGCTCATGGGAGCGCTGAAAATGGCTATAATGTATGTGCAGATTCACAATCTTCGTGTCAGCCAGCTCATATAGCTGTAGAAGCTGGAGCTGTAGCTAAGGAAAACAATATGCTTCTGAATCCTGCAAAGAGTAAAAAATTAATAACTGAATGCTTGGTTAATGATGCTGAAGAAGCTGGTCTACGTAAAGAGCAAGTGATAACAGTTGTGCAACAGCAGAAAGCTGATACTGGTAGTGAAAGCACCGAAACAAGTGGAGGGATAGAAATAAATGTCGAAGTGGCTTTAACTAACAATGTTGAGGTTTTGATCTCACATACTGATGCTCCAGATCCTTCTGTAAAAGATCAACAGTTGGAGACTGAGGAAGGCTTAGGGAAAAGTGCATCTTGTCACCCTGCTCATGTTGATTCAATCAAAGAGAAACTGATGGAAGGTCAAGAACAGGTTACTTATACTGAAGAGCTTGAAGGGGAGAGGAAAAGGGTAGAAGAACAGAACTCACAGGTCGAAACAGAATCTGGGATCACAGAATTAGATACCCAGCTCATGGATAGAGGAGAAACTGTCATAGCAAGCAATGGAGAAGCTTTGAATCCCAAAAATGAACTCAAGGAGCTTGCTGAAAGCGATCATCAATTAAAGGTTGCAGAAGGTTTGGATGAGGGTACATCTCATGGTCTTTTTGAGATGGAATCGCAAGCGGGGAATGAAATGACAGTTGACAAACACTTTGTTGATGCTGAACAGGTTGAATTACTAGAAGGGAAAGAAATGGAAGTTGAAGAACAGGATACTGACAATGAACAGCTGAACACCATTGAGGAGAAATCTGCTAAACTGACAGCCTCAAAGCCTGATAGCTCAGAGAAAGCAGATCAGGCCTCTTATCTACTGCCACCAAATAATGAAGGTGAGTTTTCTGTATCAGATTTGGTCTGGGGTAAAGTAAGGAGCCATCCTTGGTGGCCTGGACAAATATTTGATCCATCAGATGCCAGCGAGAAAGCGATGAAGTATAATAAGAAGGACTGCTATTTAGTAGCATACTTTGGAGACCGAACATTTGCATGGAACGAAGCATCTTTGCTAAAGCCTTTCACGTCACACTTTTCTCAGGTTGAGAAGCAGAGCAATTCAGAAGTATTCCAGAATGCTGTTGACTGTGCTTTGGAAGAAGTTTCAAGACGAGTGGAGCTGGGTCTGGCTTGCTCATGTGTGCCAAAGGATGCTTATGATGAAATCAAAATACAGGTTGTTGAAAGTGCTGGAATCCGGGTGGGGGCAAGTGCACGAGATGGTGTTGACAAAGATACAAGTGCTGATTTGTTTCAACCAGATAAATTAGTGGGCTATCTGAAAGCATTAGCGCAGTCTCCAGCAAGTGGGGCTAATCGATTGGAGCTTGTGATTGCAAAGTCTCAGTTGCTGGCCTTTTATCGATTGAAAGGTTACTCTGAACTGCCTGAGTATCAGGTTTGTGGAGGGTTGTTGGAAAAGTCAGATACATTACGATTTGAGGATGAAGTGATTGATCATGCATCAGCTGTTTATGAGGATCACGGGCAAATTTCATCTGGTGATGAGATTTTGCAAACTCAAAGAGGCTCTTCTCGCAAACGTAAACATAATTTGAAGGATTGTATCACTCCCAGGAAAAAAGAGAGAAACTTGTCTGATTTGATGGGTGACTCATGGGATTCTTTGGATGATGAAATGGGGCCTGATGGGAAAGCAAACAATAAATTAGTTTCCCCATCTTCTGGCAGGAAAAGAAAAGGCTCTGGTACCTTTGCTGATGATGCATCTATGACAGAAGGGAGGAAGACTATATCTTTTGCAAAAGTATCTTCAACTACAACTCTTTCCAAGCCTTCCTTCAAGATTGGCGAATGCATTCAAAGAGTTGCTAGTCAAATGACCGGGTCTCCTTCTATTCTGAAGTGTAATAGCCAGAAGGTAGAAGGAAGCAGTGATGGGCTCATTGGGGATGGATCTGATACTTCATCTCTGCATCCTGAGGATGCTGAGATAAAGAGAATAATCGTACCAACAGAATACTCGTCACTTGATGAATTGCTGTCAGAGCTTCAACTGACAGCACAAGATCCCTTGAAAGGCTATGGTTTCTTGAACATCATCATTAGTTTCTTCTCTGATTTCAGGAACTCGGTGGTTATGGACCAGCATGATAAAGTGGGCGGTAAGAGAAAAACTTCCCATTCTTCTGTTGGTTTTCCCGAAACATTTGAATTCGAGGATATGAATGACACATACTGGACAGACCGGGTTATTCAAAATGGTTCTGAAGAGCAACCACCACGTAAAAGTAGGAAAAGGGATAATCTTTTTGTGCCTGTTGCTCTTGATAAACCCAGCGGTAGGTCAAACTCTAGGAAACGCTATTCTGATAGCAGTTATGATGTATCGACCCAGAAACCAGGTGGGTATGTGGATGAGAATGCTCCGGCAGAGCTTGTGATGCATTTCCCTGTGGTGGATTCAGTTCCTTCAGAAATAAGCCTAAATAAGATGTTCAAGCGCTTCGGACCACTAAAAGAATCTGAGACTGAAGTTGATCGGGATACGAATCGTGCCAGAGTAATTTTCAAGAGGTGTTCAGATGCAGAAGCTGCTTATGGCAGCGCTCCAAAGTTCAACATTTTTGGTCCAATTCTTGTGAATTACCAGCTCAACCACACCATATCTGTTCCATTTAAAACTCCACCACCAATCCTAGACGACGAAGATGTAACTCTTTTTCTTCAATATTGAAGTCAATCTAGTTTGACGCTCAGGTGAATATTTGCAGCTGGATGATAATTTCCTGCTGTGTATTAGGAATCTCTTTTTCATATGTTTTCATGGTAAATACCTGCAGCTGTGATAATTTCCTTCTGTATTGGAATTGTCGTTTCCATATGGTTTCTTATTAGAGCTTAATGTACTTAGAACTGGTTAGCCGATTTAGGACAAATAATGACTTAATCATGACTCACAATTATATTGACATAAATTCATACACGTAGTATCCATATCCATCTATCTATAGTATAAAAATTACCGGTTATATCTAAACATTTCATTAGAGTGAAATACCCTTATTGCCCCCCGTCAAATTCGCGTATTATTATCCAATTCTAAATAGAGATAGAATTCATAGCAGGTCAAACCTCTTCTTTTTTATTCGGATGTGTTGCTTTGCTTTCCCAACAAAAATAGGAGGCATGGATCAATTTTCCTAATTATTGTAAAGTATTTTTTACTACCCCTCTTGCTTTGATGCTAGTACATCTTCTATTATTTTTGCTATTTTTTTCTTAATTTCAACTTTTCCTGCTGTGCTAGTATTTGAAACTAGATAACTCCATACTATTTCTTATATAAAATGATCTCAACAGGTATTTCTATATTTCCCCTTATTTATTTTGCAAAATAGCAATAATTCAACAAATCATTTGGCGTATAAATGTATTTTTTAAATAATAAATTAATCTCCAATTAACAAAATCATACAATGCCAAAATTAATAGAGTAATGTTGAATGTTTGAATTTGTTCAAGAGAGGAGAGTGCCTGGAAACAAACTTTTGCAGGGAGAAAAACAGGACGATAGAATTCTTGACTTGTGGGATTGGCAAGTCTCGGGAACCTAGACCACTTGGATGGAATTATATATGTGTGCTTGTGTGTGCATTGCTTTCATAGGGTAATATATGCTCTCTTAATGAAGTTGTAAATTCTGATCTCCTACCAAGAGCATGAATTGTCCTGAAACTACTCCCTCTCTAAAATTAGAAACATTTTGAGGCAACGTAAGTACTTCAAGACGGCTGTAACACTCTGGAGATTAACTTGTCTGTCACTGCTGTAGGATGCCATAACATTATCTTTATAGCTTCTCCTCAATTGTATGGATTCCTTTGTTATCTGAAGTGCTGTTTTTATATAGTTATCAATTTTTATGATAGGAGATGGCTGGTGTTGAAGATACATGCAGACACAACGTAGCTGCTGGTGATGTCTGGCCTATACTTAACCAACGAGTTCGCCCGGAAAAAGTAACCGGGCTAACAAGTTAGCCGTGCCACTGCTGGTTTTTGGTTTATATTTCAGCAGACGGGTTTGCTGATGAAGATAACAAGTCTAATAACCTATTTAGCTGCATCTTCCGTTTGAGGTTCACTTGACTGTCTTAAGCAGGATGGTAGAAGGTTGCCTTGTTGAAAATCTCAATAGCTTCAGCTTAATGCATTGTAAAGCAGCTAGTTAGCGGATCAAAGGTAACGTTCTTGATGAGGAGATTCGATCATGGAATCATGCTGTTTAGAATGCTAATTGTTCTTCGTGTTGGTCGGTCCACATGTTAAGTTGAATGACTTGCCTTCAATATGCTGTTTAGAATGCTGTTATATTTGGCAGGTAGCCGAGTCTATCGCATTTTTCCAGTTGCTCTCTTGAAGGAAGCGTTGGCCTTGCTCTTCGTCTGATCATTCGGCAGGTGTAGCACAAAGTTCCATAAAAGATCAATTCTTTCTTATTTATTTTTCTTCTATCTGTCTTGTACAAACTCTCACAATTATAAGAACCATCAAAGAATGGAGGCCTTGGAGTAAATTGATTATCATATTGGCTGCAACAATTCGTTCGCCATTTGGCAAGTATCATGCCGCTCTCTACAAATGGGGCCGATGATTATGCCACGAAAGCTGCTGAGATGCACCAGAAAGACGTGGTAACATCTAAGGCAATTGTTTTACAAGGGTTTGCATACCCGCGAGAGAGGTAGAACACTTCTGCTCATAAGCTGAACCCGTTGGCTGTTTAGAATACTGTTTGGCAGGTAGCTGCGGCTTATCGCATTTTTCCAGTGTTTTCCTGAAATAAGCCGTGGTCATGTTCTTCGTTCGATCATTGACAGGTGTAGCACAATATTCCATAAAAGATCAATTCTTTTATTTCATGATTGCTGCAACAAATCAATCTTTATTTCGTTAAATATCATGCTTTTTCTATAAATGGGGTGATAATTTGTTCACAAATGCTGCTGATAAATATACCAGAAAGACATGGCAACATCCAAGGCAATTTGTTTTCAAGTCTTCTGGATACCAAATAGAAATTGTTGCCGTTTTTACTGTTTAACTTTCTAGGATATATATGTATAATTAAATTTTTAATAAACACATCGAAAAAGCCTTCTGATTATTTTTTCAAAAAAGTTAATATTTGTATAAAAAGGGCCATAAGAAAATAAAAAAGCTTGTTCCAAAACTCCATCCATTTAAGTGTTGTTTAAAAAAAATATTTCGTTAAAATATCAGAATGGTATTTTTTTTTATTTTTAAAAATTTAATTTTTAATATTAACATATGAAAGCTATTTAAAAATATTAATTTTAAATAATAAAAAAATCAAAATTTAAAGACAATAGTTTAGCCACAATGATGAACACGCCTATACATGAATAATCATTGTTTCACCCGCGGCCATGCCTTTCATTACTAGCCGAAATGATTTGACCTTATTGGACAATTCCTGTAAATGGCGCGTAATTGAGCCATCATCGATCCTATAGGATTCTCACTTTTACCGTTTTGAAAAGAAGAAAAAGACTCTTCAATTCCGCTCCCCAGAACAAAATAATAATAATAATAATAATAATAGCAGCCGTTTTTTATATATAAATAACGCCTTTAATTGCTCAAAAAATTATCTCTCGCTCGTCATCAAAATTTAAAATTTCCCCTCTTCATAAACTTCTCCCCCTCTGTTTAAATATTATCAGTGTTATATGTGTGTGAAAAAGCCTTCAAGAACTGAAGAAGAAGCATTGAATGAATGAGAAGAAAATAAAATTCATAAAAGATGTCCTCTAAAAGAAATTTTCAATTCTCAGGTACTTTCTCTGTGTTTCTATGCAACGAAGATTGGTTTTGGTTTTCTTTTTTTTCTATCTTCCGTTTTGGTTTGAGTATTTCTTGATTTTTCCCCTCTGTTTTGAAATGCCCTGTATTTTGTCATTGAAATTTAATCTCCTGCTTTTGCAGTTGATGGATTTCCTTTTCCTTTCCCTTTCTTGGATTTATTGTATTCTTGATACTATAAGGAATGCCAAGAATTGCTGTAATAACTTTTTATGATGCAAGAAATGCTTGGATTGTTTTTGTATTTATTTTCTATAGATATTGGTGGATGGAAAGAGAGAGCAGAATTGTTTTTCTTATGTCTCAACTAAGATTTTTTTTTTCCTGATGTGTAAATAATGTGAAAGATTGTCTTAATAATGGTGGTGGAAAGCAAAACACTGAACTGTGCCCTTTAAAGGGAAAAAGAATCGAGCAAATATCAGCACTGTTGGTTTTCTTTGGTTGCATGCTTGGTTTCAATCTTGGGGTGTTGAAATTGTTGCTTCTATACATTTTGCCTTGGTCCCTTTGATTTTGCAGAAGTTTCAGAGAGTATAAAGAAAGTTGATGTTCAGAGCCTGAATCATCAGCACATGCAGAATCATGATGATAGAATTGGACATAGAGAGACGGATGCTTCACAGTCTGAATCCGAGTTTAACTTGCGCAAAAGTTTGGCATGGGACAGTGCCTTCTTCACTAGTCCAGGTTTGCTTCCTAGGTTGACAAAAACCTGCTTAAAACATGTGCTGCCACTGTTGTCATAGAATGAAAGTTTGAAAATTTGAATGTGTTCTGTGCTTCCACAGGAGTCCTGGACCCTGAAGAGTTGGAGGCGCTTAGTATTCGGGTTGTGGATAATGGAGTAGACACAACTGGGGGTGGGGATATGAGGTCTGTACCCTCTCAGTCTGCTGGAACAGAAGGGAAGAGTGCAATTGATGAGTGCAGTTTGCGCAGAAGTTTAGCTTGGGATAGTGCCTTTTTTACAAGTTCAGGTGCCGTTTTGAATGGTTTAGAAGTCTCCGTCAAAGCTCTTTATGTTAATCAATGCTTGTCCTTGTAATCTTGTGTGAATTTCATGTTTCGTTGTGGTAATTGTAATAGAAACGTTTTCTGCTCTTAGGAGTTTTGAATGCTGAGGAGTTGTCTCTTGTTAACGGAGGATTTAGACTATCACAAGGACATACACTTCCAGGGATTATAGAAGTCTGGAGGTCTGCTGAATCAAACTCAATAAGAAATGCCGATGCTTACTCCCTTGCAAGCCTTGAGATTGATCTTTTTGACAATATGGGATCATCCATGCAGAAATCAAATGATGCTACATCCACTAGGGAAACTTCAACTAGAAAAGTTAGAAGAGAAAGTGAAATGCAAAGGGGTAACAGTAAGTATTTGCTGTTTCCATATATATATATCTAGGCATTGATAGTGAAGCAGCAGTATTTATTCTTTCAATATCTGTCCTTGTCTGGCTGTGAATTGATTTCATTCAATCGTTGAGTCTCATTCCTTCCATATGATTACTGTTCATCTTAGCCATGTTAGGCAAACCAGGCCACAAAAATTTGGTCATTTGTTTTCCCCTGTAGATATTTGTCATGGTAACTGCTCAATTTGTCTTACAATTTTTTTTAGCTTTACGCTGTGTGCATTTCCTTGTTATATTTATCTTGTTCTCCTGTAATCACCCAGTAATCACCTGTTCGATTCGATACTCATGCTGCTTTTGTCGTTTCTTCAGCTTCAAAAGCATCGGATGCTTCCTCTCGATTAAGAGTAAGTAGTGTTGATTGATATTCACTACATTTTTTCGGTACTGTACCAAGGCCTCACCTAGGCATCATCTGAAATGGTCATCAGTTCGTTTAATTTCATGGTTTAGCTTAGGTAGTCATTAAAGAGGTGTTCTGCTGCTTTTGCTTCCTTTGGCAAGATGATGCATAGGTGAATGTCTACTGTAAATAGGAACTGAACTTTTGAATGTGGTTAAGTAACATCAACTGCATGATTACCAACCAAAGCAGGGACCTAATAAAGAATCCAGACTGTTTATCAAGCCACCACAGATATTCTGCCAAAATCGCAATCTATCCTCAGCTCCCAACAAAAGTGCCTCTTTGGGTGCAAACCATATTAAATTAGAAGACAAAGGTGCACAAGTTGCTTCTAAAAATTTCAAAAAATGATTCATCATCATCAGAAGATGCTGTTGCTGGTAATGACCTGTATGTTATTCTTATAGGGAGAACCAAGATTTTGTCGAAGAAAACCTGTATCCGGAATTCATGCTGTATTATCCGTAGCTCAACACCATCAGTGAAATCATCTTCTTCAGTTGCACCATTTGGGAAAAAGTTAGGGGGATCTGGCAGTGCTCCAAATTCCACTGTTAAATCTCCTCCAGGATCTCTGAGGAGAACAATTAATTCCCAGGTCTCTGCTTCAAACTCTAGAACTCCCCGACAATATTCTGCTGGAAACATAAAAGAGCTGGTGAAATCTAGCAACTCTACTTGTTTGTTATCCACAACCAAGTCTTCATCCTGTACATCTCCTGCTAGTTCCACAGATGGATGCTCCTCAGAATCATCTTCCATAATTCTCAACCCAAGATCTGGTGCCATTCATGCAACTACAGCATGCAGAGGGATTTCTTTCGGCAAGGATGCCTCTCTAATATCAAATTCTAAGAGACGTCAACGCAATGAGTCTTATTTGGTACATGAAAGTCATGAAACAAAGTTCATGAAAGCACAACTCAATAAAACCCCAGAGCGAGCCAGTCTTAACGCGTCCATTGTTTCAAAAGGCTTACAATCTTCATGTCTCCGAATGCCATCGCCAAAGATTGGATTTTTTGATGTGGTTAGTTTTTTCCGTTCACCTTTTTTATTTGAATGCTTTCCATTTTACTACGAGTAGATTTGAAACAGTTAATTTCACATCTAGGTAGAGATGCATGCATTGTCCAGTAAATGCTTGATATGCAAGATTTTTCTCCTCTCAGGGAAATTCTATGGAAATAGCACCAAATGGAGACCTGAAGTTTTCTGGTGTACAATCCACTTCTTCCAAACACAGAAGTGGTATTGGTAATGCAAATGGATCTGCAGATAGAACAAGAAATAGAATGCATAAATCGGTGGGAGCCACACCGATATATGTGAATGGAGCAGGTGCCGCAAAGGAGCCGGTCTGCTCGCAGGAGAAGAAGCAACCTTTGAAAGAACTTGAAGTTGCCGAGGCACATGGTCCTGAAAATAAAGTGCAGAGATTTAATGGAGATAACAAAGAGAATATTGTTAGTTTTGAAAATCAGGTTGATGACCTGAGTAGACTAATGGAAGGCATTGTTTTTTAGGAGGAACTCGGTCATGTAGCCTGAAGTAAATCAATGTCCTTTACAGTTGCTCTCTAGATTATTTACAAGGGTGTTGGATTTTCCTTTACTGCTCAACCAATGAATTCCATAGTCATGGCTGAATTAGAAGATGAATTTGTAAGCGTCTTCTCCCCCTATATCGATGCCATAAAGCATATCGACGAATCACTTCTCTTGGTGAACAGATAAACCTAAGAAACTCGATGGCTAGCGCTGTTCACTCCATATATCTTATTTCTGGGTAAACTGTTGTTGCATTATTATCTAGTTAGAGCAGCTATACTGACGAGCTGACCTTCTGAGATCACTTCTTGTCCGAACACTTCATCGAGCAACAATCATATCCAAAGCAAGAACAGATGAAGATTGGAAAAGCATCTGGGCTGAGGACACAAGTCTCACAACAGTTCCTCACAAGTAACACGAGAATCTGCATAGATGTGATGGAAAATCTAATTAGAAGTTTTTAAAAGGATTTTTTTTATTTAAAAACATATTAAGATAGTATTTTTTTAAAAAAGTTTAAAAATTATTTTTAATATTATCTTTGAAAAAATCATTCATCTTAAATTTAATTTTATTCATTTTCAGATGTCAGATTATTTTTTAAAATAAAAATATTATTTAAATATAATTTTCAATAAAAAACACTTTAAAAAACAACTTCTAACTCATTATTAAACTAAAACTTAAAATATATAGCTTGCCTTATATTTTCACTTAAAAGGTAAATACCAGTTGTGGCTTTGACTGATTTTCACAACAATCAAAATAGCTTCTTTTTTCTGTTCCAACTGGATCGATCACAAATGACTAGCTAAAAAGATAAAGAGATTAAAGCTAAATCTCCTACCTGAGAAACATAAGGATCAGTTAGACGATCTCAGGTCCAGTCAATAATTCAGCATGAACAAAATAGAGAAAATAAGGGCAACACCATGTGGGAAAATGTCATCAAACATCACCATCCTGCCCCAAAATTCTGTTCTCTCACGTAGAACAGATTCATTTTCCAATTTCAGGGAGGAGTCATTTGCAAAATTCTACAGTACATTATAAAGCCTGCTATAAATAAAAGGGTAAAATAGGAAGGCGGATGAATCAAGGAAAAGCTCTCCCAGCAAATCTAAGACCTTGGCTTTTCCTTCTTCTCTTTAAACAGTGCAAGAAGGGATACACCTGACACCTTCACCACCTTGAACCTGACTCCAGGAATATCTCCCACGGCATGTCCCTTTCTTCCAAATCCAGCAATCAAAACCTCATCCTAAGCAACAAACAAACTAAAAATTAGATCTAGCATATACAAGGCAATGGACCATAGCATAACAAAGAATTCTTTTCATTTCAAGCTTTCTAAGAAAAGAAGACTTCTGACAACAAATTTCTGCTAAGCAGCCAAGAACAGCAGTGGCCCATGAATAATTGACCTCAGTGTTAGGAAATACTAAAAGGGCAAAAGATAATGATCAGAAAAATAGGCTCCAACTGTTATCTCCTTTAAATCTAAATATCATTGTGCAATATTGGTGGGCTAATAAACATTTATAGTATTAGGCTTATAAAATTTTAACATGTTAAACCCATGCAAAGAACTTACATTTTCCTCAATGTAGTTTAAGCAACCATCATTGGGTACAAAGGCAGCAATTTTTTTCCCATTCTTGATTAACTGAACACGAGCGCATTTACGGATAGCAGAGTTTGGCTGCTTAGCCTCAATGCCACTGCATAAAAAACCAATTAATAAATATACAGGCCCCATTTGTAAGCACTATGAATACGGTAGCAATCCTTGAAACATTAAATAATGGGAAACAAGCCTTACATCTTTTCAAGAACAATCCCCTTAGCATGGGAAGACCCAGCAAATGGTTTCTTCCACTCATTTCCAAGGTTGGATTTCTTGTATGACTTGTCAGCCCACCTTTGTCTTCTACGGTGGGACTTCAGCTTCCGACCAGCTCCCATTCCACGAGTCTTACTGTATGACACACATTACCCAAGTTACAAACCCACTCATTTTCTATAGCACCATTCCATTGTCATTAAATCCTATTCTAATTCTAACAGAGGAAAAAGGAGCACCATTGCTCGAGTTCCTCTTACGAAAACAACTGCAAATGACTTATCAGCGCATAGCCAATAAATACATCTACAGATTCCAGCAAGAATAATAGATTACGCATTCGTATAGGCATTTTTAGCCGCAGTCTTCACCAAGTAAGTTTCAAACAAGGAAAGAAATTTAAACAATTTTCAATCATCCATTTCAAATCAACACAAATCAAGGGTCAGACGCAAGATCACAAGAAATTATGTACAATTGTAGCTTAAAAAGAAAAACACACATAATAACACGTATTAGTTTGCTAACAGCAACCCCATTATTTTACAAAGGAAAGTTTAACAATAAAAACTACAAATAGATCACGGTTTTAAAAAGGTTTTTTATTTTGCAACATAAACCATGAATGATCAACCCTTCACAGTTTATTGAATTTTCCACATTTTTTTCAGCGACCCTTATGAGATCAAGAAAAAATCAGTTTGAAAACAACAAAAAGATCTCAATTTTACCAAAACAAATTGAGACGCGTAACCACTTGATAACTTTAAATATAAATTAAGCATAACAGAAACAAAACCATAAATGACTCAACAAAACAGAACAAAAGGTGCGCATTGAGAGAAAGACTGACCCCATTGTTGCTGAGAAAAGTGTTGGTAGGTTGAAGAGACGAGGATTGGTTGTTTAATTGCAGGGACAGAGTAGCCGCCTAGTGAAAACAAAGAGGAACCCTAATTTGATGAGTGGGAGCCTGGGAGGTGTACTACGGCTGCTTGGTTCCTTGCTATTTTCATGAATTGACGAAAATAGTCTTTTGCTTTGTATATTACGGCGGATGTGCTCCTGTGATCTTTCGGTTTCCTTTTCTCTTTCTGGGCTCTGGAGGAGAATTGATTATAAGAGCCCGTTAAAGATCACACTTACCCAGGGATCCTGTTGGGCTCTGAAGCCTGACATGGCCTGCAACCCGTCTTGGGCTGTCGACGGATTTTACATAAAAAGTACTTCTGAATTGCTTTTTCGTGTATTTTTCAAAATAATAATAAAAATACATGTAAGGTATAGAATGAAGATTGTGAAGTTTGTTTTGTGAAGGAATCACGGTATATTTATAGCCTACGAGTCTTTTTATTTTATTTTATGGAAATAAAAGTTTAAAAATATAATTTTACTTTTATAATTTTTTTAGTTGTATCATGAGATGTATTGTACTCATTTTATTTAACTATGAAATGGAGATGTGAAGGACCATGAAAAACTTTAATACATCTGAAGATGTAAATAAAATAGGAGGAGCCTGTGAGTGTAGGACCTATCCCCGGAGTTAAACCCGTTCCTTAGGTTGGACATGTTCTTTAAGCTAATTTAATCCTTTAGATTGAACCTATCTTTTAACTTAAACTCGTTCTTTTAAATTGAGTTCATCATTTGAGTTGAGCTTGTTTTCTATATTGGACTCGTCTAGAACTGAGTTATCTTTTAAATCAGATCTGTCATATAAGATAATCTCGTCTCCTAAGTTGGATAATCATTTCATTAGATGTGTTCCAGAGAAGAAGGTCATTTTATCAGGCATGCTGAAGAGAGAAGACATCATCCCCTGAGATATTGTTTGAGAATGCAACTAAAATTAATTTCAAAAATATTTTTTATTTAGAAATAATATAATTTTTTTTATGTTTAAAAAAATACTTTTAATATTAACATATAAAAATGATCTAAAAACATTATTTTTTTTTAAATTAAAGTAATTTTTTTTATATATATATTTTTTCCTATATTGTGCGAGCACTTGTTTTACTTATATACACAACATGAAATACTGAATAAATCAGCTAAATTAGCTTCGGTAATTTCCATTTTTAATGTTTCTAGCCAGCCATTTATTTTCATACGAGTGATTCAGATGGCACGTTTCATTATCCAGCATTTCGCCTAGCAAATCTTAATCTGTTAACATGTTTTGCAAAATCTGTTAGCATGTTTTGACCACCTGGAGATGAAACTCTCAGGAATAAGCTATCGCACATCCATATCATAATGCCACGTCACAAACCAAGTATCCAGTGACAAATTTCACAAACACATAATCTCAAATGTCTGAGAAGGAGATGAACACAACAGCGAAGAGGGGCAAAAAGGGGGACGTTCCACATTGCTAATCATTTCAAATAGAAAATAGTTGCAGTTGGAACTAGACGATGCTGGAAATCACAGTCTACTAAAGCAGAGAAGTCTACAAACTGACAAGTCCAAGATGATCCTCTTATTGAGAGTGAATCTTACTGATTTTGTTGACAATTCATAAAGACTGTCAAGTGATTAGCTGAAATATAAAAGTGTTCATAACAAGGAGACGAAATGATTTGTTGACATTCATTGGTGTTTTGCAAGCATCAGACAAAGGAATTTTCCAAACAAACAAGGGAGCAAGAATATATTCAAAATCAACCGACCATCAAGATTGATAAACCTCCGGAAGCTGAAGACCTACACTTCCAGCTGATTTTCGCAGTGTTTTTTTCATTTCATCCGATCTATCGACAGCAATATTGTGAGAGAACAGCAACTCCTGCAAAAAACAATAGCCAGCGCCAGCATTGTATTTAAGCAACACCATAAAATGCTTTCTGCCAAAATATCAACCACATACAAAACGAAGAAAGAACAACCCTACATGAACACCATTCTTGTCAGTTTATTCGAACAACTATTTAGAAGTATAATTGAAATTGTTTGACGAAATTTTTTTTATTTAAAAATTTATTAAAATAATATATATGTTTTAATATCAGAATATCATAAAATTTAAAATACACACAAATAATAATAATAACAATAATTTAAAACTAAAAAAAAATAAAAAATTTCAAGCGTGTGCTTAGACCGCAATGACAAACACCATTTAAATTAAATTCATTTCCAGGTTTTAATTAAGTTTTATATTTAGAACAGTGAAAAATTGAGTTTCAAATGAAATTTAATGTCTAAAAATAATATAAATGTAAATTATAGCTTTCCAAAAGCTCTATTTATTCCTTTTTTTTTTCTTAAAAAAATACTCTTATAAAATAAAAGTGATGATACAGATACTATAAAAATAAAATGAATTAAATTTTATTTTTTAAGATTTCTTATTAAATTTAAATTAAATACTATAATTCAATTAAAAAATCTAATTCCAAATAATACATGTAGACACACCGCTCGCTCCCCCTTCTCCTTCCTGAGCTCCTCTAGTCCCAAGGACGGAGAAATTATACCTTAAACCTGGTCCTAACTTAGACTTTGATATCTCATACCAAGTGACTTAACTCAAAATTAAAAAGGTTAAGCCAGCACTGATTAGAAGTACAAAATTAGCAAAATTAACAATTAGGTTCTGCCCCTCTTTCAAAAACATCAAGAAAAACGGAAAACTAAAATAAATTATCATCAATCTTGAGCCAAACACAATATCAAGACTTTACATTACAATATTCAAAAAGATTAAACTTTTTATATCAATTAACATTTTAATTACCTTGTGATGCTGCACGCTGTTAAGCAAGAAAGTGTAATCACGAGCAAGCTTAAGTTTTTGCTGAACAGAAGATTGGTCTAAAACACTGCAGTTCTTTCTAAACTCTTGTGTTATATAGTCTCCAAAATGCTTCTTATACCCTTCTTTGCCTATGTGTTTGTTGACAGATTTGAGAAGATCCCTATATACCTTTGAAGCTTGTAATGTCTTGGAACTCATCTCCGCAAAAAGAAATCAAATTTTGTATATTTGTTTGGTTACTGAGAAATTGTAGGAATTGACAAGATGCGAGAAGGGAGAAGGGAGAGGGGAGAGAATTTTATCCCGAGGGGTTTTCTTATTGGGCCTTAAAGCTCAAATATTATAGCCCATATTTGGCCCAATGGACGCCCAACGGAACACAAAAGAAATAAGGGTCCCTTTTGTGTTTTCCTTCTACTTTTACAACAACGTAAACTGAATCGGATCTCCGTGTATGTGAAGAAGAGGAGGGAGACATGTCCCGACAAAGACCAGGGAGGGTTCCTCTGCCTCCAGCCGAAGTGGTAATTAATCACGAAACCAACCTTTTTAACTCATGTTTGGATGCAAAGAAAACTGGATTCGTAGTATTGCTGTTCTGATGGGTTGTATTGATATATTTGTTGAAAGTGGATGTTGATAATGGGAAGCATGAGATTTTAGCACGAAATTGTCGAATTATACATTATCTGTGCAAATGAGATAAAAAAGTGTAAAGCCTGTGATTTCTTACAGTTGATGTGGGGTTTGTCTACTTTTTGTGTAAGAAGAAGGAAGATTGTTTCTAATGGATTTGCATTGTGTTTTCGGTGTCAATTGTAGAATATTGAGAAATTGGAGGGTTTGATAAATGAGGGTAATTACTATGGAGCTCAACAGATGTACAAGTCTATCAGTGCAAGGTATTAATTTTACCGTGTATATTTTTTTTTTCCCAAGTGAATCTTATTTTTAGTGATTTTTGTGCAGCTGATGGCATTGGTTCTTGCTAGTCTTAATAGATGAAAATAGATAAAATAATTGTAATTTTGTTTTGGTACACAATTGAGGCACGTGCATGTGAATTGATATTTAAACTTGTTCCCATTTGTTTTCTTGTGATATGATTCTTCCGTATGATATTGAAACTTAATTTGTTACAGATATGTATCTGCTCAAAGACATTCTGAAGCTTTGGACATTCTTCACTCCGGTGCGTGCCTCCAGCTGAAAAATGGCCAGGTTATTCTCTTTCAAGTCCATGGTACTAATTCTCTTAGGTGATTTTTAGATGCTAATATTAATAAATAGAAGCCAATGGGAATGTGAAATTTTTCCTGTTAAAGTAAAAGATTGGGCTGGATGCTGAGATATCTGAGCTATAATTGGTTTATAATTGGTTTATGATGTGTCCAACTGATTACACAATGAGTATGAGATATGGAAGAAAAATTCAGAAATGGTAGGAACCTTCGTTAAACCCCCACTTTTAAAATTGATTGATGTCAAGGGTTGTAGTCTGCATATTAGAATGGAGAAAGCATATCAAAGCTGTTGACTGCTAGAAAATATATCATCTGTCAATCCATTTGAGAACTTCATATTGTTTTGCCTGCAATTACATGGATGTGCAAATGCATAGCTTCCATTAAGTTGGGATGCAACTTTGAATATTTTAGATGTAACATGTCCAACAGAATTGGGATTAGGGATGTTAGCTTTGGATTTTCTTTCCCTGGAAAGCATTCTTCTACATCTGAAAGTCAGGCTATCATTGCTCCATTCCATTTGCCAGATGATTTACTTTTTTGTTTTGTTTTCTGAGTTGGATGTCTGCATATCATGCTCATAATTTGTGCATGATGGAATATATTGCTGAATTTCTAGACTATTCATGTACTAGTAGAATTACAATTTATTCTATAAAAAACCAATCTCAGGTAACTTGTGGGTCGGAGCTTGCTGTGATCTTTGTGGAGACGCTTGTTAAAGCAAAAGCTTCTTATGATGATGATGCACTTGGTTAGTTCAAACATGGTGATATGACTTGTGATGCTTTTCTAGCTTGGTCAATGTTTGATGTTAAGAAGTGGTTCTTAATGCTTTCTAATTCTCCCATGCTGCAATTTTTTTTAACAAAAAGGGCAAGAAAGAGGGTGCTTTCTTTCATCTGTTTTGTTACTGAAATTTTAGTGCCTTCAATGAATATTAAACTAACTTAGAGAGAGTTCTTTCTTTGATTTTCAACCCTTTTGTCAATTTCAGATGTTACGTAGTGGTTCTTAAAGTTTCTAATTCTCCCCTGCTGCAATTTTCACAAAACAAAAAGGGAAAGAAAGAGGGTGCTTTCTTTCATCTGTTTTGTTACTGAAATTTTAGTGCTGTATATGAATTACACTAACATAGGGAGAGTTTTCTTTGATTTTCCACTTTCTTGCATAGCCACACTTAATGCCATTTTGATTTCTCAACAATGTTTCTGTATTAATCACTAGTTAATTTCCATCATAGATCGCATCAGAAAAATCTATAAGGCATTTCCTCAGATACCATTGCCACAAGACTTGGGGGAAGATGATGATATGCAACAACTCAATGAAGCCCTCGGGGCTGCAAAAACACGTGTAGAGTGCTGCATGTCATTCTTAAAAGCTGCTATCAAGTGAGATATCCTGTCTTTCTCTTTTTTGTACTCTTTTGGAAATTATAATATGCTGTTACAATAATAACTGCAATACATGTGCTTTTGTGGAATAGCTTAAGATGACTTTTTTTGCCTCCTTTATTTCCTCTGGTGGCTGTTAGATTGGAATGAATAGCCCCTTTTTGACTGTAGAAAGGTGTATGGAGTAAACAGTCCTCTCCGTCTGATTTCTCTAGTTTTCTCGTTTCCAAAACCTGTCTAATGTGGGCCATCTGGGTTGTTATTTATTGGGATAGAGAAGCTGTTTGATATTGTGGAGTATATGCATTTGTGAGGCTGTTTTAGAGCATTTGAGTTTCATTTTCATCATACAGAGATGAAATCATGGAAAGATTTGACATGGGACAAATAATACGTGGAGGGAGTGAAAAGAGTATAAAACAGACAGTGAGGATGGACTGGGAAGGTGTGATGGATAAAAATGAGAAAATGTATCCATGTGTATCTGCTTGCAAGAGGGAACAAAGATATGCATTGTGTTTATGTTTGTGTCTACACATTTATGTAGCACATACTTTGACTGTTTCCTGTGGAACTGATATTAACTGCCTCATTGATGTGGAGCTATTTTGTTTTTAGGTGGTCTGCGGAGTTTGGAGCTCATAGGAATGGATCTCCAGAAATACATGTTATGCTAGCTGAATATCTTTATTCTGAGTCTCCTGAGCCGGTATTTCTGAGTTCAATGTTTGCTATAAGCTCTTTGTTGGATTGATTTGTTTGTAAATAATTGCTGGCGAATTGGCTCTTGGTTGGATTATTTTCCTTTCACTCACTCAGAGAAGATGCCCATTTTAGCTTCTTACAATCATTGTAGGGATGGTATCATATTTCCCATTTGTTTGATTCTGGATGGCTGTTTTCAGCCTTAACTTGCTTTGACAGATTCGCTGGGCTTTCTTTTTTCCAGATGCTAAATTTTCATTATGCTTTTAAAGTTATCCTGATATTTGGTTCTCTAAAATGCACCATGTAAGGGGTGATAAGGAAAATAGAGATCCATGTTATGCATGGTGTCACTTTTAAATCATTTCTATGTGGAGTGATTAATGATATGTGCTGCTTTTGTACAGGACATGACTACAGTATCATATCATTTTGTTAGAGGCAACAACCCAAAGAAGTTTGCATCTGCTTTAGTAAATTTTATGGGCAAGGTTAGTCTTACATGATTTTATGTAGAGAAATGTTATTCAAATGGATTGGATCTATACTGTTCCGTCAAATGTTATCTTGTATCTTTATAAAATATGTTTATGAAGTGTTTTTTGCTGACTATTGATTGTATTTAATAGCTAAGATTAATAAAGTATCTCCAAATCATTAGCGTCAAGATTCTAGTCTGATAACCCATAATCATTTATGTAACAATTATAATCTAGAAGTCATGATTGCTGTAATATTATGCTGAACAGTCCCAGAAACAGCATATCCATTATTCAGTAATTTGATGCAATATTTCATCTGTGTCTTATAGGGGCAGGTTTAACTTTTCTTGGCTAGTATTTGATGGATTTCCCACCTTGCAGTGTTATCCTGGTGAAGAAGATTTGGCTGTTGCACGAGCAATTTTAATGTGAGCACTTCCAAAACATTTTAAAAAATTGCCTGTCGTTTTCTGTTGTAAATGCCAAAATTATGGATCATGTTCCCCATTTTGTAATGGTATTCATGTGAAGTTCCAACTTATCAGGTAATTCTCTTCCTCTGTGGTAGGTATTTATCTATGGGTAATCTCAGAGATGCTAATTTTCTGATGGACGAGCTTAAGAAACATGCACAGTACAAGGAGCATGACCTTCCCCAGTCAGATTTGATCCAATTCATCAATTATCTTTTGCCAACGTAAGTTGCATTTTCTTCTATGTGGGAATAGACTATAGAGTTCAAGGTCCAAATTGACTAAAATAATCTTTATTTACTTTTGAGACATCTTTATACGATACTGAAAATAATTTGATTCTCAAACTGTTGGATATTTGTTGTAATTCATCCTTAATTGGAATTAGCCGCTCAATTTTAACCATGAGCTTCTTTTGTGGTTCTTTCCTGCAAAGTACTTGGCATATCTGCTTGATCCAGGTTATAAATGGTTCTGTGCATTTTTTCCCGACAGGTTGCAGAGAGATGCTTTACCACTTTTTAATAAGCTGAGAACAAATTACAAGTCAAGTATAGACAGAGAACCTGCATTAAACGAGGTGTGCACTTTTCCTGTAACTAGAATTTATTTCCCTGAGGCTTGTGATCAATTTGGTGTGTGTAATAATCCTAACATGATTATGGTTCAGCTACTAGAGGAAATTGCAGAGCTGTTCTATGGAGTGCAACGTAGAAATCCCTTGCAAGGGATGTTTGGAGATATTTTCAAGGTAAAACTTTCGACATTGATGCCCCTACCATTTGACAACACAGGTTACATAGGCTTAATCCTATCAATTAGGACTGTGATATTCTGAACGATAATGTGATCTCTTCAAATGCTTTGTATAATTGCATATGATGATAGACAGAGAAACGTTTGCTAGACACATCTATGTCAAGAAGTGCAATTTTTGCTTGCATTTCGATGAAATAACTGTCACTGATGATTTATTGTTTACTGGATCATATGTGAAATACGCATAATAGAGTTGGGATATATTTATTAGGAAATTATATTCTTCATCTTTTCTTTTGCAAGTGGAAATTATAGTACTTCTCACTGGCGGAATTCTTGTAAAATGAAATTTTGCAGATGATGGGCTGATCACACCATGAAGACAAATTCATTGTATCAGCAAATAAACTGGTCCAGCAAACCGGACGTTGCTGTTTCCTTGGATGAAATGGTCATCGGTTTGATGCGTTAGAAGCATAATTTGAAGAATAGCTGTAAAATCTTTGTTTTCAAACAGCAGAAGATCTCCTGTAATTGACCAAAAACTTTATCCTTGTCCCCACTTAAAATTTTCCCCTTTTCTCATTCTTCTTTTTTGCTAACCTCTCCAAGTATGACAATTTGCATGCCTGTGAGAACAAAAGTCTGCGAACTGCAAAATTTAGTTCTCGACCGAGGCAAGTTGTGCTTGAAAACGCAGGTTACCCATAGTTTCAAATACTTCGACGCAGAAGCATGTTGAATACAGAATGTCCTTGCTTGGTGACTAGAAAATGGAACTATATTTTTTCAGGGGATATTGAAAATGATTGCTCATAGAAAAGATGAACTCCTGCACACCCGGCCCTATCTAGTTTGGAGGCTGGCGGGATAAGATTCTGACCGAACTCCACCTGGCTCGTTTGTAATAACAAATTGTGTAGGCCCGGAGGCTGAGACGACGTCTTTTTGTCTAACAAAAACCAAACGAAACGTCGTTTTAACCTTTCTATCCCTTTTCCGGTACTCTTCCCCCATTCTCTGCCACTGCCGGCTTATCCAGCTTGGCCTCTAAACCCCTTGCGGTAAAGTTCTAAAAAGAATTTCTAATAAAAGCTCGAAAATTCTCAACAGCGGATACACTAACAAAATCCACAAATCCCTCAACCACAAACATAACATGACCTATTAGAAACCCTAACAAAAGTCCTAAAATCAGAACCTCTCACTTGAAACCCTAAACCCCTACACCCCCACCTCTCCACGTTTTGAATTTGAATTTCCTTTCCGTGGATGCCAAGATTTGAACTTCAGATCTCCCTGTTCAGTAGAATGAAAGCGGGCAACCCACTGTTTTGTCGTTGACAACCCATTGTTAAGTAATAGCTATAACTAGTGGTGTCTGGAACAAGTTTTTTGATATCCTCTATCCTCGGTATAAATTTAAATATTTATAAATCCTTTTATATTGTTGTTTTCCTATAATCCCATCTGTGTGAAGTACACAGCAACGGCTATGCGGTTTCGCTGTGTGTAAACAAGGTTTGCTCGCTTGCTCCTTTTTTTATCAGAAAAGAAAATGTGAGGTCTTACGAGCACGCTAGTATTTGTTGACAAATTAATATGATAATCACGTTAAAAAGAAAAAAGATAATTAATGCATGACTTTGGATTAGTCTAGCTTTTGTCCCGGGAGAAGGGTTGCACAATCTTAATCATGTCGGTTGTCCATGGTCAAGCAGGATGAAGCCTTCTAAGGAACATGTGAGGATTTAGATTGTAGACTTTTCAAAGGATTAAGGACGCCTGCCTTCTTGTTTGCTTGCTTAGCTTTTCAAAAGTTGCCACTTAGCAAACTCTTCTTTCTTTCTTTTTCAATCTAAAAGGATAATATACATTTTAAGGTGAATAGCTGAAGTCTGTAATGTGCTCTGATCCCTTTTCTTGGAGGATTCACAACTTTTTAGCTGCAACGAGTTAGCGTGCTTCGTGATTTTCTGTTTAATTACCGGTTAATTTGGATCTTCATGTTGTTATGTTGGTAAGTAATTATTTGACCTAAAAGTTTAAGTTGTTAGGTGGGGGTTTAAAATATGATTTATATTATTTTTTAACATATACTTTCGAGTGAAAATCTTTTGAGTTTGAAACTTGTACAAGTTCACATTACATTATGCTTGATTTTTATCTAGTAGAATGAGATTGGTGAGATTTGAATTCGTGATCGTTAGATGAACAAGGTTATGATAAAGAACCATATCACCCAGAAGCTTAATCATAATATAGATATGTCCAAATTTTAAGACCAAAGAATTTTTATTTAAAAAGTTATGTTAAGAAATAATATAAATAAATCTCACCTTACAATTTAACATTTTAAACGAGATGGTTCCACGATAAATATTTCATAATCAACTAGATTGATCCATGCCCGGGATTTGCGAAGAACGTTTATAGCTAGCATAGGACCTAGCCATTGCATGTCGTCAATCTGGTCCAGTTTAACTACAAGGCCATAACAACCCACAAACCTCCATTGCAAAACCACTCTAGGTCATGGATTCAGAAAGAATGAAACTTTCTAGCAAGTTGGGACTTGACCCTTGTTAGTCGGGGTAGGAGAAGTGGCGTCCAACCTTACCTGACCGACATGTTTCAGCGAACTCAAGTTTTTCTAGCGAAGACCTAAAAATCAACAACGGTATACCAATACTGCAACTTGTTAAACAATGCTTCTAGCAGAAATTTTGTCCTGTGAAGAAAATCTTGGGGCGATCAAGGCTGTGTCAACATGGCAAGACCGAGTTTTTCCCTCGCCAAACAAATTGAAAAATCTATCAAGCACTTGTTTTCTTTTTTCCTTCATCATTATACGACTCACCGATCAATTTCTAGAAAATGATCGCCGGAAAATTCTTACTGAAATCCAATTAGCAGGACACATTTGTTGACCTTTTATAAGATTGCTTGGTCTTGCTATTTTCAGTTCCTACGAATTTTCTTCCCAAGTTAAAGACTATTTTACAATCCACCCTCTTACTTTTCTCCATAGCTTAAATCCATTTACACCGAACCAGGAATTTACATGTAGTTAACTCGATCCCTATCAGCTCATTAATCAGAAAACACTCACTATCCGAATCGACTAAGTGATTGGAACTTCTGGCTAACTGTGAACTGTTATAAACAAGTAAACAGAACCCTAACTTGGGAGTTATATTTAATTTCTTCAAGTGACGTCCCTCAACATTCACATCTCTTTTTTTAAAAGGTCATCTGGAATAGAACAAGAAATAAAGGAAGAAACCGTGTCACAAGGAGCCCTACAAAATCTAGTCCAACTATGCAATTACGCGTGAACCAACCTTAATATATACATATACATGTAAATGGAAACCAGTTAATTTGCAGTAAAAAGACATGAAAAAACCCACTTTTCAATCGAAGTGTCCTCGCATTTTTCGTTCAGAATTGGCCACGTAGCTAGCTAGATAGCTAGCAAGCCGATCTGTGGATCTTGCTTGAGATCTAGCTAATTAATTATTATCGTGAGCTGCTCTGAACTGATTAATTATGAGATGAATGGAATCTTAGGTTTTCTAATTAAAATTTCATGTCACGTCATCCACTCATTGGCATGCATGATGTTGAAATGCATCAATCGTTTATACATGGATCTGAGAAGAGCCGTCTGCTGGGGAAGGATCGATCGATATTTAGTTATAGAGATTTATCTCTCTTTGTTTTTTCCTCATAATTATGGTTTAATAATATTATACGTTATCATTATTAGCCATTAAGTTTATATAGCGACATTTGAGGACCGTTTGTTTATTAAGCTGTTTTAGTTTTAGATTAATATTTTTTAATGTTTTTTTATTGTTTTAATGTGCTAATATTTAAAAAAAATATTATTTTGATATATTTTCAAACAACAAGTACTTTAAAAAATTATTTTTTACCACATTCTTAAACAAACTCAAAGTCTGCATTTAATATTGTGTTGCATGTGCTTTTTTAAAAATAATTTTTATTTGAAAGAGCATCAAAATAATTAAAAAATATTAAGAAATTTAATTTAATATTTGTTACAGATGAGCACCCTTTTGAAATGTATTAAAACAAAAATAAAAATGGAATTAAAAAAATAATTCCATCCATCAAGTTTTTTATACGCATTATTGACCATTCTAAAGCATTTTATTTTTTCTCAGCATTCTCTTATATTAAAGCTTGAAAACAATAAAGGATATAATTTGAAAAGGCATTTTTTATTATAATTGATTAGATTGCATCCAAACTTTTCTAACTAAATAATGGCTTCTGTGGTCACATATGAAGCAAAAACAATTTCCTTCTGTTGTTAGATTTGTTTGGTATTGTGATAAGGTTTAATTTTTTTAAAAAAAACAATTGTTTAAAAATACATTAATATATATATATTTCTTTATAAAAAAATCATTTTTATACCATCAAAAGATTCAAAACTATCTAAAAAACAAAATAAATAATTTAAAGCAAAAACAAATTCAATTTATTTCAAAAACACTTTTAAAATACAGAAAAAAAACATATTTAATTATTTATTTTCCTTACATTACATAAATGGTGTAGAATGATGTTAGAAAAAAAAAGTGTAGAAAAGAATTTATCATAGTCCAAAACAATTGTGTAATCGATCAGTAGAAGAATCTAGATAGCGTTGTGGAGGAGTCAAATGACTACCATGACTTTTCTATACATGCACTGTGAGATCGAAGCCATTAATCCGTTTTAAATTTTATTCTTAATTTCATACCTGGTCTTACATTTATTATCATATTTATTATAGTCTAACTTGCCCCATCTCTTGTCTTCGTATTTGTAACATGCGGACCACCAAACTTCTTTTGTTTTCTCCTTAGAAATCATAGCTCCTCGGCCTAATTTAGACTAATGGTGTCCGAAATTGAGTTTATCTTTCCCTTGGACACATTTTTAAAAATGGGGCTCACATGGATTCACATAATTCAAACTCTGGCTGCTACGTAAACCCAGATCCTCATCCTATAATTCATGCATGCTTGGCCGATCTCCAAACGAGCCTTCAGTTGTAGTGGAGCTCAGATAATTCTAGCATGATTCTGGGGTCGAAAATGAATTTGAAAATACTGGTGGCTAAATTTACTACGCACTTCTGTTGACTTTAGGAGAAATTGACATGGGTATTAGGTCACAAAAGATTAGCGGGAAATATAAGAAATGCTGTCACTTGTCACATGATTATGACCTGTGTCAATCATGGTTAATAATGAATTAGTTCAAGATCATCGATCTCACTCTGTTTAACTTTCTATTAAATTGGAGGGTAAAAGCTCGATTTCTTTAAAGTTTGCTCTGGTCCACACGCAAAAGACTCTGTCTGTCTCGAACATGACAAGCGAAGTAGAGAACCGAAGAACTTCAGCATTGCTCGGCGAAGCTATTCAAATGGAATCATTTTCGAACAAGGAAACTCGGAGAGTGGACTGAATTAGTGCTTTACAGTGCTTCTGGTCCAGTGACAATCGTGCCAGCTGATGGATAAAATTGATTTCAGCATCTAGAGTCTTGTGTGGCTAGTTACATGGGATTTCAGAACATGAAATGAAAATTAACCCACCCGATCATTAAACAAAAGAGCAATAATCACAAATTAAGTATCTAGTTTAACACTTAAAATATAATTAACGATCACTCTTAACACCACCACCTTCACAGTTAGTCTAACTAGATTAAAATATCAGTGACAAGAAGACTTCGAGGAGAAATCAACCTACCAGAGGCAGCACATTGAAATTAAGAACAGGCAAGGAAAATACTATCCAACTACTTCCCACTACAAACTATATTAAAGACCCAAAAATTTCTAACTCGACGAAAGAATGGCATTGGAGTGTAGAAATAATACCATTAGAGTGTAGAAATAATACCATCAGAAAACAAAAGTCTCTTTTGACAGGTCACATTGCAGGTGACTTTTCATAACAAAATGAAGATGATAAGGATCCTCATTTTTCTCCCATTTTCTCTGCACCCCCCACGAGCCATCGGTTCTTCACCGAACTAGTGACCCACCGTGGGCCATCCGAGCTTGTGGCTCCATCCTTTGTACTCTCTTAAGTCTCAGGTCATAATCAGTTAATCGCCACTCCATTCGGTCTATATAGTAGAAAAATGGTGATAAGTATGCATAAAATATGCTGCTGACTTGGTTGCGGCACAGCAATCAGCATCGATCAAATCACAATTCCTCGGTAAAAAGTCGACTCCGATGAATTAGCTTGGATGGCAATATCAGCCAGGTGGCATTCCCTTTGAAGTTGAGACCGGAGATCTTCTGTGATCACCCTGGCAGTGTTAGGCACTTACCCATGAAAAAAGGGTCTCGCCATAAACAACAACGTGGATAAAGGAAAATTAGCAGCTTAGGAGGCCAAATATCACAAAGCACATGTTAATTGGTTAAAAACTAACCTCAATTCTCGGTCAATCAAAAATTAGTGCTTAAGCTTTTTTATTATAATATTGGTTCTAAATTACTTTTTAGCTAACAGTGTAGTTCTTCTGTCGATTTGGGTAACATGTATAATCACGTGGCCATAAAGAAGTATGACATACATGCATTCATGCATATACATACATATACATATATACATACACATATACATACATATATTTGCGTGTGTGTGTGTCCAGGCATGTATTATCCTTCTACTCGGTACGTGCTGATAAATGGATGGAAGGATCACATTGTTAGCTAAAACGTATATTGAGGACATATATTTAAATTAAAAAAAATCAGGGATCAATTCCTTGAGTCCATATCTAAATCAGAATAAAAAAATATCAGGAACCGGAAAGTCCAAGGAGATTTTTAACTACTACGCCTCTTATTTATTGCACAAAATAATTGTTTTGTTATTATTTATTTATTGTTTATAATGGTAATCGGATTAATTTTTCAAACTCTTGTATTGTATCTTAGGTTTTATTAGATGTGGTGTGATGATAAAGAGTTTATGATTTGCATAATATATTGTCATGTTTCAAGTACGAGTTAGAGTGTTTATCCCTCATAAGAGTTTGGGACAGCTGAAATTTTACCCATTCATCTTTATTCATAAAATATATTTTTTCAAGAATAAGATTTATTCGCATCTAAAAAATTATATCTTAGATATATTTCCATCAACACAGTCACGTAAAATTCTAACCTGAACTTGCCAAGCCAATCAAGCCTCCAAAGCTTTAATTCTTTAACTCATTGCATGTGTAATGTTAAAGAGTTAACTAAAGCTATTTTGGGGAGTTCAGATATTTAAATTTATAGATCATCGTATCAAAGTTTTCTTGATTTTTGAATTTTATCCTCTTCGAAAGAACCATGGACCCAAGCTTTTACTTAAAGTGATCATGTTTCAAGGAGTTAATGATTTCAAACCCTCATCTAACAGTTTATTTATTTTTAAATTAAGGTATTATAGACAAGTGGAGGGAGACCAAAAATACTGTTATTTCATCAGCTTTTGAGATTCTATAACAAGGTTGGTAAGTGACTCGACGTGGAATATACATACATTATTTAGACAAGTGGATGGAGGCCAAAAACACTGTTATTTCATCAACTTTCAGATTCTATAACAAGGTCTCTTGGCAAGTGATGGCCAGACCTAATTAGTATGTTTTTTTTTTTTTAATTTTCCAATTCGGCTACCAAAATCATAGCTATAGATTTAGGAAATTGGACAGTTGTGTGGTTCTGATCATGGGAACAAAGGTATGAAAGTGATATTTGTGGTAACATAACTTAAGGTAGTTGTTTCCCCCCCTAGAATTATAACTAAAAGTGTAAGACTAATGCTTGTAGTGCTATGTTAGCACTAGTCTTGAAACCAATTATTATGATAGGACTCGTACTGGGATGGAGGTAGTAATGACCGAGACACCTACTTTGGTTTGAACCACTTTGCAACGATGGGAAGTTACCACCAAGGTTGAAGGTGAATTTTTTTTTTTTTTGGATTTTAAAAAATCTCATTATTTTAGATACTCTTTGCAGATTTATATTAAACAAGTAAAATCTCGATTGTTTCGGGTTTCTATGAAATAAACATGTTTTTACTCAAATACGAGACCTACAAAATAAATTTTAAACTCGTTATCATCACATCCCATCTTTAAAGCTGATCTTATAAATATTTAAAACCTATTTCGAAACAAATACTTTCGAAGCTTAGTAGTTTGCATCCTGAATCGAGTGATGGTGTAACAATAGGAAGATTTTAGTTTTTTGTTACAATGAAGGTCTGAATACGAAACCTTCTAAGGGAGGGAAATAGTGCAAGACAGATTTTACTTTATGATAAGATTTTCTAGATCTCGATTGCATAATCTTTATATATTTCTCATCTCCAAATTCATGAGGACTCGCACACCATTATCCTTTATAATTACTCATAAATAAAGAACAATCTGGGTTTGGAACTCATGGACAGGGTGGTAACTCATGGATAGGGTGGTAGCTCGGATTTGAATTGAACTCTGATCAATTGGCTATGAAAATAAATAAATTAGGTAAGGCTATAATATTATATTGATGCACAAGAATCCAAAAATCCAATGCATACGGATAAACAAATTAGGTAAGACTATATAATATTTCATTACTTGGAAAAAAGGATTCCTTTCCATCTCGGTGAAGAAATTAATTAATCTACTGAGTGATCAAGGTAATCTCGTACGCACTATCCTAATCAACTATCCTAATCAACTAGTTTTAGACTTAATTGTGTTTTAGTAGATTTTTCTTTGGTCTCATACTGTTTTTTATCATGTTTCAAAAAAAAATTAATATTTTTTTTATTTTCACATAAAAATTTCGATAATTTTAGATATTTTCATGTACTGATATTAAAAATAATTTTAAAAAAATAAAAATATATCATTTTAATATATTTATGAACGATAAATATTTTTAAAAACAACTTCAACCCCACTCTTGAGACATTTAAAACTAATTCTTTTCCCCCCAAACTTCTAATAAATCCCTAGTTACTCACTATCATAATCAATTAGTTTTAGACATAATCGTGTTTTAGTAGACCTTTTGGCCTAAAACTAATTCTTCGCCCCCACATTTCTAATGAATTCCTACTGGATATTCTTTTTTTTTTTTCCCTTCTTGCTCTCTGATGTCATCTACAGTCCCTTGAGAAGATCATCAGCCCAATGCTAATTAGACTAGACAGTGGAGGGACAAATGTTTCAACGTAACATGCTATAACTCAAATCTGGTGTCTGAATATTTCTTCTGTCCTGTACAGATTTGGAAAAATCGTAATAAACTTTTTTATTATTATTTTTTGCGCCTCCGTAGAAAAAAAACAATATTAATAAAAATGATTAATTACCAAAACAATTAATCAACGTTAGGCTTAGTTATTTTGTTTGTCACCTTAAAAACAAAATTTTGCATGCGACCAGAAATTTGATTATTATTCGCGGCTGCTTAAAGTGTGGTCGTATGTTTTTTAACATATTTTTTTATTTAAAAAAAATATATATATATATATATAAAAAAAATATTTTCATATAAATACATGAAAATAATATTAAAATATTTAAAAATAAATTTAAAAATAAATAAATTATTTTTAAATATTTTTAAAACAAATAGCCATAGCCGCTGGTAAAAGAAAATCTTCTGAATCTGTTAGTACTGTAAATGTACGACTCTTCCTCAGCTGTCTTGCCTTATAGAAATTGGCTTCCTTCCTCCTCACGACATGTTACACATTCTATAATCCAACGTTTTCCATACATCTATGCAGTCAACCGCTCCAGTTAATTTCAATTATCTGTCTAGAAGGATGAAGGTACGGTAGGTTTACTTTCTCAAATTCTTTTATTAAAATAAAATATATTTTTTAATTCTATTTTTAATATTAACCTATCAAAACTATACAAAAACACTAAAACTATTAATTTTTTTAAATTAAAAAATACAGTTAGATTACAAATATCAAACCTTTTCTAAGCATTGTTATTTCGTTGAATGTTATGTTTTCATCCTACAGGCCGCCTCCCTCATAGAATTACTTCAAGTTTCGACCACGTGGCTTAGGTATGGTAAGAGTCTTTTAAATACTACAGACATAATATTCTCCCAAAAATTGCATGTTCTTACAGGACCGAACAGGTCACACGCTTAGCCCTTGACCGATCCATTCTTCTTCCTATAACAAAAACAAATGACATGTTATATGTCTAATGTTTTTCATGGTCCCATTTGGTTACGGTCTCTAGTACAGGCCTCCTGTTGTTTCCCACCCATTTAATAACTCTTTATTTCCAATAAATGAAAAAAAAATAAAAAAGAAATCAGCGGTGAGGGATTGGGATATTCATCTTCGGAGTTTAACAAGTCAACAAAAACATAGTGAGGGGAGGATTTTGGTAATTAAAAATAAGAAAGGCAAAAAAGAAAAAAGCCGAAACCATTAGCTAGGTGATTTCAAACTGTGAGTGACATCATGTACTGGATTTGATTAGGTAAGCTTGACACACACCGTTAAAGAAAATGCCATTTTTCTCTATATATATTCCTTCGTTTTTCATTAAGCTAAACTAATACTCGCAAATTAAAGCATCAGCAAATAGCTCCTCTCTGCCTCCATTTTCCTTCTCCATTTCTCTCTGATCAAATATGGATATGCTCGAGAAACCTGCAGCAGTCAAAGCTCCCTCCCAGTTCTCCTACTCCCCATCTTCCTCTTCTTCACCACCTTCTTCTCACCATTCTTGTCCCAGTGCTTTCCCTTCTCCTTCAAAGTCTAATTCACTAGGTCTCACCTCACCATCAGCAGTCACTCCCCCGCCGCCGCCGGTTGTTATTAGCCCCTGTGCTGCCTGCAAAATCCTTCGCCGGCGATGCGTTGACAAGTGTGTTTTGGCTCCTTATTTTCCTCCAACTGAACCGTACAAGTTCACCATTGCTCATAGGGTCTTTGGAGCTAGCAACATCATCAAGTTCTTGCAGGTTAGTTCCACTGCTATTTTTCGTAACACAAGCACACTTCCTCCATGATGGTTGTATTTAAGAGATTTGAATATTAAGAGAAGTTTGTTTTAATGTCTTTTCAAACTTCCTTGTGTTCCAGTTTAGACAGAATTGTATAAACACCAAGCAATACTTACAGTTTGGCTTGAAAACAGTTTTACCAAAAAATGATTTTTCCTGAAATTGTAAGATTTTTTTTAATGGAGATTAAAGAATGGATATTCGAGGGACAGGTAGCTTTTAGAATTTTTAATTGTATATGCTTCAAACTTTTCATCCCCAACCATTTTTAGCTTTTCTCCAAATAAAGCAAAGTAGCTCGCTGCAGTGCGCTTCACCTGCTTTATGGGAAAAAATGATCATAACTTTGAATTGGGGCATCACTATTCCCTGACTGGACCAAAAAAAAAGAGAGAGAAAAGGAGGGGCATGGCCAGATTACATACAGGTCTAGAAAGCCAAACGCATAAATAGTCAGAACCCAAAAAAGGGTGTACATACTAGAGGTCAATCCATGCGCTACCTCCTCCAACCATAATCGTTTGATGTTATAGAGAAGTCCTTTCACACCATAGCTTGCACATGGCGGCAATATGCATCACCGATTCCTTTCCCGACCCATGGACACGGAAGTTGGGACCCTTTCAAAGGGCATGTATGGAATTTCCTGTAGAGGTCGACATGTTGCCTTGTTAGGAATCATATCAATATCTGTTCAAGTTATTGCACGGACCACTTTCAAGATTCAATTCCAAAACTGACTGTTACTGTTTCCAATGTAAAAAATTGCAGGAGCTGCCAGAGTCTCAGAGAGCAGATGCAGTGAGCAGCATGGTTTATGAAGCTAATGCTAGAATTAGAGACCCTGTTTATGGCTGCGCTGGTGCAATTTCCCAGCTTCAAAAACAAGTCAGTGATCTCCAGGCACAACTTGCCAAGGCGCAAGCTGAGGTGGTGAGCGTGCAATGCCAGCAAGCCAATCTGGTTGCTTTACTTTGCATGGAAATGAAACAAACTCAACAAGAACCCATCTTGCAACAACATCAATACATGGACACAAGCTGCTTTCTCGACGAGAACAATCTGGGCGCATCGTGGGAACCTCTTTGGACATGATCGACCATGCATGCCATTCCTATGCCCTCAAGATGGGGCAGGCATGAGACATTGAAAAACACACTCATTAAGAAAAAAATTCAATAAAGTAACTATATTAGCTTTGGTAGATATGTGTCATTATGATTTTCTGTTAGTCATTTTGACTGGTGTGACCTTTGAAAACGGACTGACAATGATGGGTCTTTCTTATACATGTAATATTAGGAAAAGAGGAAGGGAAACATTGAGAGGAGAAGGAGAGAGAGGAGATTGATTTGTGCTAATTGTTGAATCGAATTAAAGCAGAATTTATATATTTGTGTCCTAATTTTCTAATATATCATGTTTGTTCCCGGGCTCCTTGTCAAACTTTACACGATGACCTGTATAGCTATATTTTTCCTGTCAACCTTTATTTTACAGGAAATAGCTGCTAATTAATGGTGGATCTGCTCCATCATTCAAAATAAAAAATCAAATCCATGCTTTCTTTCACTTCAGCCCGCAAATTTGGAGGATCTTGACATTTCCTTTGGCTGTGTATATACCCAACTTATGTAGAATTTCTATCTGTGAAATCCCACAAATTAAAAAAAAGAAAAGAATACAGCTTTAAACACGCAAACTAAACACAACTTTAAATATTATATTTATTAAAAAACATAACTTGGAAGGGGAAAAGAAAAAAAGAACACAGGATACTATTTAAATAATAGTTTTTTGTTAGAGGATTACATCTCTTATGTTTTTTATTTTATTGTTAATGGTGGGCTACCTAAAAAGAAACTCCATTGATAAGCGTTTCACGTCTTCTTTTTGAACACGTACGTGCACCGCGTTCTTCAGCCTTTTCACGTTGGTCATGTCACGTGCACCTCACATGTGTGTTCTGATTAATAAAAATCATCGATCAAAAGCCACGCTCGCCATCTCTTTCCCTGAAAAAATGTGCTCGACGCCTACGACGTTTTTTATTTTAATCCTGATAATAACGCTAAATTGTGACATCAAAATTTCAAGGCACTGCCCCACTCCACGTCACGTCAAAAAGAATACAGGTGACATCAAAACTTCAAGGTCAAAACGCTAAATTGTGAGCCTTGATAAATCATGCGTCCGTTCACTGTGATTCTGTTCATAGCTATACTTTCTTCTTCTTTTTTATTTATTTTTATTTTTTTGAGAAATTATACCTAATAAAAAGGGGGGAAGGAATAAATATTTAGATACAGGTCATAATCGGACCATACATGAAGTCTTGACGGGGCAAGACAGTGAATTATTATATTTTAATTGCTGGTCCATGCATTATCTATGTTTGTGTCTCCCGGCTATAATGTTTTAATGACAGTTTTGGGACTCTTGTTTTAAAAAATATATATTTAAATAATATTTTTTTTAAAATCATTTTTAGTATCAATACATGGAAGCGAAAAGGATAAAAAAATAAAAAAAATAATTTAAAACAAAAAATATATATTTTTTAAAACATGATTGAAATGTAGTGTCAAACACTTCTAGATGTATATTTTTTAGTGCTATAGTAATTTATTTTATTTTTTTAATTATATAAAAAACAGCTTGATTACTCTATATATATATAGAGAGAGAGAGAGAGAGATAGATATAGATATAGACACACACAAAATAAATTATCTATTACTTATATGTGATTAAAAAAATATATCAAAATAATAATTTTTAAATTATTTTTAGTATCAATATATAAAAATAATCTAAAAGCATAAAAAAAATATTTAAAAAAAAAAAAACATGATTGAAACATAGTACTAAATACCTCTATATGTATATTTTTAGTCTTGTGGCGATTTATCTATTTTTTAATTATATAAAAAAAACAGCTTGATTACTCCTGTATACACACACGCAAACACAATAAATTCTCTATTATTTACTTTTACATATGTATGTCTTCGTTTACGTGTATATGTGATTAAAATGACTTGTCAAAATTATTCTGCATGTCTGGAACATGAGTATGCTGTGAATGGGGTTATTTTATATTATTATTTATTAAAAAGTATAATAGTTTTTTTTAGAGTGACTATATAACATGTTTGGATTTTGCAATCTAACATTTAATTTTCTCTTTATTTTTTGTAATTTAATATCTTGTTTTTCTTTGCATGCATTCTGTTTGTTCTTCTATTTATTCATTATGAATGCTGAAAGAAATGATTACCTTCAATATATAGACATGAGGCTGGGTGAAAAAAAAATTCATGTTAAAATTATGCAATGAGAAATTTTTTTAAGAGTAAAAAGAGGTAGGGTTATGTAAAAAGAGTAAAATTGAATTAACAATTCTATTGAGCATTTCATAGGTACAAAATTATCAAAGTATGAGATAACAAAGAAAATTTGAGATTATTTGCAAGGATTATTAACTCAATTAAATTTTACAAAGCAAGATCAATTAGAGAACAATATACAAGCTCTTCATCGAAAGAATATGAGTATTTAAAAGTTTTATTTTTTTATGACAAAATTTTGTTATTAATTAGCTCTTACACAATCAATAAAATTAAAAGTACATGGTGCATATATTGATTGTAGAGAGCAACAATGATTGATATAATTTTTAATGACATTTCACAATGATTTTAAAAATACTTGGAGGATCAAATCTACATTGTTCTTCGCTTTTCTCTATTAATATAGTTGTCAACGAGCTATTGACTGAAAAAATACATCTTCATTCTTCTCATGAAAATGAGTTTTTCTCTAATCCTTTTATGCTGACAACACCTTTCAAATTGTTCTTCAATAAACATAATAGGTTTTATACAATGGTTGCCTTCGACAAATACAATTTTTATAAGCAGGATGATCATTAAAAAGTTTAATGTTCTAAGTTAAGACAACACAATCAAGCATGAAAACCTGGTCAGTCATGATCTAATGCTCTTAAACCGCTTGAAAGTAACAAACTATCATATTGTAACAATGTAACAACAATCTTATCTAGCTCTTTAATTAATCCTAGTACTTTGGCTAAGCAATTTGGATTAGTCATAGATATAATGAATTATATGTTTTGGATGAGTTGAAAACAACAACTTATTAAGAGAAGAGTAATAAATTTTACGAGTTATTTAACTTAAATGAAACTGTTCATCAAACTTTCATGTACTATTTATGATGTGTTAGAGAAAAAGAAAATGATAGAGACTCTCTTTTATAATTTCTAAGCTCAGCTATGTGATGTGTTGATATGGAAAACCAAAATCACATGACAAAAACCATTTATCGAATCATTGCCCAAATAAGATACAATAGCTACGATCGATTCCATAACAAAAATGAAGATACCGGAGGGATATTGAGTTGCTATTACCACTCAAATTGCATGCATCCATGGCACGAGATGAGCAATTAACCATGCATTTAATTATAATTTTCAACAACAAAAAACTGGTGTCATTGTATCTCCTCACGAGTCAAACCTCTTCCGGCTTATAAAATACACGCAGCTGGCATAAATACACAACTTATCAGGACACCCCCGCTGCCTAGCTAGCCCCATTAAACACATTTTATTAATAAATTAGTACAGGCAGGAAGGTGATACCTTTAATTTCCTCAAGAAGCCAAATTTAATTGCTCGAATCATTAAATCACCAGGAGAAAAAGAAAAAAAATATATTATTAAAAAATAATATAAATTATATTTTAAAAATTCAACTAACTGTTAAGTTTAAATTTTACCATTTCTATATCAGAATCTTGTTTATCTAACAATTATAAATTTAAATTTTACTATTTCTATTTTATTTGATAAAAATAAAAAAAACAAGGTAATATAAATTTATATAAATTTTAAATCTAAAAAATTTTTACTTAGAAAAATATATTAAAGATAATTAAATTCTTACTGTGAGATATATTTCTGCCAACGGGGACAGTCAGGTAACAACGTGCTGCGAGAACGATGAGGGAAAGCGAATCCCGTCACGCGTCGAGCCATGAGCCGAGCGGTAGTGTTCGTTGTCGGGACCTGGCAATCCTTCTTGTTTATCCCTAGCTAGCTTGCTTGGTGTAAAACGTTGAGCAATGAGACGGCCAGCATTAACACATTTTCTCCAAGTCATCGAAATTGGCTGCGATGCACCCTGCAATTAGTCAAGTTGGTTTTTGCTTTACTTGAACCTATACACATTTAACCACTGGAAAAACGGGGGGCTGATCGTCAGATTGTTGTTCGGTCATGAGCTCTTTTCTTCTTAAGGGGATGGCATGAATCCGGTTCATCACGATGCTGTTTCACATTTTGAACCGCCAGATACGCTGTTCATTAAGTTTAAACACGAGGATATTTCTGACGTGAGTGTGACATATGTGTGCGAGTTTTTCTATTTTAATTTATTTATAATTTAATTCATTGTAGGTTTCTACAAGTTTAATTATATTATCAAATGTTTATAAAATCTAGTTGTTTAAGTGTGTATTTGGAATTGTAGTTAAAGTTATTTTTTAAAATGTTTTTCGCTTATAAATACATCAAAAAATATATTTATTTTTATTTTTTAAAAATTATTTTTTATACTATGAAAATGATATAAAAACATAAAAAAATAATTTAAAATAAAAATATTTTGTTTTAATTTTTTAAAATATAGTAACAAACATGACCAAAATAATACAGAAAAGGAGAAATATATATATATATATATATATATATATATATATATATATATATTTAAAAAATAATTACATTCAAAATAATATATATATATATATATATATATATATATATATAAAATCAATGTCTATTGAATTTTATTCCTTCAAGTTAAATTAAAAAAAAAATACAATTCCCATCTCAGCCACCATGCTTCTATTTCTATTCCCATGATCCCAAGCAAGCCGCGGCCATAAGACAAATGCCGACAAGACAAATGCCGACAATCCTGTCTTGATAGAATAACGGTGTTCAAGACGAGCCGTGAACACATGAAGCTGGTGTCGAACATTGACCAGCGATTACTTGACTGATGATAAAATGTTAATGATTTATATAATAAAATTTTAAATTTAAATAAAAAAAATATTATTATAAAAATTTTAAACTAGAATTTTACTTGTTTATTTAAATTTATAAAATAATTTTTCCAAAAATAGTGCTTTGCTGGCATCCAAAAAAATTCCATGGTTAAAAGAGTCTAATTTAGGGGCATGGAAAAAAAATCATCGCCATCGCACGTGCAAGTATGCTACTTTATTTTCTTCTTCTTTCTACCAGCTAGCCTTTCCATTACGTGAAAGGATTTTTTTTTTCTTTGAAGCCTTTCTTATCTAATATTCATCACTGTTTTCTCCACCAAGAAATTGATCATAAAATGAATATTAATAATGCATCATAAATTCAAGTACAAACATTAATTTAAAGCATATTTGGTATGGCTGGTGTTATTGTGGTTGAAGTTGAAAAAACTAAAATTGAATTGTCTGGTTAAAACTGTAGTTGAGTTTGAGGTTTAATGAAAAATAGTTTCAAGTACTTAGTTACAATACTTTTTATATTGCTATCAACTTGTGAAATGACTTTAAATGACACACACATATATTTTTTAAAAAAATATTATAGATTTAATTATTATAATAATAAAATATAATTAATAATTCAAGTACATTACACACTCATTTTTATTCTCATTTAATCAAAAAACAACGGGGCTGTGGAGTAAAACGAAATGACGTACCTTTTCTTTTTATTAGGACTGATATCTATGTACACAATTTTTTTTTTAAATATGATTTTTATTTATTTTTAAAAAAATCAGACTCAGCCTATTCCAAACTAAATGGGTCAGAACAACCAAGTTGAGCTAAAAGGGCCTAACTCTACTAGATTTAGGCTGGGCCGATAGCAACCCAACCCTACCTAATAGTTCAAGAAACAAGAACCAAAATGATGTGTTTTTTCTTTCTTTTTTGCATGAATATTCTTCCATGTTACTGTTCACGTGAACAATACACATGGTCAACAGCTGATACCAATGGGTAGAGGAGGTTGAGGTGGTTCTCCCTGTCATGATGGCATAAAAAATGACGGCCTGCGGTGGCTGGATAGAGTATTGGAAGTTGTCGGGTTGTGTTATTGTTCGTCTTTGCTGCTTTGTTGATGCCTTCCCAGAGCTGGAGAAGAAGGCTGGGGCGGTGGCTAGTTGCTCTTGGAGCTCACAGTGAAGCTGGTGCTGTTGCAGGAGTTGACGAGGAGAGAGAGAGAGAGAGAGAGGTCGTTGTTAGAGGAGAGACAATGAGAAGCCAACACTGTATACCTTGGTGGCTGGTGTTGTTGTTTCTAGAGCTGGGGAAAACGATGAATATGGTTGTAAACTTAGGATTAAACTCAATTTCATGCATGAAAGTGAACTGCGGCTGTATTTTTTAAAAAACATATGTGAGATGCTTTTCAAAACTTGCTATTGAAATATTATTTTTAATAGAACTCACAACTAATTTTCTAATAAATATTATATTTAATTTTATAATGAGTCTTAATCGCAGGCCACACCGCAAAGCCTAGCATTCACTTAACAATCACTTAATGTGTTAGCAAAGCTCGAGCTCTTTCCCTTAAAAACATTCGTACTGCGTGCGCATGGTGTAAACCCCAGGGCTACTCCCAGGCAAAATTAATGTCAGACTTTCTCAACAAAAAAAAAAGAGAGAGAGAGAGCCTGACGCTGTGATTTTCCTGGTCAACTGCCAGTTATGAGCCATCGCGATCTCCTTTTCCCTTTATTTACGAACTCCTTGTTCATTTATGATGCTGTTTGATAATCTTGCAGGTATATTAATATTTTTTATTTTAAAAAAATTATCTTTTATACCATGACGTTAATATAATATAAAAAAATATTTAAAAATAAAAAAAATATTTAAAAAAAACACTTCTAAAACATAATATTAAATATCTCCAGTAACATCAACGTTGTCCTCGTATAGAGGCAATTGGAATGAAAGTACCTTATAGATTTTTATTTTCTTATAACCATCGAAACATCCTTTATAGATTGATCAATTAGATGAGAATACTTGACCAGTCTTGAATTTGAAGGGTGGATATTAATGAATCCTTCAAACCACGAGTTGATTTTCCAATCAAGTCGAAGTCCACATTATTTTGGCTATTAAATTTAGTGTATATTTATATTTAAATTTAATGCATTTCAAAAATATTTTTTAAAAAATTATTTTTTTATTATATTAGTGAAGATTTTACATATTAATCTAAACTGGATTAATAACTATTTATATTTGCATCTCAAATGACCAGGAATCATTAGGAAAAATTGAAGAGTTATTGTCGACTAGTATTTAGTTAGTTTAAAAGATGTGACAGAAAATGTTCAGGTTGCAGAGAATTATTTATTATTGTTATTAAATTATGCTTAGCTGGAGAATCTTGAGACCTAACAATATGACTTTTTATTTAGTCTAAGTTCAAAATTAAATTTTATAAAAGATGTATTGATGTAACTAGTCGACTTGACTAATACAAAGATAACTTGACCAGCTGATAAAAAATTATATAAAACTGCAGGTGGGGTCTTGGTTTAGTGGTTGAAAGGAAACTTGTTCTTTGAATCTACATCAGGGTTTAAGTTTTATTATACACACCTGTAATCTCCGCGGTGTATTACTTGTTTACTGGGCTTATAGAATATTTAGTGAATCCAGAGATTAGTTATAACACGTGTAAACTGATTCGGACATCTCGGTTATATAAAAATAATAAAATCGAGAAAAAGTAATGAAATTGAAAGGAATTTGTTTTTTCCACTCAATTCTTTGTCTCGCCCTAATTTAAAAGTAATTAATTTAACAATTTTTTTTTAAAAAAAAAAACTTGAACCTGCTAAAAAAATATGAGAATGAAACTAAAAAAAAGAACACTGAAGCTCCACAAATAATGTATTTTTTTATATAGAAAATAGAAATATAATTATATGATTGAAAACATGAAGTAGTGATGAAGACAGTCAAACTACTCGTGTTTGTTATAGTTGCAGTAGAATGTCCAAATGTATTATCTCCTTTTTAAGACCAGTCGAAGGCAATTTCTAACTTGCAAACATTGATATCAAACTTGGTGGGGGTTGAGTGTCTAGTTGACTAAGTTTTTTTTTTCTTTTGGTGAATCTAGTGGATTAACCCATGATTTAATTGAATATGTAAGAATTTTATTAAATAAATGTTTTGATTTTTTTATAATAAGATTTAAAATGATGTCAATTTGACTTAATTTCTTAAGAAAACAATCAACCTAATTTATTTAACTCAACTCATAACTCGAATATTTAATCGAGCCCAACTTTTAAATTAGATTTAATAACCAATGATTGCAAGCAATTAAATATAAATTTCGCTGCTCTAACCTATTCTATTTCTTATAAGATATTATTCCACGGTTTTCTTTTATTCACACTAAAAAATATATATTAATAATTAACTTACAATCAACTGCAAGCTGAATAAATATATTTTTTATAGCCATTAAACCAAGAATTCAAGACAGCCCCTGATTATTTTGTAGCTATATATACCAAACCACACTCAACTTGTCCAGATTCTTTGCCAATTGGTGCTCTTAATCTCCACTGTCAACCCTAGTTTTATAAATATTCTGCGTGTATATATGAAAACTGGGATCTGTTCATATGTCCTTGTTTACAGCAGAGAAGATTGGTGTGAACACCTTGGCTCAAACACGTCAGATAAAGTCGCAACAGCAGCCGTGGATAAGAGAAGGAGCTTCACTGCTTGAAGTCAGATATGAACACCATTTTAATCTTTTGCGGGGAAGAATCAAAGGTAATATTAAATTCCCACCAGTTGTTTCGTCTCGCTTTGTCAAGCAGCTACTCTTTAATTTATATGTTAAAATTAGCAAGAGTCAAGAGCGAGCACCGTGGATGGAGTTTCTGCATCCTCTCGGCATGAATGTACGTATGCATGTATTCTGGTCTTGATGCAGGACCAGAAATTAACTGCTGGGTTTCTAGGGTCGAGTCTTACTCCTGAATCTAGCTTAGTAGGGGTTGTACTGGAAATCTGTGTTTTCGTAACAGAGATCGAGTTTGCTGCGAGAAAGAGATGGCCAAATTTGACTTTAAGTAACTGTTCGGGAGAAAGTTTATGCTAGTTTTTTAAAGTATATTTTATTCTTAAATATATCAAAATGATATTTTTTATTTTTTAAAAATTATTTTTGATATCAACATATTAAAATGATCTAAATACACTAAAATATATTTATTTAAAATAAAAAAAAATTAAAATTCGGCTGAAACGCCAGTTTAGCTGCCAGCCAAATAGGCACTTACTCTTCTCTCCTTCAGTTCTTTTAAGGGTGGTTGTGTTTATTTTTTAAAATATTTTTTATTTAAAATTATATCAAAATAATATTTTTTTTTAAATTATTTTTAATTTCAGCATATAAAAATATTTTAACAACATTAATTTTATAATTTAAAATAAAAAATAAATATTTTAAAAATATTTTAAAAACATAGTGAAAACAATATATTGAACCCAGGTTTTAAATTTGAGACACGTCCCTAGCCTGCTATCTAATTCTCAGTTTTTGCCACAAAGTAAATACTTTTTTCAATTGAGTCCCTAGCATTTTACACCGGGTGTTTGCATCAATATCCGTTTATACTTTCATCCAATGTGCTCTTTTTTTAATGATATTCAACGAAATTGTTTTATATATATATATATATAAGAAAGACTGATGTAGAACTTAACACACATGAATAAAACGACTCCATTGGATAACACAACGGTTTTCCCTTTGGATCTGATTACAGGATCAAAATATCCTTCCGGAAATTTATTTGTTCGCTGAAATGAGGCCCGGCCCGGACCAATAAGGCTCTGGAGCAAAGCTGCGTCCCCGAAATTAGTTCCTTTTTCTTTCTTCGTGGGTCTTTTCGAAACGTCATCGACGAGTTGTACCCAAAAACAAAACATAAATTCTTGCAAGACATCACATGTCTCTGCTACTGGTCAACTCTCCCGTTTACAATTGTGAAGTACAGAAAGAAGGTGATATTTTCAAAGCAATGGACCGTAGCTAAATCACATTGCAACATAAATATCACTGGGTCCGTACATGATGCACGAACAAATGCCTTCTATGATTATGAACAAGAAGTTGATCGAGGAAAAGTATACAGTCAAAGTTTTTGCTTCTTTTGAAATTGAACATGGTTAGCTAACTTTTTGTTTTTCATGAGTAAACCCACCTTGGAATATGTGTTAGAGGTGAGCAAATAAAATCTACGTTGTCCATATTTTTAATAGGGATACATAGGAGTAAGCCATGATGCAAACTCAGACACATTCTGTTAGCATTTAGCGTTTCTAGACTGGCAAACCATACGTAATACCAGGAAACTATTCTAAAAGGCATATTGTTTTGACTAGCACGAGTGATTTGCCCGGCCTAGTTTGGGCACTGGATCACATCCAATACAACAATGAAACGTAGAAATTTCAAGGTCAGCGCAAAATTATTGCGGCATCTGAATCCTGTCTACTTCAACTGTGTGTATATTCAATTAATTGGACCACCCTCAAAGTAGTCTATCGACAGTCTTGGGAGGGAAGAAACAGTGGGATCCCTTGAACGGTGGATTCTTAAACGATCTTAAGACCTTTTCATATCTGGATCGCTAGCTGATTTAATGGTATGTAGGCGCAAAACTGGCCATGAAATCTCTAACCTCCTGTCAAAATGTTATAGAATTTTAGGGCAAGGCCTTTCATAACCCACCTGAACTTTAAGAAGACATGCTATGATATGAGCACGCACATGTGAAAGCATAAAGCTTAACACGGGTGAGCTCGTAATTTCCATGAACTGTTGATTGTAATTAGCAGACAAATCTTGCTGTAAGCAATGGGACAAGGTACAATGAAATGGCTGTCTCTGCTGCCACAAACAGAGCATAATTGTTTCCCAGGAGTCTAATCATCGTGAATTGGCCCTTCTATTTCACCAAGGTCGTGTTTTCGGTTCGCTGAAAACCTCGCTGCTAAACTGCTCTGTGCGGAAGAGCGTCAGACAAGAAATATCTTTCGCTGGCCCAGTTTATATGGACTTCATGCGGATCAGATTAACTATAGAGCCTAGCCCATCATAAGCCCATTGGTCTGCCACTCGAAACATTGTCCCAGACGACGACGCATATCTCACACAAACGCCTAAGCAAAACAAGGGCTCCACAGCCATCAAGTGAACCCCCCTTGTGCCAGTGATAAAACCACACAAAATATTTTACAAATCTGAAAACCTTCTGTTTGGCAGCCGAGAAAGTGAAGAGAGAAAATGAGCGGACCATCAAAGAAGGTAGTGGATGTCGCATTTAAAGCATCGAGAACCATCGATTGGGATGGGATGGCTAAGCTTTTAGTCTCTGATGAGGCTCGCAAAGAATTCGCTACACTTCGTCGCGCTTTCAACGAAGTTAACTCCCAACTCGAGACCAAGTTCAGCCAGGTCTTCCTCACTTCCTCTCTGTAGATCTCTCCTCTTGTTTTAATTATTTTATGAATCTCTTCATCTTTAGATATAAAATTCTTACTAACTGTATTGTATTTAATTTGCATATATTTTCTTAATAATAAAGATAGGGATTTTATATTTTATCCCGATCGTTTTTATGATTGATTGGTATTTTTAATTTCCTTTTTTTATTTTACATTTGATTAGGGATTTCGTTGGGATTTAGGAAATGGGTCTGGTTTGCATTGAAACTGCTCTGTTGCCACTGAAAATTAAAATGAGAAATTAGCGATTGCTTTGTTCACGTACTGTGATTATATCGCGGATAATTTATTGTTGGATTGATGGGAGAATTAAAATGGTTGCCAATAGGATAAGGGAATTATTTTGCAATAATTTTTGCAGTTGTTAATGTCGGTATTTCAAGCTGCATTGCACTCGATTATGTATCCAATAGCAGCAGACCTATTAATATTTAATGGTGCATACGTTGAGGGGCTTTCGTGCTTGTCTATTAGGAGTGACTTTGTATGTTCAAAAGCAGCTCCATAAAAGCTGTTCTTACTCTTGATTTTTAGCTTTCAAGGTACTTTTTCTAGTGATTGTAAGTATTGTTTAATGATTGCGAATTGTTTTGTTGTGCAGGAACCTGAACCTATAGACTGGGAATATTATAGAAAAGGAATCGGCTCTCGCTTGGTGGACATGTACAAACAGGCATATGAAAGTATGTTTCATTATTCATTCATAGACATGACTCTCATGTCTTTTGGTTTACCTGATTTACACTTTATTTATAGCTGCTGCCTTATGCTGATTGGTACCTGTTTACTTGATATGATGTTATTAATTGCTGATGTCAGTGATGTTGCTGGAAGTTACTTGAGTAAGGTTTCCTTGCCTTTATTGGATAAATAATTTAACTTGGGACACTATTGATACTTGATGATTTATTATTTCTAGCAACCATCTGCTTTTGGTTGATAAAAAATGCATCCTCCTTTAGATGATTAGATGTTTATTGAACTATATTATTAACTTAACCAGATATAGTGTTTAGCATGATATGTGGAAACTGAAAAGTTTTGACCTTGGATTCATATGCTGGCACTCGGCGAGTGCTTGAACTTTTAAATAGCTAGCGGCATATATATCTTCATGTTTTTAGTGGTGCAGAAAGGCATTTTGTCCTGGCTTTAAGCGTTCCTGTTTTAATTGCCCTTTAAAAGTTGAGCTTGAGGGAACACTTGATGGATGGACTTCCCTGCCATCAGGGTCTAAAACAATTTTCCAAAATTGAATCTCATCTTAACAGTATGGATGACGAGTCTCTTTGTTTGATCTTCTCGTTTTAATTCATATTAAGAGGTTTTGTGAGATGGTATGATGAAAGCTATCCAATGTAGTGTACCATTCATCCTTTAAACCTCTTGTGATGTTTTTTTCTCCTTATAAGCTATATTGAAAACCTGTCCAATGTTTCTGAATTTGCTTATGATTCAATCTAGCCAAGGCATGAAAACTTTTACCCTTTACTTGCTAATAAAAGTGAAAATAAAAGTACCCTATACCTCTCTGATTCTGAAACTCGTGTTCCTCACATTTCTAGAAGGCCTTTTGCTTTCTGTTTGTTTTACTAGAAATTTTAAGTACACTGTTGTGGTTCCATGTTTCAGACACTCACCTTAATGCCTTGTTTTGTCTGCGATTGTGTTTTAAACTGTTATTAAGTTGATATATTAATATTTGTTAGGTTGTCCCTTGTTTGATACTGATTTCCTTCCCTGGCATGTGTTTTCCCAATGCATGATGATAATTAGACTTATACTTTAGATTCCTTTCATCTTTCGTAGTTCCTGCATTTTGTGTGAACTGTTTTGTTGCCTACAATGGAGTGTGCTTTGTCTTCTTTAGGTTTGGTCCATATTTTAAGTAGGGTTGTTTTTCCATTTTTTCAGTTTTAAAGTATAGAGCAAGTGTGCATAGAATCATAGCTCAGCTATCTTATTGGATTGGAATCAGTGCATGACAGGAATGTATTCTGGATATTCATCCATGTGATGTCTGGTTACTAAAATGGAGCCACTTTCTTTCAGAATACTGAATTGAGCCAGCTTGTCCATGTATTTTTTTTGCAGGCATAGAAATCCCCAAGTTTGAAGATAAAGTGACTCCAGAATACAAGCCTAAATTTGATCAATTGGTGTGAGCCAATATTGCAATTCTTATTGTTATAGTGGTTTTTTAAACTCTTGCAACCGCCCCTCCCTCCATATCTCTCTTTTACAGTATATATTCTCTTTTGGTTTTGCAGTCGGTGGAATTGAAAGAAGCAGAGCAACAATCCCTGAAGGAGTCTGAGCGTTTGGAGAAAGAAATTGCTGAAGTTCAAGAATTGAAGGTGATGGAAATGGATACAGTATCTTTTAGTTCTATTCTTGTCCAGTTTATGATTTCTAACCACCAGACATCAATTTGAACAGACAAAACTTGGCACCATGACTGCAGAGGAGTACTTCGAGAAGCATCCTGAGCTGAAGAAAAAGTTTGATGATGAAATCCGCAATGACAATTGGGGTTATTGATCACATTAGCTGGTTTTGGCTCCAACCTGGAATCCTGAACTTGTGGTGTTTCCTTGTTCCTTTTTTAATAATAATTACTTAAAGGTGCTCCCAGTTTGTAGAATTTGACCTTCGACAATGCTCATGTCAGATGCTAAACTTCACATGGACAAGCAGGTTGGGGATTTACAGGGCGATATGCGTACTTTGATCAGCATCAATTGCCATCGCCCTCATTTTTACCTTTTTAAACTGTTTATGATGAAAATAATCCAGGTGTGATTAACATTTAAAACACTCGTTCTGGATTGCAGTCCATTCCATTTTGAGAGCAAGGCTTTTGTTTTACCAACGCCGTTGGAAAGGGAATTCTGTCTGTTGCTCTTGTATTAACTTTTGAGGTTCATCGACATAAATATGACGGCGACTATTTTTTGTGTAGCTTTCACAGGTGTCGTTTGTTTTTCCCTTGACTTTTCCATATTCCTCATTGAAATCCCATACCGACTTCACCTTTGATTGGAGAGTGAACCTTCCGGAACTGTAACCAGGTAATCACCATAGATGCTACTCAGGCTCTTTGAAGATTCCAAGAAGGTTAAAGACTATTCTTCATTAAAAAACAAAAGGGATCGTTCTTGAATGTTAATGTGTTAGATAATGAGTTGGTATGTTCCTTGCTTTTATTAAAATGTTTTATAGTGCTAAATGAATAACTAGTAATATTTTATTCGATAATTTTACGGAACAACTCCATTGAAAAAAAAAATTAAATGGCATGGTGAAATAGAGTAATATTTGTTAGTTCGGAAATACATTGAAATATTAAAATGAGATGGATTTTGTTTTTCGTATAAATAAAATGCATAGATTTTTCAATTTATTTTTTATATTAAAAATCCAAAATAATCATGTATGTTAATAAATAATCTTCGATAATAATAAATAAACTGAGAGCCAATTATAGAAAAAGATATTCAATATTGAAATTTGAATTTTTAACACGACTGTGTTTAATGACTTTGCTCACAAGAATTATTTTTTTATTAAATTAAATAATGATACAAATAGACACATGAAATTGATTAAATAACATAAAATATATAAAAAAAATATTACGTAAAGTTACATATATTAAAATTATTATTACAAAAATAAATAGTGTGTGTATGTGTGTACACACACACAAATTGGTAGATAAATAGATGAATCAAAACAATCTCTCAAAAAAAAATGCAAATAGCTAAAAAATAATTATTTTTTAAAATAGTTGATGGGCCAACAATGTGTTTTTATTTAAAAAAAAAAAAGTGAGGTGACGTGTTAGCTTATATTGCTCAATTTATGAGCAACATAGTGGCCAGAAGAAAGAAAAGGCAGATGTTTTTATTTTTAGTAAAAAAAAAACAAATTTTCAATTTATATTTTACCTTAAATATGGCTCATAAAACTTATAATCAGCCTCAAATTAAAAATCTTACCGATTCTAGATTTGTTTTTCTAAGAATTACACACACACACACACGTGTGTGTGAATCCCCATCATAAAAAAACAAATAAAAAGACATGTCTCTATAATTTAAAAATATTACACTTTGTCGAGGCCATCTCGTTATTTTTCCACTTTATCCTCCCATTCTTTCAATCACACCATTCATTCCCCACGAACTTGGCAATTAAGGGAAAGAAGAAAAGAAAAGGAATAAACGAATTTGGCTATTACTTATTAAGATAGATAAAGATATTTCATTTTAAAAGTTGTTTTTTAAAAATATTTTTTTTATTTTAAATTAAAAGTTTTGGTATTTTTAAATTATTTTTATGTGTTGATGTCAAAAATATTTTTTTTAAATATTTTTTTTATATATTCCTGAATAAAAAATACTTTCAAAAATAATTTCAGCACTTCAAAATATTTAAATACTTTTGACTTGGAAAAATGTCTGGTAAACAATAACTCGACTTTTTTTTTAAAGAATACATGTCGTTTGCAATGAAATCGCTGAATTAAAAGTTAAAAGATTTTACTTTTGATTAAATTAAGTTACTAATTTAAAAAAATATTTTTTTAATATATTAATATTAAAAATAATTTTTATAAAAAAAAATATTATTATAATATTTTCCTGAATAAAAAAAAATGAAAAACTACGTCAACCAGATTTTTTAACAAACCCTGAAAATCTGGCTTAATTTTGCAACAAAATTCTAATTTAAATCAGAAATCATCTTGAACCAAATATATCTAAGGATTTTCTTTAAATAATAATGATAAAAAAAAAAACTTGAATTAATTTATAAAAATCATACCAGATATAATTTTAATCTCAGACAGACATCATATCCCAACAACGTTTGTACTTTTCAGATGTCAACTAGAAGCAAGTGGATGCTGGATGGAGATAAAGATACAGCAAAAGCAAAATTAAACACCATCCTTGCAAATGGTTAATTGAATGCGGTAAGATCCGGATTAAGGAAAGAACAAAATAATCACGCATGGTACTGTACAAAATTTGGGGACAAGGTACAAAATCATTGCAAAATCAGATTAGCTGCCATTCTTGGCAAACCTTGAAAATTCTGAACAAGACAACCTGAAATAAGATGTCTTGACCTTAAAAGAAAAAGGAAAACAAAAAGGGCTTGTCGACAGATAAAATTTGGCGCATCTGTTGCTGACGATTAGGGGGGGTTTGACAGATAAAATTGATGTATCTATTGCTGAAGATTCAGATAAGAAAAAAAAATCTTCCAGCAGCATTCACAAAACTGAAACCTGGAGGCTGTGGTTGATAGATTTCTTGCTTCAGAAAGGTCTTCATCTATCCAGGACTAATCAGATTTTTTCTGAGACAGCTAACCTGGCTGCCTCCTCGTTTTTGTCCATGGCCTTCCTTGCTAGCTCATAGCCTGCAAAATTCATGGCGCCTAAGGGAGCAATCCAGAAAAACCTCGGCACTGCTCCTTTGAATAAGCCAAGGGGCCCCTCATGTTGGAGTATTGAGAAAACTATCATTGACATCGATACAGTTATTCCTGGTGGAGATGTCATCATTCTAGTTTTCATCACGTCAAAAGGGGTAGTGATAACAGCAGTTAGGCCTCCAGATAAAGCCCCAACTGCAATTGTTTCCCAGGGTTCCAGCTCCCGCCTTAGAAGTTGTTGAGCAACCTTGAAGAATCACGCCGATTACACATTAAATGGAAAAAAAGAAAATAAAGGGAAAATATGACAGAAGAAAACGTTATGTTTTAATAGAAAATAGAACACGAGTCAGTCGCGCATCCTCAAATGCATCTACGGGCAGTGCTAGGATGAAGTGAACGTTAAATTTTTAATCCCGTGGCATGTTTTGGACAATTTATTGGCATACTTCCTTTCCCTTTCCCTACTGTAGTCATAACTTCACTCCTTGCAACTCTTTAAGTTTCTATAGCATATAATTAGTGATGAAAGTAACTATTACGTTTCCACATTATATATTTAGTGATGAAAGTAAACGTGCTTCCCGTTCTGGTTTATTAACACGGTGTTCACATGCTAATAATTTAAAGATAACAGTGAATTCTTGGCATTATACAGCTGCACAAAACCCAACATAAATGTTATTACTACAGATCATCTTCAAAATGAAACCCTCTTTTAAGAAAGTTAGCAAAAAAAACACCAAGCCCCCATGGTATCAAGGATTGAAATCGATAATGGCATTCTACTGTTTTGCCTAATTTGGTGGACTGCAAGAATGAAGTACCATGCTCTGGTTGACACGCACATAGAATTGAAAACTGCACCTTTAAAATTTTACACAGAAAAAAGATAAAAGTTAATTTATATTTAAGCACAAAAATCTGCTTACCTTCTTGGATTCACCATATAGACACATGCCAGCAACATAAAATGGAACTTCACGGAGAAGAGTGGCACCAGTCCCACGAAAGAACCCCTTTAGGCCATCTTGCTGCCAAGTACCAACAATAGCCTGTCCTACATTGTCAAATAGGCCAGCCTGCAATCGCTGCTTCAGTACCTCACATGGGATCCGCACTGCTGTCCCCAAAAATGTGCTGCAGAATGATGCTACAGATTGAACCTGTATAACATCCCATCGCAAGTTAACAGTTGTTTCTGATTAGAATTGGAATAGTTGTTTCAAAACAACATAAAATTGGACTACAAGCCTAAATCATATTCATTTTCATGCATCGCTTATCTAGGCATCTCCTTTTGCACAGGAACACCTCTTGAGTGATAACATAGAGTGCAAGGCATGGGAAATATCCTAGACAAAAACTAAAAGTAAACAATTATATGCTGTGCTGATCTATCTTCTTCCAAACACTCAAGATTTGCAACAACTGATGAGCGAGATAAATGAACTGAACACAATGGTTTGAGCATCCTGTATATATTTAGTGGAAAGAACCACTAGGTGAGCCAGAAAGTAACTGAATTGTTTTGATCAGAAGAGATAGCAACAATAGGAGCAGCAGGCATAACAATAAAGCTGAACTGAGTGATACAAGAAACAGCAAAATTGTTGGAAGTCTCATGCTTAAGCAGGATCTCTTAATGCTTTGCCATCACCCACAATAAAGAAATGGCTCTAAATCATCACTGCCAGGTTGAACTCTTTGCGATTAAACACCGTTCAAGAGATTAGGTAAGACCAAGATGTAAATGATTTAGTACATGTGAATGGAAAATTAACAGCCCAAGTAGCATAATGATAAACATCACCTGGATATCTGGGAGTGTTGGGGCAACATTTATTAGCACAAGTTTGGTAGCTTCAAAAACCCCAGTTCGCAGGCCATGGCTGAAATGCCCGTGGAGAAAAGGTGAGCTACTAGATAAATAGTTGTTGCTCATCAAAAGGCTGGAGGAAAAAAAAAATAATAATAACCTTGAAAACTGTCCCCAAATTGCAGGAATTGAACCCCTGTACAATCCTCGAGCTCCGATTTGAGGAAGTTTTGAAATTATTTCTGGGAAGGTCAACGTTGAAGCTTGCACCCGAGTCTAAAAGATCATCAGAAGACCAAACATCAGCACTAATGGAAGACTGCACACTCACACGCGCCCGCACATATATATAGGGATCACCAAAAGTATATTAAGAAGACATTGCTCAATTTAACTTCACATCTATGTGCTCTGATATTTAATTCTCTGGATTATAATTTTTTTAAGTTCCTCTTTTTTCCACCTTTTGACAGTCTAATACGAGTCTATTACAAACAAAAGACGAGATACTGACAGAATAAGGATGACCAACTAAAGGGGAAAGGCTGTGAAGTATTTGATCATGTATATCACTCTATATGATCAATAGTCAACGTTGCTGTAACTGGTCCAAAGTTTCTAGCTGCATGAGAGACAATCAAGTGAACCAAAAAAGCACTGAATAGTGCACCTTAATTGTATCAACAGGGTGCATCAGAGAACAAGAGAGTGCACATGAAAGACCCCCAGCCAATGCAGATCTTAAAACACTTCCAGCAGGAATTTCCACGGGTGGTGCAACAGCAACAACAGTTGCAGCTTCAAACCATATATTCCTGTATGTATCAGAAGAAGAAGCCAGCAACAATTAGAAATGATAGAGAAAATTACACATTTTCTGGCTGGTCAAATGAAGGCAAGCTTGCAGTAAAGATGCGAATGAGCTTGCACAACACTTATGTAATAGCTCTGGACAAATAAACACAAACATTTTACCTGGGATCATCTTGGAGTCGATCAGGAGGCAACAGAAGCATAAAATTACGAAAATGCCCATAAGAAATAGATTCTTCAGTGTCTGCATTCAAAAATCTCATCATAGCAACAGCATTATCTTCATTTGCTGGCAGCCCAGCATTTTTTAATGATGCCAATATTTCACTCTTTTGCAGGGTCCCAGACTTGCTCAAACAAAGAGAAGTGTAAGCACGGAGAATTGTTGGTTCCTTCTGTTCCATCAGGGACAAAAACTGTTTCCAACCAAATGATTTTGAGAATAGATGACTTCTAGTACGGTGCATGAATTCCCGAGCATATTTACGGGGTAATTTTCTCTTTCTCAATGCAATTTCGAGATCCTCCAGAGTCACTTGACCATCGCCATCTCTGTCCAGTTCCTCGAAGAATCTTCTTCCTACAAGAATGCAAGGGTGCAAATGAGAGCAATATTTAGGATGAGAGTTACAGAAAGGATTGACAGTATAATCAGAAATCCAAATGATGATAAACAATTCTCTCTTCTTCTTTTTTCCTTTTCCTTTTATTTTCTAGTCCGGAGAGCAAAAAATTAACAGTTGCATCTACTAACTGTTAGGCACATTCCACAAGCAGATGGATTATCAGCTCCATACAGCTGATATTGAGTAAACATTGACAGACACGTGTTACTAGTTTATGAGATTAGAGCACTAACAAGAAGTACGCTCAGCAATATTTCACACAAGTATATTTCCAATTTTCCATTGATACGAGCAGGAACAGAACGGCACCAGTACAGGATCAATTTCCTAAGGAGAGGAGAAACCATACCTTCGGTCTCTGTGTATCTAAAGAAATCCTGGACAGAGAACAGCCTTTTCTTGTCAGGATAGTCTTTAGAAGATCGACCAAGTTGCGGCACAAGCTCAATCAGCTCTGTCAAAGAAACCGTGGATAATGTGGATCTCAAACGCTCTACATTCGATAGCGGAATGCTTAGTATCCCACCAGCTAGTTTCTGTGGCGAACTACCCCCGGTGTCCTCAGTGCTGTTGGTAGGCGCGCTGCGTACACCATCATCACCTTCTTCATTAACTGAAGAGGATACTCCAACCATGCTTGATGGCACCCCACCAACTCTCGCAAAACTTAAATTTCCCAAAAATCCATCTACATACACCTTTTGACCTTCCCAAATACTCATGATTGCTGTCAAATGATCAAACTGGGAGGACGCTGGAGGTGAGTTCGAACGTTTATTTTTACAACCCTTGACATTTCTTTCCTGTAAACTCTGATCAAACTTTTGTAGATTCTGAACCAAGTGGTCAAATAGAGACCCTATAAAGCATTCGAGGGACACATGTTTATCTTTTTTACCCTTCTCGTTCCCATTCTGATTCCCTTTAACAGATTGAACCTTCAATTCCCTTTGCTTCAGTTCGCCTGAAACCTTAGCTTTGGACCCATTTCTGCACAAATACTCTTTGTCCTCGTCACTGACTTTCTGAAACCGTTTCTTGTTTGTTTTAAATGGGCTAGGAAATGCCTGGGCAAAACCATTAACCAACAAAGACCAGGTCAGGGCAAACCGCAAACAATTTACACAAGACCCATCTTCATTCCTCGTTTCCTTTTCTTTCACCAATTTCTTCGAAACCCCAACCTTATCATCACTGCCATTTCCGCGCCCACTTTCCAAATTCATCGAAAACATCCTCAGTAAACTCCTAACAGGAACCTTGATGGATAAAAATGCTTTCATTTTCTCTTCACTAACCCCGCACTGCCTATTTTCACTATTTGCAAGAATAACACCCTTCTTTTTCACAGTGAAGATTGAAACTTCACTGCTATAATCAGTAAGTGAATCACGGGTTGCCTTATGATCACTCTTTGAAAGCCCCCAACAAGTTTCAAGATCTTTAGTAGCTTTCCGAATCCCAAGTTCAAGAGGTGAAAGTGCATCTTTGACTACTTGAAATGAATTCATAAAAGACTCTATTGGATCATTTGTAGACACCATTACTCCAAAATCACAATACCCCGATTACAAAAATCCAATCTTTTTACTCCCCCAGTTCTTATACGTTACCAACTCAAATCTAAACAATGAGTTTGATTAAAAAAAAAGTAGAAATAAAACTGTGCCCAGAAAAGCACGAGATTAAATCAAAAGAAAGAACTAGGTGCAGCAAATGTACAGTGAACTGAACCGGATTGATGTAAGATCCATTGAAGCCGCCTTAAGGATATCTGAATCTAAAATTGCAAGACCCTAACTATACGGACTGGTAAATGGTGTTGCTGTATCCATTTTTGCTGCATGTTAATAAAAGGTTGGAAATGAGAGGTTTTCTCATATATTCAGTGAAAGCTCGTTTTTTTGTGAATGGAAGAAAAAATCGTGGATAAAGTTTAGACCTTTAGAGAGAACAAAGTGCTAAATAAAATTTGGGGGATTCTTTTTTCAAAAAATTAAAGAGAGAGAGGGAGAGGATTTGGTGGCAGGGAAGCAAGAGGAAGAATAGGCCTCTGGATTGGTTTTTGTTTTTTATTGTTATAGTATAGTGTTCTAACTTTCTGTGAAATTAATTTTCTCCGTGTGTACTTAAGGTTAGTTTGAAAATATTTTTTTAATTAAATTTTTATTAAAATAATGTTTTTTTTAATTTTAATATTATTATATAAAATTAATTAAAAAAAAATAAAAAATGCAGTGATGAGGTAAGAGAACTTGCGGCTGCTGCTACTGATTTTTTATTAGATATTTGATTAATTTACATGTATATCCATTAAATTTTATATTTTATATTCACAAAAATTACCATGTAAGAACCTGAACATTAAAAAAAACATATATTTTAAGGACAAAACTTTTATTATTAGCTAACCCTTACGCTACTGTTGTTTCTGCTTGTTTTTGTCTATATATATTTGGATATTTATCGATAAATATAAATAAAAATGGATAAAATCTGACGTAAGGACCCGGTAGAAGGGGAGAGGACACTTGGATCTGGTTTGGAGTGCTGACAATATCCTTTGGTTGTTGGTGGATTTAATACTGTGCTAATCCATGTCTATCCACATTGGGTTTTTAAATACAAATTTGGAGTGTTGTTTTTGTTTCTGGTTTTCCTGATTTTAATTCTGTACTGTAGCCTCTCCTTTTCTTTTTCTTTTTCTTTTTTGCTGTTTTTTTTTTAATATTTTTTAAATTTTTAATATATTTTCATATCATTTGATTTGGTGGTGTAAAAATTAATTTTTCAAGATAAAAAAAAAATATTTTTAAATTATTTAGATTTATTCAATATCAAAAATATTTTTTAAAAATAAACTCACACATAATTTGTAACCCAAACAAATCTGGCAGAATCAACCGTTTCACTCGTTTATATGTGATTTTTCATGTTGAGATGAATTATAAATTGATTTATTCAAAACTAGTTTTAAAATGTTTTTGTTCAAAAATATATTAAAATGATAATTTTTTATTTTTTAAAATTATATTTAATGTCAGAATGTTAAGATAATATAAAAAAATAATTTAAAATCTAAAATAAAAATATTCTTTTTTTCTTTTCAAGACACGTATGTAATACCGTCAACTTCATGTGAGCTTTCTGAATTCAAGCTGATTACGGGAGCAGGTTTTATAATTGTGGCTGAGCCCTTTTATGGTTCTTTTGGGCACAGGCTATCAATTTCCGCATCAATACTCACACCAAGAAGGTGTTTGAGAATATATTTAGAAAATTATATATATATATATTTTAAATTAAAAAAATTTAATGTTTTTTACTTTCAAAAACAATTTCAATTATATTTTTATATTTTTATATTTTTAAATATAAAAACACTAATTTTTTTGGGTACAGGCTATCTTTTAAATAACCCTTTTATGGTTATATTTATTTATGATAATTAGAAGCTGCGGTGTTATTTAAAGGTCTATCTTTAAATGGACCGGGTCCACGTTGGAGGCACTTATAAAATTATCTAGAAAAATAATAATTTAGACTGAGCTGTGAATTAATTAAAAATTACTATTTGATATTGTATTTTTTTTAAAAAAAAATCCGTTAAGCATTTCAAAAGTATTTTATATTGTTACTACATCATGTGAGGGTGTTTGGGAGTGTGGTTGCGATAGCTTTTCAAAGTGCTTATCGTGCCGAAATATATCAAAATGATGTTTTTTTATTTTTTAAAAATCATTTTTGAAATCAGCACATCAAAATGATCTAAAAACACCAAAACATATTAATTGAAAATGCAAAAAAAAAAAATTCAAATTTCGGCGATAAGCAGTTCCAATCGCAATGCCAAACAGGGTATTTGTTCGATGTATAAAAAAAAAACTCTCCGAGAGTTTCATGACATCAAAAAATAAAATATTAGTAGTAAATTAAAAAAAAATACATGTTTATGTAATTAAATAAATTAAAAATCATTTTTCATTTAAAATAAATTATAAAATATGGTTTCTAACACATAAAAATTAATCAGTTAAGCCGTGACTCGGATCATAGATTTGTTCATATTCAACAAAAAAAAATTAAAAGAAATATATTTTTATTTTAATCCATGAAGGTGTAATTGAAAAAACAACAGGTATAGAAAAATATAAATTTTGCAATCCACTGCGACTTGTCTTTATATGAAAAGGCACATGGTAATTTCAACATGCGATCTAGGCTATAGTTAAGTTAGACAATCAAGATAACTACAACATACTATAATTCATAACCCTACGATGCTGGGACCCGGGAACATGTTGCTTCGATGGTCTGTGAAGGACAATAAGTTAAGAATTATGTTCCTCTAAATATATTAAAATAATATTTTTTTTTAAAAAAAAATTATAATTAATATCAATATATCAAAATATAAATAAATAAATAAATAAATCATTTTTAAAGTGATTATCAAATACCTATTAAGTATTTATTTGCCACTATATTTAAAAAAAAATAAAAAAAATTATTTCTATTTTAAATTCAGTTTTTTTTTTATATTTTTATATCATGATGTAAAAAAAAAAAAAAAAAATATTATTCAACAGCGATTTCAAACATACCTAGGTGTGTCTCCGGAGCAATGTTTTGGTGGCTGGAAACCTGGGGTAATCTGAAGCATGTCGCAGCATTTATCTTTTTATTTCGTGACAAACATGCTGTCGTTTTTCATCAGGTCTAGTAAATAATCTATAAGGTAGATAACAGAGTGTCACTGTTATAATAAAAATAAATATTTTAAAGTTTTAATCTCTTTATTATGGTAAAAAAATTAGAAATGCTAGATAATTTATTTATGGTCCGTCATAAACTGGATCGTATTTTTTAAAATATATAAAAAAATTCATAAGCGTGGAGGTTTTTTTGCACAGTAAAATTATAGATTTTTAAACCTGTAATTTTAAAGGATAAAATTAAAAATAAAAAAACATTGACAGAGAATCATGTGAAAAAAAAAGAGAGACAAAGTTAAAATAAATATTATGACTATTGAAAAAAAAATTAAAAACCATAAAACTTTAATACCATAAAGATCCAGCTAAATTTACAGAACGAAGCCCACAATCTAAATATCCAACCGGCCCAGATGAAAAAACAAAAACCGCTATAAAAGGAAACGTAGCCGTTTCAAGCCGAAGCGAGAGAAATCAAATTCCAACATCCTGTAAACCTCACAAATCAAAATCCCTACCCCCAACCGGGAGCTTCTCTCCTTCATACTGTCGCTCTTCGTCTTCTGGCCAGCGATCTCAGGTCAGTCTCTGATTGTGTATTTCCTGCATAAAGCAACTCACCACAACCGTGGAAATCTTGGGGATAATTTTAGCATTCTTTATACTATAAAAGCCAATCAACTAGCAATCATGCTTCTTCTCTGTGTTTAGCAGGAATAAAAAAGGGTTTTTACTAACATGCCAGAAAATATAGATTCATAGTTGATTCGGGTTTATTTGTGGCAGATTCAATGATTTACACAGCGATTGATAACTTCTATTTAACTGATGATGAGCTACAAAACTCCCCGTCAAGGAAAGATGGAATCGATGAAGCTACGGAGACAACTCTTAGGATCTATGGCTGTGATCTTATCCAAGAGAGCGGCATTTTACTTAAACTGTATTTTCTCTTCTTTGCTTAATCATGTACTTTTATATATATATATATATATATTTCGTTTTTTGCTGATACCTTTTACTCATTCTGGTTCTATCTGTTTCATTATTTTTTATATATACAGACCTCAAGCTGTGATGGCTACCGGTCAAGTTTTATTCCACCGATTCTATTGCAAGAAGTCATTTGCCCGTTTCAATGTCAAGGTTAGAAGTGATATTTTCACCTGCACTTTTAAAGATACTAGAGACGGAGATTGATTTATTTTGTTCTAGCAGGAACAGTGCAAGATGTATAATTCCCACTTATCTGTCTAATATGTTTTTAGGATGTGCTAATATTTTGCAGAAAGTTGCGGCTAGTTGTGTATGGCTTGCATCTAAACTAGAGGAAAGCCCCAGGAAATCGAGGCAAGTCATCATTGTTTTCCACAGAATGGAATGCAGGAGGGAAAACTTGCCCATTGAGTTTTTGGACCTGAATTCAAAGGTTTGAAATTTCATACCACGTTGGCATAAAGATGCTTTATTATCATTCTATTCCCTTTGGCTCACAGCTGGTTTTAGTACTTCTGTTGTTAGGCACTTACACTCTTCTTTCCGTGTCAATAGAAGTTTGCAGAGTTGAAGATTGAGTTAAGCAAAACAGAGAGGCATATATTGAAGGAAATGGGTTTTGTTTGTCATGTTGAGCATCCCCACAAATTTATTTCAAACTACCTAATGACCCTTGGAACGCCTACCCTTGGAACACCTCAAGAATTAAGACAAGAAGCATGGAACTTAGCCAATGATAGGTACTTCTTTGAATCAAGCATTTTAAATGTATTGTTCTACAGCTATTTTGTGAGTTTTATGCGTGTAGCCTGTATATTCAGCTTGATGAATTTTTGTGCCATTACTTTTTCAGTGGCAAAAATAAATTATGTTCAACATGACCATCAATTTTGAAACAAGAATTATTTGTTTAGAGGTAGGGATTCCCTAAACAAAACTACAGCAGATATGAAATAATATTCCTAGCTTAGTTAAATAGCTAATCTGGATGTCAGTTTTCAGATAACTGCTTTTTTGCACTTTGTAATTAAATAGTCATTATGTTCTCAATAAAAAAGAGCATTTACTTTTTGACAGGATCCTATCAGCTAAAGTTCCTCTTCCTATGTAACTTATTTCCTCTGATTAATTGTAGCAATTGCATTATCTTTCAAGGCTTTTTTAATTGCTGGGCAAAAGATTGCCTAGTACTTGTAACATGAACTACGGTTATGGTGTGATAGTTAGCAAGGATTACAATCTTTTATAGGCTTATCTGGTTGCTTCTCTCTTCAAGCTATCAGTACATGATAGAATTGCACAGCAAGATGGTTAAAAAAACAGATGCAGCTTCTGCTCTTAAACTAATGGATTTTGGTGTAATTGCTTGTTTACTATATCTTCTTTTTCCTGGGACATACTAGTGTGCATTTTTGTTGGTAGATTTCTACATTAATCCATTTTCTTGGCAGTTTGCGGACAACTTTGTGTGTTCGTTTCAAGAGTGCAGTTGTGGCTTGCGGGGTTGTATATGCTGCAGCTCGTCGATTTCAAGTACCTCTTCCTGAGAATCCACCATGGTGGAAAGCATTTGACGCAGAGAAATCTGGGATTGATGAAGTTTGTAGAGTTTTGGCTCACCTATATAGCCTTCCTAAGGCACAGTATGTATCTGTCTGCAAGGATGGGGATTTTTCTTTTTCTAACAAGTCTTCAGATTCCCAATTGCAGCCGGTTTCAAAGGTGGTTCTGTTTTTCTTTTATTCTCAATTTGATTCCAAACCAACCTTTTAATTTTTGGCCTGTACAATATTCGCAACTGTCTCCTTGTCATCAAGGGCAGCATATTACCTCGTGAAAAAGCAAGTATTGCTCTTGTTTCCTTCAGAAAGAAAAAAACAACCTGACTGTTACAGGGATGCTTCATCATATGAACCCCTTGACTGAATTTATATTATCTCTGCTCTTTAATAGGAAATTCCACGGACTACTAGTCTGCCTGCTAATAATGATTCAACTGAACCAAAGGCAACTTCAAGTGGGGTTAATGTTGAATCTGGTGGATCCAAGGACATAGCAAAAGTTGCCTTAGACAGGCTGAAGGAATCTAAAAAGAGTGACGATGAATCCAAGCCTGCTGAGGGAGGTGCAAGAGAAGATCTCATTCCAAGATCGAAGTCTGAGCACAGAACAGAAGCAAGTGGTGACAAGAGCAAGGATAGGGACAGGGACAGGGAAAGAGAGAGGGATAGAATAAAGGCCCAGGATCGTGATAGGGGCAGAGATTCTGATCGGGAAAGGGAGCGAGATGAAATAGAAAGAGACAGGGATAGGGCTAAGGATCGAGGTCGTCATCGTTCAAAGGATAGAGGAAGAGAGTCAGGTCAGCTCCCAAGTTTGTTTTTGTCCAGATGTTACACTAAATCTAGGGGCTAGGCTAGCACTTCTCAGTTTAAAACTTGATACAACTTTAATTACTCTGGTAACACATTTCTAATTGTACATGTGATATTCTAATCTAAATGTAGGACACTCAGAGAAATCAAGGCATCACTCCTCACGTGGTATGTGTTTTAACTTTTCTTACTAGCCCCCCTTTTTTTTTGTCTTTTCTTTCTTTCTCCCGATATATGTAAATGGCAGTCCTCTCATCTACGACCATTCTGCATTTTCAGACCGTGACTACCACAGTTCCTCCTATTCATCAAGAGAGAAGGATCGGCATAGGCACCACTCATACGCTTGAACTGGTCATTGGCATGTGCACGCACTTCCTTTTTAGAGATGTTGCAGCAGGGACTGCAAATACAGTACTTGTAAATTAGCTTTGTTGTTAATTGTTATAACATGTTTTGTCTGTGTCCCATTGGAACATAAACAGAGGAGCAAGAAAACACGATCTTGTTTACAGTTAAATTGAGATCTGAAACATAAGAGATCCATTATGCTGGTTCCGCCAACCACTATCTGTTCTCTATTTCATCTGCCTTTTTTGTGTGAAAAAAAAATGTCAAATACTGTTTTTTTCATTTCTTTTCAAGTTACTATAAGGTGATCATGTGATTGTGGTTAGGCTAACCACCCCAATTTAACAGGAGGGGATGCAGATGCTGGGCTATTGGCTTAACCGTCCCTCGTGCTAAGTGTAGAGCGTGGACGCATTCAGTGATGAGTTGATTACTTTGCATATACTGGCATGTTAAATTGGAGGAGAATATCATATGGGATAGTAACATGCGATTTCATTAATATGACCATAAAAACATGCTGTTGTATTCAAGAGAACAATTGTTGCATGCCAAATCAATCATCTCTATCCGTTTCTCATACAGGTGGTGTAGGGCACCCAGTCTCGTTGCAGGAGAGAAACCTGCAGTGCACCGCACAAGCAATTTTACCGCCAGCTGAAGAATACAGGTTCAAGGCTCAGCGTAAACCAGATACTTCAGGTTGGGCTCTTAAGGGTAAATATTAAAAGTGATAAACAGATGTCTGGATGCACATTTTAATTCATCAAGAACTACAGCAAGAAAATCTCGTAGCTTAAGAACTTGCTCCTATCGAACTCCTAACCTTGGTAGTAAATGGCTAGTAAAGAGACAAGAAGAGCACGCGTTTGCAGCAACCCAGTTTCTTGTGATTTTTTGTTTTTAAAAAAACTATTCAGTGTTATGAGCAGCAGGCAGCGAGCGAGCGAGCAAGCAGGGCATGTCAAAGAAATATCAGAACGCAGATCCGCCATCCTTTGTCTTGCCAAGCATCACATCTTTAGCCTCGTTGATTTTTGAAGCGAGGTAGTGACTGCCACCCGCATCAGGATGGTTTGCTACCATTACTCTTCTATGTGCTTCCTTCACCTTTTCCGCCCCAGCGTTTTCCCTGCTAAAAAAAACCCATCATTCTAACTCCAATTATTAATCATAAATTTCAAGATAATCAAGCAAATAGCATCCATCAAGGAAGAATAATGATAAAAATTAATCACCTAATGCCAAGAATTAGAGCAGCTTCTCTTCTCGTCATTTTAGGCTGAAAACCACCGTCATAAAATTTGCGTAGTCTAGGTTTCGGTGGTCTCGCTTTAAATGATTGCCATGCCTGGATCCCGTATTTCCCTGCCAGAGCTGCTGCTGCTATTGCTAGGCCAGCCAGAAACGGCGTCGACTGAAAACCACTCCACGATTATTAATTTCACATCTATCATTATTTCAATCACCGGTCAAATCCAAAATTATTTCAAAGAAAATTCTAATCAAATCTGCTCACCATTTCTTTTTTAAATTTATAAATAGTAATAAATAGAGAGAAAATGAATACTGCTAAAAATTCTTCAAGGCTCTCTGTAGAAGAAGAAGAAGAAACAGTGAAAGAGCTTCTAGCTGATCATCTCCCAGTTTCTGTGGCGCTTTACAGTTCTAACCATTCACTGCCAGGTGTTGCGTAACATGAGGGTGATTACGTGGCTTTATGTTGTTTAAAATGGACCGGGCCACATGTTACGGCCCACAATATTTAGGGTTATATTTATTTCTATTCAGACGAAAAAACCCACCTAAACCCTCTCCTCCTACATTTGCCCTGATACTTCACTGCTATTCTCCAAGTCTCGAAAGCCACCAAACCCCAAGAGCTCAAGTTTGCTATTTTTTGAAGTAAGCATAAGGTGCTTTCTGGGTTCTTTTCTTTTTGAAGTCTTGTGTGCTCTCTTATAGAGACTTTGGTGATATTTTTGGGCAGGTAAAGGAAAGGGATGGGGAAACTAGGAAAGAAAGCAAGGAAGTTTGCAAAGAAGAATTTACAGTCAGTGCTTAAAAGGCAGAGGAAGGTCAAGTCTTTCTTCAAAAAGAAGGCCTCTAAAAGTATGCCTAACTTTGTTGTTTGTTGCTTTCATTGCATTCTTTGCTTTTGTTGTTGCCGTAGCTTGAATTTGTTGGGTAATTATTGGTTTAGGAGATGAGAAAGCTCAAGTTGAAGATTCCGATGGAGAAAGAGAAGAAAAGTATAGTGGAAGGTAAAGAAAGCAGGTGCAAATTAATGCTGCTGCGATTAGGCGCATTGTTTTGACCGTGAAAGATTGGGTTTATTTTTGTTTAGCTCTTCAGATATGATTAAGGGTGTTTCTTAAATAGTTCATCTGCTTCTTATTGATATCTGTTTTTTCTGTTTATGCTTGTTTTTGCTTACATAGGAAAATGATTTTGAGAATTGGGCTGTTTACTGATTTATTTTGTATGCAGAAACAATGAAGTTGAAGATTTTAAGGATATTTCCCTTGATGCGGTCTTCGGTGAAGATGATAGTGATATGGACGGGGATGATTCAGATAGTGACGGATATTTATCAGAGGTTTTGAAATATGTTATGCTAACTTTGTTTTTGGTAAACTTAATTTGGCACATTTCCTCTGCAAGGTGTTCTAAAATTGTTGGTCGTGGTATCTTATCAGGATACAAGCTGTTCATATAATGGTGAAACTAGAATTGAGAATCATCTGGAAGGTCAGGATATTATTTTTATTGTTTTTAAAATTTAAAATTTTCCCCTTTTATTTATGTTTTTAGTAATATGCGTGCAGAGTACAATGGTGACGGTGATTTATCAGTGCAGAACAAGGAAATTCATTTAGAACTGGCAAAGAAAATGAAAAGGCTGGACAACTTGAAAGCCAAGGTGATCAAATCATACATATTTTTATTATCTCAAAATAGAGTTGTTCAAATGTTTTATAAGATTGAGTAATGTTATTTATATAAAGTTAGAACTTCAGTTTGTGGGCTGACTATAAAATTTGTGAGTGCTAAAATTTAAACCTATCATAATCTAATTTTGATAGGGAATCTTGTTTTATTATAAACCCGTTTAGGCTTTGGACCATTTGTCTGGAATATGTGGTAGTTTTTTGGCTTTTACTTGCTTATCAGACAACCTACTGTATTAAGTTTCTCTTGTTAGTTTCTGCACTTAAAATATCTTCTAGGTAGCAGAATCTATTTTATATAGTTTCAACTAAACGTTGTCACTTATAATTTGACAGGATCCAGAATTTGCCAAGTTTTTGGAAAGCAACAAGGAACATCTGCAGACATTAAGGGATGAGGAAAATGTAAGCTTTGAAGTCTTGATTGTTTCCAGTATTATTATTATCTTTGATAAATTAAAGGTGTGGATTTTTTTTTGCATATTCCAAGTTCCATTCGCTTGTATATCTATCTTATGACTACTTGATGTTTATATCTGTAGCTGTCATCTATATTATTTTCCATAAGATCTGTTCTAAGAAAAAAGATATTTCTCCCACCATCAAAGTTTGTAATTTCCATTCATTTGAATCTTATATTCAACCGGTTTTGTGTCTATTGTATATTTTTCCACTTTATCAAGTTTTAACCATCTCTTCCTACACAGCAGTATTCAGATGAAGAAGAGTCTGATGAGGATGGCAGGGAGTCCACAAATGAAATGGGGAAGTTGAATAGCTCTACTGTTGATTCTTTGTGTAAACTAGTCAAGGAGCAGAATAATATTCCTGCTTTTGTAAGGCTATTAAACGGCTACAGGGCTGCCTGCCACTATGGATCTGAATCACCCACCATTGTTGAAGACAGCCACACTTTTAGCAAGATCTTGACATTCATGTTTCATGAGGCCGATAATATATTTCGTAAAATTCTGGGAATATCAGGCCCCAATGACAGGAAAGAGGCCATCTTGGAACTGAAGAATACTTCCAAATGGAAAACTTTGAAGCCAATAGTCAAGTCTTACTTGAGAAGTACTCTGTTTCTCCTAAATGAGGTTACTGACTCTCAGATATTAGCCTTCGCCTTAACCAGACTCAGAGCTTCTATAGTATTTTTTGCTGCCTTTCCTCTTTTACTAGGCAGACTCATCAAGGTATTTCAATCCTATACCGTTACAAATCTGTAACTAATGCTACTAAGAAACCAAGATAACAATGATTTTCTGGGGACTATGATAATAGCATCTTCATTTCATGTGTAATTTCTATATTACCAAGGCTTGCACAATTTTGCTTTATATTGGATGTTAGGGTATTGCAACTCTCGGGAATTTCAGACCTTTGCATCATTCAGTACTTGTTGCTTGGTGTTTTATGTCGATCTTATGTTTTAAGAGGTTGTGCCTTACCAAGACTTGAAATTGGATGTAGATATCAGTTCATTTATGGGCAACGGGCGAAGGAACTCTATCAGCATGCTCACTTCTCATCATCAAAGATGTGGCTGTTGTGTTAAACTCAAATTGCTTTGAAACCTGCATGATTAAAGCATACAAGGCTTTCATTGACCACTGCAAGTTTGTGGAGCCAGTTCTGTTTAAGCATCAACAATTTCTGAAAAGCTCCTTCATTGAGTTATGCTCTCAAGATCTGCAGAAAGCTCATAACAAGGCAATGGTTTCTATCCAGCAACTTGCTAGGATATTGCAGCTTGGTTTACGAACTAAGAAGAAGGTATTCACTCAGAAAGCTATACTGTCACCTTGTTTTGTTTAATCTTAACATCATTTTACATATTTCCTTGGTTGCATTGCTTATTGTCAGACTTTATTTTTCAACTTTAAAAAGTGAATTGATCAAAATTTTGTGCTGAAATGTTGCTTTAATGCAGGAAGCAGTTAAGAAGATATGCAGTTGGCAGTATGCTAACTGTTTAGATCTGTGGGTTGCATTTATTTCTTTGAATATACGTGATTATGATTTGCAGCCTCTGCTTTATACGATAATTCAGATCATAAATGGAGTAGCTGTCCTGTTCCCAGGACCAAGATACATGCCTTTAAGAGTGAAATGTGTCCAGTGGTTGAATGCTCTCTCTGAATCTAGTGGAGTTTTCATCCCAATTACATCATTTGTTCTGGATATTTTGGAATATAAAATAGGCAAGGAGAGTTCGAAACCTGGAAAAGGCTTCAGCTTTTCATCTGCAGTTAAGGTCAGTACAAATTTTACTTATCCTGAGCCTGGTTTCTTATATGGCTTACATGGTGGTGCTGTTTAGCTCTATGATATGTGTTCAAACCTTTTATACTTGTCCTCTTTTATTATCAAACAGCTGGTTTTTATAGTCCACTTGTTAATTCTCTGGCATTACGAATTCTGCATGCATGATTAAGCTGATAGTAGTTGTTTCCTGTGTAGTTACCAAAGCACTGGCTAAAATCTCGAAACTTCCAGGACGAGTGTGTTTTTTCAGCCATTGAGCTGTTGGCAGTTCACTTTGCTCAGTGGAGCTATCACATATCATTTCCTGATCTTGCAACTATTCCACTCATTTATTTGAGGAAATTCCATGAGGTTACTACTATTGAGAGTTTACGGCGCGTGGTGAAGCGTTTTATTGATCAGGTACATGATTTCTTTTCAAAGAGTAAGGTGTTAGATTATATCATATTTAAGAACGTTTAACTTTTGAGATTGCTCTTGGGAAATGGTTCGTAGGAATTTGGTAATTAATATAAGAGGAAAATAGTCTTGCATTATAGATATGTTTAGAGCTCTTTGATTCCAAGCTGATAAAAGTAATGGGCTCATAAAACACTCAGGCTTTTGTTGAGAGACAAGAGGTTTACCTTCCTGGCCACTTGGTTCTTTAAGCTGAGTATCTAGGCCTTTCTGGGCATGGCGAGATCCTGAGTTGTAAAGCATTCAGTCTGGTCTAACGAAAAGGATTTCTTAAGAGGTTGAAACTTAGTTTATATTACATGTTGGCATAAATGCTTGAAAACCATAATCATTGATATTCAGCACTGCTTTATTAACAAAATGGATGTGCAGATTGTGTAGGGATCTTTTTTTATATTTTTGTTGAGATGCATGGTGATTCTTGGATGGATGTACGATTCCCATAACACTGTTTCTCGTACTTGTATTTAACTGAAGGTAGAGCAGAACATTGAGTTTGTCAGGAAGAAGAGAGATGAGGTTACTTTTTCTCCGGATGATCAGCAATCTGCTGAATCATTTCTTCAGGTCTCTGTCCCTCTCCTTTTTCTATGCATCCATCTGTGACCTCTTCTCATGCAGGATTTAGTAAATGTCACTTGTTCTAAATTTGATTTCTGGTTACTGTGCAGCTTGAAAAGAGCGGTGGCAATGCTCCATTTACAAAGTATTACACGAGTGTAATTGAAAAGGCTGGTTCCAGAAATCTGGTTATGAATGGAAAAATAAGGTGCGCTGCTATTTGACCTTATTTTTCACCCTTAATTTGCGGCAGCGAGTGGCTTGTGCTGTTATGGCGTCAGTTTTTTAGGCACCTCCCCCCTGCTATGAAAACCGTTTAAATAAGCATGGGGCAAATGAATGGGGCATATTTTGACATATTTGGGCCTTACAGAAGTTGAACTTCCAACTTACTAGTTGGTGTGGGCTGGGCTGTTCTCACTGTGAATAAAACTGAACTGGTAATTGAGTCATTCTGTCGCTCAATGCCACATTTTTGGTGATGTTGATATCCAATGACACCTGGAAAAGGAAGTCAAATACTTTTAACTATATTTGCATAGGGTTCGTGTCTGTGTCCAATATAGTGAGATGCCAATTTTTCTCAAATTGGATTTGGTTTATTTAATTGAGATTTCAATATCCCTGTCATGTTAGGCCAAGACCAGAAGAAATAAGGTAATGCAGGGTCAGGCCCAGTGTAATTGTTTCTACTAGGATTTCCACGCCATATTGTCACTGCATTGGTCACCATTGCGAGCATGCCCCTTGTAGCTGCAACGTTGTAAATCTCTAGTAATTCTGTACTTGACTATGATATTTAAAAGCAAAACTTGGAAGGGTTTTGGTTAGTGGTTAACTAAAACAGTGATATTTTTTTTTAGCTCCCTGGAGCAGAAGAAATCAAAAGGAAAGAGGCAACAAATTCCAAAGAACGCAATGGATGTGGATTTGGCTGTTAATGCTGAAGGAAATTCACATTAAAATAGAACTATTTTGATGAGATGTAAACAGTGGAGAGAAATGGAAGAACTTCAGTTTTCCTGCCACGCCATAATTGATGTTTGTAAGATCATAAAAACTTCCAATTTTGGTAATTATAGTGTCTTACAGCAAATTTGAACTGCGTCTTATTTAGCCTTAAAAGACATTCTGATCTTCAAACAGGGTTCAGGTTCATTTTTTGTTTAGATTGTAAGATGTTAGGTCTGAATCCTTAGTGAATCCTTCTCACCATGTTTACGAGAAGAAAACTAATAGTTTTGGGTTAATATTTGCTGTCTAAAGATAGTTTGTTTGTCCAAGCTTGTGAAGTTAGAACCAAGAGATAAAGATATGAAGCCCATCAAAGGTTAATTTCATTTCTTGTATTATGTGATTAATGATGGCCAATATTTGGTCAGTATCATATTATTTTTGCTTGTGGCTAATATATTATACATTGAGACATAACTGAATCCATCCCATACAACCATTGTCGTTCATGAAAACTGCTGTTCTATTTCCATGACATGGCAAGCATGAACTCCATGCCCCTGAAATGCAAAGTCAACTTACTTTATATATATATATTGGTTTCCTTATATTATAATGTGTAATGACATCCTGAAATTAATGATCAATATCGTGCCAAGGGGAATACATGCATACAATATATATATCCACTCAAAAATTATGATCTAAGCCATGTTCACGCATTCCCTGGGAACAAAATTTTGAATGCTATGCGCGTCTCTGATTGAATAGTTTTTAACCTTTCGCCATCCCTGCGTCCCTGTTGAATGTTTGGGAGCCACCACCCAATTACACCCTTCTGTGATTACAAAAAACGACGATCATCTTGGTTTACTGTCACGTTTCAGTACACGGTCAATTTTGGCCTGCTGAACCATACATGCTGCCAAGGCTTCGCTAACCACTCACACAATCGGTGCGCAACCAGATGATGCCTTAGCCGTGGCGTTAGAATGTTGACTGTTGCACCCCAAAAACTTAAGGAAACTCCACGAACCTTTCCCTCTCTTATCCCCCCTCCTCGTCTCAATTACCTTCTCAGATTGAAACATCCTCGATGGGCTCTTCTTGCTCTGCCTCATCTTGATATCACTTAACTCCATCTCCATTGGAAGTCTTCCAACTCCGAATGCCAAAGGGTACCATCTTGGCTTCATCGGGGTCGCTAGTACTGATACCCTCTTCATCGAAAAGCCATACTTATCATCACATTTCCGTGTTGCGAACCCATGATTCTCTGATAGAGGCTCTTGCAAAGTCTTGGCACTCTTTTCCCGTAGCTGTTTTGATGATGTAGTGTTTGACTGGTTGAAAGAGGATGGTTTCCATGGGAAAATGAAGCTCTTCTTCGTATTTTTAGCTTCTTTTGTGCTTTCCAGGTTCTGTGTTTTTTCTGCTACTGTTTCTCCTTTGCAAGTAATGAGCTTTCCACAGAAGATGATTTCATCTTTGGGATAAGTAGAGGCAGTGAAGTCTTCGCTGAAGAACTCGAAGAAATCTTGATCAAAAGACAATCCCAAGCTTTGATCTTCTTTGGAGAAGTCATCCCAGTTAGAAGCATAACCATTTAATGGAAGATCACAGAGAGAGAGAGTTTCTGCTGCATCATCAAAATCTTGCAACTCGCTGTTGTCATGTTCAGGTTGAAAGCTCATTTCTTTTACAACAATTGTGAATATCAAACAATGGCAAGAAAATTCCACGAAGAACTGAGAAGAGATTCTTGAAAGAAGCCTGTAAATGGCTTTGCTGTAGATTGATGAGAAAAAACTGGCCAAGTTGTCACAACTATATATAAGCAAGGAACTTGAAGGGAAGATGCTATGGCATGCAGCTTAAAAACAGTTTGTCGGGAAGGAGTGGGGCCGGCTTCCAGATTGTCAAGAACAAGTAAGATGAAATAAATGAAAGTAGCAGGTATCCAGAATATTCATACTATTCTTGATTTTAGAAACTCTTTCTAGAAGAGTAGGCGCGCGGTCATCGATGAACAAAATAGGATCTTATTGTCTTCAGCTTCTAGTTTTTCTATATTATTTTATTTTCATGTAATAATTTAAATTATTAAATAAAATTTTAAAATATAATTTGTATTATTTTTTAATATATCTCCACAAATAAAAAAATAAACTTGAAATTTACACAAATTCACAATATTTTATACTTAATTTTTATCAAATAAAATGAGTATAAGAAGAGGTCAACAAAACTTTAATACTATAGTAAAGAATTATGTCGTATAAAAATTTAAGCTGTTAAATTAGACTCTAATATATGATTTATATTATTTTTTAATAATATTATTTTTAATATTAAAATTTTAAAAATACATATGATATTAGTGTATTAAAAAAACATTAATTAGAAATGATTTTTTTGAAAATAGTTTTAAAATATAAAAACAAACAAGTTATTAATGAAAATGCAACATTTGTCGGACGTAGATGTGTTTTTTAGAAAAGAAGAGTGGAGGATAAGTGTAGCTTTCGTGTGATGTGCGAGTGATACGTGCGAGTTCCATTATTTTCAAGGTCCCAAGCGGTAGTCTTGTAAACAAATACAGGGCATCGTCTGCGGTGGCTTCCAATTGCAAGGAGAGAGGATATTGACTTTTCTTCTTCTTCTTAACATGATAAATAAGGCGACTGCTATAGTTTTTTTAGACCTGTGGGTCTGCATTGATTAACCATTGATTGCTGTTGTGTCCTCCACGTGGAACGTGTTGACATCTAGCAAGTCAATGGACTCGTCAAAATATTCTTGATTAGCAAGTCTTGGGTAATATTTTTTTCTTGGTTACCAAGTTATTTTTCTTCGTTGCCAAGTTATTTGATCGTTTGGAAATGCTATCGATTTTATTTTTTAAAATGTTTTTTATTTATAGGTATATTAAGATTAATATTTTTTTATTTTAAAAAAAATGAAACTTACTATAAAACCCCTAATATGTCGGCACTGTTATCGTTTGAGAATTTGTTTTATGCTACTCTCTGCATGGAAAATGAAGGGATTCGGAAATGAGTGTGCGAAGGTAACCTTTTTGTTAGTTTATATTTTGTCACAAAAAAACAATAATTTAAACAATGAGAGTTGCGTCTGTTTTAAGACCAATGGTTGCAAGTTTTACCATTTAAGCTCGGTTTAGAGTATGTTAGGTATTAATTTTGTTTTTGTAATTGAGGTTTTAAAAAAACAGTTTTATGAAAAATACTTTACTTGTAATTTAAAATAATTTTTAAAGTATTTGGTTAAAATAATGGTTGAGTTGAGGTTAATGAACAACAATTTCAAGTATTTAGTCACCAAGTTTTTCATATTACTTTCAACTTGTGAAATTATTTTAAAGTATGCTTGTATTGTTTTTTAAATATTTAATAATTATAATAATAAAATATAATTAAAGTAAATTAGACATTTATTTTTATTCTTTTATCAAACTACTTGTAATTTCATTACAAACTATAAATCCGTACATGAAGGTCTTTGCGATCCCGGAACAACATATAGTAAAATATTATTCGAAACAAAATTAGGATTGCGAGACAAAAATTATATTGTGATCTCCTTGTAATATATTTATTTATTGTAATTAATTTTTAGATTATATTAATATTAAAAATATATTTTATATAAAAAATATAATAAATAATAATATATTTTATTATTTTAAAAATACATTTGTTATTTCCCACCCCCTACACCAGCCCTCAGCTCCACTACAATGCACGGAAATCAATAAATTATTGTTTTCTATTAAACTTTGGTTTAATAGTAAAGTAAATGGTTCAACATCAAAAATTTTATTTTTTAAAATTAACTAAATACTCAGTCACTCGATTTATTTATAACATCCGGTTACAGCACAGAGATAAACACCATGTTATTTCATAATATTTTTTATAGCCAGGAACTCAACAATGTGTCGTTATTTTACATTTGATTAAATGCCCTTAAAGGATGGCATTTAGATATCTTACTGGGCAAGAGAAATCAATGACGAAAAATAAAATCATGCGGTGCTGATTTGTCGTTGACAAAAATATAGTTTGATGTCACTTGCTTTCGTTGCTGGAGAAAATTACAGAATTAATGACAATATTAACGTTTTTAATTATAATTGACGGTGTTAATTTAACTCTCTAGGTGATTTCCCAACTGTTAACTCCAATAGTTACATTATATTTCAAAAATATTTTTTATTTTAAATTTAAAAAAATAATATTTTTAAATTATTTTCATATACTGATATTAAAAATAATTTTTAAAACATAAAAAATATTGTTTTAATGTATTTTTGAGAAAAGAAACTTTCTTAAAAAAAACAAATCGGTTTTTCAAACTACCTCAATTTTCGTATGAATACCACCTCTTTTTTCCTTAATATTTTATTTTATTAGTTTTGAATTGATTATGATAGTTTATTTTAGTTGGTAAAGTCAGCGTCATACAAGTATAAAGATGGTTGGGCGTGGCTTATACGAGGCTCCTTTTTGCTTTTCTATAAGAAACTCAAAATCATGCTGACTATGCTGTTTGTGTATAATTTCATACGACCGCATACGAGAAAGAATAATACGAGATAATGCTAACCCTAACATTATCTTCTCTAATTTACCCAAAAATACTGTGAATATTGCTTCTCTTCGCGCGTAAAAGGGATTGGTTTCGTATGCTTTTCCTGCAATGCATTACATAAAACGTAATTCCAATATCCTTGCAATGAATCAAAGGTATGGAGTTTATAAAGCTAATAGAGACACGGAAATATTCCAGGACAAAAGCTTCGTGCACAAGCTCTCTGTTGATTTATGACGTCCTGACTTCACAGGGGTCACAGGTTTGATTTCCTGAACATTAAAAACACGATGTGTCTCTGTTGATATATTGGAAGAGTAGGATACGTCTGATGGGGAGATGGAACTCACTCTTCTTCGTATTTTCTAGCTTGTCTAAATTTTCTAGATTCTGTTCTGTCCCAGCTGCCTCCACTGTTTCTCCTTTGCTGGTTATGATCATTCCACGGAAGATGAAGCTGTCTAAGGAATTTATGAGCTGTAGAGGCAGCCCCATTCTTCACAGAGAAACCCGAGGAAATCTTGATGATCAAAAGAGAAGCATCGATCTTGTTTGGAGAAGTTATCCCTGTAAGTGCTATCCCAGATGCTTAATGAAAGATCAGCAAAGCAAATGAGACTTTATTTTACATCTCCAGAACCATTCAAGCCAGTATATTTCTAGCGTGCATTGTTTCACGAGGGTTAAATTCCTTGGTGCTGCTAATCACTGTATCAGAAAAACAGCCAAGAAAAAAGTTATGGATGAAGTGAGTGATCAATGTATGGATCGATCATTAAAAATTTCAAATTTTAGTTAAACATTTCAAGGGGAAATTAAGTTTGACAGACAGGAAAGAACTTTGGTTCTTGCTGATACAATTGGCTACTTCTTCTAGAAGACTAGGAATACAGAATGCATCATGGGCTTGAATCATTCTACATCTCTTTGATTTATTAACGGTCAAATCAGTTTTTTCCACTCCTTACCGTGTTTTTTCGCTAGATTTTAATGACGAGACTCGTTTAGGCTTGGCTTATAAGTTTTATCTTTTCTTTTAGCTTCCTGTGAACTAGTTATAGAGTAATCAAGCAACTTCACCTGCTTAATTCTTTTTACCCTAGGGACACATGAGTTAAAAGATGGACGTTAGAATCTAGATTCTAAATAGTTCACGGGTTCAAATCTCATCATCTTTATTTTATTTAATAAAAATCAAATACAAAGTAGTAAGCTTGTGCAAGTTTCTAACCCAAAAACCTTTAATTCGAAACAACATATTAGATAGTAATATAAATCATATTCTAAGATCATTGCTGCTAGTAACTTCAATTTTTAGATGAAATTTTTACTTCATACTTATGAAATATACAGATGAAGACGAGATTATCACTTGGATGAGGTTTATTGTTTCGAGCTCTTTGGAGCGAATGCCACCATCTAGTATATCGTCGATGTTAAGACTTAGGGTTAAGATCATTGGTCATGATATAGTTTATTCAACAATCCATTATCAGATTATATGTTTGAATCCAGTGACAGAGAATTCAAACAATTATATTTGAACTGTTTCGAAGATAGAGTTGATAAGCTATAATCAAATCATATTTTATCTTATCGCTCCAATATGAAAGGATCTTGGTCGGATTAATTATGAGGACAATTTTCGAACACATTCTAGTTTAAAATCAGATAAATATGTACAGTACTGAAGAACATATATGATACATCCTCTGTATTTTTTATTTTTTTCTATGAATAGATTAAACTTGCTACCAGAGCTTAACTCAAAACTTGTGGGATGCAACCAAGTGAAGCGTTGACCATTAACAAACCCCACAAAATCTTCTCTCTTTCCTCTGCTACTCTTGCCCGTTTGATCACTCTCATCGCCAGATGGAAACATACTTGATTGAGTTGGACCTCTCTTACTTTGCCTCTTCCTGATATCGCTCAAATCCATCTCCATGGGAAACTTCTCAACTCCTAATCTAAATGAGCGACATCCTGTTTTCATCAAGAACGATACCTTTCTCATTGGAGAATTATACTTATAATCAACACTTGATCTCCTGGTCGCATACCCTTTTTTAGTACTTTCACAAGCCTCGCCGCTCCTTCCTCGTTTCTTTTTCGTTGGTGAAGAACAGGTTTCTGGCACAGTTCTTTCAGTTGATTTACTGAAAGAGTGCGATAGTTTTGGTGGGAAGACGGAGCTCTTCTTTGTATCTTCTGGTGGTGCTGTGATTTCCGGGTTCTGCTCTGTTTCAGTCACGGCTGCTTCTCCTTTGTAAGGTATGAGCTTTCCACAAAAGATTATGCTGTCTGAAGAACAAGTAGAGCTAGCAGTCCTGGTGAGTTCTTCACTGAAAAACGGAAATAAAACTTCATGATCAACAGAGGAGCTTCGATCTTGTTTGGAGAAGTCATCCCAATAAGTGCCACTGTTGTTCAATGAAGGATTGGAAAATGAGAATGTTTCTTCCACGTCTTCAAAATCTTGCAAGAGGGGCGTTTCTTGAACTCGTCCAGGTTTAAATTCCTCGGTACCAATCATTGTGTGATCAGAAATTGGAGAAGATAAAAAAGATATGGATCGGGCAAGTAATCAGTGTAAGGAAGGCATGCTGAAAAAAGTTTGATGGGACAATCATGAAGAACAGGTGCACACACATATATAGCAGGGAAAGAGATAGACATAAGGAAATGATTTTTGGTTTTTGTTGATGGAATTTGGCTATTTCTAGAAGACTTGAACGTGTGTTTGGAAATGTTCTTGAAAAGTATTTTAAAAAATATTTTAGCTTTTAATGTTAAAAATAAAAATATTATTCTTCTATTTTTCTAAATAAAAAGTAATTTTTAATTTGACGTCTAGATGCTTTGTAGGGTTTGATTTTTTCTACATTTCCTTGACGACATTATTTGTTAACTGAACTTTCCAAACTGCTGTGTTGGATTCCAGGTCAGCCTTTTAACATTACATTCAGCGTTGACTTCTACGGTATTTTATGGTGTTTAAATTAATAAATTTTATTTAAATATACCGTTTGACGCAATTGGATTGTCTAAGAAGCTGTTTCAATTAATAAATTATTTTTAATATACCGTTTGATGCTATTTGATTGTCTCAAAACGTCATTTACATATTCAATTAGGTTTAGCCTAACCATAAATACTAATTAATTCTTTATTAATACCTTAATGTCCCAATTGAAAGGATGATTTCACACAGTAAGATGGGATTAATAAACAGAGCAGGCGGTGGGATTTGTGTCACCTTTTCAAGAACTCGGCTCCTCCTTTCATAGATTTTTAGTATTATATTAGTGATTATTTTTAAAAATATTTTTATATAAAAAAATATTTTTTTAATATGTATTTTTAACATTAATATATTAAAAAACTAACAATACTAAAATTTTATTGACAAGTGTCAATTATAATCAAGTGTTTTTTATGAAATATTTAAAGGCATGTTCCTACATAAGTTAAAAGGAGCAGACTCTAAATTTTGATCTCAAATTGAGAAAACAAATCTTTTTAACTAACTTAACTCTCGCACTAAACACTCAACACGACGTCGTTGTCGACCTGCCTTCGGCAGCACGTATTTTCTCATCTCTCTAAAATTTTCTCAATGTACCCTCTTCAAAGCACCTGACGAATCGAATCCTTAAATCGGAGTGTGGACACGAACATTTTTACTCTCTCACACCTTCCCCAAAGCGCGTGATTGCTACTTCAAGATAACGATAAGTTCCCTATCATATATACGCGGGTTTGTGCGAGTGATATAGAGACATTTATAAAAGTAACGGAAGGATATAACGGGTATTATAAATTTACGAGCTTTAAGCCCACACTATGCTGTAGGGATTAAATTTTTTTATTTAGATTTAACATATAATTTTAGTTTTTAGTTTTTAGTTTTTATTTTTTTAATTTAGTTTTAATCCCTTGATTTTTTCAATTCTTCTAAGATAGTTTAAATTTTTTTATTTGTATCTATATATCTTTATTCTTTATTTAGATTTTTAATTTTTATTGCTATTTTTATTTGTATTAAATGCAACTCGCATTAAAAAACATAGTAAGTTTAAATTTGGTAGTGTAAAATAAGAGTGAAACTCTTTTTTATGCATGTATAGTTAAACATAAAATATTTGAAACACTACCACAGGTAACTCTTTCATTTTATCTTATTTGAGGCTGTAAAATTTAATTTATTGTGTAATAAAAAAGTAAAATTATCGGGACACCCTCACTAACAATTATTGGTTTTTGTGTTATTTAAGGGTATTATAATTATTGTACCTTGCACAGAAATGAAAAAAATAAAAATATCTTTGATACCATGATATTATTTTAAACACATTTTACATAATAAAATGAATATATAAAAAAACTATTATATATTTTTAGAAGTTCAACAACGCCGCACGTGCTATTCGAAATGTGCATGAGCTTTGAAATTGACGTCGTACCCGAAGACGTTTCCACAACACTACTACAAAAAATATAATTAAAAATTGATAAATTACCAGCACACCCTTATAACCAACTTTTGGATCTTGTCTTATAGGGATATATAAGCTTAAGTTGGCCGAGAGGCCGTGGTTATAAAAAAATGTATAAGTGAAAGAAAAAAAAATATAAGCGTGAAAGCACTGTTATAATTCATATTATTTTAAAAAAAATCAGCTTGGAAATTAGTCATGGTGTGTTTGAGCTGGTCTGGAGATTCTGGATATAAAAAAGTATATAAGTAAACAAAATAAAAGTATAGAAAAAAGGTACAAGCGGGAAAAACTTTAGAGAAAAAAAATATAGGTCCAGCGATTGTCGTGGTACACATAAGTTGGTTTGAACACCCTAATTATCAAAAAAATTAGATATGTGAATTAATCGTAGTGCGCTCAAGACACCCTGGTTAAAAAAATAAAATATATATATAAGTGGAAAAGGAAAAAAGAACATAAAAAAGTATAATGGGGCAAAAAAATATTTTGAAAAAAAAAACATAATAAGATAAAAAAAAATGAAAAAATAAACATGATAAGGAAAAAAAAGGTAAAAAGAAGAAGAAGTAAAATCAGGGGAAAAAACATTTTAGCTGGAAGGCACTATTGCAATCAACGATACTATGTGTGGGGAGCTAAGTGCTTTCTCCACACCATTTACAATCCATGTTGCTAAAAAAGATAAATTCGGTCCAGGAATTAATCATGATATGCTTGAGCTGATCCAAAGAAACCAGTTACAAAAAAAAAAAATATCGGTTTTGTGATAAGGAAAAAAATGTATAAGTGAACAGAAAAAGTATAAGGAAAAAAAATTAGAAAAAATAATAAATTAGTCAGGGGATTAGTCGTAAGTGCACGCAAGGTGCCCTGAACACCTTGGTTATCAAAAGAAATTTGGCTAGAGAATTAGTTATCGTGCGCTTAAGGTGGCACAAAGATTCTGATTATAAAAAATTATACAAGTAAAAAAACAAAGACCATGATTATAAAAAAATATACAAGTTAAAGATAACAAACAAAAAAAAGTGAAGCATGAAAGCACTTTAGCAAACCATATTGTTTTAAAAACAAATTCGGTTTGGGAATTAGTTGTGGTGTACATAAGCTGACACGTAAACCCCAGTTATAAAAAAAAAATATAAGTGAACAAAACAAAAATATAAGAAAAGCACTTTAGCAAAAAAAAAAAAAAGGTCCGAGGATTAGTGTCGGTACACATAAACTGGTCTGGATACCCTGGTTATAACAAAAAAAATTAGATCCGGGGATTAATTGTGGCGCTCTTAACCTAGCTAGGATACCTCAATCATAATAATAATAAAAAAAGTAGAAAAAGAGAAAAATTAAAAAAATATATACAACAAAAAAAAATATTTCATGGAAAAAAATGAAAAAAATATAATCAAGAAAAAAAACAGGAAAAAAAAGCTATAAAAAATGAGATCCGAGAATTAATCATGTTATGTTTAAGCTAGCTAAACTTTATGATTATACATATATATATATATATATATATATATATATATGTATATATATATATATAGGTCGAAAAAGAAAAAAAATAGAGTATAACAAAAAAAAATATTTCACGGGAAAATATGATAAAAATAATAATTAGAAAAAAAACTATATAAACATAAACAAAAAAAACTGCAAGAAACAAAAAAAAGTAATAAAAAAAGCAAGAAACAAATAAAATGAAAAAAAGAAAGAAAAGAAAAGATAATCCGGAAGTAAAAAGAAAAATAATAATAAAAAAAAAGCAAGAAACAAATATAATAATAATAAAAAAGGAAAGATAATTCGGAAGAGTAAGACATTTTTTTTTATTGAAATTCACAGTAAAATATATGAGGGGTTTCTCCATATATTTTAGCTTATTGTTAATTTGGAGGACATTTCGGAAAGAAAAGGTATCATATGGTAATTAAAATAGATATCTCAAACCTCACACTCTCTCTGCACCTTCCACCACCACTGTTACCCTGCTTCTTATCTCTCTCGCGGCTAGGGTTTAAGCAAAACTTCTTCAGGTCAGATTACTGTATCCTTGATGTATCTCTGTTTGCCATTCTATTTTAATCAAAATTGCGATATTAATTGCTTGCTGATTAGTGTAATTAAACTTCTTCAGGACTTGATATTTTGTTTATATAATCTAGGCCATGATTTAAATCTATTGCTATGTGCTTCATCTTTTGTATGACCGCTTACACTGGATTTGGACTATGAGTTTTTGTTTTATTATTAGTATCTCACGGATGGTTTTAACAATTCATTTTCATGCTAGCAGTTCAAGAAAATCAGTCCGTCATGGGTAAAGAGAAGAGTCACATGAACATCGTGGTCATCGGCCATGTCGACTCTGGTAAGTCAACCACCACCGGACACTTGATCTAGAAGCTTGGAGGTATTGGCAAGCGTGTCATCGAGAGGTTCGAGAAGGAAGCTGCTGAAATGAACAAGGTCATTCAAGTATGCCTGGGTGCTTGACAAGCTCAGGGCTGAGCGTGAACGTGGTATTATCATTGATATCAAGTTTGTTAATACTGTATCTGTTTTTGGTTGTGCTGTTTATATAAAATTAATTATATATATATATATAAATTAAAATATTAATTTAATAAGTATAATTAAAATTCAAGATAAATTAATTTGAAATTATACAATACAAACATAAAATCAAACAAATATAATATCAAAATTAGAAGAAAAAAATCATAAATTAATCAAAATAAAGAAGATTTTAAGGCTAGAACGGCATACCAGAAACAAAACCGAGACGTTCTAACCAAAATTTTTGGAATAGACTGGAATTAAAACTAAGATAAAATAATATCGTTTTGTCTCAATTTTATTAAACATAATAGAATATTTCAGCTGTTCTTAACGGAAAAAAAAAAGAATTGACAATCCTGATTGATATTGCGCTGTGGCAGTTCGAGACCACCAGGTACTACTGCACTGTCATCGATGCTCTGGACACCGTGACTTTATCAAGAACATGATAACCGGAACCTCCCAGGCTGACCGTGCAGTCCTCGCCATCGACTCCGCCACTGGTGATTTTGAGGCCGGTATCTCAAAGAATGGGCAGACCCGTGAGCATGCTCTTCTTGCCTTCACCCTTGGTGTCAAGCAAATGATCTGTTAATGACAGTCTCCATATAATTCCAATTTAGAACTTATATTAAACATTGCAAAATTATATTCACTTGTTGATTTTAGACCCTTCAAGTGTATATGTTTCCGATCATAACGAGTTTTGAGAAAAATAATTGTCTTTTAAATTTAATAAAATCAAATCATCAAATAAAACAAAAACAGTACATGACATTAATATATCTCATTCATAAAAGACATTTTACTTTACTTTAAACTATTAGCGGCAAAGGTTTTCAACCTATATAATAAATTTGTAAAATCATAATATATTTTTTATGTGAATAAAAGATGCAAGTTTAGATCTTTTAATAAACATGGAACATACTTATGATCTGTATAAACATAAATATATATTTTAAATAATAATAAATATAACGATGAATGAGATTTAAAGAATCTTTAAATTTGTATTGAAATAAATATAAAAGATGACACACACACATATATCTTTTGTTTTTTTTATGAACAAATCAAATATAATTATCTATTTAAAGCTGAAAATGATGAACAATTCATGCCGATAACGTTTTATAAAACTAACTATATATTTAAAACACATAATATAATCAATAAAGTTGATAAAATAATTAAGAACAATGAAAACTAAAAGACTAAGAAGATAATATTTTTATTCAGTATAATTTTTTAATATTATATATATATATATATATATATATATATATATATATATGTTATTTATTTTCTCAACGATGCATCGATTATAGACATATATACATAAATCCTTGTAAACTCAAAGAATATATAAAAAAAAATATAGATTAAATATCTAAAAACACACACATGTATAACGTAGTTGCCTTTTAAATTATTTCTAATTAAAATAATAAATATATTTTTATATTAATATATTCACATGATATAAATAAATGAATAAATTTTCACAAAAACACGACAGCTGTGCTACAATACACTCTCTTTAGACCAACCTAAAAAAAAAAATATTATAATTATGAACGTGAACGTGGTCGTTTTCCCGTGGGCCTTATTCTATTGGCACGTGACGTGGCCATTTGCAGATGAAAGTTGACCTAAAGTTCTTGATAACAAAGTACGAGAACGATGACAGATTCCAGTTCGGGTAGGTACTTTAGTTTTTTTTTTTTATTATTATTTTAATAATATTTTTTTACCTTTAAGATTTGTTTTTAACACCGACAAATTTAAAAATATTAAATTAAACTGATCTAGAATAAAAAAATAATCGTGCAAAGCAGGTTAAATTGCAGTCTAGAAATATACTCGCGAAAACCTTGTTATTATTATTTTTTTTACAATAAGATTCTTTCGTCTTAGTAAATGATTTATTGATTCAATAAGTTACTCTCCCTCACAATATCTCGTGACCCGAATGGTTTGCTGATTATAATTTATGAACCGGGTGATTCCTATGAAATACACGTGAATGTCGCTAAAAAAAATTATAATATCTCAAAAAATATATTTTATGAATTTAAATGGACGAATAAATTCTAAATATCTTAAATTTTTATAAAAATATACATAATGATTCAAACTTTTTACAATCCCATATATAAATTTGATGAAACAGCTAAGTTATTTCTACTTTTTGATGTTGTGTTTTTCTTTTATTATATTGTTCAATATTTGATCGATTTGAAATTGATTTTTTTATTAGGTTATTTAATCTCACTTCATGAGTTATAATTTTAACGGGTTGACTCGTATATTTTTTTTTTAATTTCACCTTACAATACTAAGTTGATTAAAATTAAATTTCATGATTTATTTTAAATTATTTTTTATTGAATTTTTCTAGTCGCATGATCATGGCTATAGATTTTGCACATCTACATGAGTTATATCAAGCTATTTGTTTTTTCTTTTTTTTAATTAAGTTTATTTCTAGCTTTATTCTTGAGTATTAATTTAATTGAAAATTAAATTCCATTATATTTTTTTTTTTTTTTTTTACAAAGTTACTTGAATCTTAAATCTAAACAAATTAATCAAAATTTACACTAGTCGATTTATCATGCTGCAGTATTAATATTAAAAAAATTGTTTATAATTTCTTTTGTAAAACTATATTTTCCATGATTATCCATGTTATTTTTAAATCCATTAAGTTAATCAATTCATATTAGACCTACCTTTTATGATTTAATTTTTTTACTAAAAGAAAATAATAACAATAATTAAATATTTTTTTATATATTAAAAAATTAATTTAACAATATAATATCACAACACATGTCAATAGTTTTGCTTATATTAAAAAAATAATTTCATCCACAGTATAACGCGTTTCAATAAAGTAGTTAACTATTTGTTCATCTTTCTTTTGAAAGTGAATACCGGGTAATTTCTCCCATGGTCTTATAGAGATGATTCCTGAAAAGACCTGAGGAGAGGCCGTTGATAGTAGATTGCGAGAGAAACAAGTGAAGGACATTTAAGGAAAGACAAATGCATCTAATGTGCTATAAATAACTACAAACCCTATCACCTTTTCCTCACTCTCACATTTGCTTCTCCTTTTTATATCCTCTCGCGGCTAGGGTTTTTGCATCCTTCTTCAGGTTCGCCCCCAGCCTCTCATTTCTCTTGTTTCAATCACGCCTTTTGCCTGACTTGATTCTGTCTGAAACCTCATCACCACTGATGCTCAGTTCATTGCATTGATTAGCATTTTTAACTTTAATATGTGGTCTTGTTCTGTATTTTCAGCTATTAATCTGTTTTGTTTTGACTGTTAAGGCCTTTTATTTGCTTTGAAGATCGATATACGCAGATATAGTGGATTATACATGATTTATATGGATTTAGCATGCTGTCATTGTTTTATGGATAGATCTAACTAGGTGTTAATTTGTAGGACTGCTTTTTACCTGTCATGATTTTCTTTGTTTTTTTATTTTTTTGTATAGTAAACGAACTTTTTAATCAAAAGATGCTGATTTGATATATATTTCTGAAGATGTTGATTTGATATTTTGTGATAAATATTGCCATGAATTGTCACCTAGATCAAATGGTATGAGGGTTATCAGAATGTAGATAATTATTTCTTATCAAAATTAATCCTGTTCAGTTGTCTGAGTTATCAAATATGCTTAATTAGAGTTTTCATTTTGTGATTTTAGTTGCATGGAATAACAGTTTTACCTTATGAGTTTCAGTTAAGCTCTGAGATTTCATCATGGGTAAAGAAAAGAGTCACATCAACATCGTGGTCATCGGCCATGTCGACTCTGGTAAGTCAACCACCACTGGACACTTGATCTACAAGCTAGGAGGTATTGACAAGCGTGTCATCGAGAGGTTCGAGAAGGAAGCTGCTGAAATGAACAAGAGGTCATTCAAGTATGCCTGGGTGCTTGACAAGCTCAAGGCTGAGCGTGAACGTGGTATTACCATTGATATTGCCCTGTGGAAGTTCGAGACCACCAAGTACTACTGCACCGTCATCGATGCTCCTGGACACCGTGACTTTATCAAGAACATGATTACCGGAACCTCCCAGGCTGACTGCGCAGTCCTCATCATCGACTCCACTACTGGTGGTTTTGAGGCCGGTATCTCCAAGGATGGTCAGACCCGTGAGCATGCTCTTCTTGCCTTCACCCTTGGTGTCAAGCAGATGATCTGCTGCTGTAACAAGGTATGCTTGTGAACATTTCAAGCTACGCCAGACATTTTAATTTCATTGCTTTAGAATTCTGGGTGTGAAATTCTGTGATTTGAAAGCTTGAGGTATTTGAAACAAAATTAAATTTGCGATGGTGTCACAGATGGATGCCACCACTCCAAAATACTCCAAGGCAAGGTATGATGAAATTATCAAGGAAGTGTCATCCTACTTGAAGAAGGTCGGTTACAACCCTGACAAGATCCCCTTTGTACCTATCTCTGGATTTGAGGGCGATAACATGATCGAGAGGTCCACCAACCTGGACTGGTACAAGGGACCAACTCTCCTTGAGGCCCTTGACCAGATCCTGGAGCCCAAGAGGCCCTCAGACAAGCCCCTCCGCCTGCCCCTCCAGGACGTGTACAAGATTGGTGGTATCGGAACTGTCCCAGTGGGTCGTGTGGAAACCGGTGTGATCAAGCCCGGTACAGTTGTCACTTTCGGGCCAACTGGACTGACCACTGAAGTCAAGTCTGTTGAGATGCACCACGAAGCACTCCAGGAGGCTCTTCCTGGTGACAATGTTGGATTCAATGTTAAGAATGTTGCCGTGAAGGATCTGAAGCGTGGTTTTGTTGCCTCAAACTCAAAGGACGATCCTGCAAAGGAGGCTGCCAACTTCACCTCCCAGGTGATCATCATGAACCATCCTGGGCAGATCGGAAATGGTTACGCCCCTGTTCTTGACTGCCACACCTCTCACATCGCCGTGAAGTTTGCTGAGATCCTCACCAAGATTGACAGGCGATCTGGCAAAGAGTTGGAGAAGGAACCCAAATTCCTGAAGAACGGTGATGCTGGTATGATTAAGATGATCCCCACGAAGCCCATGGTGGTGGAGACTTTCTCAGAGTATCCCCCACTTGGTCGTTTTGCTGTGAGGGATATGCGCCAGACTGTTGCTGTGGGAGTGATCAAGAGCGTGGAGAAGAAGGATGCTTCGAGTGCTAAGGTGACCAAATCTGCTGCCAAGAAGGGTGGCAAGTGAACTGTGCAGAGTGATGCAGCGAGATGCTACGATAGAAATCAAGAGTTAGTTCTTGTCACTAGTCTATTTATTGGTTGTCTAGCTGTTTGGTGCGAGAACTCTCGGCTGAAGTCTTCATCGTCATTGCAAGGCGGCTGCTCACAGAACCGTGTACTTGATAGGCGGTGGCGAGTTTTTGATCGGTAGTCTATTTATCTTTGTAATGTCTCTCAGGCTGAGAATTTTATCCCTTTTTTTTATTTCGACACTGCTCAGAACTCTTGAACTTATGTTATTACTCTCTCGGATTCAGAATTTTACCCAGAACTCTTGAATTTTTTGATACATCTTTTATTTATTCTCATCATTGTTAGGGATTTTTTGCCTTTTTTTAATAACCGTCATTTTTAAAAATTATATTGATTGTGTTTAATTATTTTAGAGGATGGAATAATTTATTTATAAATTATATATACATATATGAAATTTTTATGTTATTGTTTTTTAACTTCTAATTTATCATTAATTATTCTTTTATTCTATTCTATACAAAGATTTGTATATTTTGTTTTTTATTTATATTCTATACAAAGATTCTTAATTTGTATAATAATGTTTTTGCAATGAAGATTTTTTTCATGTAAGTTGAATTTTCATGTCAAGTTTTTTTTATTAATGTTTACAATATGATTTTTATTTTATATTTTCTTAATTTATTTTATAATTTTATTTTTTAATTGAAGATGATATTATATATATTTTTTATTCATATCCTCATTTATCAGTGTGTTTGTATATATAGTCGATAATATAACCTGAGCTATTAGCCTATCACTATTTGTTTTTATGAAAGCAGGTTTATAATACTTAAATATTTTACCAGTAAAATAATAAACAATTGTAGAGCGCAGTACCAACAACCAACCGTACACTATATATAAGTCAACAAAGAGCCATCGAGCCCCCTAATTTCGGAGACCCATGGGTCTATGAAATTAAGGGTTCCCAAACAACAGTTTCAAGAAAGCCCAGGCTTTTTAAGTGTCAATATTTCTCGATGACATGGGCTGAAAAACTGATAGGGTGATTAACATGTGGCCGACCAACTCGTACGTTTGGGCTGACATTTCAAACTAATGATATAAAAGGGCTCTTTATAGATTTACATTGGGCTTACAAACATGGACCTAAGTGAACCTTGAAAATTCCAGGCGCTCTAATAGCCAGGGCCTGTTCTCTTTTCTATTATTTGCGTCCTGTTCTCTACCATAGAAAGTCTCTTCGCATTGTGCAGTTCTGCACATGAGAACGGAGGGAGCCCTTTCGCCTTTGGCATTCTAATGAACACTGATATTCTTAAACTTCCGTGCACCATTGCAGTGTGCCATGGGACGATACTGCAACTTATCATCATGAATGCAAATAGCTTGTGCTTTGATTTCTGGGAAACTGTTGCATAAACTTGGAGCAAATATGGAACCAAGAAGCTGGGGATATTAGAAGACTTGGCATCCTGTATACTGAGACGACTTCGGAGACGACATGATGTTTTGAGAAAAAAAACAATGACCTAAAAAGGTTAAGAAAATGGATGGTGCAAACCGGTTCACCACCAGCTCCAGCAATTTCCCTCACGCCATCACCTTTGGATTGAACGCCGCCTCCTCCCCGGCAAAGCAGTCTGGGCTTTCCCTCACATGCTTTTATACTCTCTCTACGCATCCTCACCACTTCTAGCGTGGAGGTACGTTTGCTACAAAACGTTTCTTTCGTGACCGTGGAGGAACGAGAAGTTGAAGGAGAAGCAAAAACTGGTGTGGAAAGAAAAACAAGAGCAGCAGAACCGAAAAAGACATTGCTGCCAGTAAACTTCCAGTTGCTCCCAGATTACGAGTTCAGAAATCAAGTTCCATTTTCTGCAACGTACATATGCTCCTTCATTAAATAGTCACAAGCTTACAGGTAGACGCTCTGTTTCTCATCTTGTTAGATCATCAAAGTTCAGGGAAGCATTGTTTGATGAAAAAATGTTCATTGACAATCTGGATCATATTAAAATGCAAACAGATTAAGCCATTCAAAGGCAGAATAAAAGTTAACCCGCTGATCGAAATCCATCGTCATTGTACATCTTACAAAATCATTGCGGTACAAGTGAAGAGATTTACATTGAAAGAAATGAAACAGCTTTTGAATCTGGCCTGTTCATTTTTTTGGGAAAAGTGGAAATGGCTGTGCATATTAGAATGGCTTTGGCCGCAAGGGACGATTATCATTAACCAAGAGACAAGTCAAGTTATGTACTTTCTCCCTCCAATACTTGTCAGGCTCATTTTCTGATGGTAAGAATCACCAACCACTAAAATGTTCCATGAGAAAAGGGCAACCAAGATGAAAGCTTACCAGAATCCATAACATTACTTAACTACGGTACAATAAGGTCAAGAGGAGGGCGTTTTACTCCTTTTCTTGGCAGGGCTTTTTACTCCTTTTCTTGGCAGTTTTGGCAATAGCATCGTAAATCTCTCTTTTACGTTTGTTGTTGTTATTGTTATTATTGCTAGGGGCGGTGTTGTTGTTTTGGCCACCCGTGCTAGCTGCACTTTTTCCCTGGACTTCCAGCGCATCCTTCACAAAAAACTTTAGCCTCCATAGGGTGGATTCACTCTGCACAATTTGTTCCTTTACCAAGCAGTTCATTCAAGAATATATAATTTAAGTAATAATTATGATATAAATTATGACCTGTGCATCGATGTCAAGGTCCACCTCTTCAGCTGTTGCTTGAAAGCCTGGATTATTCTGTGCAACAATCTCCAATGCTTTGGTTAGGTCCTCAGGAGATAGCCTTGTAAGAGCTGCACCAAGCTTTCTTTTCTCTTCGGTGGACATCTTTCTAGAATGGCATTTTCAAAATTAACTTTGGTTGTCACAGGGAATTGAAAATTTAAATCTTCATGCAGAGGTAACTCGTAAGTTTAATAATGAAAATGAATAGAGAAAAATAACTAATAGTCATCGGTACTGGATAGATGACTCGAGCTATATATCAGGCCGGGTCAAATGTTTCCTAACATGGTAGAAAAATGACAACGTGATGACAGAATTTTTAACAGAGCAAGAAATATCCATGACCTGTGTTATTGTTTCAAATGAATTTAATAATTCTAGTTAATTTAAGAATGTGAACAAAAGAAACAATAACAAAAAAAACCAATTACTATTAAAAAAAAAGAACGGTTATCAATAGTATAAAAAAAGACCCTCTAAATATTTTTAAAAGATCTCAACGGTTTTATTTGATAAAAAAATGAAAATAAGTGATGATAAAGAGAAAAATGAATGAAATCCATAGCATTTACCGACAAATCACATACTGAAGGATGAATTTAAAGATAAAAATCAATTAAAAAACAACCGAATCAAGTCAGCATACCAAATTCACAACTCAGACATGAGACCAATATAACCACATAACAAAAGTTGAATAAATAAAGGATATCAACTCTCAAGCAAACAAAATGATTAAAAACAAAACTGACTTTTTTTTAAGAAAAAAACTTAAGTCAACCCAAGTTAACCTCACTGACTTGTGATCTAGAATATAAGAATAAGATAGTGGCATAAGAAGAAAAAACTAAAATAAATAACACGAAGCTAAGAGCATTATAACCAAATATTGAAGGATTAAATTGAAAAAAAAATGAAATTAAATATAGCTAATCCTCAAAACTTGTGGCTTCAATCATGAAATCAAAATTATTCCATAGAAGGCAAACATGAAAAAATCATGAAGCAAAATTCTTAATTATCCAAAGTAAAAAAAATAAATAATAACAAAGTAAGGACCAAACTTGATATAAAAAAAATAGAGGGACTAGTTGGAAAATAAAAAAAATCAAGAAAACAATAAAAAACAAAAAAAATGTGAACCAAATTGGATATAAAACTTATATGAAAAAAAATGGTGATGGACAAAATTAAAAAATAAACTTAAAAAAACATTAAAAAAAATAGCAATCAAAAGAATAAGAATCAAAACTGATACAAACACAAATTGATAGAACAATTGTTTGGCACAAAACTTGAGGTCAAGAGAGAGGAAAAGAAAAACAATCCACCTAAGCTCAGTTAATGCTCCACCGTACACACAAGTCTGACCACCATGAAGAGAGCAGTGAGACATGTTGGCACTGACATGGAAGGCGGTGTTTGATGGCCAAGGCATCACATGAGCAAACCGTTTTTTTTTTTTATTATATATATTTATATTTGTGAAAAGACTGAATTAATCCTCATTCAAATTGATTATAAAAAAAATGAGAAAAATACTAAGATGTCCCTAAATGTTAACTTTAATATTTTTTGTTGTTTTAAAGAGCAATGTAGTCATTTCACTATGCAATGATACAGTAAAAGACCTAAAAGCCCTTAAACCACAATTTTTTGGGCATGTTTAAATCATTCTAATGTGCAGCTAAAATGTGAAGACTGTTTTGTCTCTAGGCAATATGATAATGACATATGAATCCTATTGAAAAGGCTATTTTGCTTGTAATAGCTAGTTGAATGATTTTATTTGAGAAAGACAAAACAATCATTTCACTTCACTATTCCAATCCACAATCCACAATGACATGTGTCTTGCTGCACAATGAAATGTTGAGCCCTATTAGCTTTTTGTTAATTATTCACTCGCGCACACAGTTGGATGACTGACCTGCACTTTTGAACAACCATTTCACGAAGCTCTTCCAGATGCATATCAACCTCGTAAAGCTGAAAGGGTCATCATAGATTCTTAAAACATGCATTTTCCAACGTAATCATAAAACAAGATTAAGTGCATGGTCAAATTTGATTATACTAACAGAGGACCAATTTCAACATGTAAACAAATATTTTTATAGATTACTCAAAAAGCTTAATTCATCAACCACATGAAGAGGAAACAAAGTTAGAGCTATTTTAGAACTCTAAATATTTTTAAGAAAGTTTGTTAATGTTTTTTATACCTCATTACACAAATCACGGGCCATTTTAGCATGAGAAGCCTCCTGAGCAAGCTGCATATCCAACTGAGCCTCCGCTTCCTCCTCCTCTCTTCTTTTCTCCTGTGGGTACAGTGATTGGTGTTCAATAAAATGATGCTGAAATAAAAGACAGCAAATTGTCTTTTACTTTAGTAAAAGGTCATGGACTAAGATTGCTCACTAGCACATACCTCTTCGGTGACTTTAGGCAGAAACTGTAGCCATTTCTCCTCAAATTTTCCCAGCAATGTTTTGGCCATAACATGAACATCACTTCTTTCATCGTTATATTTCATTGCATTCTTAAACACTAGCCTTACATCAGCAAATATTTCCCTTACATTCTTATATCCAGTGCCATCCTTGGCCTCCATTTGATTTTTAATTGTACTGAAGTCCATGGGCTTGTCGATAACCTGTTGAATGTCATATGCGGCAAATTCTTTGAAGTCAGATGCTGAAGGCACCCATCTCTAAAGTGGCAGAGCAATTAACAACAAGACAATAAATGATAGAACCAGCTAAAATACTGGGCCAGGGCCATGTCTCCAACTATCCAACAAGTCACACTTGCATGTGCATGATCACACATTTTGAACATGAAAAGGTATGATTCACTTTCCTTTAGAAACAACTCCTTATTGTTCTCAAGCGAACATGACATGTATGCATGTGTATAAGAGGGCAGCAAGTGTTGTAATGTGCTTGCAATTATACTTGATGGCTCTTATGCAGTCACGGGAAAAGGAAATCAGTAACCATGCTTCAAGTGATTTCTGATATGGCGAAAGCAGATTGAATAGGATAATGAGAAGGATGATAAAACTTCACCTCATAATAATCATGCAAACCAAGACCTTTGACATCTACAGGTTGCATAAAAGGCCACGCCCATTTGTGCTGCGTAATCTGAACACAGCAAATAGAAATTACTTTACAAACTGAAAATCACTTTGCGACACTTGTTTTTTCTTTAACCTTCTAGCATCCAAGAACAAGATCCAAATATAGATTTGATTTGGCAGAACAAATCAGATAAAAACAAATCATTGGTGTCATAAGTTTACAAAATAAAGATGGCTAACAAAGACAAGAAATTAGGACCAACTCTCCAAGCACACACAGCAACTAATTGGTAACGGTAAAGTGCGATGTAGTGGGGGTAACAGGAACCGATTTCCATAACATATGAAAAAATTCAGACAGCAATTTCTCAGTCCACCTTAAAATTTCATAGCAGGAAAGATAATCAAGTCTATCTCCGGCTAAAACGAAATTATGTTGTAGCCACTAAGACAGAAGAAACATAGATGATATCAATAATAAAATGGGCAGCAATAACAACAGCATTGATTGATACATTACTTGACGCAATATTGTACCGAATTGGCGCATGAGCTCTTGCATTCTCTTAGCAGCAGCTGCCTCTCGTTTCGATGCATCTTGATGCTGTTTCCTAATACTAGGAATATGCCTCTCTTTATCTTTCACGGTGGAGCTTCCACCTTTCGAAGAACCACTCTGCTGCTTTTTACTTGTATTCTTCAAGTAAAACTGCTCAACCTCACTCACCCTTTGCTCCAACTACACATTCATTCAAATATATATATATATATAAACCAAACTCATCCCGAAGCAACTAATGCAGGCTAGAAAATATTAAATTATACAAAATCTCATTTACTTTATCAACTTTTTGAAAAATCTCATCCACGCTATGCTTGAGACCCTCTGCATCGGCATCGGAGCTTCTTATCGGGAGATTACCGAAATCCACAATCGACGGGCTTATCGCTTCCATTTGATCGCTGAAAAAGAAAAGAAATATTCCAAAATTGTAAAATTGAATCAATAAAATCTCATACATTGAGCTTAGTTTTAGAAACAGAGCCACTAAAAAGTTAATGTGTGTGTGTGTGTGTGGAATTCATGTACGATTGTCGAGTAATGAACATAATTAGATTAAAGAAGTACTAATCGAGACTGTAAGGTGTTTTTTAGGTCATGTATAAGTACCTGGAAATATAAGTTTATGTATACGGGTACAGTACAGGGTGGTGGTGGGAGTAACAGAGAAGGCGAGGCGCGGAGAGACTTCTCTGTCTCGCTTCGGAACTACAGCTGGGAAACGAAAACCTGACTTCTCTTTTTAACGGCGTCGGTTTTACTTCTGTTGTTGTCATCTGTCGGGTAACGGCGCCGTTTCTTTCACTTTTTTGTGGGGGGTTAAATTGTAATTTGTGAGCGAGGGCTCCAAAATAACGGGCCCCCAACATATCTTTTTCTTTATAATTTTATCCCTTTTATTTCTCAAGTTGTATTTAAGCAAATATAAAAACTAGGGGTCTATAGGGTGACTTTTTCAGAGAAATATGCTCGTATCTCTTACACCTCTCTTCTTGAAAATGAAATGTAGGCATGGAATAAGTGATTTATCATAATGTTGAAGTTGTTTTTAATATATTTTTAGTTCATAAATATATTAATATGATACATTAACATATTAAAATAATTTAAAAATATTAAAAAAAATAATTTAAAACAAAAAAAAATTAAATATTTTTTAAACGTATGGAGTCCGAAGAGAAGAAGATAGAAGCAAGCCAAGGATCGAACGCGGGATCTCTCTCTCCGTATCCCAAGAGGACACCACTAGCATTTCAGCAACGAATCTTTTTCTACATTAAAATATATTATTTCCCTTGAAAACCTTAAACCCAAACCCTTGGACTGGGATACTTCACTCACAAAGGAAGACCTCAAGAAACCAGGGGAGCTCAGAGAAATGGCGACAGGAGCAGCTCTTCTTCACTTACTTCGATCTCAAACCAAACTACTCCCATCCAGCAGAAACTTCCACTCAGGTTTCTCTCTTCATCTTCTTTCCCAATCTGCTTATTGCCTCGTGGGAGCTTTCATTTCACAATCTCATTTTTACTAAGAAGAGCACAAATCAATGATTACCTTGAAAGTTATGCTCTAACATCTAATGCCTGATCGGAGAAAAAACCGACTTATTTAGATCCTGTCGGGTTTTGTTACAGAGTGACTAAAGCTGGAATCTTTCGTACATACAAAGGTTTTAATTTTGAAAAACAGAAACTTTGAGAATTAGAAAACTGTAAGAGACCCGTGATGATTTCTATGCTCTTAGGAGTTGCGTTGGATTTAAATTTCCTGGCGTTCCCAACCGGGGAAAAATAGCAGGCCATGTTTAGATTTTGTGAGGTTGGGGTGGCTTAGTTTCATATGAATTTTATATATAATGCAATTGGATGGGAACTAGTCTTCATATTTGTTGATTACCATCAATATCTGAGCATATGTGAAATGAGATGCATGTGTGGATAGTTTGATGTTGATGGAGTAACACAATTATTTGATATTTTGGAAGCTGGGAATGCATTTGGCTTGGTGCCTTTTGTTTTGCGGTTTTAATTGACTGGTGGGCATATTCAGCAGGTAATGAAAGATATAGGATCAGCCAGTTCATATGAATTAAATTTGTTGTACCTTGTTACAAGATGGTCCTTCTCAACTGTTTTTCCGTGAATCTTTTTTCCCTGTGCTCCCTGGACCAAGACACACTCCAGTACTAATTAAATTTTCAGAGCAAAAAATGTATTTTTAATCTTGCTCAGGTTTCACTTTCTTGAACCAGTCTGTGTTCTGGCCAATTTTTTTCCCGCATCACCCTTGTTGTTCAACTGATTGTCTCTCATCAAACACTGAGGAATCTTGTTGTTCACCAGATTTTCTCTTGCCCTTAAAAACAGTTTCATCGAATACGTAGAGGATTCTTACTATGAGTCAAATGCAGATTGCTCCTATAGTTGTTTTTTTCATGTTTTAGCACTATCTGCTGTGTAGTAATGTCTGCTTTTGTTTGGAGATGCCTGTCAACCATTGTAAAAGCACATTCAGTTTCCGGGAGCATTACTTAAAGAGACAATGCTTTACATGTTCTTATTGTTATTAATATTCTCTGTTTTAGGCTATCATCTTTGTCAGTTTGGCACACGGTCACCCAGTCAGTGTGCCAAAGCCAACTTCAACCATGGCACTCTTCTTGCCGCTACTCAGAAAAGATGGGCATCTCAAGCTAAAACAACAGAAGATGACAACAAGATCAGCATTGGACCCCGCCGAGGGAAGGAAGCGGGACAAGATGAAAAAGAGACTGGAGTGGTATATTATGGTCCGATCTCATCCACCATCAAGAAAGTAAAATTGCTCTCTCTTTCAACCTGCTGCCTGTCTGTATCGTTGGGTCCTGTCATAACTTTTATGACATCTCAAGATTCAAATGTCATCCTGAAGGGGGCAGTTGCCTCTTCTGTCATATTCTTAAGTGCTTCGACCACTGCTGCGCTACACTGGTTTGTTAGCCCTTACATCCACAAGCTTAGATGGCAGCCGGGCTCAGACAGTTTTGAAGTTGAGATGATGTCCTGGTTGGCAACCTACACTCCAAAGACTATGAAATTTGCTGATATCCGGCCTCCAGAAACCAACAGGCCTTTTGTAACATTCAAGGCCAACGGAAATTTCTACTTTGTTGATGCAGAGCATTGTCATAACAAGGCATTGTTGAATAGACTGACCCCACAAAAATCTGCTCATGAGTCTCCTTTCAAAAATCTGTGATAGGAATACATGGTGATGATTGGCCTGCGAGGTTTCCTTGAGAACATTAGGACCTGGTTTTATTTGATGATTTGTGATAAGCTCATAAGCTCGGGCCTAGTTGAGCCAATGGGCATTTTGTTTCGTAGTCCTACTTTGCGAGACAAGGTTTCTCAGAGAACATAAATATACAATATTTGATGTTTAAATTTTATCTTACGAATTCGTCTATAATGCTTGAAAGTTTTACCTTTTATTTTCTTGGGCAATACAAACGGCCAAAAGTACCCGAAGTGGAGTGCAGTCGATATATTTTCTTGGTTCTGCATTTTGTTTGCCAGGCATTCAGCACTTGCAATGGCTTCATGAAACACATGTTGGAACAGTAATTTGTCATACCCAATCATCGTTTTCTTTGCCAATTTCAGACTTGAAAAGGCTGGACCTAAAAGCCACTCTTACGCAATCGGAAAAAAAACACTCAGATTGCCATTCTACGCTCACGGATCTGCTCTACTCTAACCTGTTTTTATTATTGCTGTTGTTTTGAACAATTCCACACTAACCTGGTTAGTGCCCACACTTTAAAGGCTCTTTTCAATCTGAACCGCGAGCCATAAAAATGTATGAGCACCTCTAGGCACTCTTTCCACTACAAAACACATTCCCAAATGACCATCCATTTCATTCCTAAGACATAGCTTCATAGTTCACACGGTGTCTTGACACAATTTTCCGTCATCCCATATCAGTTTATCCAAGCCCAAGTTTGAATCGGGACGACAGATGGCAAATTGGGACCGTTAATGACTGACCCAATTGCTTTCACGAAGATCATTATTGACCAGCTACTAGTCCCAATCGCCTCCGCTGTCACGTTGACTGTATATAAATAAGAGTGCAGCGATCTCGCTAGGAGCCAGTGCAGCAAGATGACTCTCCTACACCCAATCCAAGTATCTTCCTTATGGCGAATCGATAGAATTTGTTTATTTCAACAGCAAACAGGGTGGTAAATATGTTGCAAAACCCCAATTATATGGCATTTTCGAAGCTTAATAAAATTGCAGGCAAATTAGTCAATGACAACAGTAAAACACTAAAAATTCACACTCCCAGATACTGATTCCATTCAATCGATTTACGCAATTGAAAACTCAAAAAATAAATAAACGCAAGTTAGCAGATCAGGATCCAGAGAACAAGAGACAAGGCAAAGCGGGTCGAAGGCTTTACGGACAATATAACAAGGCTTAAGGTTTTCTACTTAATATTAAATATTAAAAAATAGGTTTTTATTGAATGTAATTGCTTGATATTTTATTGATTTTTACCCGTAGAAATGAGATTAAACTGGAAATGGTTCTAAACACGCAGTCAGAATAGAGAAATGATTCAGCGAAAAGAAATTTAAGTTGACAAGCGAAATTAGAAGCAAAATTAAAAATAAAAGTTAATAGCAAAACATTCAAGAGTTCTGAGAAGTCTCAAATTAAAAAAAAAAAATCTAAACCCGAAAAACAAAGACAGAAATACACTCTGGATCAAAACCTCGCCACCGCCTATCAAGCACGCGGTTCTGTGAACAACAGCCTCGCAATGACAATGATGACTTCAGCTTAGTGACAAGAACCACCTCTTGATTTCTATCGTAGCATCTAGCTGCATCACTCTGCAAGGTTCACTTGCCACCTTTCTTGGCAGCAGATTTGGTCACCTTAGCACTCGAAGCATCCTTCTTCTCCACGCTCTTGATCACTCCCACAGCAACAGTCTGGCGCATATCCCTCACAGCAAAACGACCGAGTGGGGGATACTCTGAGAAAGTCTCCACCACCATGGGCTTCGTGGGAATCATCTTAATCATACCAGCATCACCGTTCTTCAGGAATTTGGGTTCCTTCTCCAACTCCTTGCCGGATCGCCTGTCAATCTTGGTGAGGATCTCAGCAAATTTCACCGCGATGTGAGAGGTGTGGCAGTCAAGAACAGGGGCGTAACCATTTCCAATCTGCCCAGGATGGTTCATGATGATCACCTGGGAGGTGAAGTTGGCAGCCTCCTTTGCGGGGTCGTCCTTTGAGTTTGAGGCAACAAAACCACGCTTCAGATCCTTCACAGCAACATTCTTAACATTGAATCCCACATTATCACCAGGTAATGCCTCCTGCAGAGCTTCATGATGCATTTCAACGGACTTTACTTCAGTGGTCAGCCCAGTTGGACCAAAAGTGACAATTGTGCCTGGCTTCAACACTCCGGTCTCAACACGTCCCACTGGCACCGTTCCAATACCACCAATCTTGTAGACATCCTGAAGTGGAAGACGAAGGGGCTTGTCTGATGGTCTCTTGGGCTCGTTGATCTGGTCAAGAGCCTCAAGGAGAGTTGGTCCCTTGTACCAGTCAAGGTTGGTGGACCTCTCAATCATGTTGTCACCCTCAAATCCAGAGATGGGCACAAATGGGATTTTGTCAGGGTTGTAACCAACCTTCTTCAGGTATGAAGACACCTCCTTGATGATTTCATCGTACCTAGCCTTGGAGTATTTGGGGGTGGTGGCATCCATCTGTGACACCATTGCAAATTTACTTTAGTTTCAAATGCCTCAAGCTTTCATATCACAGAATTTCACACCCAGAATTCTTAAGCAATGGAGAATCAGGAAATTAAAATGACTGGCATAGCTTGAAATGTGCACAAGCATACCTTGTTACAGCAGCAAATCATTTGCTTCACTCCCAGGGTGAATGCCAGCAAAGCATGTTCTCGGGTCTGTCCATCCTTAGAAATACCAGCCTCAAAACCTCCAGTTGTTGAATCAATAATCAGCACTGCACAATCAGCCTGTGATGTCCCAGTAATCATGTTCTTAATGAAATCACGATGTCCAGGAGCATCAATCACAGTGCAGTAGTACCTAGTGGTCTCAAACTTCCACAATGCAATATCAATAGTAATACCACGTTCACGCTCAGCCTTTAGCTTATCAAGCACCCAAGCATACTTGAATGACCTCTTGTTCATCTCAGCAGCTTCCTTCTCGAACCTCTCGATGACACGCTTGTCAATACCTCCAAGCTTGTAGATCAAGTGACCGGTGGTGGTCGACTTTCCAGAGTCGACATGGCCAATGACCACAATGTTGATGTGTGACTTCTCTTTTCCCATGCTTAAGTATTATAGTTGAACTAACATATATAAAAGGTTACAGGAGTTAGAAACAAAACACCGCAAAAATGAAACCACATGGAGAAAGTAAACTCAAATATGCAACTGGGTCTGCTAGTAAAACACGGAGTATTAACAAATTCTCTAGGGTACGATGCAAGTACCCGGACCACAGATCTATCAAAAAACTAATGTTTAAGCCAACTTCAAATTTATCTTAATACTTAAAATGCTGAAACCCAAAAAAAAAAAAGAAACATTTTATATTTAGCAGCGGTGGATATTTTAGAAGATACACATTGGTATTGCAGTTTATGATTAATAATGAGATAGACAACAAATTATAAGTTCATTTTAGTCACAGATCTTAAACTAGTTGAGAAAATCATAAAATCAATATAAATCTTTTTAGATATATCAAAACCAACACAGAAAAAAGAGAGTAGATCTAATAGAAATGAACGACGATGAATGCCAATCACTATCACTGAGAACCGTACATAATCTAAAAGGTTATGCGCACGTCAGTTTTCAAAGAAAACAAAAAAGGCACGAGGAATCAAGACCCAAGACTTTTCTAACATTAAGGGCGGTAAAACCGATTCATATCACAGATGCTGAATTGATAAATAAGAAACAACATTTGCTTGTTTACGATTAGAGAAGCTAATCAATAAGGTCATGTGAGAGAAGAGGATAACATAGTGGATCGAACCTTGAGAGGCGCTAAAACCCTAGCCGCGAGAGAAGAGAAGCAGTCTAATGCAAGAAGAGGCAGTGTGCGAGTGAGAGCGCGGTAGGGTTTGTGGACGTATTTATATAACCCTGGTGATATTTTTGTTTACTAAACGACATCGTTGTGAATTAGAATCCCCATCATGTCGTCGCATGCATTGTTAATTTGGCAAAATATCGAGAAAACTTCTAACTAACCCTCCCATTTTTTTAATTGGAATTAAAACAAAATAATAATTGATAAAATTGTATTGAAGATGCCGTGTTTTATTTGATTGGCTGATTTTATTTTAATAGTTATATTAATTAAAATAAATTTAGAGTAGGAAGCCGAGGAAGTTAAATAAATATTTATTTATTAAAAACTAAAAAAATACTATTTAATAATTTTTAATCTAAAAGATCTATAATGTAGTATTATCACTCAAGTTTTTAGCCAGTATATCTAACAAGGTGAGCTAATTATTAAATAAACATCCTCTAAACCTGTAAAGATTGAAGAAAATAAATAGATAAATAATAGATAGATAGGTTTCACTGTGGGAGGACCAAAATTGAAAGAAAAAGAAAGTGTGGGGGGAAAATGTGAAATATACAAATAAATGGAGTCAATTTTATAATTAATAGAAATACAAATGTAATTCCAATTTCTTCCTTCCTTGGCTGGCAGTTGATGCAAAGAAAGAGAGGGAAGGGAGAACTGAAAATTCAACAATAAAATTAAGAAAAGACACCAAAAATCAGTCTAATGCATGAAGAAATTGAATTAACAAGCAGGTGGAACAACATTATACGAGAGTTCGGACAAGATGACAAATGAAAAATTATAGGGGAAAAACGAGAGAACTGGTTGGAGGAAGCAAGGGGAGGGGTCAAAATTTTGGATCTTGTTAACTTTCACTATTAATTACACCTAGAAATTGATGATGATATCAATGTATAAGATTGATATCCTCATCGCTCGCGTGACAAGTAAAAGGTGTGTTTGATTATTGATTATATTTAAAATAATAATTTGTGTATAGCTTTGATGATATGAGTTGCCAATGGTCAAATGAAAAATACAATTGATATGAAATTCATAGAATAAAAAAATACAATGTATATAACTATACAAATAATGATATAAGTGCAAAACATTGATATCGATACTATTAAGAAATTTGATTAGCTGCTCCAAGAATAGAAGCTAATGACGTGACATAAATTTTAACATCGACATTTCCGTGGATTTTTAAGAAAAATTGATTAACTATCTCAAGAAGAAAATAGTCAATGACACATATGTCACCATGTATATTAGAGTTGTTTAATAGATTTTTGATTAGGACAATAAATGATGAAAAGGAAACACATAATCGATGACTAATTGTTTATTATTCATGGATATATTATACTTAACTGATTTTTTCAAGAGAGAAAAAAATGTGCATGAATAATGATAATCTAATTTAAGTAATTTTCATCATATGTGATGTTATAAATCTTAAACTATTTATATTGCTATGTTGAATTATGTTTTGTAGGACTTTCATATGCATGCCAGAAGTAATATATATATTGGATTTATGTCTTTTATTTGAGTAAAATGGATGTATTTAGTTATGTGTCCGTGGAAATTACGACAAATTTTAATGTAATGATTTTATAACAATGTATAATATGAAGATTATTTTGTGCTTTACTGAAATTATACTTGTTGATATATTGATGGAATTGAACCTTGAAATATTGAAAAATCACTAAATAAAGAATTGAATGTGAAAATACATGGCATGTTTGAATGCCTATAACTTAAGATCTTAAACTTACAAGGAAACTTTGATGAAATTTCAGTAGAAATATATATACTAAAAAAAATAATCCTTTTTTGGGCTATATTGTTGTTGGAATAATGCCATGAAAATTGGGTTATTACAAGACCTCAATCCATTTTTTTAACTTGCTTAAAATTATTTTGTTTTTGATATTTTAAATTATTTTGATATATATTAAAAATATTTTTTCAAAGATAAAAAAATAATAACCATCGTATTTCTAAAGACTCCCTGGGTCGATTCATATGTAACCATGAAGCATCTCTTAGCCTTTCCTTCAGTGTCTTTTGACTGGGAAAAACAAAATTATCAACAGCTGCCATCATATTTTTGAACATCAAAATTAGAAAGATTCCATCAAATCTAAAAAAGTAGAAAGATTAATTCAAGGAACCTGACCAGCCGTGACATGAGCAGCTCGCTTGATCTCAGACAACATTATTGACCCCGGAGACTCCAGAATCAATCTATCAATGGGATAGTCGTCGAATAAGCCGCCGCATCCCAAACGGCCGAGTTGTTGCGAATCTCAGAGATATCTCAAAGTAATCTGACGTTACCTGCACTCGACGAAGATCCCTAGTTTAATCCATGGAAGAGCTTCTTTTACAACTACAGCCCCCGTGGCTTCGGGATTAGCCGGCGAAGAATGAAAGACAACCTTCCCCCGCCTCGACTCCTTCATTCAGGCAGCGTTTTCACTCCTTTACCTGTTATTATATTTTATATTCTTTCTTCAATCCTATGCCGAGATTTATTGCATTGAACTATGGTATATGATCAGATGTTTGAAGTACATTAATGAGTGGATAATGACCTAAAACCCGCTGGCATAGGAGAAGTCTCTGCTCTGTTTTAATCATTATTTATTTATCTATCTGTATTTATTCCCTTTAATATTACCAGCCGATCTTGAAAATCCTTCAATAGGCGTCGTTGACTAGATTAAAACGACTCACCAAAACTCAGATCAAGCAACATGAAAGGAAGTCATGTAAAAACAATGAATCCGTGCAACTTCTGTGATCATACGAGTTTTATTGTCTCGTGGTTCGGTTTTTTTCTACGTGGTAAACTCGACTCGGCTTGTCGCCCACTTCCCTTCATTAGGGTTACCATTTGAACTTAGCTCGTAATACCCATCACGTTTTAAATATTATTTAAAGCAAATACACCCTTTCGCCATTCTTTGTTTTGAAACAGCCGGGAGCATTTAGGTTCCAATACAGCCTGGACATTGACAAGATAACGGTTAGATGGCCAAGATCCTAATTCCGCAAGATCGACTAACGCAAAACAAGGGGAGAAAGGGATGGGATTCCGTGGGAGGCACGTCGCAAGCTAAAAGCTGTAGAAAGCATTACAAATCGTAACAGCACAAATGAGAGGTAACATGCCACCCTAATAAAATATTCTAAAGTGACACCTAAACAACAAAGAAAGATCCAAAAGACAATATGCAAATGGTAAACTATAGATTGGAGACAGAACACTGCAGAATAATAGCATAAAAATGATCTTCAAGTTCTTAGTATCCAGCTTTTCAAAACCTAAAATTCACGAGAAGATCGTGAAGAATACCTCCAAAATTTTAACTTGCGAGAAAAATATAACGCAGAAAATAAATTAAAACTTGAATCATGCCACTACTGCCGCCAATCAAGAACCCAATTCTCTCAATTTCCTTGGGAAGACATTAGACTACAATTCTCATCAGACATGGTTGATGGATAATTAACATCAACTCTGCACGGTTCACTTGCCGCCCTTCTTGGCGGCAGATTTGGTCACCTTAGCACTCGAAGCATCCTTCTTCTCCACGCTCTTGATCACTCCCACAGCAACAGTCTGGCGCATATCCCTCACAGCAAAACGACCGAGTGGGGGATACTCTGAGAAAGTCTCCACCACCATGGGCTTCGTGGGAATCATCTTAATCATACCAGCATCACCGTTCTTCAGGAATTTGGGCTCCTTCTCCAACTCCTTGCCGGATCGCCTGTCAATCTTGGTGAGGATCTCAGCAAATTTCACCGCGATGTGAGAGGTGTGGCAGTCAAGAACAGGGGCGTAACCATTTCCGATCTGCCCAGGATGGTTCATGATGATCACCTGGGAGGTGAAGTTGGCAGCCTCCTTTGCGGGGTCGTCCTTTGAGTTTGAGGCAACAAAACCACGCTTCAGATCCTTCACGGCAACGTTCTTGACGTTGAATCCAACATTGTCACCGGGAAGAGCCTCCTGGAGTGCTTCGTGGTGCATCTCAACAGACTTGACTTCAGTGGTCAGTCCAGTTGGCCCGAAAGTGACAACTGTACCGGGCTTGATCACACCGGTTTCCACACGACCCACAGGGACAGTTCCGATACCACCAATCTTGTACACGTCCTGGAGTGGCAGGCGGAGGGGTTTGTCCGAGGGCCTCTTGGGCTCCAGGATCTGGTCAAGGGCCTCAAGGAGAGTTGGTCCCTTGTACCAGTCCAGGTTGGTGGACCTCTCTATCATGTTATCGCCCTCAAATCCAGAGATAGGTACGAAGGGGATCTTGTCCGGGTTGTAACCAACCTTCTTCAAGTAGGATGACACTTCCTTGATGATTTCATCATACCTTGCCTTGGAGTATTTTGGAGTGGTGGCATCCATCTGTGACACCATTGCAAATTTACTTTAGTTTCAAATGCCTCAAGCTTTCAAATCACAGAATTTCACACCCAGAATTCTTAAGCAATGGAGAATCAGGAAATTAAAATGACTGGCATAGCTTGAAACGTGCACAAGCATACCTTGTTACAGCAGCAGATCATCTGCTTGACACCAAGGGTGAAGGCAAGAAGAGCATGCTCACGGGTCTGACCATCCTTCGAGATACCGGCCTCAAAACCACCAGTGGTGGAGTCGATGATGAGGACTGCACAGTCAGCCTGGGAGGTTCCGGTAATCATGTTCTTGATAAAGTCACGGTGTCCAGGAGCATCGATGACGGTGCAGTAGTACTTGGTGGTCTCGAACTTCCACAGGGCAATATCAATGGTAATACCACGTTCACGCTCAGCCTTGAGCTTGTCAAGCACCCAGGCATACTTGAATGACCTCTTGTTCATCTCGGCAGCTTCCTTCTCGAACCTCTCGATGACACGCTTGTCAATACCTCCAAGCTTGTAGATCAAGTGACCGGTGGTGGTCGACTTTCCAGAGTCAACATGGCCAATGACCACGATGTTGATGTGTGACTTCTCTTTACCCATTATGAACTGTTATACATTAAAACGAAATGTTAAACGAGAAACCATAATATCAACTACAGACTTATATTAATAAGGCACTAGACTAAACCAATTATAAAAGAATATGAAAATAACAAAAAAAAAGAGTTGGAATAGGAAGACAAAATACCAGACCTTCAACAAAATAATAGATCTAAAAAGCAATCGAGGAAAACGAAATAAACAAAAGTCCTCATAATCACAGTTAAACATCATAATCACAGTTTCTTAGATCTATATCAATCGAAAAAGAAAAAATTCATATAACATGAATAGTTCAAATAAGGATTACATAGGGGCTGAACACCAAGTTTCTAACTTAAAACTCAACACTGAAACCTAAAAACACATAACAAATCTTAAATTCAGAAATGAACATAAATCTTAATAAGAATGCAGTAACCAACAACTAAGGATAGGACAATCTACATTAAAACTATAATAGGAAACAGATAAGTGAAAGGCATCGAAGAGTCTAACCTGAAGAAAGTTTTGCTTAAACCTTAGCCGCGAAAGAAGTTACGATAGGCGGAGAGTACCAGATGAGGGAGTGAGGAGAGGAGTGTTAGGGTTTGTGATATTTATATTAATAATGTTATAATTTTAACTCCCAAAATGTCCTCATTTTTCATTCCGATTCCCTAAAATATCCTTCTTTTGCTTTTTCAGCAAGGTCACATCTGAGGCGCAGAGGATGCACGTTTATTATAAATAGCATGTTAATCATTTCCTCAGTTTGGTTTCACGCGCCGTAGAAAAGAGTGAGAGTGCGGGAAAGTGTTTTGAGTCCACTTTCCAGTTTAAGGATTTGATAGTGTCGTGTCTTGGTGAAAAATTAGAGACAGACTTGCTGCCACAAGCAGACAACAGCGACGTCGTGTTACCGGTCGAGATAAAATATATCAGGCCCAGTTCTTCCGCTCCGGGCTTGCATAGGATTTTATTTTTTTATGGGCTAGACTTAGTTGAACTTGCTAGGCTGGAAAATGACGTGGGTCAACTGGGCCTTTTAGGTCAGGAAAGCCTTTAAAAATAACGTGGCCAGCTTCATCCTCTCTTCTTTCTTGCTTCAAATTTTCGAATCTTTCATGGCTTCCAAGGTTGATTTAAAAATATTTACAGCCGTTAAATCCACAATAAACATGTAAATAATAGAATTGATCATGTGATGATGGGTGGAAAACTATATACTAATTGCTAGGTTGTTCAATTTCATGGGTCTGTAGGAAAATCCAAATTCCTTGCTTCATCACTGTAAATAAGGGTGATGAAAGAATACAATAACAATAACAATCAATTTTACACGCTATATCTTCTCATTCTTCCCTGTTCAAACTACTTAAAACCCCAAATTTGGTCCCTCAACTTTAATATTTCTTCATGTTATCGCACACAGGTGAAGCCCGGTAATGGACTTTGTGCTGGTGAAGACACCCCATTCTACATTCCCCCTCATTTCATGGCAAGGCGCGAAGAATATTTTTCAAAAAAATCTCTCAAACTTGGTGTTTATCAATGCACTCTCTCCCATACGAAGCGTTAAGTTAAATCAATTGAAGAATAGATTAACACATTTCCGCAACAAAACACAGTTCTTTTGAAGGAAGGAAGCAGCAGCTAAACAATCGTCTCCTACATCATGAAACTTAAGCCATAATCTTGGCGGACCTCACATAGAGGCTATCAACAACCTTGCCAATGTTGGAAATGGTCTCCAACGTAGCGGGGTAGATTGCATCTGTTTTTGGATCATCAAAAATGACGAGGCATCCAGCACCTTGGTCTAAAGTTCCGGCAAACTTTTTATCCAGAATCATCTGAGATAATTTCTTTTCCACGTGATCTACGGGCAGTTCAATCAGATCTGCAATGTGAGCAATCTCAACCCTTGAGAATGGCTCGATCAACCTGCAGAGGTTCTGCTCTAGTAAAGTGTCATATAGGGATGAGAGATGCCGGTGAACAATTGGGTCCTCCTCTAGTTGGGCTTTAAAATCCCGAAGAGCAGTCTCAAAGAGCTTTAAGGAGCGTTTCGCATGAGCATCAGCTACAGCTTTCATTGCATCCAGCTCTGGTCCCACATACTGTAGCCCTGCTTTGGATGATATGATCCCTGCTACATCACCAGCTTGGCTCACCATTATTTTGCACAACAACATATACTTGAGGCTAAATACTGCTCGGGGATCTTCTAGAGCATTGAAGGCTTCAAATGCCTCGAAGAAGTAGCTGTAAGCAGTTTTGTAATCCTTCTCTTCTGCATGAAGGATCCCACTCTGCAAATCTATAGTACCCTGTTGAGCTGGAGGCACATAAATTGCATTGGCTGCTGTTCTTGCTGCTGTTAGTGCAGCCTTGGCTTTAGGGAGGTTTCTTAGAGAAAAGTGGAGCTTACTCTCCAGCAAGTCTATGTCCACAAGAAGAAGTTTGTCATCCAATCTTCTCACCTCCTTGATCAGGCCAGAAAGCAGGTTTAATGCTTCTGAATACTCTTTACTTTCCATCAGAAGGGCTGCCAGTCTAGCTTCAACTCGCTGCCGAAGAAAAGTTCGCTTCTCGGCACGGGTCCACTGCACCATCTCTTTGCACAGAGAAATCTGGAGATCAGAAGTGCCTGGTATTTTAGCTACCGCATCAATTATCCCACGGACAATTTTTGCAGTTTTTGCCTTGGGAATCAATGCAAAAAAGGGCCTCAACTGGGTCAGAAGGCTTCGAAGCTCCTCTGCCCGGTTCTCCTGTCTAAGAAGATCTGAGAGATTCGTGATGGACTGTTCCTTAATCCTAAGGGAATCAGGAGAAGATGATGGACTCTCTAGTATGCGGTAAAAGATCGAAATGGATTCAGATGGATTTTTCGCCTCTAAAGCCTGAGCAATTGAATCCGTAGTTGCAGGGAGATACGAGGTTGACATGGTGAAATATCAAAGTCCTGCAAAATGAAATTTTATTTGATATGTGTCCTTGCTCCGAGCGATGTAAAAATGATCATCTGCCCCAAAAATAAAAGTGTGCATATGCCCCAAAAAGAATTGCTTGCAAGATATCCATCTAGAGTCTAGACAATAACACAAAGTGAATACAAAGGAAGGATTCCTGACATTAGCTACCTATCTTCACAACATAATAGTGTTAAGACCTTTTGCTACACCATATTCAGATTATAGTCTTGGTACAGCCGATAACATCAGAGCTTACAATACAATTTCATCCCGCAAAAAATGAGAAATACCAACAACATCACGAAATGAGAAATACCAACAATAACATCAGTCCTTTTATTCTTGATGTAATGGCTAGGTTTTCCAGATGTGGGAATGTGTGGCAATGAATGTGCCATGTTACTCACTTTTAATAAAATCATAAAGCAAGCAAAAAAGGGAAGCTCAACCACTTCCTGAAAAAAAAAAAAAAATCTCCCTCCATTCTGTTCTCCATCAATCCTAAATGAAACCTCAAATCATGCACTAAATGTCCCCTGCAGATGAATCTCAAATACAGGCTTTAACCAACCAAGCCCTAGTTTCCCCCAACAGGGGGACAAATAACAATTTAATTAATCAACCAACTTATAAAACTCCAATCTGTAATAACCAAAGCACTCAACCCCCTAATAGGTCAAAACTAAAGCCCTAAATTCATATCGTACTCAGTACATACGCTAAAGGAGCAGAAGACACCGTATGTGTCTAGCAGACTGGTTTGGTAGAGCCAAGTACTACTACTGGAAGCGTTAAACTAAATATAGGCACACTAACTGTCAGTGTCACGTCAACACAAAATTATCATCAATTACTACTGAAACTAAGCCCCTATCCTGCACAAAAAAAACTCATCCAGACCACATTTGGAAGGTAACCTAATTCGTGCACAAATCAGAGATACATCAAGAACAGGTTCATAGATTGAAATGATTAATGCAGGGAGAGAAACGACGTAGATTGTAAGAAGTGGAGTGTACCTGTGAGCAGAGATGATAGAGCCTGATGCTGGAGTAGATCGCGTCCGTCTGCTTTTCCTGCCTTTGCCTGCGTTGAAGAGGTGGTCGGGGGATGGAGCGAAGTGAAGTCTCTGATGTTGTATTTTGTGCCCTTTATCTGGGATGACTTGTTGCGTGGGAAAACTCTTGAGCTGTACTTGTGTTGTCAATAATAAGAGCTTACTATTTATATTTTTGAGTGTCGAAACTATTTTTATTTGAAAATATGTAAATTTTATTTTATTTTTAATATAAGCATATTAAAATAACTCGAAAATATTTTAAAACAAATCATTTTTTTCTGTAAAAAGACACAAATATAATTTACAGTTTGAAAATGTATAAACAGTAGGTTCAAAAGCTCGTATGTCCCTCTACTTCCGTAATTTGTTTAATGTGCCCCTCCGGCAACTATGTTTTTAATGCATATTAAAATAATATTTTATATTTTTAAAAATTATTTTTAACATTAATATATAAAAAGAATCTAAAAATATTATTTTTTTAATTTAAAATAAATAAATAAATATTTTAAAATACACTTTTAAAACACAATAACATTGATATCATTATTCATGCTTAGCTGCTCAAGGCGCTAGCAACCAACTATTTCAAACTTTTAATCAGCATGAAAACAGAAAGGCATACAACAAATCTTCCATTAATAAGAAACGTTTTTTTTTTAACAAAATCTTAACTAGACAACGGTAATCTACAAAATAAATCTTCTATTTATACTTTTAGATTCTCTTTTTTTTTACATGATGCGCATGCAATTTTTTCCTATTTTCTTAGATTGCGACGCTGATTAACCGAGTAGATCTCAGGCCACCCCCCAAATCCGGCCAAATTCAGTCACAAGGGCAAATTACAACTGTTTGGAAGACCAGTTATTACACAGAGAGAGAGAAATAAGCTTTGAAATCGTATCCACAGCTACAAAGATTCTTCTGCAGCACATAGGCATGCCGTAGCGACAATCAAATTTCATTTTGGAGAGCAAAAGATCACAAAACAACAACAGCCACCACCTGGATGATTATCTAAAACTGGTGGCTTTGGGAAGATGCGTTACAGTTTTATATTGCCCAAAATTACACGATGAGAAGAATAATATTTAAGAACAGGTTAGGAGCTACCGAACACTCCAGCTTTACATGTCAAAGCACTTCATAACCTGCATCGGCGTCAACGTTCAGTTCACAAGTATAGCCATATGATGAAGAAAATAGCTGAATCATGGACGTTGCATAATTTACCACCTTAAATCTACAATATATACGTTTTTTTCTTTTCTTTTTGCAAGGCACACGGATGATATTTGCCCCATGCTCAACCTCAAAACTACCAGAGATAAATCATCCGAATGCCCAACATGTCTGCATTTGATCAAACAATTTAAATTTGATGATCTGATAAATATCCATGACGGAAAAATTCACTTTCATAGCAACCCCGAAGTAAGATGTTAGAACACACTTCCCACAAATCCAATTAAGGGCCACTGGCTTCCTCCGACAAAATCCCATACAATCTACGACTGACTTTTTAAAAAAACACCTGTTAGCCGTGCAATGAACCAGCCTCCTTCATTGTTCAATGAAGCCTGCTTGCTTGCTGTTGGGTTCAGTGATAACCTGGATCCAAATTGCATGCCTTCCGATGTTACAACATAGCAGCTCCCAGATATGGAAATCAAATTTAACCAACTCAAGCAACTGAAGGGCGCAATCTGCCTTGCTACCCGTTGGTTTTTTTCCGTCTCCTTTCACATTCATCTAGAGATCAATGTAATTTTTTTTGCTGCGCAACTTCTATTCCATTTTTTCATCTTATCAACATGGTAAAGCAATAGATGTTTCCCCGTCAGCAACTCATCATCCTATCTTATCCCATGGCTTCACTGGTAGCCACAAACTGAGAATATAAGCAAATTTCTCCAGCTGTCTATAGCTCCCTGAAAATTCAGCTTGGTTAGAAGACTTATTGTTTTACTTTTTATGTCAAAGAGGTTACCAATGATGTCTTAGATTAACAAACTTCGAGAGGCATGCAATTTTCATTCCCTTTTTCATACTGATATTAGCAGTTACAGAACTCACAAAGACAAGATGGTGTCTGACCTGACAAATCTTCGATGTCAAGATCGAATAATGGATCAAAATTGGGTACCTAAAAGCAAGGGGGGAGGGGAGGATAGCATTAGATACTCTGTATAAACTTCTTTTTTTACAAATCTATCAAAGACAGTAGGCTCATTAATAAGCATCCAGACTACCCTGTCAGCACTAGAAACAGATACAATCTCATCACATTTAGGTTCCTATTCAATAGGATTTCACAACTATTGCTGGTTGTCAGAGGCGTAACAATGGCGTGCCTCGAGCTTTAGTTATTTTCTCAAAACATCAAATATTCAATTCATCTTCGGACAAGGTTATCATCAGAAGACTACCGCTGAATGATAACATGAAAAGTCAGAAATTCTAGTAAAAGAACAATAAATAAATAGAAGCACACTCCATTTTGAAATGCTCATAATCAATTTTTCTTTGGCTATATTAGCCATTCTATTATAAAAGCTTTATATTAACATATGCAAAGGCACATGCAAATAAAATATAGAAGCTGAAAGTCATGATGCATCAGTCAACATCAATATTTAAAATGGTAAATATACAATTGACACTCACCATTAAAAAAAAAGCAGACCCATTACTGTCGTAGAATCACGCAACACATCAACGTCAATCCAATAGGCTTCACATGCACATGCTAGAAAGAAATTACTTGCTTCACGGATAGGGAGCATCATGTTGGCAGCTATTAGCCTTCCAGATGAATCAAACAAAGTCCAGGCCCTTCTTGTTGGTCAGCATCTATTGAGAATAATCACGTCTCACTGAACGTGGCTGACGAGGAAATGAGAAAGGGCCACCTGAAATTTTCTTGTTATATTTCCTTTTAGACCTAGCTTCATCGTTTAGAGCTGCAACTGTAGTAGATGCAAAGGCCCAAAGTTAACACCTTACGGTAAACCAGAAATGATTAATAATCTAACATACATGAGTATGTGGTTGTGCACATTAGCACAAAACAAAAGCATCTATATTGTAGCTCACAAAATTACATTGCATGCATGGAGTTGACACACAATTGCTGCCATAATCCTGATTTAGACCAAAAAACTTCTACTAGAGGGGGAGGAAATAACCAAGTTCATAGATTAGTAACTGATTTTAAAAGCATAGTCAATCATCACTCATGAAACTTCAAGAACAAGCTTGATAGCAGATATGGCACCACATGAGATCCCGTGACCTGATCTTACTTAAAATATGCCAACGATATCATTACACCCTCTAAGATACATCTTTGAAACAAACTTGTAAAAGGGAAAATTATAGAAATGTTGGAATTTAACAGGGATTTAATCAATTGGAATATAAAGCAATGGCATTACCATCTAATCTAAAATATTGCTTATAACAAAGTAAGAATATCAATCAAGCACCTTGATTTGATCCTAACTGGTTTTGCAAATCTACCCCATCTTTGGCAGGACATTGTGTGTGATCCATGGTGTGATTGCCAAGACTCTCATTGGTGCTGCCAAGCCTAAGGGAAATCCAATCCTCAGTAGGGACAGGATTAGATACAGGAGGCTGGTGTACCAAGTCAGGCTGCACAGGTTGAGGTGGGAGAAATGTTTGTAATGAGGGATCTTCACTAACAAATCTCATTGGATTATCAACCAAGCCAACATCCATATAAACACCAGCATCACAGGCCAAAGAATCTGGGACTTCACCACCAGAAGTTATAGTTGGCATTGATGCCAATGTACTACCATTCATTGGAGCAGCACAGCTAATGGAAGAATGCTCCAGGTCAATATAAGCATCTGATACATCTGAGTCCGTATTAAATAATTGGCAATGAGCACCAGCTTGAGTAGCAGAAGAATAGGACCAGCTGGACATCCCAACATCATTCACACCTCTATCAAAGAGATCAAAACAAGAATCTGGACCTGCATCAAGTGCTAGATCTTCCAAGTATGAGTCTGCTATTCCAGGATAGGTAGCCAATGAAGAAAAACTCCTGTCTACTGGGCAAGTATTATAGACATTTTCAGGAGGAACAAAATTGGCATTCTCTTCATCTTCATCGGAATCGCTAAGAACAATGATGTCAGCATTTCCTGATGGCACAAAATTAACACTGTTTACTGCAGTTGTTGGATAAAAAGAATGACAAATAGAGTCGATGTCATTGACATTACTGGGAGATATTTCAACAAGCCCACTGTAATCCTGGTTTATACTTGGGTCCTCTTCATATCTGCCACTTCTGGTGGTGTTTCTGCTTGTTTTTGTCCTTTGCCCATGATTCACAAAATTTCCCTCACTATGATTCTTCGAGGAACAAAAGGCGAGCTGATGTTTTCTTCCTTGCATCATTCCACCGAGATAACTCTTAGTTCCAATTTAGGACTATCATGTGCTTTCAAGCCATCTCCCTTCTCAATCTGCCTTGAGATTTCATGACAGGAAGTAACTTCATCCATAAAAGCACAGAGAGAACCATCAGGAAAATGCCATTTCCCAAGATCACCAATCTCAACTTTGGTCTTTGCAGTCCAAGAACCATCAGGTTTCACCTCAATCTCAGTTATGTCATCTTCGCAGTGACTCATCTATACCAATAAGCATACATTCATCTGCTCTTATTAATCTTTTGATGGGGATTTAACTATTACAAGAAAATTAAGATATTAAGCATAGGATCTACCATTGTTGTAATGCGATTGAAGTAAGGATCAATGACAATATCCTCCAAGGAGTAGTTCTTAAGACAAACAGGACACTGCCACTGCAATTGCAGAACTCCTCTGACTTAGATGTATAAACTTGTGTTTCAGATACAAAGCAAAAATCATAATACAAGTATTTTTTATCACTTGCCTTGCGTGAACGTTGATTTACTGTCACAAAAGTTTCGAGATCAAAACAGCCCATGTGAACACAAGGTTTAAATCTGCCAGCAATCTTCATTCTAGAGCCACTTATCTACAATATGGACAAATTCAATAAAAAAAATACTGATGGACCCCAAACCACAAGAAAAATCATATAAAATGAAATGTATATTATTCTCAATACTATAATGGAAATGGTCTTCTCATTGAGCCAATTTTGTGTGCCATAGTTACAAACTATAATGACATGTTAACAATGGATAAGACAAAAAAGGATATTAGAGCTTTTAATAGACAACAGCTATCCTTTCAAAATGCAAACATCATGATGTACAAAGATGGCACCAGATACCCATACTTGGAATTATGCTAGATCAAAAGACAAATGAGCCTTTTGAAATAATCATAAAAATTATCCATATTGTAGCCTAATGAAACTTCACAGCATCTGCTAAATACATAGAGGAACAGAAATACAGAAAAGACAAGTCATTACTCACAGGACAGCGGAGATTAACTGTAATTGCTTCTGCAATTACCTCCAGATCGCTATCACTATCTTCGTTTGTGGTACCCATCCCACCACCAATGCAACGACAAACACGAGCAAGTGCATCTTCAAAAGGCTCACCGTCTTTTGGAATTAGTTTGAGAACCTTTAGTAGCAAATTGGCCAGGCGAGGAATATCAATTAGTGACATATAACTCAGAACAGTGTTTCAATGGCTCTAAGAGTGAGAGGAAGAGCAGAGGAGTGAAAACAAATATATACAAAACAAAAATAACAAGCTTAATTATTATAAAGCCACTAGTTTGCAGCACTTTGTTTGCAGGCAAACAGAGCTTGATAAAATATAATGTTCCAATAAAATTGATTCTTATGGACATAAACATCAGAGAGATGAGAAATCAATTTGTCCCAACAAGAAAATCATATGAAAGGTAGGTGGGAATACCTGTTCAACTGTTTGTCGCTTCACAAGTCTAATGCCAAAGCAGAAAACACGAGAATCACATCTAGATAAAGAAACTCTATTGATTCCCTCTTCAATGCATAATTTAATCTGATATCAGGAGCACCAATGTTAAGTATTGAATGTAATAACTATAGGAATATAGATAGAAAGTCAAATATACTCTCCTATTAGTTAGGATCTAGCAATAATAGCTATTTATGTATAGTTAATAACTATCGTAAATTTGAAATGTAGATGCTGTATATATCCTAGGTCCTATGCAGAAATAATAGTGAGAATTACACAATTTTCCACATTAAGTTCAATCATGAATGTAATGAATGGTGCAAGAACTTAACTCAAGCACTATATCTAATCAAATACAAAGATACATATGAAAAAAGACACAACTTATGCTGAGTAGGATATTAACACTTAAAATCATCTTATGAAAAAAGAGGGAGCAGACTCACTAGGGCGCCATCATCACGACCACTGGCACCCAGAGATTGTGATCCTGGTCTAGTAAGTGTTCTCACTTGCATACCTGTATTGGAATAGGGCGGGGGGTATAAGACTTGATATCAACTGCATAGGCTTGTCAGCCAACAGATTAATACAGCATAAACCCACTAGCTTGTAGGGTACGAGCAATGAGTATACTTGGCAAACATTCCCAAAACACCTCTTTGGCTTAAAGAATATCAGATCAATTGAGGGGTTCCTTAGGCAGCAAGCTTAGCAGACCAAGTTACTGTGAAAGGTACTAAATCTTCTCTCTGTTAAATAAATACACAATCATTCACTAGGCATCTTATGACCTTAACCTGACCAGAACTAAATGTTTGAGCCAAGGTGCCACGCATGATAAACCCTCTCATGATAATAAGTTCCTTGTGTAATGCATCCGTGTTTATCAGTTATTGTTTATGATATAACATTTGTTAGTCTAAGGATTCTATCCAAGAGAGAACCCTCATGCGTTGCAACAACACCATGCAATTCGTCCACCTCATGGCCAAGGAAAGCATATCCATTATTGAGTAATTAAAAATTATAAGCCTGTCTTGAGGACAGCCCTAATGCTTAACCAAAGTTTCACTCACATAAATTAGTATGACAGAAGAAACTGTTATCATACTCACAATTCTATAACACACCTGAGAAAGATCATGAAGCTGCTGGTGTACCAATTAATGCATAATGGAAAATGATCAAGTCTGCATACCGTTAATATGTAAATCAGCATGTTGTGGCCACTGCATCCTAAACAAAACTTTATCGTTGAGAAGCATGCACCAAGCCTACATGAAAATAGCTCCAGCATGTAAATTTAGTTGTATACAAAGAACTCTGGGTGCACGATCCCCCTTTTTTATATCAGTAGTGAACATTCTGAAATCAATAAACCATTCAAAAAACCAACCTGAACATCATATTCACAATTCTGTAGTCGGTGTTGATCTGATCTTGTCAAATGAAATGTTGCTTCCACATTCTGCAGTGTGTTATTACTGAAGAAAATTGAAAAGGATCAGAATATATAGGTTGCAAAAAGACAAGCAAATAAATTGAGAAAAAAAGGGAGGTAAAAACACCACGTGAAAAAAGTAAGCCATAACCAACAATATAGCATTGCAAAATTATCATCTAGTGATAATGCTAATAAAATCAATTCCATGACTCATTATTTTTTGTCAAGTGCTAGGTTTAGGTAAACTTCCTATTATTTTCCCTTTTATATTTCCTTGATTAATGATTGGATAACATTATTTTCTCTGTTACCAATCCCTCTCCTTAGTTGTAGCACTTTAGTCTAAGGTTGATGGGGGAGAGAGAGGGAAGGAACTCACCCATCCATTGAAATGTTTGAACTCGGTAACTTCATAGGAAATAATAAATGTGCCACAGTAACCCAGAACCTGTCCACAGGAAAATGTTAAACAGTAGCACCCTTCGTTCGCAACTTATATATAAAGAAAATGAAAGTAAAAGGCTGGAAACAAACATGAATCAATAATAATCCATAGCACCTATGGATGGATAATGGTCATGTATCAATTTATACAAAGGAATCAGTATGGTCAAACAAACATTCAATCATCAATTGCTTGAAAAAGGTAACATGAGGGGTGAACTTTAGTCAACATTGACTCGAAAAGCATATAAACTAGCTGCATTCTAATTTTCTCTACTGAGCAAACTCAATTCTACAACCAAAAACTAACATAAGGCAACAAGGTCCATTGGCATGTCCAATACAATCATTCACTCTAAATCCAAATTGCACAATATTAAAATGGAGTTTGATGGGCATTCTCACCAACACAAAGTGTCAAGGAACCATCTCACCTAAAAGCTTAAGTTATTAGTTGAGGTCTCAGAATATGACTTAAATTATTCTTTAACAAACCCCCTCAAGTAAAAGCCCTTTGGACTTGAAGCTTGCACAAGCCCACATTACCTTGTGCTTGATTTTTATCAAATAGAATGGAGGTGGTGAGATTCAAACTTGTGACCATTGGGTCAACAAAGCTCTGATACCATGTTAAGGAACTATCTCACCTAAAAGCTTTTGGTGATATTACTTGTAAGAAGATACACATCAATATTTATTTTTGGTGATATTACTTGTAAGAAGATTCATACATGTTTATGAATTTGCCTCTGTAGATATGCATTTGAATGAACCTAAACATGCATATGGAACTTGAAAAGACCCACAAAAAGAAAGATCAGTGGTCCACAAGGAATTTCTCATGGAAAATTATCATGTCATGCATGAAGACAACTCACATCAAATCTGTCATGTGACATCCAAACACTTGGCTTAAAGCTGATGATATATGCAAAAAACATGAATGTCTAAAATAATAGTCTAACATACCTTTTTGGTTTTATTATACCATTTTGTTCTATGAAAATGGACACTTTTTGCTAGGTGAAGATAAAGAGTACATTCACTTTGAATTCTATCTAAGAGATACTATTTAGTTTAGAAACATGGAAAGGAATAATTTAAATATAACAAGTTCAAAGTCACATCAATATACAGAACAATCATGATCTTATGATACACAAATAAAAGGAAAAACAACCATTGTAGACCCAAAGTCATTTACATGAACATGCATCATTAGAAGACACCAAGTATGCATTTGAAGATGAAAAAATGATGATGCCCATAACTGACAGGCTAATTAGACATGATTCCTCGGGAATATACATATATGACTGAACAAAATGATAGCTATAAAATACATACGGATCCGCTCGTTCAATTCGACATGTTTCACAGTAAAATACAGGTGGACGTTCACTATCCATAGGGTTCTCTGTAAAAATGACACAACTAATATGTTGCTGCACTTGACATTTTGAATCTATACACTGCAAATAGAAAAGGCCTCAGTGAGAATTCGAAACAAGACTCCACATTTTTACAAGGAAAGCAGTAATAAAATAATCAGGCATTGCAAATGCTCCAATGCTAAGGTGCAGTGTAACACATTCAACTTCATAGTTATTTCCTCTTCCTGCTAAAGCTCGAAGATAATAACAAAGAACTAAATCTGAAATGAAGTATGACTGCAGAGTTCTTCCACAGTTCATCCAAACCAGAATAGAATGTGACCACTATGTTTGACCTGACCTGTATCATGAACTCAGTAGGCAGCGAACTTCCACAAGGACAACGAATCATCTTCCCTGGACTAATGAAATATTCGACTTCTTCTTTAACACTCATAATATCAAAGCCATTTGGAGCCTTGGCTGCTAAATCTGATGCATCTGTTATCTGCATTTTTCTGGGTAAAATAATTGGTTTAAAACATGGCATATGATAAAAAAAAAAAAGGGGTAAAGTAAAGTTTTAGAAGACACGCCACAGAACAACTGTCAAGATTTCAAGAGCATAACATGAAAACTGAAAAAAGCACCTGTAAGCGTCATCGATTATTTTCACTACAGCTTCCTTTCCAATCTGCTTTTTCCTTGCTAAGCCGCGAGCAGAGCAAACTGCACAAAGTTTTCACCCATGTATAGCAACATTTTTCAAGAGTTGAATTAAACTCCGTTGAGGCATGTAAACAAAGAGTTATGACTTTGATTCTAAACAAGAGAGAACCAATTCTTGACAGCAGAAGGGAATATTCAATTTTCTAGATAGGCACCAAAAACACTTCTGGAAGGGGAAAAAAAGACAAAAACCTACAGGCTGACTCCCCTGTTGATGGGAACCAGTCTTGACTATCAGTGCCGAAGGCAAACAATAACATTCTATTGAAAACGAAAAATTTCTATGGTAACTCACTTTCATCATCAGAGAGCAAACATGTAACTCTGTCCAATAGATCCTGCACAAAAAAGAAAAATAAACAGCAGAGAAAACAAACGCAGGATGCGTAATTATTGAGCCAGCAAATAAGAAAAGCTTCATGAAATAAAAAAAACCTGCAAATCTTTGCACAAACAGTTACAAGATGGGGGGGGGGGGGGGGGTTGACAAAAGAAAGGCAGAATACCTGCTTCTTTCCCTGCTTTGGAAGACCCAGCAAAGATAAAATATCCTTAAGCTCTTTAATTCTAAAGTATGCCAACTTTCCCTACAAGTTAAGCATATAAACATCATTAACACTCTTGCAAACATGCATGCATACATTCTCACATACACATGCGAGCGCGCCTGCATGCATATTATAATACAATGAAATTCTTTTTCATTGCAAATATTTGTCAGCTCAAAATTAACATTCAAACAACCACACTTAATCCATGCTAAAAACAAAAAAAAACACCGTGATGATCATAACAAACTAGTGAATCACTAATTACCTTGCAGCATGCCATCGAATCCGTCTCCATTAGCGCAAAAAACTCTTAATACAACAGCATCAAAACCACATAATTCAGCCCGAAAACCCTAAATCACTAAAAAAAAAGGCATGGTTAAAAAAACAAGTTGACTTACCTTGACTAGAAATCGAAAGGAAAAGGGAACTTGGCACTGATTATACTAAGCTAGGGTTTCGAGTCTAGTAATCGGTAAAGAGTAATGACTTTAAGCTGTCTGAGAGAGGGGGAGGGAAAGGAGGCTGGTCTTCAATTTTCAGCTATAAATGGTTCAGGTGATCGTCACACACAAGAAGAACGGATTTGAAACGGTTATAAATTTCATGTTTTGGAGTTTGTATACAAGTCCGGGATGGAATTTGCTGCGTGCTTGCGAGTGTGGGGGTGCGGTGTGGGTATGTGAGTGATTGATAATTTTTTACAAATGGCTGCGCGACAGCTCGTGGTGTTTCGGAGTTTGGCGAGTGAGTACGGGAAAAAATTACAAACGTTTTCGTGGATTATGCTGACGTTGGCAGTGTCTTTTCGGCGTGGCAGCCCAAATATTGTCCTATCGGTTTGACTTACGGCTCAACTGCCAATATAGTATTTGGTGAGAAACGTTTTTCAATTTGTTCTCTCACGACTCTCCCAGTCTTCGATTACAAATTTAATTTCCACGCATTATCATTTTATATTTTATATTAATTAACAGTAACATTAAAAAAAAAAAACAGAGATTAACATCTCACTGTGTTGCTCTTTTATATGTATATTTAGGACTGTGGTTATTTTTGTTTAAAAATATATTAAAATAATATTTTTTTTAATTATTTTTATATCCGTACATAAAATTAAGTATATATATAAACTTTGTCCCTCTTTCACCATGCATAAATGCACTATTCACACACGCATATTGCACTGTGGACTGGATATTTTTTGTCCGTGCATCGTGCGAGTTCGTCCTCCTTTTTTTTTCCAGTTATGAATAGTGGATTAACGAAAAAGCCTCCCGAAAAAGATAAAATGATGCACAGGAACCAGGGACTTCACCGGTTTTTCCACTTTATTTGTATAGTGCACAGACAAAAAAAAACCCGTAAACGACAAAATAGTGCACAGTGAATGGGGGCAGCTACATCCTTTCCCTTAAGGTTTTTCCGTAAATATTAGTAGGGAAGGGGGCTTATTGGTAATTAGCTCATATTTTATTATTTTTTTCGGATTAACTGTTGGTGCGTCACACGGACACGTCAGCACCGTTCGACGCTTACACGCCCCTTAGACGGCGTGTGCGGCTTCGTTTCGCCATAAAAAATTACCTTCTGTCGTGCTAGAAGATGCGCCGGACGGTACTCTATCTTCCGTCACAACGCGTTTCGGTCATAGATGTACGGATAATCGGCTGTGGACAGTTTTTCATCGGCCATTGCTTTTCTCTCCCCTGCCGCCGCAAAGTCATCTCCGGTCCTAGATGTTTATGATAAGTTTATTTTGGTCCCAGATGTTTTGATTTTGTTTTTATTACTGATTTATTGAAATTAAAGTTTTATTGTTTTCAATTGTGCCCTTCAATTAAAAGTTATAATATAAGAAGTTTTTATTTCAGTCCTTATACTTTTGATTTTTGATTTATTTTTTATTCCTTCAATTTTTCCGGTACAAATGTTTTGAATTTTTTAATTTGGTCCTCCAATTGAAATTGGTAATATATACAAAGTTTTATTTCAGTCCCTCTTATTCTGATTTTTTATAAAATGGCAGCAATTTTCATTATTTATTTTTCACCCTCCAATTGTTTTTTTTTTTCAATTTTATCCTTTAATTGGAATTAATTTTATATATGTTATTTTTCATTTCGGTCCTTATTCTTTTAATTTTTTTATTTGGTATTAATTCATTTTTTTTAATGTTTGTTTTTTATTGATATTTATGCATCTATGTTTTAATTTTTGTTTTTATTATTTATTTTTAATCGATTCAATTCTGAAATTTTAAATTGTGTTGATAATTAGTTTTAAATTGATATTGCTCATTTGTTCCCTTTATTTTTTTTCCTGTTATTTTAATTTTTTCTTTTGATTAAATGATTTTTATGATTTTGCTATTTATGCAACAATATTGACAATTTTAATGATTAATTTTTAATTGTTTTTTATACAAATATTTTGCTTTCTTGTAATGATTTTCCAAGGCAATTTAATTATTTGAATTGTTCTGATAGTAATATTAATAATAATTTTAACTATTATAATAATCATTTATTTATTTATTTATTTTGGTTCCAAGATTTTTTGTTCAATTTTATCCTTCAATTAGAATTAATTATATATTTTATTTTTCATTTCAGCCCTTATTCTTTTGATTTTTTTTATTTTTTATTAATTAATTTGGTTTTTTTTTAATTATTTGATAATATTTATTTTTTATTCATATTTATGCATCTATGCTTTTAATTTTGTTTTTTTTTCGGTGATTCTTCATATCAATTTAATTATTTCAATTATTTTGACAATAATATTAATAATAATTTTGACTGTTATAATAATATTTTGCTTCTTTTTTTATAAACATCATATGACTTTTTTACCTGAAATTTTTTTTTTATATATCTTTTGTTAAAGTTTTGATGATTTTTTTTACTTTTTCATTTTTTTTAATATTAACACAATAATAATAATAATAATAATAATAATAATAATAATAATAATGCTTTAATGGTTTTTCTTGCTTACTCTTTTGTTAATGTTTTTTTGATTTTTTTTCCTCGGGATAATTTGATAATTTTTATTGTTTTGACAGTAATAACAATGATATTTTTTTTTATCTTTTGTTGAAGTTTTTAGGATTTTTTTAGTCTTTCTTTTTTTTCAATTATTATCACAATAATAATAATAATAATAATAATTTAATTATTTTTCTTACTTATTTTTTTTGTTAATATTTTTTAGGTTTCTTTCCTCTCAGGATAATTTGTTAATTTTTGTTGTTTTGACAGTAATGACAATGGTAATTTTTATTTTTATTTTATTTTTTTGTGTGATCTTTTGTTGTTTATTTATTCTTTCAAAATAATAATAATAATAATAATTTATTTGTTTTTCTTGCATGCTATTTTGTTAATGTTTTTTATTTTTTTTCTCGGTATAATCTGATAATTTTTATTTTTTTGATAGTGATAGCATTAATAAATATTGCTCCCTTTTTCCCTTTATCTATTATTTGTTTTCTTTTCTTTTCTTTTTATTTGTTCTTTGAGTTATATGATTTTTATGATTTTATTATTTGCGCAATAACAACAATAATTCTAGTTATTAATTTTTTATTATTTTCTTATAAAAATATTTTGTTTTTTTTTAATGATTTTTCATGTCAATTTAATAATTTCAAAATGTCCTATTATGACTACGACAACAATTGAAAGATCAACATCTAAAAATATCATTACTATTATTGCTAGAGCAATAAAAATTATTAAAATATTCCGACGAGAAAAAACTCAAAAACATTAATAAAAGATGAAGTAAGAAAAAAAACTAAAACAACAATAACAACAACAACAATTATTATTATTGTGTGAATAATGGGAAAATAAATTAAATAAAAGATAAAAAAAAAAATCAAAAACTTTAACAAAATAGCAAACAAAATAAAAAATGAATAAAAATAAAAATTATTAGCTAAAACAATCATCTAAAATTAAAATAAAAAAAAGACAAAACAAAAGAAAAAAATTATCAATTTTCAAGTGATCATAAATACAAATTAAAATGCAAGAACAAGATTTTTGAACCTCAAAAAAAGGAAAAATATTAAAAATTAAAAACCAAAACTAAATGAACATACATATAAATTAGATAAAAATAAGAACTATTTAAAAACTATAAAAATTAAAAGAATTAAAATAAAAAAATCAAAAGTATAAGGCCCAAAAATAAAACTAAATATATTATCAATTCCAAATAAATAAAAAAATTGAAAAAATAAAATAGAGTATAATATTTATACATGCGAGTTTTGATATAATGAAACACATCAACACACCTTATTATAACAACAAGAATATCGAAGTCTTAGCATTTAAAAATATTATTATTATCATTGTTAAAATAATCAAAATTATTAGATTACTATGACAAAGAAAATAAAAAAAAAGCAAGAAAAAAAAACTAAAACTATTATTATTATCACGTTAATAATGGGAAAAAAATCTATTCAAAGAAAAAAATATCAATAACATAAAAAAAAATCAAAATGAAAAAAAAATCATAAGTGAAAAAAAATATACAATGAAAAATATTAATGCATAACCTATGCTTTGCAAGGTTCAAACCCCTGGCCTCCTTAGAAAGAGGCGTGCCTATTTTTCACTGAGCTACGAGAATTTTTTTTGTACATGAATGTGCAACAATACCTAAATATCAGAAAACTGTGAACCGAACTATCCGATCTGATCCAAAACCTGAAACACTCTATCGTAATCCATAATGATTTGTCTCACGTGCTACAGTAACTAAACTGTGATCTCTTTTAGTATATAAATATAATTTTGTGCACAATATAATAATACCTCATAATTTTTTGTAAAATAAACAAGAAGTAAATTAAAAATAAACTAAATGGTGTGGGGAAAATCCTATAGCTCTTCACATATTTTACCATGTATTGCAACATTGATTTCCCCTTCTTTTCTTTTGTTTATTGCTTCTTTTTTGTTTTTGCTTCTTTTATTTTATTTTCACTTTCGGATTACTTTTTTTTTCTAATTTCATTTTTCATTTTTTTTCCGTTTCTTGCATTTCTTTCTTGCCTTTTATTTTTATTTTTATTTTTATTTTTTCATTTTTTCTTTGCTTTTTTCTTTGTTTTTTTATTTTAATTTTTTATCGTGTTTTTTTTATAATTTTTTTTTCCCGTCAATTTTTTCTTTAAAATAGAAGCGGGTACATAGAATATTTTCTTGCCACAATTATGACTACGAAAATATATTGATTTCCATGTCAAGTTCAATGGTAATGATGTTTATCCTTAAATATCCTTAAAATAAAGGGGAAAAGGTTGGGACTTGTAATTTTTTAGTTTAAACTTTAGTTGATTTTTAATTTTTAGAGTGACTATAGTGTACTTTGAGGTTATAGAATAATTTATTTGAATTTTGAAAAACTATTTTAGTTGTTTTAGGTAAAAACTAATTAAAATTTATGCTCTTGGGGTTTCGGAACCCAAATTTCACATTGATCATCTATGATGAACATTAAAATTAATGGTACATTGTATGTCCATGCATATAACACGGTCAGTTAAAGTAGATGATTCATTGGTGAGAGTTTAAAATCAAGAATTTTGTTTTCTTCTATTGTTTTATATTTGAGTCATGTAGTTGTTTCACTTTGATCATCTATGATGAACATTAAAGTTGACGGTACATTGCATGTCCATGCGTACAACATGCTCAATTAAAGTGGATGATTCAACTGTGAGAGTCTGGAATCAAGAATTTTGTTTTTTCTATTGTTTTAGATTCGAGCCATGTAGTTGTTAATATGATGATTACTGAAAGCTTATATAGTCATTAATTTAAGAGCTTGTATGATTAGTCAATGTATACACAAGTTAACCTGAACATTCACATTAATAAAAAAAATCAATTAGGCAAATATAATCATGCATAACGAGATATGAAAAAAAAAACTCTTTAAGTCATGACTAGATGTTCGAATTTACATATCTCCGATGAAGTAATTCTAGTTTTTTTTTATTATTATTATCTTAATATAAGCATGGACAAAGTGTTATGAACACTACTAGTTTATTACTAGTTATAGCATGAAAAAGATAACAAATATACAATGGGAACTAGTTAATTACCCGCATTACATTGCGGACCGAACAGCTATTTTTTATAACTGTTGGAATTGACACAATTAATAAATTTTGCTAATTAAAAAATAAAATATAGCATCTATTCATGCAGGGTGTGATATAATGAAACATACCAACACGTCCTATTATAACAACGACAACATTGAAAACTTAACATCTAAAAATATCATTACTATTATTGTTAAAACAATAAAAATTATTAAACTATTCAAATAAGAAAAAACTCAAAAACATTGATGAAAGAGGAAGTAAGAAAAAAACTAAAATAATAATAACAACAACAACAGCAACAACAGCAACAATTATTATTATTGTTATTATTGAAAAATTTATTCAAAGAAAAAAAGAAAGGTCAATAACTTTAACAAACAAACAAATAAAAAAAAAAATTATAAGCAAACAAACATAATTTGATGTCAAAATAAATAAATAAAAATAATAAAAACAATAAAAAAAAATCACAAGTCAAAAAATCAAAATAGCAAACAAAAAATAAAAAAAATTATAAGAAAAAAATATTAATGCATAATATGTGGTAGGTAAAGGTCAAACCCCTGCCCTCCTTAGAAACAGGTGCGCCTGTTTTCCACTAAGCTAAAAGTCTCTTTTTTGTATCTAAATGTGCAACAATACCTAAATATCAAAAAATCACGAACCGAACTACCCGACCTGAAAACTGAACAACACTATCATAATCCATAATAATATATCTCACGTGCTCAATGATTGAACCCTTATCTCTTTTATATATAGTATAATTTTGTGTACAATATAATAATACTTGGTAATTTGTTGTAAAAGAACCAAAAAGCATATACTAACCTCATTGACATTCTTTACAAACAATTAAACCGACGCCGTGTAGTTGTATTTATTTTTATTTTATATAATGAATGTAAAAACATCTAGAATATCATGCACACTGCAACGCAGTTACGAATAATCAGTAAAATAAATTATTTAAAACAAAAAAACCCAACATATTTCCAAATACAAACATCTAACATTGTAGCTTGTTTGGCAGCAAAGTCAACTGTGCTACCAAGCGACGATGCCTTTGTAAAGTAACACGTTTCAATCGACGGTAGACTGCAACCACCCTCCTTCTGTCCTATTCTCTTCTCTTTCTCTTTCTTGTCAGACGCGGGCCACCTTTTTATTTTTTACAGATATGATAATTTAAATAAATTACTATTCATTTTTTGTTATTGAATTAATATAAAAGTTGCATTTTGTTTCTATTTTTAGAAAAATACTATTTGGTTGATGCCGATTATCCGAATGAGTATGGATATTTAGGTCCATATAGAGGGGAGAGGTATCATTTAGAAGATTTTCGACGTCGGGGAGAGGTTTCCATTTTATTTGAAGTATTCACATTAATAGAAATTGTTATTTATTTTTAAATTTATTTGTAGAAGTTACACATATATATATATATATATATATATATATATATATATATATGTATGTATGTATGTATGTATGTATGTATAAATGTTTGTGTATATTTCCATGACCTTTTAAGTAATTTTACAAGTTAAAAGCAGTTTATAAAATTTGGAAACCAAACACCCAAAACTGTTTTTATTTCAACCTCCAACTCAACCACAATTTTAACCAAACACTTAACTGCTTATTTTGAACCACAGTAAAAAGCGTTTTTTTTGAATTTGTTAGCATGGTACCAGTCATTATAGTTTTTTTTTTTAAATATTTTTAATTTCTAATATAATATTTACACAAAATAAATTAAAACAAATAAAAATATTTTGAAAAATAATTTTGAAAAACATAATCAAATGGATTCTAAGGTGTTTGAGAGTATGGCAATAAATATTTTTTAAGAATATTTTTCACTAGAAAAATAATCAAAATAATATATTTTTATTCTTTTATAAATTGATTTTGATATTTTTTTTTTAAATATTTCAACCCATCAATTGTAAAAAAAATGGTTTTTTTTTTAAATAATTCATATTTATTTGCATTCCAAATCAAGCAGAGCTCTTTGTGGAGATTTGCCTATCAACTAAAGGATTCTATTTGGTGTTATAGTTAGAAAACGTGATTAAAACGTGATTCAATTTCGTTTTATTTTCTAGAACATGATTAATATTTTCTTTTCTCATTTTATTTCCTGGACTAAAAAGGAAAGGAAAAAAATCCATTATATCGTATCCGAGTGTGAAAAGAAAAATAATAAAGAATTTATTTATTTATTTCAATTAAATTAAGACGGCTGCACTCTCTGTCCATGAATTCTCTCCATCTACCATCTTTGACCTCGCCAAACCATTCCAACCTTGACATTTACAACGCTCTTGCATCCAAGACGTGTGTTCACCACGTCGTCGTTTACTCCGTCCTGTACTTCTCTTAAAAGCTAACTTTGATTCCTTTCTCTGTCTCTACAATCTCTCAAAACAGAATTACCCTGTTTTCCTCCCTTGCCTCTCTCTTTATTTCTGGGTTTTAACTCCAATACTTGAGTAAGAGGTATGGCATCATAAAGTTTATTGCTTTCTTTTAGTCTTAGATCTGTTTCTATGGGTTTATCTTTTTGCATTGCTCCGTGTTTTTTTTCTTTCATCATAATTGAACTTCGTTGATTTTGGAGTTTTGATAGTTTGCGAAAGTTTGATAATTTAAAGGTTCAAAGAAAAAACATTGATGAGTTTTCCTGGAAATCAGATGGGTTCCATCATTTCCGGGTGAAGTCAGTTTTCTTTTATGAATGATGAATCGAAAACTCTGTAGCTCCAGTAATAAAAGCTTCGTGTAGTAATTTATGGACCTGTCAGATGATGTCAGGTTTTGTTTAGTTTTATTCTTTTCTAAGAGTTATGTTCTATTTTTACGAATGTAATCGGTTCTGCCGATGAATGTTTGACATGGGATTTTGTTGCTTTCAATTCGAACTGTGTCCATGCGTACACGGTCTTGTTCTTTTTCATAATTTTATATATTGGATGTCATTGATGTTTATATCTCTGTTAAGTTTTATACTTTGCAGCTAGAACTGGTGATTATTGAATTGTTTGTGTTTACTGGGCATATGATTGTACACTTTGCAATCACAATCCTGTACATTTTTCTTCAGTTCCCGGGACTGGTTTACAGCATGGATCGTTGGTTTAAATGATCAGTAGTTGCTTTGCGATATTGCCTGTGGTCGATTTTTACTCTAACATTGTCCAGAGTTTGATTTCATGTTTGAAGGCTTACCCTTTCTAGTTCAGAAGATGATGAAGGCATTTATCTTCATGCCCTTTCCTCTTTTTTGTGCAGATAACCTTGATTTCTGATAAAGATGGACTTTTTATTCAGAGGTCTAAGTGAGGATCCTGCTTCTTCTCAACTGGACATCCAAAGGTGTCCGTTTTTGAAAAACATCAATGAGCCAACTAATTTTTCGTTTTCCCCATCCATGCCTTTCTCTATGCCTGTAAGTTTTCATTTTTTCCCCTCAGTCTTGCTTAAACGTAAGCTGCTTCTTTATCTGAGTCTTGGCTGGGTTGGCTGGGTATTATATCGGGTACTGTGTTTTATTATACGTGCATTTCTATTAGCAATTCCTTTGACAACCAAAAGGTTGTATGTTACTGAGAGCTAGCCTGGCTTACTATGAAACCAATAGATGTAGTACCTGGTCTTGCCTCTCTTACCTTAATCTGATATTGTGACCATCACAGCAGTATAATCTTCACTTGGACAATCAGATCCTGACCAACTTAATTGGTTGATTTCCGTGAAACACTCAACTAAAATTTTGATCAATCTTTGCCAGGTACGCGCTGGTAAGGGTCCGATTTTCGAAGATGGTCCCAATTTTGATATGACATTTAGGCTATTCCATGGGCATGATGGAGTGGTCCCACTTTCTGAAAGATCATCATCACGTTCAGAGAAAGTAGAGCCTCGGTGTACTGCTCCCGAGTTCAATCCTTTAGCTGCAAAGGCAGCCACAATCAGTCTTTCATCTTTTGGAGTTGGGGGACCCTTCAGTTTTGATGCATTTTCTAAGAAGTGGAATAATCAAAAGAAAAACTCCAACTCATCCAAGAAAGACTCGTCTTCACAGGTAAATGAATGTCAATTTTTTTGACTGACAAAATTGCCATCAGAAGTTCATGACATTTATGATGAAAATTTTGGAACTTTAAATTGATAAGTTTTTAATGATGTTTCAGGGAGGACACTCAAAACACGAGGCATTGAGCAATGAGTGGCTGCAAACTGGAAACTGCCCTATTGCGAAATCATACCAGGCAGTTAGTCGTGTCTTGCCACTTGTAGCGAAGGTTCTGAAACCCCCTCCAGGTATGAAATTCAAGTGCCCACCTGCAATAGTTGCAGCTCGAGCAGCTATTTCACAAACTGCCTTTGCCAAGAATCTTCGGCCACAACCCTTACCTGCAAAAGTACTTGTGATTGGGATGCTGGGTATGGCAGCAAATGTTCCTTTAGGAATATGGAGGGAGCACACCAAAAAATTCTCGCCATCATGGTTCGCTGCTGTCCATGCTGCAGTTCCTTTCATAGCCATGCTTAGGAAATCCATATTGATGCCAAAGTCAGCCATGGCATTTACCATTGGAGCATCTATATTAGGACAGGTTATTGGATCTAGGGCAGAGCGATACCGGTTGAAGGGAGTGGCTGCCAAGGGAATGCCTCTCACTGAAACACCTGCCAGCAGCTTAAGCCAGGTGCAAGTTATTGCTGTTAAGAGTGGACATTGCGGTTCTCTGGTGGAATATCCTGTTTCCCTTCAGATGGCAGGAAACTCATCTTCAGCAACTGACATATTCTGCTAATTCTGTATTGGCACGTTGTTCGCCCCATCATCGTGCTTTTACAAGATTGTAATTCCTTGTTTCCAACAAAGGGCGTTTGCCTATTCCTTGTTTTCCATGATAGTTGTTGTTGTTCTCTTTCCTGTAAAGACCTGATTCCGGCAATTTAAGGAATAAAAATATATAAATAATGAGTGATATATTTATTTATTGCTCAGGCAAATTTCTGCCTCGACCTGATTCATTAAATCTTGGTTTTCTTTTCTAGAAACAGGATTGCATTTATGCGCATTGAAAGGGTACTGAATTTAGTATTAGCATTGTAATAACAACTGCGGGATTTTCAACAAAACCTGGCTGATAGATTCATTGCAGTTCCTCTTTTGTATTTGCTGCAATCATGCATGGGAGCAGGTCAACCAATTGCCTGGATCCTACCCGTTAGTTTATATTTGTTTTTTTTTTTTGCCAAGCTGAAATGACCAGGTCCAGCATGTGTGCCAGCATTTTATGCTGCAGGGTCAGTGGTGCCAATTTTGACCGGGTGCACACTGCTGCTTTTGTCAAATCTGCGAATCTTGATCGGTGGCAAGATATTTCCTTCTTTGTTTTTTTACCTCAAAAATTCAATGCATTTAACTCCATTTATAAAAAAATTATATCCAAGACACCGTTGACACTACTCTATGTGTTACCTAAAAAAAATACGACTGAATATGGTCAAATTGGTATAAAGAATTATGAAATTAGAGGGTGTTTGTGCTGATTGTAGACACCTTTTTTCTTTTCTTTGGTATACTGCTGCGGAGAATTATTATGACAGGCACTGCCAGAGCATAAGAGAATCGTAGCTGAACTCCTAAGGTTGACAATTTTATGTTCGATTATGGAATAGCCAATCACTCAATATTTATCATTTCAGTCTGTCATTCGGGAGCAAATATCTTATTTTTTCTTTATAATTAAATCCCCAGGATGAAATTTAATGGAAAAAAAAATATCATTTCTGATGACACTATTTTATGAACCTGCAAATCTAACAATATAATCTTGAATCTCTCAGTAGCTACTGTGCCATTTGGATTCCAGGACGTCTATATAACTCAACTTCTATCCACGTTTATAACATACCACCAAAAGCTTAAAACCAAAAGGAGAATTGTGCCTGTTCAAATCAAGAACAGAAGCCAGTAGTCCCCAGTGATATGTTTATGGGTGTGTTCGTAACAGAGAATGTTAAAAATTCATCTTTCACTGCGTAATTTATGACCACAGGTCAAATTGTATACTAACTGGAAACGACCTGACTGAACCTGGGGTTCCATGTTTTTGAATCTTGTCAGGTCAGGTGGCTTGTTGGATGCCTTTGCTATTGGCGTAGCCTTTGTTTTCTTGTTCTTTTAACAGTTGCACGATAAGACTACCGCTACATGATTACAGCCATGAGATTACGAATCAAAATTGAATTTTTTAAAGTTGTTTTGTAAGGAAGAAACGGATACGATACCTCTGAACAGAGTTGAGCAAGTTTTGCTGGGTTTTATTTCATAATCTCATGGCTGTAATCATGTAGTGGTAGTCTTATCGTGCAACTGTCTAATTCTGAATCGAGTTTTTTTTTTTTCTTAAGAAAACTTGTTTTTTTTTTGTAAATCATAATTTGTGTAAATATTTTTTTTTAAGAAATTTTGTTTAGAAATTTATTAAAATAATATATATTTTTTATTTTTTAAAAATATTTTTGACATGAAAATAATATAAAAAATTAATTTTTTAATTTCAAATAATTAATTTTTTAATTTTTTTTAACAATATTTTTTAAACACAGTATCAAACACCACATTTGAATAAAAATCTAAATAAATAAAATAACTCATAATTTAAAATTTTAAGCTTGAGCCAAATCAACCTTTAAATTAAGTCTTCTAAATATGATTAAAAAGAGGGTGCACTCACTAATAAAATTGAAAATTAAGGTGAAATAATATTTTTATTTTTTTGAAATACAAGGTTTATGTAAGACAAAGCTAAATTATGCATAAACCATATTTAATTTAGATTTTAATCTGTCAATTTTGTTTTTAATACTTTGAACTATTTTTTTAATTAGAAATATATCATTTTGTCCATATTAACCTCAGTTATAGAATATGTAACCTTGAACCTATTTATTTTTAAGTCTTAAGAGAATATTTATTTATTTATTTCATATTTTTTTGACATGTTATTATTAAAAATAAAAATATTATTTTAATATATCTTTAAATAAAAAAATACTCTACGAACAAAACTAACATAGCTGAAAACCCATGGATGGCCTGACTCAACTGCGAGAGAATTCAAACTGTTTTTTTTTTAAAAAAAAAATGGTGGAAAAACAAACTGAAGGCTTGTATAAAATAATCCTATAAATTCAAGTTAATCGCTGTATTAGAAGGCACAAGGCACAGTAGTCACCTAACTTAAGCTGAGCTCGCTCGCCTCGCATTAAAGAAGAAAAGAGCAAAGCGGCAGTAGCTGCTGCTGAGATTATTGCTATCGGCAACCAAAACTGAAAGACCGTATAGAAAGAAATGCTGTGCACCACCACCACCACACCACCACTTAACTCTTTCGGCTCACCCTGGCCTGATCTCAATGACGGCTTGCTTTACAGCGACGTCGTCTCCACCACCTCCGATTCTGGTCTCTCTCTTTTTTTAGATATTAGTTTTTATTTTATTTCTATTCATTCATTACTCATCTCAGCTAACCAATAATTAATTAATTGCAGGATTGACTCTGATACACTTCTACTCTTCCAAGTACAAAAATTCTGCTCCTTTACTAGGGTAATCAATTCTCTCTCAAGAAATCTACTTGCTTTTGATTATTTTTCTAGTGGGTTTACTTGCTGATACTTAAACAGTTGGTTGCAGAGAATACACAATGGACAGGTTCACCCTCCACAAAAAACAAAGAAATGGTGAATTTTTCATATTTTTTATGGCAATGTAATGGACTATTGAGTAATTATTCGAAATGGGTTTTTGGTTTTGGTTGCAGATAACAATCGATGGTGAAGTTGTTAAAGAGCCCAAAGCAATCCTTAGGTGTTTTTTCTTAAATAAATGCGGTTACTTTGTACTTGTACTTTTTGTGTGCGTGTAGGAAGAAATTATGATTGTGATGAAATTTTGTCTAGGGATGGTATGGAACTGGTCTATCATAGGCTTCCGTGGAGAGAGCCCGATGCTCCTTACCTGCTTCAAGTTTTATATGAAGATGATGACATGGTAAGTGTCTTACATTGCAGTGAGTATTGATTACTTTTGGGTATATGTGTTTTTCGTTTATGTTTGGCTGATTTATTTGGAACTATGCTTACATGTTCAGGTTGCTTTGAACAAGCCGGCTGGTCTTCAAGTTTTACCGGGAGGGCTTTTCCAACAACGCACTGTTTTAATGCAGCTCCAGTGGAGGGCAAGCAAGGGCAGCTCTTCCCTAGCAACCCAAGGATCACATCCTGTTCCAGTTCATCGCCTGGGAAGGGGTACATCAGGTTAGCTAATGAGCGTGTGCTGGTGCTGAATAAATGTCCATAACTTTATTTCTCCGCTTATGACTGGATAAATTTTGGAAGTGTGCAAGTGATCATTGCACTCCTTCTCAAACTTCATTAATCAGTGAGGAGAAAGCATGCTGATGAGAACTGCTTTGCACAACTAATTTTCATTGATACGAAAATAAGAGGTTCTGAGAAGCAAAGTTCTCACTGTATTTTTCTTCTGTTCATGGTAGCTTTTAGTGAATTTCATGGTTTAACAGAATAAACAATTCTTGATTTAATAGCGTGGCAGTCAAATGTCATGGTTGTAAACCAGAAATTTATGTTAAATGATGACTGCTTCTTGTTTTTATTTTGCACAAGTATTATCCAGCATTTTATTCTTTTTTTCTACTGACAACCTTCACTTCTGAACTCTGCTTTTTTGGTTTTAATAAAGTAAATGGGTACACACCAGCTATTTTTGTGAAGTTTTTTATGAGTTGATGAATGCTTACTTATTTAATTATAGGAATACTGCTTTGCGCCAAGACAAAGGTAGCTAAAACTAGCCTTGCTGCATATTTTGCTGAGGGGACATCCCTTATTGGAGACAGCAGGTGAGGAGAGTTTCATCTTGCCTCTTTCCACCTAGAGTTGTTTCTCTATGAAAATCTTGACTTCACATTAAAAAAATTCATATTTCTTTGAGGCTATCAGTTACAAGGTGCCTAGTAAATCTGTGGCCATGGATTAACTTCCTTATCTGGTTCAGCATCTGTTCGGACAATGAGAAATTTTTTGAATAGCTAATTGAAATCTGGTTCTACCCCAATTAAGATGTCAGTATTAGTTTAAATACATATGAATTGTCAATTGAAAAGAGTAGGAAACTTCAGACAGAAGATTGTTTCTTGTCCTGCCTAGCTTTAATGTTCTTGGCTCACATATAAGAGAAAGATGCGATGAAGAAAGAAATGGACTCCCCTAGGCTAAAGGCTTCTAATGTAGTAGGTTACTGGTTTGTTTTTTTTGCAAATTCTTTGGGTGGATATTGATGAGTTGGAAGAGGGACTTTCAATCCTCTAAAAACATTATGAAGCTATTATTTATTGTACCTAACCAGCTGACTGCATTCAGCCAAATAACCATTTTGTCACCCTTAATCTCTGTATATTCTGCATACTCCAGGTAATACAGAATTTAGAGCAACTGTATCCAAATTGGTTTCTAAGATGGTTCACTAGACCAGCAACTGATTGACAATTTTGAGCATTGAAGGAACAATTGCTTTTGTCTTTTATACCATGCATCTTACTAGCTTTCTGTTTGTGTGAAAGCCTTTTTTAAGTATTGCTCATCACACCTTATCATAATATGTTTTGCTGATAAAAAGTATTTGATTCCCTCATCTATAGCAATGCCAACATGGAGCAGAGCAAAAGGAGGAAAATTTCAAAGATATACCGAGCACTAGTGAATGGGATACTGAAGCAGGATAAGGTAACACCTTGGCTGAACCACTGCTTTTTGCTTCCTTTTCTGTTTGTAGCATCTGTACACTCTGGGTTATGTTGTGCTTTCTCCTCTGGCTGGCACTGAGTGTTTTGCGTCTATAAAACTCATTTTGTATTTGTAATGCTGAAAACTTGAACCATTTGCGTCAAGTGGTTTTTTGTTTTTTCTCAATTTCTATTTTCCCTGGAAATAACTTTACATGATAAGGATCTTATTTGCATTGTAGATCATCATCAAAGAGCCAATTGGAACAACGCGTTACCCTGGAGTGGCCAAAGGGCTGTATGTTGCTTCACCCTCAGGTTCATCAAATGTTTTCCTCATTAACTTTTCTCTGTTTCATTTTCCCTCTAAAGTATTTCTATTTACGTTACAAAATTCAAAAGTATATAGAAATTGTATAGATGTGTTTTCAAGTCTCAAGAATTTCAACATGTTTCTTTGTTTGTAATTCCACTCTCAGTAGTGAAAATCATCCTTTGATATCTCAAATGTATCTCTGCTCATGTTTAGGTAAACCAGCTTTGAGCAAAGTTGAAGTCCTTGAAAGAGATTCACAACTAAACCAAACATTAGTCCAGGTATTCTGCATGCTTCACACTGTACATTTTGAATTAATCTTAATGCATGCACATTTGTAGTACCTTTCTGTGATTCAACATCCGAAGAAATTTAGGGAAGGCACGCTCTCTGGAATAAACTGCATATGGAACATCATTTAACTTTTCTGAACTTTAAGTGCTTGTTAATATGTTTTAACAGGTCGAGATTGAATCAGGACGGCCACACCAAATTCGCATTCATCTTTCTTTCATAGGGCATCCTTTGCTGGGTAAACCTTAGCATTGATATTTTTTTACTGGGTCTTAGAAGGAAGTCTACATCATTTTCAAGATTCAGGAGGCAATAAATATGGGAATGAAAGCCCCTTTATCTCTTCAGAGTGTTCATTATGGATTAGTGGTTGCTAATTAGATATGTACAAAAGTTAAAGGAGCTAATGTTTAAGCTATCTCATTGCACAAGTTTGACAGATGCTTTTGTAAATTATCAGGCGATCCTCTTTATGATGTTGGAGGGCAACCAATGTGCTTTGATTCTGAACATGAGGATGAGAGTTTTGCTGAAGACGGGTACAAATGTATTTCTGTTTATGTAGCTATAGATGGTTTGGTCTTTCATCTCATTATCTTTTTCCCTCCACATTGATACTAGTCCAAGTAGTGATATTTTTGAGAGAGGAAAAGGAAGTTGATGATAATCAGCAACAGATTTCAGCTCTTCAGAAAGCTAATAATTGCAAAGATATGGGAGTTTTCTTTTGAACAAATGACATAATGCTGTAAAGGGGGATTGCACACCGTTCACCTAGGTTACTTGGTCTTTGACCGCTATTGATGAGTTTGATCTTGAACCTAAGAGAACTCTCCTCCTTACCTTGAGAACAAAGTGTACCTTCTTATTAAATCCAGCCTTAAGCACGTTTGCATTGATTTATCCAAATCAATTCCAAATCCTTCTCAATTATTAGATCTTTGATGGATTTAACAAGTCTTAAGGTATGTCCTATGCCACTGTTACCAAAAAGAGACGTTCCTCAAGAAGAATCTTAACTTGAGTGACTAGAGGAAAGAATATGGAGAGCAAGGAAAAATTTAATACGTGCCTAGCAGAACCAAAATGACTATATAAAATTCTCATATATGTAACAGTTCTCATTTGCTAGAAATATCTCATGCAGCAGCTTTTCTGTGTCAACATTGTGGTCATGTTTGCTAGTTTGTTTGATCGTTTTGTTTTTTAGCTCAGTCATTCAGAAATCATGTGTTATCCTCTTATCAAATCCAGAATCCTGCTACTTTGATTTTACTTCTTGTAGAGGATATGAAAGGCCAGCAAAACCTGTTCCAGGAGATTGTGGCTACTACTTGCATGCACATCAATTGGTTCTCTCACACCCAACCACAAATGAGGTTGGCATTCAATGAACTGTAAAACCCTTTCCAGAAGATATAATCTTGGTATAGGCCGTCGTTGATGATAATTTTACTGAGATGCACTAAAAAAACAAGAAAAAATGTTGACATGAATTTCCGCTACATGACTTTATGATCTCTTGTAAAAATGTTTTAGCTACGTAGTATTCTGCTGCAATTTTTAAGGTGTGAAAAACTTTCTATACTCTTTTCTCACAATTATTTTCTTGTTTGGCAGCAGGTAATAAAAATTACAGCATCTCTCCCATCCATCTTACGCACTCAAGCAGAAACCGAAGAATTGAAGTGAAATAGTTCTGCTAAGAGCATTGCAATCAACTAGCGGCTGTTCGAGCAAAGGTTGAAGCGCACAATAGAGAATGTATTTTGAATCACTAACCCGCCATCTTCAATGCTAAACGATTCTTTTCTTTTCACGAGTTAAACGTTTTCCACAAATTGTTGAGCCGCCGTCCACGATCAGGGAGCAGGAAAGTTGACATACGCAATTTCCGTTTCATGAAAACTTTCTTTCTAGTAGCAGGCATATTACCTGAGCTTTCTTCGACGGATTCTAACTTGACGAAGACTTGATGCATATTTTCTGAACCTAGACTGAAGTCTGAACAGATTCCTTATTTACAGGATGGCATATCGATGGTTGAATCTTGCATCAAGCCCCTTAGGCTACTCAAAAAGTTTTCCTGGCAACGAAAAGTTCTCAACCCGAGAAACCATTTTCCATTCCATTACCAGATACCTCGCATGCGTCTTTAAACTCAACCTACCTGCTTGATATCAGTACAAGTTTATAGTCGCCCTCACATGCTTTGTAACTCAAGTTAAATCAGCTGGAATTAATTTAGCTTTATTACCAATTATATTAATATCGATGGGTTTTTATTTCTTTTACGGTCTCGTAACGAAGAGGGGAGTCAGGTATACCATCCACGCTGATTTCAAGCTTTTTAAGGTCATAAAACAAACCAGTTGAGCTGCAGTAGCCATTCTCGTATATATATATTGACCGGAAGCAATTTCATTGCAAAATATCAAACCCGTCCTCAAAGTAATGAAGTTCTTCATCACCTGCTCGGCAAAACAGAACAAATTTGAAGTGACGTGCAAGCATGAGTTAATTGGTCGTTGAGATGGGTTTTCGAAATAAGGGGCATTTGTGCTCCCCTTTCCAACAGATTATTTTTTGTATTTTCCATCAAATACAGCAAATAACTGAAACATAAACAGCCACCTAAAATAACTTTTACCAAAAAGATGGAGCTGAGAAACCGTCTAGTGCCCTACCATTCCACTGAAAAATACAAGAACTATTGTACAAAGTACGGCAAAGGAAGAATTTGCCACAGAGGGCGTCCTAAAGAAGCCCTCTCAACACTCCTACTACCTGCCTATGTCCCCATTGCCTCTCCAAGATTCTTCTTCTCGAAAGACGATTCCATTTTGCCCACCATACTGATCAGCTTTGGCATAGTGCCTTTTAATGGCTACCACGGGATCAGAAACACCCGTGCAGGGTCCCCCGGCAAGAACACCCCCTCTTCCGACAACATTCATCCCAACCATTCCACCCCCTGCTTGCTGTCCACTCAGTCTCGGAATCTCCACGAATATATCTTCCCGCTGCTTCTTATCTACTGTAAATGGTTGCACTCCGGTACTGTCATGACTTATGTACATTTGATAATCCACCACTCCATTGGTCCCACTTACTTCCCTTGAAGGCAAAACAGACATGCCACTCAGATTACACTCTTTACTCTTGACAACAGCTTGCAATGTCCGCTGTGGCATTTTGGATGATGTCACGGGATACTTGCTAAATGCAGCAGGGTACTTAGCCAGTAAAGCAGCAGAATCAGGCAACCCTGATTGTGTTCTGTTCCCATCCCATAACCCATGGCTCCTCATGGGAAAATTCTCAAGGCCATGCGGATTATGACGATCTCGCTTCAAGAAAGCCATGCTACCCCCCTCTGTAGGGTGGTGACCAGTTGATTTAAAATTTGCTGACTTGCCCGCTGGCTTAAGATGTGGGGCCTCTTTTTCACCATTCTCATGGGCAATAGAATCATGCTTTTGCGAGGGGTTACTCAGTATTTTACCAAACAGTTTGACATTACCATTCCTACATGGTTTTTCCATTTCTGATGTCCTCTGTGAATGACCTCTTGGATGATCACTTGCATGTTCAAAACACTGAGAAAGGAATGGAAGCTCAGACACTGAATGCTGAGCTTTTGTACCGCTACACTTTTGAAGATAGCAATCCTCAGCTTCAAACTGACTAGTGACATTCTTTTCAGAGTCTGGAAAGATTCGAGCTTCAGAAAGAGGTCTGCCATAAATATCCCCAATCATCTCTTTCTTTGTAGGAATTTGCAGTGGATAACCCCTGAGAATCTGGGAGGGATCATTCTGGCTAGTCAGAGGATGACCAGACAGATGCTGGAAGTAGTCATCTCTACTAACAGATGCTTTACCCTGCTTAATATCTCTACACTCCTGAATTTCAAGCCTTTTCTCATGTTGGATGACTGCAGAATCTTGTACCACAGAATTTATTATGGAAAGATCATTTTCCTGTGGCAATGAGATGACAGGAAGCTTTTCCACAGATTCCAACTGGACAGAAACTTGATGTGTATTTTCTGAACAGTGACTGGTATCCGAAGAAGAATCCATATTTGCATGGTGTGAGGCATTGCTGGTTGAATCTTGCCTTAAGCCACTTGGGATACACAAACTCTTTTCAGGCAACAGAAGTTCTTGTCCCGGAAAACCATTTTCCATTCCATCATTAGAGACCTCAGCTACAGCTTTCAACTCAGCTGCAGTGATTGGTTTGGATGTGCTGGCGTCAACTGCGCCTCCAACAGGCCCTGCTTCAGCAACAAAAACACTCTTGTCAGCCACTTGATCTCTTTCAGATTCTGCATTAGTCGACCCAATCAACACTTTCTGGGCCTGCACAGACTCCAACTGATTAACAGAATTCATGACTATGGTGTCTGCAACAAAAGCTGGATCAGAAACCATTTCATCCACAATCTTGGAATCATTCTGATCTAATATCCCAGATGCATTATTGTCTTCAGTTCCTTCCAGGTCTGCATGCAATCTTATCCTCTCCTCTGCATCAGATTCATTATGCTCAGTATTCACAACAGACAGCAGCAAGTCCTCATCAATCTTAGAGTCCAGCTTATCACTAGAAATAGCTGATCTAGTCTCTATAGCACATGCATCTTCAGTGTCACTCCCACCTTCATTTCCAATATTGCTAACTGGTGTTCCAAAATTTCTAGGTCCAGGATGCATCAAATCCAGACCCAGGCACTTCCTGGCCTTGCTAAAAAACACCTTGCACTGGTCCCTAGTTCTTGTCCTGACAGCATGGGAGATCATTGCAAAATCCTTTCCATAGGATGATACAGCTTGTATAAATATAGACTTCTCCTCATCCGTCCAATCAGCAGGATCCATCTCCTCATAACTCTCATCTGAACAGGTCTCTTCATCATAATTCTGTGTAACATCAAATGTCAAAGGTGTCTTCGCGACAGAATCCACCTTTTGGCACTTCCGCTCTCGATAGCCCTCTACAAGATTAACAGAAGTGGTGATACATGAACTCATGACCTCGGAGGACATTGAACCACAAATACCTGCTAAAACATCAGCAGCAACTGTCTCTCTTTCACTCCCAAGAACATCCAAAATACTTGAATCTTCTAAAACACCATCATGACCTTCAGTTATTTTAGAATTACAGTAGCCACTTGAAAAGATTCTGCTAGAGCACAATCGCTGACTGTTCACAGCATGGTCAGCACCAGCTGCCATCAGTGAGGCAGCACCCAGAATATCAAGCGACGCAGCATTCAATTCACGAGTCCATTTTGTACTTGATGCAACCAAGTAGTTAGTAGAAGATTTAGTTTGTTTGCTTTTCTTGGTTTTTTCAAAACAATCAGATTTGTGGTTTTTGTAATAGAATTCAACACAGTCTGCAGTTGACTTGTGATCAAGAAAAGAAGCAATTTTTTGGAAATCCTTCCCAAAAGTCGCTAGCTTATGCATGAAAATTTCTTTTTCATCAGAAGTCCAGGGATTGATCATAGCTTTTTCCTTCTCAGCAGCCCAAGGATCCTCAACCAATCCATTACTAGAGATAAACCGTGATACTATCTTCTCTTTCTTGTCCAAAATTAATGCTGGCATTTTCAAAGCATTCCTGTATAGCTTGACCTGAGAATCTGAAAGCAGCTTGCTTGTGAAGTTAAGTATCTCCGTTGCAGGGTCCAAGCTCAAATTTCCAGCTGCAGAGATTGAAAAAAATATAAGTCAACCAAATAAGCCTTGATATTTAAGATTACCATGTTTGTTGTATTTTGACCTCACAAAACATAGTAAAATCCTTGGTTTAAAAATCAACTGGCTCTTTCTCTGAAATATAGTCAGTTGTTCAACTCTGGCAAATCACATTTTCATAATATACATAACAAAAGAGGAAGAGGGGAGGCAAAAATCAACAACACTTGCCTAAATTGACACTACTTGTCCAAATCTGCATCATAACAATATGTAACCAAATCCAAGGCCACAACAGATGTAAATCTGTTTGGCTTGGATCACTGTAGCCTAACTTGATATAGCATGAGAAGAATGACCATCATCTCTCTTGACCAAAATAACCAAAACTCTCTACAGTCACTTCATAAGCTACCAAATCAACAAATAATTTAAGCAATCCCCTTTTTCGATAAGAGAGATGGAGCCAGTATCCATTTTGACATACAATGTACAGGTTATATTAACACAAGCTATAAAGAGCTGCCTTGCACCCCAGTTTCCCAACAACTGAACATCAAAAATCAACAAAATCTAATCCAGTCTATAAGATTACACCTGCAGTGCTAACGGAAGAAGGAAACTATCCAAATATATAGAGATACCAATATCCATGTCCATTTGGCATTAACTAAGAACAGAAAAACACATTTACACATCATTTCTAGCCGCAAACCACTATTAGGGCATCTGTACTTTGCGCCACAGCAGGAAAGTCAGCAGCACAAGTACAGAGAGTTCTCACAGGATGAATCTCCAGCCCCAAAAGACAATGGATGAACAGGTAAACACAGCAAAATGATGAACAAGTAACCATGTGATCTCACTTTATCACATGGAAAGCTAAAAGACCCCATGCATATCTGTTAGCTCAACATTTTCTACCCATATGAAGCAAAACTTGCATGGTATCCTAATGGCAGTTCTAAATGATAAAAAAATAAGCCACCTTTTTTATCAGTTTACCAATGCAATAACAAGGTTAAAAAGAAAAACCACAGCTATTTATAAAGAAAGGGTCCAGTGATCTTTGTATTACCAGGAGAAGAGAATCGAGCACGAATGGAAGAACGATGCTTTTGAAACCCACTTTGAGTTGTCCGCAAGCTTTGTTCCCATTTCTTCTGAGACTTGACACGGCATTTCCTTTGCATATCTTCCCTCCAAAGATGATGAAAGGCCTTAAACTTCAAGGTTATGGCTCTCTCCTTAAATCTTAATAGCTGCTTCCGCCTGGCAATTTTTTCTACAACCAATGCATCACTCTGCCAAGTGGATCCACTGGTAACACCCGAAAAATCAAATCTACACTGCTCACTAGGCAATAGTTTATTAAATACTTCAGAAGCCCTACTTGCAGATTCTTTATTGGAGGCCAGTATTGGATTACATAAATTATCTTCTCCAGATTTGTCTGACATCACAACAGCAGAAGGTAAATCTTCTTTGCAAGTAAATATGCCAGTCTCTTCCTCATCAGCACAAGGAACTGCACCTTCCAAGTTCATCCTTGCAGACTGGATAGCATAAAAATCATCTTTCACAGTGACAGTTGATGAATCTGCCCTCGTCAAAGATACTGATTCAGCAAGTTTAGATGTAGCAGTTACATGACTATCAAAATCATCCTTAACATCAGCATGAACTTTTTCCAGCTCACCATTGCAAAAAGAAACCTTCTCTACAATGCCATCCCCACATGATGCAACTTGCAAGGGAGAAGGTGGGACACAGTTAGAGGCGACCCCCTGTACATTACAAGGTTTTGCATCACTTTCAAATGGACGAGGACTGGATGCTGCTGGACATGGACATCTGTTTCCAGATTCAAATCTCATGGACTTGAGTTCATTTTCAAGAGACTCAATTTCAGATTCTGTCAATTCCAATGACTTTGAAATGTCACCTTTCCATACAAGCAGCTTATTCATTGCAGTAGACCTCACAAAACTAGAGTCCATGGAACTTGGATCGTAATACTGAAGCAGATCAGCAAGTGAAGAACCCAGGTTTGCTACAAGACTGATTTCCATCTTCTCTAAATTAAAAGACAATCCCTCCATTTGACATTGAGAGCCAACACCGGGTGAACCACATGAGTTACTAACAGCGTTACAAGCATCCGTTGACTTCACTAATGTTTTCTCCTCTAAACCTGGGACACAGAGGCAATAACTTAGAATATTTAAACGAGGGGGGTTCTATTTTTTAAAATGAAAAGTGGTATTTTGGAGTAAACTATGGCAAAATTTCCACTAGTGGAAGGTCACGAAAATTGCCTCCTGGAGAAATTGGCACCAAAGCATTTCACTATTCTAAACAGACATATTCAGTGATGCTTTCAGAACCAGGTGTCAACTGGTCACCTAAATAATAGTAAAACCCATGAAGAAAATGAATTAAATAATACCCAATGTATTATTTGAGTTTAAAAATCACATCAATGTCGTAAGATTTTCCTTTTAAAGATCTTAGAAGGTATAACTATACTAAGCAGCTTAACAGGAAAATTGCAAAAAAATGAACCGTTACCTGGCGATGAACTACAGGCGCCAGAGGAGGGCGTTGCAGGAGATGCACAGTCAGAAAAGCCCATTACTCTGTGGCTCTTTTCAGCCAAGTTTGAAGTTTGAGATTGAATGGGCTCTACATTACTAGCAGACACAACAACTTCATCTTTGTTCTCACTTGTTTCTGGGCCTTCAACTTTCTTCTTCTCATACTTTGCCAGCCCCTCACCCCATCCAAGGCGTGCCTTCTTCCTAGAAGAAATCTCTTCAGATGGTGCTGCAGAAGTAACACATGCAGCAGCATCCCCTGAAAGGGAAAGGACTGGAGTGGCATTCTTCAGTTGCAACTCAGCCTTTCCTTCATTAGAATCCGCACCCCCAAGGCTCTTCGAGCTACTTGAATGACTGAAACCAGACCCCCGGGAAGACAAACTTCCAGAACGGGTCCATTTAAGAGGCTTCCAATCTAGTGAGTTCTCTCTATCACCTCTTTGGCCTGTGCCCAAGCCATTGACACCACCCATCTTATTACTATCATGTTGGTCTTTCAATTGATGCTGATCCCATGTGTTAGCAAAATCAGAATGAGCAGGATGAGATTGGGGAAACATTAGCATTTCATCAACTGACCTATGATCATTACTCACATCATGCTGCCTCACAGGCATGTTTGAAGACCCGTTACTCATTTCCCATGAATGACCACCTCTCCATTCCCTCTGGCTGAAATAACCCCTATTGTTCCGGACATATCTTCCATCTCCACGCAGAAATGACCGGCAATTTTCATCCTCCAGCATCTTGTCACTGGACCGATATGGTGCATACATGTGACCAGGTTCGTCAGCAAGCATATGCCAACTACCCTGCTTACCATGACCTTCGCAAGGCATTCAAAAGAAAAATAAGGGGAAACACATAATTAACAGAAGCACAGAATATATTTTCACCACAGAGAAAAGGGAATAAAGGAACCTTGAAAAGAAAACAAATACCCCAGACCAAAAAAGTTCCGATCTAGCCAAAAATAATGAAAATATGGACCTAACAAATTCTAATAACAGAAAAAGAACCAAATAAGATCTGTTTCATTAAAAGCAAAATCAGAACAATAAAAAGAGAGAAATAGAACACTACACCTTCAATCCCCTCAAGAATCACTAATTTTTTTCACTATAAAAAGAAAAGAAACACCTAAAATCAGAGCAATGGCATATTGCCCGAGAATCCACGGAAACCCTAGATTAAATCTCTTCTAAAAAATCAACTGCAGACTGCCGAATACAATTAAAATATAAAAACAAGAGTAGAGAAATTGCAAGAAACAAGGAAAACGCACCAGGAGGCCTGCGAAAATCGTGGGGACCCCAGCGATTGAAATCACGAGAGGATCCATAATGATTCGAGGAGGAATAAGAAAGTTCTTTCCATCGTGGCGTAGACCCGCCACCAAAAGAAGAAGACGTCGTCTCGGACCTCTCGTGCTTCCTCTCCTTAAAGAAGTCCTTCCGATCCCACGGCAATGGCTCCGGCGGCATCAAAACTAACAAGACAAGAACTCTAGCCCTAATCTAAGCCCCCTTTCTCGCATGCGCCGCCAATTATTTTCCACCTGCGGCACACCTAACATAAATCCTCGGAAAACCAGATCGAAAAAGCTGCAGTACTGGCAGCCGCTCAAAACTGCACTGAATATAGTCCACTGCGCCTAAATTACGCCTCCAGAAACCTAATCAGCAGAATATTGTTATTATTTGTAATTGTAGTTGGTATTTGCATGTGCGAATTTAAAATAACCCAAATCCGGGGAGTTAGTGACTACTCAATCGAAGAAAACCGGAGAAACTAATGGAAACATTATGAAAGATTAATCGAACCTGAGAGGAGAGGAGTTGATTGGCAGTTGGTGAAAGTTAGGGTTTTGGATCGGAGAAGATAAAAGAGTGTGGTGATTCCATGGAGATTTCGGGTTCTAGTAACTTTTTCGTTGTTTGGTTACAGGAAACAAGAAAATTTGGGGGGGGGGGGGGAGCTCTTTCTTTAAAAAAAATTTCTGTGAAACGATAAGGGACAAGGAGAAACTTGAGAGGGAGAGAAAGGAGAGAGAAGGAGGGAGGGAGGGAGGGACATCCGTATCTCAACGGCGCTATTAAATCATATTCCATTCTTCTCTCGAGTCCGCTATTAAAATAAATATAAATTTATAAGATATTTTAGGTCTGGTTTTGTTTTTCAATTAATTGTTTTTCCTGTTTCGAGGATTGTGATATTTTTTAAATGGGTTTTTTAATTAATTATTTTTAAGCTATTTTTTCTAGTATAATTTATTTTTAAGAAAATCGAAAAAAACAACGTTTCGATTCGGTATTTATTTGACCTATGTTATTTTTTAAAATATTTTTTATTTAGTTTAAAAATATATTAAATTAATTTTTTAATTTTAAAAATATATTAAATTAATTTTTTAATTTTAAAAAATTATTTTTAATATTAATATATACAAATAAAATTAAAACATCAAAAAATTAATTAATTTTTTTCAAAAATATTTTGAAAACAAAATGTTAAACAGGGATTTGATTTGATGCATTAAAAGACTGGTTCCTGGGGTAAAAAAATATAAATAAAATTATTTAGTTAATTAGTAATTCAAAAGGTTTTATGCTATATCTAAAAATATGAATAAAATATGAATGAACGTTGAAATGCTAAATAATTTATCTCCCAATCAAATCTCTTTATAATGAAGTTTTCCACGGATTATTTAAATTCACTGGATTAATCTAAAAAAAATTAACATCCAAATAACCTAATATAAAAACAAATAACCAGTTTCCTAAAGAGTGAATTTGATATATGTATATATAATAAAAAATAATAATAATAATTAATTGAGTTTAGTTATTAAACCCACTATCCAAGTCATAATCGAGATGAAAAAAAATGATTTTTTTCACAAAAACTAATTAATAAAACCTAAAAATTGAGCATAATCAACCCTGAGTTATAAGATTTGATAATTTTATGAAAATAAATCAAAATAATCCTTAAAATCTAAATTCTAATTAACTCGATATTAAATAATTATAAAATATAAAAAAATACCTGATATGACATGCTAAACTCTACGGGATCAAAATAAATTCAAGGAATAAAATATTATATTATATATATAATCACTCTTTTAACCGATAATAAAAAAAACCACGATAAGATTTATTTTTTACAAATTCCTGGTTTATTACAAGTTAGATTAAAAAAAATATTTCAGTAAATAATAATGTTTTATTAAGGCGACCCCGTTGATTTATCTATATGCTATAATATTTTATTAATAATATTCATACATTAACTAGTATATCTGAAGTCTAAACAAAGAATAATAATGGCAATAGAGGGAAAATGACTCGCCGATGGTTTTTAAAATATTATTCTGTTACTCGCTAATTACTGATCGAGAAGTGTATCTATATTTTATTTATTTACAAGCTTTATCTTATTTTATTGTTTTCCCGTCAATCGAAGCTTTTGCTTTTCCCATCGCCCCCCGTAATGTTTCCCTCTCCTTTCTGACGTTGATGCCCTTGATTTAGGCAGGTATTCACGGGAGACGAAGTGAAATCCACGCGCTGGGGCGGAGGTTTTCTGGTGATGACGAGTTTAGCCTTCGTGGTGCCTAGAATTGCAAGATACACGTGGCGGGTTTTGGATTTTGAGCTGCTTAGAGCAACTTTAATGGTAGAAGGTATTTTGGAGAGCCAAATCTTTAAAATGGCTCTTTGAATAGTATATATATAGCTTTTTTGTTGATGTGTGCTTTAAGGGTAAAAGTCATTTTGGAGAGCCATTTTTTTTTTAATATTATTTTAAATACAGTACAATTATTTTATATGTAGTTTAATAGGAATAGGTTATAGAATGAAAAAAAAAATTTTAAAACCCTCTAATAATATAATTATTAATTTTATATATAAATACACGTGGCGCAATATCTTATCCTCAAAATTTTAGCTTCTATGCACATGAGCTGCTACAAATAGCAACTCATGTGATGAAAGCTAATTTTAGCTTTGTATATAGCATTACCATTACAGTGCTAAAAGTTACTCAAAATTGCTAAAATATCATTTTTTTTATTTTTAGCTGTCAATATAACTCTACCGCTGCGGATTTTTATTTTTAGATTATTTTTATATGTGGATATAAAAATGATTTTTAAAAAATAAAATAAAAATATAATATATTTTAAAATAAAAAATAATTTTATTCGAGTAAAAATTTAATGCGTCAATGGAAATCTACAGAGAGAAAAATCGATGGATTGTATAACCTCGTTGCAGGGTAAATGAAAAGATTTTAATTTTGAAAATAAATGTTTTCTATGAGATGAGATAACCTCTCGGTAAATGTTTTACCTCTCTCGTGAACAACCAGTTTTCATGTCATTGTTATTATATTATATAAGTTAAGGTTTGGTTATTGCATTACTGTAGCAAGTGAGGTAAATTATCATGGATTATAATAGTTTTATTTAGTTTTTAGTTTAGTTTGATTCGGATCAGTTCAGGTCGTTCGGTTCATAGTTTTTATAATATTTATGTATTCTTACATAATTAGATATAATGAAAGGCTTGTAGCTCGATGGAAAACTGGCACGTCTATTTCCAAGGAGGGTACGGGTCGAACTCTGCCTAGCACTGAATATGCATTAATATTTTTGCTTATATTTTTGTTTATTTATTAATGATTTTTTTTCATTTTTCTTTCTTTCTATCGTTTTTTATTATTTTTATTTATTTATTTTGATGTAAATTTGATTTTTTTCCTCATGATTTTATTTTTTGTTTGTTTGTTTCGTTAAAGTTATTGACATTTTTTTTTCTTTGAATGATTTTTTTCCCATTATAATTTTAGTTTTTTTATTGCTTTCTCTTTTTTTAATTTTTTTATTTATTTACCCGGGTAATTTAATAAATTTTTAGATGTTAAGGTTTCAATGTTTGTTTTGTTACAATAAGATGTGTTGATGTGTTTCGTTGTATCAAACCTTGCATGTATAGATGCTATATTTAATTTGATTTTTTCAGTTTTTTATTTGATTGAAATTCATAATATATTTGGTTTTGTTTTCGGCCCTTGTACTTTTAATTTTTTATTTTAATTCCTTTAATTTTTTATAATTCTTGAACAGTTTCTATTTTTATCCATGTTTATATATATGTTCTTTTAGTTTTGGTTTTTAATTTTTATTATTTTCTCTTTTCCTAAGATAATATTTTTTTCCAAAAAAATTGTTCTTAAATTTTAGTTTGTGCTTACGATCATTTAAAAATTAATATTTCTTAATTTTTTTCCTTTGTTTTTTATTTTGTTTTTTATATTAGTGTTTTTTATTTTAACGTCAAATGATTTTTTTAGCTAATAATTTTTATTTTTATTCATTTTTATTTTGTTTTTTTTTATTAGAGTTTTTGAGCCTTTTTTATTCTTTTATTGAATTTATTTTCCCATTATCTCACTAGTGACTTTTTTTTTTCATTTTTCTTTCCTTCGATTGTTTTTTTCTGGAAGGGGTGTCACTATAATGTCACATTTTAAAAATGACTAAATACTCATATGTCCCCTGTAAGACAAAATATAAGAATTAGATGCAGGGGTGTCATGGTAATTTACCTATTTTTAAATATTTATTATGGTGCAATACTTTTAGTTCGTCGCCAGACACGGCATCCGTGCTCGCAAGGTTTTAGGACAGTGCGTGCGGCGTTATTCGGTGTTCAGAAATACCCAAACGACATCTGAAATGATTTAAAGCCATATTCTCATACTACAGGTGCGACACATGTCATTGAAGGATAACCGAAGACGAGTAAATAGTCAATTGAATTTTTCTCCCTCCTTCTCTCTCCTGCCCGCACAAACACACATCAACTTCACTGTTTATTGTGATAGTTTAGTCTAGTCTCTGAACTTTCAATTGTGTTTCATGTATATATATATATATATTTGTGTGTGTGTGTGTGTGTGTGTGTGTGTGTGTGATTTAAGTTTTTTTGAAAAAAAATAATAATATATTTTTAGTCAATTTCATCAATTGTGTTTTTGTTATTTACCAATTAAATTATTACCAAATTAGTTAAAACAAAATCATCAATTAAATTATTTGGTGCATAAAATAAACCACTCATATGTGCTAAAATACAGTGATTATAATTTTATTATTTGCTGAATAAAGAATTCATGAAAAAAATAAACACATGCACAACAATTAATCAGTACATTACACAAAGCACATGACCCGTTTTAATAAAAAAAAATAATTCTAATTGTACAATCTACCAAGAAAATAATCATCAAAACAATTTTAACAATGACAAAGTTCAATTACTTGTAGACAGAAAAAAAACTTTTTCTAACATATTTCATTAATTACAATTTTACTAATAAAATATTAAAATAATCAACCACAACATGTACAGAATTATTTAATTTTCTCAATAGAAAAAGCCCAGATAAAACATTTAAAATAATGATAAGATTATTTTTAGGTTTTTTTTCTTATAAATATATGAGACTAGTTATATATTTTAGTATTTATTTAATATTAACACCTGAAAATATACACATAGAGAGAAAAAAATGACTTAGGATTTTTGAAAGAAAAAAAAAATAATATCAGCATTACGAAATACTTTTAATATAATAATATGATGAATAAATCTTATAAAATAAAAAATTTATTTTGGCTTTTAATTCTAATTTTGTGCTCTTTTGTTCAAGTTTATTAATTAAAAAAATTACAATATTTTTATTTATAATATTTCAAATAAAATATTACTAGGAAAAAAAAGGCAACTTGTAAAAAAAAGATAGATAAATTTACATAGGTTATCTACAATTAAAAAATATATGAACAACTTCCCGTTTTGATTACACCATTCCTTTTAGGGAAAAAAAAAACTCATTTCTAGCATATTTTTTCTATTATAATTTTATTAATTAAATATAAAAAAAACTAATTACAACACGTAAAAATCAATTAGCTTCCTACATAGAAAAAAGTCGAACACAATGCGCAGGCAAGTTATCTTGTTAGCAGCTATATCTATCCAGTTATCATAAAATTTAATTTCATTACTGACCTTAAAATTTAGTTGAAGTTTTTTTAAAAGTATTTTTTTGTTTAGAGATGCATCAAAATAATCTAGAAATATAAAAAAAATAATTTAAAGTGAAAAAATAAAATATTTTTTTTTTCCAAAAACATTCTTAAAATACAATGTCAAATACTCATTATATATTATCTAAAATGACATAATGTAACTCCATAAACATTGTTGCTTTGAAAAGAAATAAATAATGATCTCCATAATTTATTCACACTGATATTTTTCTTACAAGGGGCATGTAAGAACAATAGTTTAGTATAAAATTCTTTGAATTTTAGCATGAACTGGTGAGTTTTTATTATAAATATTTATCGTGAATAATTTATAAATATTTTCAAATATTACTGAAATTTGAGTTAAAATTTTTTATTACAAACATTTATCATAAATAATTTATAAATATTTCCAAATATCACTGAAATTTGAGTTAACACATGACTCAATATCTATACAAGATGATAGTTTTTGTGCCTGTCTCATAATACAGTCAAAATTATTTTTGAAAGTATTTTTTATTTAAAAATATATTAAAATAATATATTTTTATTTTTTAAAATTATTTTTAATATAAATATACTAAAATAATCTAACATTATAAAAAATAATTTTAAATAAAATATTTAAATTGTTTTAAAAAGACTGAAAAAACATAATGCTAAATAATATATTTATCCACTAAAAAGGTTGAGTGACCAGATCACTAATATCATCCGGCAAATAAATATTATAATATATATTAAAAGAAGTCAGGATTCAGTTATTGTAATTTATGAGGAAAATTAACATGGATTATAATAATATTGTTTAGTTTTTAGGTCGTTCAGGTCGGTTCAATTCATTTGTTTCGTTGTCTAACTGATATTTATTTATTATTGCATGGTAAAAATCCAAAAAGACATGTAACTTGATGGAAAGAGTCTCAGCTTATTATTCAGGAAAAATTAGAGTTCGAACCTGACTAGAGCATTCTCCTATCCATTCTCTCTAAATCATTTTTTTTCTCTATTTATTTTTTCTTTGTTGAGATAAAATTTTTCTTAAGAAAATTTTTCTTAAATTTTAGTTTGTATTTATGATTATTTAAAAATTGATATATTTTTTCTTTTGGTTTTTTATTAGTTTTTTTCACGTCAAATAATTTTTTTTAGCTAATAATTTTTTTTTATTTGTTAAAGTTTTTGGGCTCTATTATTCTTCTATTGAATTTATTTTCTCACTATTGACATAATAATAATAATAATAATTTTAATTTTTTTCTTGCTTCCTCTTTTATTAATATTTTCAATTTCTTTTCTCCTCAGAATGATTTAATAATTTTTATTGTTTTAACAACAACAACAATGATATTTTTAAATGTTAAATATTCAATGTTATTATTATTATAATAAAATACATTAATATATTTTATTATATCAGACTTTACATGTGTAGAAATTATATTTTATTTTTTAATTAATAAAATTTATTAATTATTTTAATCCTAATTATTATAAAAAATATTTTCTAGAAAAGAACACGCCCCTGCATCCAAGCATTATTTCTGCAGCTTCGGTCATTTGATCAACCAGGAATTTGTTAACCTCAAGTCGTGGCTTGTGATCACGAACCATGCCGGCCTGCAGCGTTTGTCAAAATTTTGACGTGGCAGTAGCGTAGTGGCTAAAACACAGTGCAATTAGTGCCCATTATACCAGAACCTGCACGCCAACCGAGTGGCTGCCATCGACACTTGATATAACACAAGTGAGACAGAGTGGCTCCATCTACCTACGCTTTGGATGGAATGGTTACGCTTTACAGATACAGCAGGTAATGACTATTTTATTAGATTTCGACTAGACCATATTTTTTTAGCCATTCTTTTGCATTTACAGATTAAATATTAAAACTCTGATTATTTTATTTTTTATAAAATTAATATATTTTGTTTCGAATTCATCTCAAATTCTTTATCAGAATACGACACGGAACTTGATGGCTATTCATTTTGGTGATAGGCGCATAGACCAACCAAGGCATGTACCATTTGATTATAAACGGCAAGTCCTCTATAGTCTGGACCAGGCAGCTAAGAAAAAAAAACTAAACGAAAAAGAGATCGTTTTAGGCGTCAGTTCATAAAGCAGGTCTAGCATTCATGGCGTGGCGTCATGATAAGGCGTGGGTAGCTATCGACCACGGTAAGGAGTCCTCTATTGTCTCTAGGTTATTCATACTGTTTTGATTCGATCAAAACGTTTTGTGTAACATAAAATAAAAAAGAAATAAAATATTTTTATTTTTATTCTATTTTAAACACTGATTGATATCAAAAATATTATTCAAATACCAGTTAAAACACCCCACATAATCTATTTCGATCACTATTCCCGTTTCTTCAATTTGCTATACAAATATATGTTCACAGTGATGTGTCACATCACTGTGTGTGTGTTGTTTGAGATATATTGAAAATATAAAAATTAAAAAAATATTATAAAAAATAAAATTATTATCAATTTTGATTTTATAAAAAATAAAATTATATAATTTTTCTTTTTAAGTTTTTTCATGTATATATATTTAATTAATTATATAGGAACAGTACAATCCTGAAACGACACACCGAAATGCTTTGAAACTAAAACATTTTGTACCAACAAAAAAAAACAAAATAACAACTAAAATAATATTAACAACCTTGATTATCTTTGAGAACAAAAACCTTCGATCCTTGTCCTTGCAAGGTTCGTGCATGCACGGATCCCATTTTACATAGTAGTTCTGTGGAGTTGAAGAGACACATGGAAGATATATCTGCTTTTATTTTTAAAAGTATTTTTAATATATACACACACACACACACACACACACACACACACATATATATATATATATATATATATTAGATATCGACATAATAAAATAATCTAGAATCACTAATTTTTTTAATATAAATTTTTTTCTTTCAAAAACTCTTTACTATCTTATTCCCACACACATTATGGTCGGGGAGTTGCGGTGGTAAAGAAGCAAGTTTTTTTTATTGAAGGATAAAAATATTATTAAATTAGTTTATGAATAGTATAAAAATTACCATATTAGAAATAAAATATTTAATAAACTATTCTGGACATTGATATTAAAATCACATATGATACGATTAAAATAAAAACTCTCACTCTCAGAGCATTCCTGCATTTGCAGGCTCTCTATGCCAAATATGCACTCATTAGTCAATTTCAAAAACCAATTGTTTCGAGAGTGAGGATTAATATAATTTTCATTGAATTTTATTTAAAATTTGTTACTATGCTAATATAATAAATATATTATTTTAATATACTAAGCAAAAATATATTTAATGAAACAACATTATCAAACATCACTTAATCTACAGTATATTTGGGCACCAGCACCAAGTGGACCTCAAGTATAGCGAGTAGCAAGTACTCCATCGCAGTCCTTTGAGGCGCCAATTATGGACGGCTGACTTTTTTAATCCCTACTTAAATTTATGCTTTGGGAAGCTTTGAATCTTGCAGGGTAAAGGGACCGGGACATGTAATTGGCCGATTGTGATTTGTTATTCCGCTGCACTAGCGGAATACGGAAGCCGAAAACACCGATACGGTTTAGGATAGGTTTTTCATTGCTTTTTAAAAATGATTCTGAAAAAAATTGAATTTTTTTATTTTATTTGAAAATAATTTTTTTAATTTTTTTAAATCATTTCAATATAATGATATAAAAATATTTTTTATTTTCAATTTAATATATTTTTAAATAAAAAACACATTAAAAAAATAATCTTAACTATAATTTCAAACATACACTTAAACTTTATATAAAAAAAAAATTATAAAATTTATTTAATTGTCCATGTGTGTGTTTTAGAATGATTTTTATTTTAAAATATATTAAAATGATATTTTTTATTTTTTAAAAATATTTTTAATATCAATATACTAAAATAATATAAAAACATCAATTTTTTTAATTTCAAATAAAAAAATATTTTAAAAAATCTTGATAAACGCATTCCCACGGTCCCTACACAATCAGCCAAGGACATGAAACTTTTAAACGAGGACCAATTTATAAAGAAAAAAGTTATATTACATTATATTATATTATATATCAAACAGTGTCGTTGGTATATCCTTTTCTTATCTTTTAAATGGCCCAATCAAACACGAAAATAAAACGATGCATCATCCATGGTTAGTTGTTTAATTTAAAGGGGCAATAGTTTTAGTGTCTCAAGTCCACGTGGCTGATCTGGTTGATAGTGGGTGTCGTGTACAATGAAACTACAACAACCACAAAGGTTTGACCCATTCCAACAATTCAAGGACTGGTCCGTAAATGTATCAAAATATCAAGGTCTCACGAGTAAACATCATTTTTACTTCTCGTCTCCGTTCTCTTGCAAGCCGCGAAACGACAAGATGCCCCCGACCATGTCATTGACGACCCGATCACTTGGTGGTGTTCAGAAATATATGAATTGGTTTTTAAAACTGTTTTTTATTTAAAAATATATTAAAATAATATATTTTTAATTTTTTCAAGATTTTTTTTATAATATTATCATATTAAAATAATTTAAAATTAATTTTAAGAATTTTTTTTAAATATACTTTTAAAACACAATATGCATAAAATATAAAAACTTTTACGGGTTTAAAAAATATTTTTTTAAAAAATAAATTATAATGTTGATTTTAAAAATAATTTCTTAAGAGATAAACTTGACTGTAATTTCAAAAGAATTGTTTATAATATTATCATATTAAATAATTTAAAATTAATTTGAAGCAAGATATAATTTTAAAAAATACTTCTAAAATACAAAAATAACACAATATGCATAAAAAAAAACCTTTTGTGGATTTTAAAAATATTTAGAAAAAAATAACTTATTATTTTTTATAATATTGATTTAAAAAATATATATATTTTTTAAAATATTTTTAAAAATAAACTTCACTAATTTCAAACCCCAGCAAAATACAAACCACGTTCACCTGCTTTGAAGAGAGCCGGCGATTCACGCGCTGAGATAGCACGTGAGTGATAAATAAGGTTGGCGTGGCGAATCTGCCCATGGCATCTTCTATGATCGTCGGCAATATCCGATTCTATCTCCTTTTTCATACTCGTCCTTATAATTCGCAACAACACGTTACAGGCAAGAAAGTTTATAGAATGGCACATACACATATTTCTCGCAATTCATCTTCTCCTTTTTTATTGTAAGCTGATAAAAAAAACTAGAGTTTATAGCTGATGAGCCGAGAATGTTAAACAAGTCGCGTGGAAGTTTAAGGTGCGTGGTTTTCAATTTTTTAGTGGCGTGGAGAATATAACGCCAGAATCAGCAGCCTTGAAACCTTGTTTTTTGGGCGGGCTGAGAGAGCCCGTCAGTGTTATCTAGCTCGATTCGAGGGTTGATGTGGGCCCTCAACATGGTCAAGTTTCGTTTTACTTTTTACCGTTCACGTAGTTGAATCTGAGAGGAAGGTTTAATATTCCGATTTAAAAATATTTTTTTATTTTAAATTAAAAATTATATTATTTTAAAATAATATCATTTTTTTATATTATTATTTTAATATATTTTTAAATAAAAAATATTTTAAAAAACACCTCTAATTACACTTCGAATTAACAGTCTGCCCGTGATTTAATCAAAGTTATATCAGATTATTTTATCTTTTTTTTACTGTAGTTATGATAAAATTGATTTTTTTAATTTTTATTTTCAAAAAATATATTTTTTTTATATCATTTTACATCTTGCCTGTTCATCACTTATCTTCTCTTCTCTTTGTTTTTTTATAATAAATTTTTTTAAAAAGGTTTTTTCCTATATATTTTAATTATCATTCTGCATATGATCTGTTCTATCAATCAATACAATCACAGTTTTCAGTCCATAAATGACACGGTGAACACTGAAATCAAGTGGCTTGAGAGAGTCTCGTTGCCTTCAAAAAATCATCTGCCTCAGTCTGGTTGGTAGTTGCTGTAAAAAAAATATTTAACTCGAACGTTGAAGGGTATCTGAGAGTATAATTATTATTGATTTTTAAAGTGTTTTTTGTGCCGAAAAATATCAAAATGATATTTTTTTATTTTTTTAAAATTTTTTTTGACATTAGCACATTAAAATGATCTAAAAAAAAATTCATTTCAATTGAAAAAAAAAAATTAGAAATTTGATGAAACGTGGTTAGCACCACACATCCAAACAGGGCTTAGGGGTGTTTGGGATTGTGGTTGCGATTGCTTTTTAAATTGCTTTTCATGTCACAAATACATTAATATGATATTTTTTTTATTTTTTAAAAATTATTTTTGACATCAACACATCAAAATAATCTAAAAATATTAAATTATAATAATTTCAAATGAAAAAAAATAAAACACAACCAACCACAGATTTACACAAATTTAACGGCAGTGCCAATTAGACACAATCTCTTAGGTCAGTTCTCCATAAAAGCATCACCCACCCATGAAAAAGGCAAGACTGAAGAGACAATGACGTATGTATTTTGAATATATTGTTTAAGTTGGAACACTGAATCATCATGTGGCTGTAGTTTAGTGGTAAGAATTCCACGTTGTGGCCGTGGAGACCTGGGCTCGAATCCCAGCAGCCACATTAAAATATCTTTTTATCAGGTGATGCAAAGGCATAATTTTGACACGAGTGGCGCTCCTTAGCTCGAACATGGCCGCATTTTTTGGCCCATACCCAAACCATCATTATCATGCTTTTGCTTTCCTTAGCTCCGTAGCAGGTCCTTATTATCCTTTCCCCCTTCTTATAGCTGACAGGTTTAATCATAATCCTAGGATTTATTTTTTTTTCAGAGAAAAACATGACCATCTGTAATAAAATCAAACAATTAATTAAACATGTGGTGATCCAGTGAAAAAGCGTGATTAAGAGATTTGTTCAACTTAAATAACCAGTAACTTTTTAAGGTTTGTGGTATTAATTGAGATAGATGCAAACTATGGAACAAGATATAGACTTATTAAAAAATAAACCCACTTGACCTCTGAGGGGAAAATGCTAGTCAGCTGCAAGAAAGGAATACAAAGAGGGGGTAGGATGAAGAAATGAATATCTATATACATGCATTTATATACACAAATAATGTGTATATATTTATATATATAATCTTGAAAACACGAGAACGAAATATCCCTTTCTTCTCTCCACTCCTTTCAGATTCTCTTTCTTCTTTCCTTTATAAAATAGATGAAGGGCAACCATGTTTCCAATTAATAGGTATATACGAAAAGCTTTCTGATGTTTTTCTTAATCTTCATAAACGCAACTAACCAGACCTGAATTAGAATTCATATTCAGAGAAATTTATTCTAAACAAGTAAAATACGCAGTTAAACTCTAAGGAAAAAAAAAGGAAGCGGAAAAACCAATAGCAACAAAAGGAAAGCTTACTTAGCAATAGCCAGAGGTCAACCATGTCCATCTGCCATTAGTCGTCATTCATGGTAGTTGAATTCAGCGGGCCATCAAGCCTAGCCACACCGCAACAGTACATGCCAGAGTTTGTTTTTTTGTCAACAAGAACAACTACCCTTGCTCTATGATTGCCTGATGAATATTCATAGACCTGTTTTTAAGTGGCTAGGAGAAGCTTTCTTTTATCACTCTTGAGTCTTACCTCATTCCTTGCATCATATTATTTAAAGGATTCATTTGAAAAGCTACGAACCTTTTGGTTTATTCAATTACTTTTCAAAACTACCCCATGTGTACCTCTTGCCTGTTTCAGACAATTGCCTGATGAAACCAAACTGAAAGAGAGAATAAATAAAAAACTTCGCAGTGAATGGTTATCAACTAGCATGCCACATTAGCAATAAAAAAAGAGAGACACATAACAATAAATTGCAAGCTTGTATTCACACCATACCTTACATAGACAGCTAATCACAACCTCTGGGAACATGAATTTAAGTGCCCACAATTATTCATTGTAGATGTCTCGTTTTTCTCTCTTCTTTTTAGGTCTCTCTCTGTACTGATTTTTTTTCTTGGTAAAAACTCCGATATTTTGGGATCTGGGTTCTATTTGTTTTTGTGATTCTTGTTAAGTTCATTCTGAAAAACCCAGATACATTTTTTTGATTTGTGTTACTGGGTTTTGTCTTGTATTTTGTTGACACTGTTTCGATACCGGATTTTTCGTTACTTGGTTTTACTTTGTGTTTGCTATTATTAATATCAAAAGAAATACTCTTTGTTGCGCTTGTGTCTGTCATTTAGTCACTTCAAGTGGTTGTTTGTCTTTTTTTCCTGTGTTTGTTCATCGACTCCTTGTCTCTCTCTAGATCATGCCCTTGTAATTTCATTGCAGAGTCGGAAACTTTTTGTGACTTCTGTTTCTGGGTTTTGCTTGATTTGTATCGTTTCTTTAGTTTATTGATTAATGGATCATTCTTTACTCTCTATTCTTTCCCTTGTCTCTCTTGCAATCTATTCATGTACATGCTCTTCTCTGGAAGATCAACAAAGAGACAGAATCACATCTTTACCAGGGCAGCCAGTGAATGTAGAGTTCAATCAGTACTCGGGTTATGTGACTGCGAACCAGCAAGCTGGTAGGGCATTGTTTTACTGGCTGGTTGAGGCACCAACGAGCCGTAGTCCTGAGTCCAGACCACTTGTTTTGTGGCTAAATGGAGGCCCTGGTTGCTCCTCTGTCGCTTATGGGGCAGCTGAGGAGATTGGACCTTTTCGCATCAGGCCTGATGGCAAAACTCTCTACTTTAATCCGTATGCTTGGAATAAGTGTATGTCTGATAGATAATTGATGGAATGCACTTACTGTTCTGTGGTATAACCGGTTCTCTTAGTAATTTATCTCAATTCTATTTTGGTGGTGGTGGTGTTGGCAGTGGCAAATTTGCTGTTCCTTGAATCGCCAGCTGGTGTTGGTTTTTCATATTCAAATACATCATCGGATCTGTACACGACTGGTGACCAGAGAACTGGTAATTCGTTTCATTTGTTCAAATGTTGAGTACTTCATTCAGTAAAGCCTTTATTATCGTACCATGTAAATGGTACCTGATTCAATTTGATTATATGTCCCTTTAGCTTAAAGTTAATTGATTTTGACTTCTTTAAATGCTTTTGGAAACTGTATATCGTGCATCTGTAGCTGAAGATGCGTACACATTTCTAGTCAATTGGTTTGAAAGGTTTCCACAATACAAATATAGAGATTTCTACATTGCTGGAGAAAGCTATGCAGGTTTTAAATTGACACCTTTGCTTTTCTTTCGTTTTTTTCTTTGAACTTTCTCTATTGTTCATCTTAAGGATTGCAATATTTACATGTTTGAAATTCGGTTTCAGGTCACTATGTACCTCAGTTGTCTGAAATTGTTTATCAAAAGAACAAGGGAATTAAGAATCCTGTAATTAACTTCAAGGGATTTTTGGTGAGAACACAGAACTCATTATTCATAAAGATTGGAAATTCTATCAACTTCCACTGCTTAATGGAATGTGTATAATTGGCTCAATGCCTTTCTCTCTCTTCTAGGTGGGAAATGCAGTCACTGATGATTATCATGATTATGTTGGCACCTTTGAGTACTGGTGGACCCATGGTTTAATTTCTGATTCTACCTATCAAACTTTACGCGTCACCTGTGATTTTGAATCCTCCACGCACCCATCAGTAGAATGCTTCAAGGCTCTCAGGCTTGCAGAGTTGGAGCAAGGGAACATTGATTCATATAGCATTTTCACACAGCCTTGCAATAATACTGCAGCATTGAGGCACAATCTAAGGGGTCATTATGTAAGCTTTTATCATATCTTTTTCTCTCTGTCAACATTATCAAGGAATTTCGCATAACTCTCAGCAGAAAGACACATGTAAGAGAAGTTTGACTTGGAACCTGATGCATGACTATCAAAAGTTGATTCTTTGCATCAAGCACAAAATTTATTAGTTGAAAAAGGGCTATCCTTGTTTCATTTTCCAACTACAGTCTTTTTTGATACTCCTAGTGGTTTTTGGCACCAACCTCTAAGTCTTGGATTTGTTTGGTAAAATATCCTGAACAAGTCTGTCCTTTTCTAATAATGTTTAAATTCTACCACTAATAGCTTGAATAGACGTTGGAAGATAGCAACTTCTCTTAGACGGAAAGAAGTACATGCAAGTTTCCTGGATAATTTCGCAGTAACTACAGAAGTATTCGCATGCCAATTATCAAAATATTAGCATTTACACAAAATCATCCTCCTAGCTCCGATTTGCTAATATATACTGTCAGTTAAAAAACTGTCCTTGCGTTTTCGCTGCTTAAAAAATTGACAACTTTTTTACAGTGATTTGCTTCCAAAATGACTACTTAATTTGTGGGCTTATCTTGGTTACTGAAGGTAGTTGTCAAATGTTAACTTCAAGTTTTTGACGTGCATCACGTTTGTGGTTTTTGGACCAATAGTTGTTCTGGCATCATCTATTGCTGTTTCTGACCGTGAATTCTTCCAACTTTGTGCTAGAATTTTCTTGACCTTTCAACACACTGTAGTCTGGAGCTATTCCTTTTCTTTTGATGTCATGTCTTAATATGTTTTCTACAGTTTCTAAAAGATTCCACTACAGTGAGTGTCACATGATTGATGATACGCGTTTCTTACTTGCACGTCTGATTTTTCTTCAGATTTTGTTTCTTTTCTATTCTTGAATTGCACCCATGATAAATCTTAGGTAAAAAGTCTTGAACAAAATAATTCCTGAATTTAAATACTGTTCATCGCCGGATGAGTTAACTAGAAATGCTTTACAGAAGTGCATTCACTGTTTCTATATGACGGGTATAGACCGGTCATTAATATTTACACCAAGCTCAATTCGATTACTTTTGAAACTCAGCCATGGATGTCCAGAGCATATGATCCCTGCACAGAAAGGTACTCTAAAGTGTACTTCAATCACCCTGAAGTCCAGAAGGCACTCCATGCAAATGTAACTGGGATCCCATACCCATGGAAAACATGCAGGTAAGATTTTTGCTCTCCATTTTTTGAGAATTCAGTTCATCTATTCCAATAGCACTGTTATATAAATAATTACTTTGCAGTGATATTGTTGGAGACTACTGGGCGGATTCTCCACTTTCCATGCTTCCTATATATAAAGAACTCATTGCTGCTGGTCTAAGGATATGGGTCTACAGGTAAGTTCCCATCTTTTCCTCTACTCCCTCGTTCTGGATTAAAGTAGGGAAATCTTTTCAGTTTTTTGAAGAACTCACGCGATGGTGGTTCTAGTAGGAATATTGGCAGAGTTGACTATGCATGAATTTTTTTTCAATGCTTGTTCTCATTGAGGAGGGGATCTCAGAAACAGCTGTTTGAAGGTTTCACTGCGTTATAGCCCATTAATTAAAAAACAGTATGGAGTCATTTCTTGTAAAATTCATGGTCAAAATGATCAGTTTATACCATGACATAGTTTCACTTTGCGTTGAAACCTGCCACAGCAAATAAAGCTGATTGACAGCACACCTCATTGTCCTCTGTTTGAACATCTGTCAGTGCTGCAAATATAGACTGCATGACCTTGGCTTAAAATCTTGTCCTTAAATTTGGTATATCAGAGGAGAGATTAGCTTGGTGGCCTATTTGGTGTTTGGAATTATTAGGAGGTTAAAATCCTTGTCCTCTTCATCCGGGCTTCAGGAAATATTTACGATTCCCAACATCCCATGTCTGCTTCAATTACTTTTCTCCTTTTTGTAATTTGTTGGCTTGTACATGTGCATCCTCTTTTTGATACGGAGTTGTTTCTAGTTGTTTTTGTTCCAGAACATCCCAAAGAGCAGTAGCCATAGACAGTGGAACCAAGAAAAGGATTTGTTTAGCTGATCCCAACTAGCCTAAGTTGATCTATTTTAATTTTATTTGGATCTAGTGGTCTGTTTTTATGGAATACTGACTTTGTTTGCAACTAAACATACATGGACTAAGTTGGTTGGCAAAGAGACTAGAGGTTTTGTTGAATGATATTTTCATCTACATATGGCTGGGAAGTGGGAAGTTGGCACAAAACAATTTTCTTCTGAACTGCTGATTTCTCGATCAATTAATCTCCATGCCTGGATAGGGAAGCTTGTCTGCAATAGGTAGTGCTGACTGTAGATAACGATTGATGACTTCAGATTTGCTTATAGTAGGCGAGACACATTATGTGCCCTGTCACCATTGATTGCACTGGGCCCAGGTGCTTCTTATGTTAGGTGGAAATGTATGAACAATGTACCAATAAGAGACACCAAAGTCAACACGAACTTATCATCTGAAAACTGAGCGTAAATGGGAGAGAAAAACAGCTGCTTAATGATGACAAAAAAACTGCGGTCATATATAAATAACGGAATATATTTCTTCTTGTTTTTTCAACTTGAAGAATTCACTTTGTGGACATAAAATATTCTCCTACGTTTTAGCAGTATGGCATGCATACCTTGCAACGCCAAGATATGAAAAAAGGTCTGACGTTATCGTTGTCAATTAGGATTTGTCGGTTGTTTTTTTTTTTTCTCTGGCACTGGTCAGCATTAAAACCTTTTGCTATCAATTGTTTTTAATCTTGTCACGCATTGCATCTAATCCTGTTTGATTTCTTTGACCAGTGGAGATACTGATGCAGTGGTTCCTGTGACCGCAACTCGATACTCCATTGATGCCTTGAAGCTACCAACTATTATCAACTGGCATCCTTGGTATGACAACGGAAAGGTAAGTATCTATACCTACAACAAAATGTTACAAGCAACTTATTTTGGCGAACCCATTGGACTGAATGGTTGGGGATCAGGGCCCAATGACTTGTTGACAGCAACCTTTTTTTATGGCTGGGGATTTAGCATAATTTCTTGTATTGCTGTTATACTCTTCTATTTATGTAAATGATGATAACCAGTACTGAAAAAAAGGTGTCGTATGATAATACTCTTGCTGAAGCCCATGGTTAGTTGCTCATCTCCCAGCTTTTCTTGTTTCTGTAATTAGGTTGGTGGGTGGAGCCAAGTATACAAAGGGCTATCTTTCATAACGGTGACCGGAGCAGGACACGAGGTTCCACTCCATCGCCCTCGACAAGCATTTATTCTTTTCAGATCATTTTTGGAGAACAAAAATATGCCTGGCCAAAGCTTTTAGTCCTCTATTCATCAACCTCCGATTACTAAACAAGTCATAGATGATAGAATTATTCATATACAGGGACCGGAAAATGACAGAATAAGAGAAGCATTCCTCTCGAGTGCCCCTCCATTTTCCCTTCAAGTCAGCATTTATATATTTGAAGCTGTAGCACATTCATGTGGAAGAAATTATTCTTTATAGTAATTCAATTATTTAAAGTTTTGAACTGTAAGTTTTGACCATAGAATTGTATTGTACTCATTTGTAAGAGATTTATGGGTAACGGAGTTAAAATGTTTGTGCCCCAAGTACCGTTATTTTGAAAATTTCACCTCCAAATCCAGTAAAAAAAATCTCAGAATTAACAGATCAACACCATGGGGGTGCAAAGGCTTCTTCGGTCTTCTCTCTGTTCCTCTTCAATGCACATTACCCTACAAGGGTAACCATGCACTGAAGCCCGAACGTCAAGGGTGCGCCTCGACAAACTCCGTATGGATAGAGTGAGGGAGCATTAACTCATACTTCTGACCTTATATGCACGAATCATACAAATTAAGATTTCCTGCATGAAAAGATTTTTCTTGCAAATACATCATTTTGAACATGCATCGAAATATTAGAATCGCAAAACGTAGTAGAATAATCACCACTATCGATTCGAAGGTATAATAATGGACTCGTACCAGAAACTTAAACGAAATGTAGGGCGGATGTACTGCTAATTTTATGATCTTTCAATCCAGGAAACAGTGTAACACCCAGAAGTCCAGAATTCCTGGAGGCAAAGAGGAACAGCGTGCTCTAGTAGGACAACATGCCCCATGTCGGTGTTGCTTATGGGAGAATGCACAGGCGCCATCAATGCCACCACCGCCATCAAAGGAAGTGGTCCATGGTCTAATACTAGGGCGGCAGATCTTTATCCAGCTCATTGCAATATTATAATTCTCATGCTTGACACCCATATAGTAGCCAAAACATGGCTAAAACTGTGGAATAACACGTTCATCTTGAATCCCCTCCCTCTTGTTGCATAAACTCTATCTCTTTAGGTACAAAGGCATCCTGAATCTCGGTCTCATAATATCTCCTTTCGAAATTTAAGATGGTTTTGCCTGCTTTTATTTTTAGTGCTCGAAAGAAACTCACTCTAAAAGAGCATCTGTTCATGTAATTTTAAGCTGGATACAATTGCCAACAGTTCTGGGTTGAAAAGAAAAAAGAAAGAAAACTTTCGATGATGAAGTCACGAGGAGTGCATAATACCAAGCACCAACACCAGAAAATAAAAATAAATTTGACCACCTCGCCATTTGTGCATGCAATTCAACAAAAGAAAGTACATTATACAGTGCATGATGCATGGTGGAAGTCAAGAAATGATAACATATATAAACTGATTTGGCAGCCTACACAGTTTTTTTTTTCTTTGAAATAAATGCTTTGATTATACTCTTAGAAACCCTAAAGCTGGGACCGAAGTCAGTGGATAAGAAACTAATAACAAATACATAAGGACTCCAAACCCACACATTCAAGAAAAGCAAAGCCTGATATTCACTTGTGACAATGCAGATCAAGAGCTCCTCTTGCTTTCTCTTCTCTGTCTTGAATTTTGCTACTCTATTGCTTTCTACTCTTGCAGATCATGATCGCCTCGTAGAGCAAAGTAGGGATAGGATTATCAAGCTACCAGGGCAACCACCAAATGTGAGCTTCTCTCAATTCTCCGGCTACATTACTGTAGATCCATTGGAAGGCAGGGCCCTCTTTTATTGGTTGATTGAGGCCCCCAAGACTGTCAAGCTATATAAGCCACTAGTTTTATGGCTCATTGGCGGGCCAGGTTGCTCATCTGTGGCCTATGGAGCTTCAGAGGAGGTAGGGCCATTTAGGGTCCGACCCGATGGCAAGACCCTTTATTTGAATCCAAATACTTGGAGTAAAGGTAAACACGATTAAGATAATCATCTAATAATCTCTATGGCTAGTGACTTAATAGGTGATATTAACAGTTTATTGCTTTTCATTACAACCAGTGATCAAGGCCACATTTATATTAAGATGGGACCTATAATAGTGGGGCCTGTATTATATTGCATGAGTTCATGTACATTGGTGGAGGCACAGTGGTATTTTTGATCAACATGATGTTGCTACCAGTAAATAAAATTATAGAGTTTTGGTTGTCGCAGTGGCAAATTTGCTATTTCTTGATTCACCTGCTGGTGTGGGATTTTCTTATTCAAATACTTCATCGGATATATACACGGTTGGTGACAGGAGGACAGGTATTTGTAAAGTAATTTGTCAAAAACTCTGTTAGACTGCTTAGATTATCACTGCTGAAATATGAAAATGCAGCCGGAGATGCCTACACATTTCTGATTAACTGGCTTGAGAGGTACCCTCAATACAACCACAGGCCCTTCTACATTGCTGGAGAAAGCTATGCAGGTTAAATAATAAACTGCTCATCACCAACTACGTACTGTTTGACTAATTTGCTTGCATTAATTAAGATTTTGTTAATCCACTCTCAGGCCATTACATTCCTGAGCTGTCACAGATTATAGTCCGGAGAAATAACGGGGTCAAGAATCCTGTCATTAATTTTACAGGTTTCTTGGTATGCTAATTGGTGCCACTAATTAATAACATTAAGAAATAGTTTAAAAATATCTTGACATGCAATCTTAACTTTTTTATTCTGCAGTTAGGAAATCCGCTCATGGATGATTATCATGATAACATTGGAACATACGAGTTCTGGTGGAGCCTGTTAGAATTTTGATGATCTGAACAGTAAATGTTTTAAACAATAACTGTTTAGATTGAAGAAAAATAAAACAGGCTTGCTCTAAGAACACTGAAGAACAGAACTGGGATCGATAATCACCCGTAATCTTTATTGAATTCAAATAGCCAATATATAGGCTTACAATGCTAATGAATTGAAAACATAAAACTCTCAACAACCTTGAGAGATTAATAGGATAAACACAAATTGAAAAAAAAGAGATAAATCCTATAGAATAGTAGTTTAAGTCAAATTGAAACACTACAGCTAGACTACAGCTAAATCTTCTTATCCAAAGCCAATATCAGTAAAATCTAACAGAGCCATGGATTGATATCGGATTCTACTTATGGAGATTTAAAGAAGTTCTGCCCAAATAATACGTTCTTGTTCCCTCAAATGAATGTCACGGTGCTTTGGAGAGGGCATATTCTGAGTTTGGAGACATCAATCCTTATAGCATCTACAGCCTTCCTTGCAATAAAACCAGTAATCATAGACACAATCTAAAGCATTCACTGGTATACTCTTGGATCACTCAAAATACCCCTTTTCACATTTTCCAAATTATCGGTTCAACGTGTGAATTTGTTTGTCTAATGAGTTGCTAGCTTTTGTTTGCTGGGATTTAGCCATGGAAATTCAGAGGAAATGACGAGTGTGTGGTGATGTACACAAAAAGATACATGAACCGCCCAGAGGTGCAAAAGGCTCTTCACGCCAACATTACCAGGATTCCTCATCCTTGGGTCACGTGCAGTTCTATTGTTAGGAGAAACTGGAGTGATTCTCCTAAATCCATGTTGCCAATCTTCAAAGAACTCATAGCAGCTGGTATCAGAATATGGGTTTTCAGGTAAGATCATGTTAAAGTAAAAAAAAAAAACACAAGTCGTTGATTTTGAAAATTCGGATTAAGGGTTCATCATAAAATTAGTAAAAAGAAAAAGAAAAGGAAGGAAGATGGATCCATTAATGCTCTACAGCTCGAGACCAGCATAAGCTGGCATGCTTGGTACGATGATCATCAACAGGTTAGCCGTAAAAATAAGCTATATAAAGTCATGGTTTCTGCACATACAAATTTCCCATGTTTTTGTTTTCATGGATTGTTTGTTCAGGTTGGTGGCTGGAGCCAAGTTTACAAGGGCTTGATCTACGTGACAGTAAAGGGAGCAGGGCATGAAGTGCCTTTGACTCAGCCTCGACTTGCTTTAATGCTATTTACGCAATTTCTGAAAAATGAACCCATGCCAGCACTTCAGTCTTCCTAGTATTTAATCCTCAAGGTTAATAGCAAATTACAGAGTGTCCTTATTTTTCTGTCTAAATCAGCACCTGTATCTGTCAAATTACGTTGGTGCTGTATATGATAATTTTAAAGGTGTCGTAAGGCAATTTGATCGAACAAACTAAAAGGAGAATTGACAAAACAAATTGCTCTTTATAGCCTCCTTTATCCTCCCACTGTTTTCTTTCAATGCAGCTGATCAGAATAAAATATCACCACTAAAAGTCTTCAGGTCTTTTGATGCAGCAATTTCCTAGTTTTTTTTGTCATTGATGAGCAATGGATAAGAAACCTGGTGGGAATTCTTTGCCATTAAGAAACAAGATTGTCTAGTGGTGCCGGCCGTAAACAGAATCAAACAAGGCACTAAAACAAAGATTTGTGGAGATAAGGACGAAGCCTCAATATATTCTATCATCCACCACCCGTAGAAAATTCTGCTTCTGATCATGCTTTAAAAAAAGAGTTAAAAAAGGGCTTCATGCCCTAAAAGCAACTCACTGTACTATAAGCTTGCAATTACCTAAATACCTGCTGTACCCAATGATTTTTAAATCGTGGATTATATTAAAAAAAAAAAATGAAAAGGTTACCATTCATCTCTTTGATACGTTCTAAAAATTGTACGTTGCGTTGAGGCATCAGCTGCCCAATTTTACTCCTTAGCCAAATGCTTGCAAATTGTAGCTTGAGACGAGAATAGGAATCCCAACACACTGTGCTTGCAGGGCAGATCAGTCAATCTAAATGTGCTTAAAGTAGTTACTTGCCGACTAAGTAGTACAGTTAAGTCATTCTACAGTCATCAGATAAAAGATTTTCTGAATATATTAATACAAGAAAAGCAGATGGAGCAAAGCTTACAGGCATTTTGAATTCTTGAATCTTGCAGGAACATAAAATAAAGAAAAGCAATGCCACCGTTAAAAAGTGAAAAAGAAGAAGAAGAAGCTGGAGAAGACACAGAAAAGCAGCATCATAATAAAGAGAGAGGGAGAGAGTAACAGATGTTTGGTTTTAGTACCGTGTGCTAACATATAGAGATATCAAGCCGAAGAGATCGAGATGTATAGGTTTAGCAACACAGTGATTGGTTTCTTGAATCTTTTCACTCTCTTAGGATCTATACCAATAATTGGTGGAGGTTTATGGATGGCAAGGAGCAGCACCACCTGTGAAAGTTTCCTTCAAACCCCACTTCTTGTTGTAGGTTTCGTTGTCCTGATAATTTCACTAGCTGGCTTCATTGGAGCATGTTTCCATGTAGCATGGGCACTCTGGGTTTACTTAGTAGTCATGTTATTCCTTATTGCAACCTTAATGGGTTTGACCATATTCGGCTTTGTTGTTACTAGCCAAGGTCGTGGCGTGGAGGTGCCTGGTAGGGTTTATAAGGAGTACAGGCTTGAAGATTATTCTCCATGGTTAAGGAATAAAATTAAAGACCCCGCTTACTGGAGAACCATCAGGAGTTGCATACTGGGTTCCAAGACTTGTGCTAAACTTGCCTCCTGGACTCCACTTGATTATCTTGAGAAAGACATGTCTCCCATACAGGTACCATAAAACCAATTAATCAATCGCGTCATCTCTTGAATTTTGGCCTTAATTATGGCTAGTTCTTACTGATATATATATATATATATATATATATATATATATATCTGTGTGTGTGTGTGTGTGTGTGTGATTTGTGGTGCAGTCTGGATGTTGCAAGCCACCAACTTCATGTAACTACAACATGGCAACAGTGGTACCCCAAGACCCAGATTGCTACAGGTGGAGTAATGCCCCAACTTTACTTTGCTATGAGTGTGATTCATGCAAAGCTGGAGTTCTTGAAGATGTTAGAAGGGACTGGCACAAGCTTTCAGTTCTTAACATTGTGATGCTGGTGTTTCTGATTGGAATTTACTCAATAGGATGCTGTGCTTTCCAAAATACAAGAAGGGCTGAAACTGATTACCCGTACGGGGAAAACAGGATGACTAAAGTCCGACCCAGATGGGATTATTACTGGTAAGTAAACAACAAGCCATGTTTTTAGATTCTTTTTTTTTTTAATTTATCATAAGGTTCATTGAATGGCCGCTGAGTAGTCATGTTCTTGGTTTCCTTCTTTACAGGTGGAGATGGTGGCAGGACAAGAGAGAACAGCTTTATTAGCTGAAGCTCCAGTGAAATTTCAGAGATGTTCTGGGCTTGCTGTTTGGTGCTCTAAAGGGGGGACAATTCAGCTGTTTTTCAGTGTATGGGACGCCTTGGAAGTTTCAAGGTCACCCTTTCACGGTTTCTTTACACGGTTTCTTTACAGTGACGACTTCTTGGTTCTTGTTTCTTTTTTTATTATGAAGATCTACCTTTATTTTCAAAGATCACAGCGGTATCTTCCTTATACTTCTCAACCCTTTTGCATGATGCCCCCGTTTTAGATATATTAAGGGTTCAAATTACACCTACTAAGCTATAATTATATTCACAAACAAAATTATCTTGAAATTAAACTGGCCATATATGATAATCTTCTGATTTTTAAGATACATTAATCATCAAGAAATCTTGACATTAGAAGGTTCATTTCCCAATGATAAATATGATGAGGTTACAAAATCACTTTTAGTTGATTAATAGTTTCTTAAACTAACTCTGTTTTTATTTTCTATTTTTCCAGACCTCTTAACTTAATGATTCAATGGCATTTATACCATTTGAATTTTATTGTTTTTTTCTAAAAAAAAAAACTAAAAGTCTTTTGCTCCCAATAATTTTAATATATGAATATATATTTTATATGTCATTAATGAGATAATATGGTCGGTCCATAGAAAAACTTTGTATAATTTATGAGAATAAGATAATTATTGTTTTTGTATGATAAAGTACTCTGTAAGGAGAGCTATGACAGTTCATCTATCTTTCATATTTATACAATGAAAAATTGCTTAATGTCAAATATAGAATTTTAGATTTTAACAATACATGAATCTTTGCAAGCATGTTAAGTCCAAAATAACATGGTTGTGGCTGAATGCTAATTTCAAAATAACACGAGTGTATAAAACATGTCAAATTTAAAATATTTGGACTTGACAACCAATCAAATCCAAAATAATATTTGTTCAACATGTTTGTTGGGACTACGATATATAATTGCTTGATTCAGTACACTTGAACTTGGTAGCCAGTGAAATAAAAAATCATGTAAATATGGCAAACATGTAACACATAATGGGCTTAAAATTGACAAACATGTCATACATAATGGGCTTCATATATTTGTTAGACTCGTATCATCTTGGACTTGATTGATTGACAAGTTCTTAGTATTTAGAATTTAATTCACCGCTAAATTTAAATATTTTGATATAACATGTTTGTTAAATTGTTATAGTTTAGACTTTTTGTCAAACTCAAATATACATGATTTATTGTTTTTTTTTATTTAAAAGGATTTTATTTATAATAAAAATAATGTTTTATTCAAAATTGCTAACGAGACATTAGATGATATTCAAGGGGGAAATAAGAATTTTTCAGGGTTCAGCCCCTGAGAAATATGATGGCTCAACAAATCTTCTATGCATAACCTAAATTGTTGAAATGAAGAGCAGCAGAAGCGTTATCAGTCTCTAGTTTGGCCTTGAAATCTCTAACTTCTCCACCACCATTTACTTCCAAAAAAAGGCAAAGAATTGGTGGGCTCGATCAAAATATTGTTCACTTGTTTTGCTATAGTCTTCTTCAGCTGCTCCAATGCACCTCTCAACTATTCAAGCTTGTGCAGTTCAAGCTCTTCAATAGGAGATTCCCAGCAACATCGACTTCTACCGACTCTCCTCATTTGGTCAAGTACTTCTCCATATTTCTTTTCGGCCTCTATATGATTAAGAATCTGAGTTAATTGCATATTTTGGTCATGGGCATTAGCATTTCGATGCCTTTCAATGAGTTTGGACATGTTAGGACTCGGAGGAGAAGGGCTTCCGGAGAGAAACTGACGGATTATAGAATTGACATCAGGATGGCCGAAAGAAAAGGCCTTTTGAGCCAGGGAGAAAACTATAATTACAATGTCGATTCCATTGAGCGTGCTAAGTTCAATGGCCTTCTTGAAAAGACCGACATGTCGTTTAGAGAAGGTGACTTGTAGATGTTTTTTCTTAGATATCTTCTCAATTTTAATCTTTCAGTGACCCATCGTAGGCTTTTCACTCACCATTGCAAGAACGTGATGATATTTAAAAGAAGAACAGATATACAAACACCAAATGCTTTGTGGGGAAATTATACATGGGATATTTATAAGGTAAAATATACCCCCCAAGCTCTTCTTTAATTCTCTAGTATTGTCCATGATTGATCAAGATTAGGAGGTTATGTAATCTCATGATTTAATTCTAAATTTATCACTAAGGAACTAAGTATAGCCATTAGTTGGCAATTAAGAAACCGAATAAATATTTGGCTTTTGAAGGTTACAATCCCAGTGTGATAATTACATGATTAATACATCTTACTAAGAAATATTTAGGTTACCCTTTTCCACTGGGGCATATGTGTGGGATATTTATTATACTTGGTGCAAATATTTTATAAAAATAAAAAAATAAATATTTATTTATCTTAAACTAATTTTTTGGTATTTTAAAATCATTTTGATGTGTTGATGTCAAAAATAATTATTTAAAAATAAAAAAAATATCATTTTAATATATTTCTAAATTAAAAAAGTATTTTCAACCATACCCTTAAATATATACTTATACAACCACGTATTTGTAATAAAAATAATGAATATTGTACATATTGTATTTGCTACGTGTAGATCTAAAATATATTTTTTTTCATGGAGATAATTTTACCAAAATAACACGCGATTGGTAATCATATTTATCGACTAGGTGTGGCCAGTATGGTCCCGGTCCCGGTCCCGGCCGACTAGAAAATGAAAGTGGCTCGTTTGCTATATATATAATTTATGCTGCGAAGAGATAGTCTATAGTATTAATTCGGAGATTTACAAAGATGTTAGCAAAAAAGGCCCAGCCCATGAAAGCCCATCTCTCCATGGGCTGGACAGTCAACACGCTCGAGCGAGGTGGTCTCTGGACCCAGACTGTCCAACCGGATCACTTGACTTTTTATCTTATTTTATTAACGTAGTGGATAACAATGGTTTCTCATACTAAAGAGTGACAACTAACGACTATCTACATGCCAAGTGTCACACGCCCCATCCTATCCACGAGCTAAGTTATACTGCTCGCCATGCGTAATTGATGACATCATTTTTATTTTCATTTATTTTTAAGAAAAATTAATTTAATAAATATCAAATTAAATTTGTGGGATCAGGCAGAGTCTTCTCCAAGATATGCAATATAGAAGTAATTCTCACGGTGGGCTAGTCAAGTCTCCTTGGAAGAGTAGCCACGGCTCGGCTCAACAACTGAGGTCAGTACGCGTCTTCCTGGGTTACAAGGCCGTCGAGGTCACCATCTCCCTAGCTAGTCGGGTGTCCCGTAACCTGCTGGTTATGTTGCTTTCCTGGACCATGGCAGAAAGGCAGCAGGAAAATGACAGACAATTTTAAGTTTAAAACATTTCTAATTGAGGTTAAAACTTAAATTTAAATGTTTAGTTAATTATAGTTGAGTATGAGATGAATAAAAAGTAATTAATAAAAGCGCATGTGGTGTCTGGCAAATATTGTTATCCATTTTTTTTTTAATTGAAAATAACATGTCATCTCCTGCACCATATTATTTGATGATATTGTATTTCAAAAAAAAAAAAAAAACATTTACATTTTATATTAAAGTTTTTAGTGTTATTAAATCATGATATAAAAAATATTTTTTATTCTTAAACTGTCTTAATGTTCATTCAAGTGTCCACAATAGAGCATTAATTAAAATCTAATTTCAACTGTCTTGAATTTGACATCAACTATTATAAGAACATGTGTAGTAGTAGTTTGTATTTATTTCAATTTTGATAGTCGTTCAAGTAATTTGCTTTGTTGATAAAACCTTTTGAAGTTATTTATATATATTATTTAATTTTTCTATCTAATTTAGTCTTATAATTGTTATTGTATAGTTATTTTATCCTTTTTTTTTTAATTGTTTTTCAATTTTATTCCTCATCTTTTATTTTCTTATGAACTTACAAGCTACACAAACAATGCAAAGGTTTTTTATGGTCATGATTTGACATGCTAGCTCGAATCATGTTTTTCTTTTTCTTTTTTATAAAAAAAGTTCAGTTTATTTTTCAATATTTGTTTTGCTAGTGATTGAGCATTAATTTTTTATTTATTTATAAAATCATCTTGTTCTTATTTATTTTTTACTTTGTAATCAAGTCAAAGTTGAATTTCTTGTTTTTGCATGCACCCCCCCCCCCCCCCCTCAAGACTTGTATAAAACAAGAAGCTAGGCCTTTCTTTCTCTAAGCACGAAATAAAATATATGCAGATAACAAACGAGGAGATGTGCGTACTTCTGTGCTGAATTTGCTACTTAATTGCTCATAGAATCAACCTCTAGACATTCTTTTCTATTCTGTTACTTGTTTGACGTTTCTTGGTAGAGTTTTTGGAGGTTGGTTCTGTTGTTTTGGTAGAATCTACTAGCAATACTAGGATGTCTTCTCCAACCAAAGCAAAATCTCTTGAGGAGACACCAACATGGGCTGTTGCTGTGGTCTGCTTCGTTCTGGTTGCCATTTCAATCGTTATTGAACATCTAATTCATGTTGTAGAAAAGGTATGCACATGCCTTCTTTAAAAGGTTTAGCTAGGTAGATGATATGCACCATGTTAGGAAATCCAGAGCTTGGTTAATCTTGAAAGTATGCAAGCATGTTTTGTATATTTCGAAGTGCCCCCCCTCATTTTTTCGAGTTTATTTTCACGGAAAATGAGTTATAGCAGCTCTGACGATTGAGCTAAACTTCTGCCAGTCCCCATAATTGAAGGAGTATGATTTTTAATGGCTATTTATGTTGCTTAGACCTGATGGTTCTCTGTACTTTTACAGTGGTTGAAGAAAAAACACAAGATAGCTTTAGTTGAAGCACTTGAAAAGGTTAAAGCAGGTAACCCATTTTTAGTTTGATAAGCTCTTGCCAGTTTTAAGGTCGATTGATTTTTTTTTATCAGAAAACAACGTGACTAACCCTTTCTGTTCTGATGTGCTTTTTTGTAGAGCTCATGCTTATGGGATTCATATCCTTGCTCCTAACAATATTAAAAGAACCAATCTCTGATATTTGCATTCCAAAAAGTATTGCAGCCACTTGGCATCCTTGCGATAGTAACCACAAGAAAGCAAAAGCGGAAAAGTCATCAGATTCAGAAGATGACAAATGTGCCAAAAAGGTAATCATAGGACCAGCATATTCTTTGACTACCAATTCCTAATTAACTGCATAAGTTTTGCTAGGATTGGTGAAAGTAAGTCTAGAACATGTTCTCTCGAGCTCTATTTTTTGAGCAGCTGATTTTTAACACTGATTCTTGCACATGTTTCAGGATAAAGTGGCTCTCGTATCAACATATGGAATCCACCAGCTCCATATTTTCATCTTTGTATTAGCAGTTGTACATGTGCTCTACTGCATAATTACCTATTTCTTAGGCAGAACCAAGGTACTGTAATACTAGCATTTATTCACTTCCTTCTCATATGCTCAGTTGCTTTCCCCTTTCTGACGGAGCGGCTCTTCAATGCTTCTTAAAATGCAGATGAGAAGGTGGAAGACATGGGAGGATGAAACACGGACACTTGAGTACCAATACCATAATGGCAAGTCCTCCCTCCAAAGCTTAGCTTAATGATCAATTATCAAATCATAATTTGCTGCCTACAATTTCGTTGTAGATGCAAAATTACACTTGCAAGGATGGAAGTAACTTTCAGTGAACTAGTTGGTTAAAAACGTCACAGTCAGTGTGAACCATTTCTATTTTAGGCATCCATACTTAAATGACTTTATGGCCTGCAGATCCAGAGAGGTTTAGGTTTGCAAGAGAGACATCATTTGGAAGGAGGCATATGCAACAATGGAGCAAGTCACCTGTTCTCCTTTGCATTGTAAGTACTGAACGTGGATTTTTCTTAAAGAATTTGCCTTTATGAAATAACAAAGTGGGCTATGAAGATACAGCACCGAAACTCTCTGCCTAATCTGTGTTGAACTCAAGATACGGTAGATCATAAATTCACTATAGGAATGATTAGTATGATTATATAAATCTCATTTTTTTATTTTTTTTTCTGTTGCCCCTATATCAGGTGTGTTTCTTCAGACAGTTTCTTGGATCAGTTACTAAGATTGATTACTTGACATTGAGACATGGATTTATCGCGGTGAGATGCCAAGCATATATACTTGAAGCCTACGCAATCTTTACTATGACAGTGTATTCTCGTTAGCGGAGTTACAATGTTACGGTATTTTCTTTCAGGCACATTTTGCCCCTGGAAGCGAAACAAGATTTGACTTCCAAAAGTACATCAGTAGATCACTTGATGAGGATTTTAAAGTTGTGGTGGGGATCAGGTCCGTTCTTACAAGCATTTGAAGCAGTGAATTACCCGGGTTGATCGTTTATATATTTTAGAATCCTAACCTTACTTTGTACATGCAGTCCAGTTATATGGTTCATTGCAGTGTTGCTCCTGTTGACCGATACACATGGTAAGCACAGTATTCTGGCACTGATTCCCAGATGATATTAAGGTATTAAAAGTTATCTGGTTGTAGGGCTAAGAATCGTCTCGTTATTCATGACAGGATGGAACTCTTATCTTTGGCTACCGTTCATTCCTTTAGTTGTGAGTACAAATATCATTCAAAACCTTTGCTTTTACCATCATAATTGATTGATAAATTTCCTACTCTTGCGAGTTCTGTGTACATCAGGAAGTCATAACATTTAACTAGAAATTTTGCAGGTAATTTTATCGGTAGGAACTAAGCTACAAGTGATCATAACTCAAATGGGACTGAAGATTCAAGATAAAGGAGAAGTGGTCAGGGGTGCTCCCGTTGTCCAGCCAGGCGATGACCTTTTCTGGTTTGGAAGCCCACGACTCCTTCTCTTTCTCATTCACGCAGTTCTTTTTCAGGTACTCAAACATATCTAGATATCTACTTTTATCTGAACATCTTAAAGCTTCCTGCTTATGTTTATGTTTATGCTTACTTGTTGTCTTGACCTTCTTCATTGCAGAACGCATTTCATATTGCTTTCTTCATATTTAGTGTGGTAAGCAGTTCTACCGTTTTCTTTTTACATTTACAGCATGATTTAGGAAACGTTTTACTTTAAAGCATCTTTTAACACCCTTTTTCCTGAAAGAAGAAAAAAAGAAGCATCATCTTGTTTTGTGGACAATTTCTAATCACTGCTAAGTACATTGCATTCATTGTCTGATGTTTACTAAGAACCTAAGAAGTGTGAACTTTTCACTCACATGCTGCCTGACTAATTGCTCTCTTTCAGTATAAATTTACACTGAAATCCTGCTACAATGCTCAAAATGAGGCTATTGTCATCAAAATCACTTTGGGGTGAGTTTCGTTATCATATTGAAAAGCAAGAAAAAAAATACCCCCTTTTTATAATCTTCTGTATAATTAGGACTCTCTCTCTCTCTCTCTCTCTCTCGATATTTTACTGGTTCCATAAGGTTCAAGCATAGCTGACAAGATGTAAACTGGAAATTTTCAGGGTCGTAATACAGATTATCTGCAGTTACGTCACTCTGCCTCTCTATGCTTTAGTGACCCAGGTTAGTATTGTGATTAAAATGCCCAGATCATAGCTGTAAGACATTTTGTTATCTTGTTAACGATATTGTTTCCTGTGATCTCTCAGATGGGTTCTAGCATGAGACCAACTGTGTTTACCGATCGTGTTGCAGCAGCACTCAAAACCTGGCACCATGCAGCCAAAAAGCCAAGTAAACATGGCAAGAATTCCGAGTCCCACACACCGATGTCGAGTAGACCACAAACTCCGTCTTATGGCATGTCGCCTGCTCATCTCTTGCATAACCACCGCAGCAGCACTGCTCCCGATAGTTTCCCGAATTCTCCAAGGCTTTCTAATCACGACAACAACGATCAATGGGATAAGGAAGCAAATTCTGCACATGATTATGAGCCCAACGAGTCCGTACACCGTGGGGGCCTTTATGTTTGGGACCAAGTCACTCAAAATCAAGATCCAAACTCGATCCAGTTGCCTCGAGGGCCAGGCCCCATCCGTACCCAACACGAAATTAACCTTGGCAGTGCTCGTGATTTCACATTTAGAAATTGATAGCAGAAGCGTACAGGGTTTATGCAGCGAATGATTTTTACTTGTCGGGTGTTCATTTCTTGCACATGAGAAAAATAGAAACCTACTTGGGCCGAAAGAAAGACTTGAGGAACCTGCAAGCAACACAAGCAGCGATGGTTCTGGGCGTGAGTTTTGCTTCCAGTTAAGATTTGATTCACCAAGACTCGCCGAGTTAGTTATGATAAGGATATTTTACGTTGATCTCAATCTCTTATAATCCCCGCGCAAAATATTATATTTTTAATTTATTGCTTATCAGGTGTATATATCATCGTTGTAACAATAAAGAAATATATACACTTATTAATCTTTTTTCTCTCGTTGTTTTTAGTTTTCCATGGAATCGGAGCGTTAATCTTAAACATCTCTACTAAGCTTCCACGCTTCTTTTTTATGGAGGATATTGAACCAACAAGCATCACCAAAATACTACTCATTAGACCGTGTTTTCTCTCTCATTATTGATCCATCCGATCCTATTTTTATCCATGCCCCAGATCATCAAGTAAGATTATTGTGCCCAAAGTCCTTGATGGAACCAAAAATGCTATGTGGAGCCGTTTCGTGTCGGTAAGTTCATCACCGGAATGAACTGGGATTCATCATCGGAACTATATTTACACCAAGCGAATCTTATCCTAAATATTTGTTGTGGCAACGATGCTCTTGGATTCTTAACCCTTTAAATCAAGAGCTTGCTAGTAGTGTTCTCTGTGCGGAAACTCCTTCAAAAACTTGATTGGATCCTATATGTGCAGTCTCGCTCTCGTTTTAGAGAAGCAATCAAACACTTTGACCCCCACAACACAACTAAACCTCCAACAACAATATTTCAAGAATATCAAAAAAATAAATTCAAGAATTTGATTCATTTGTTGATTGCATATGTGCCCCTGATTCTGATCACTGCGAGAATCGACTTGGTTGATCTTTTGATTCTAAAAGAACAGTCATGGAGGTTAGGCCAAATCAGACGGATGATGACTCTCCGCAGCATCGGCGTCATGGGGCATCAACTCCATCAAAGCAACCTGTCGCTCCTTCTAACAAAGTTGACACCACCTCAGTTTCTCAAAGGTCTCTCTTTCTTGAATTTCCTGTATGATTCCCATTAAATTTTCTTTTTAACAAAGAAAAAGAAAAACCCATTTTATAATCTTGCTTTCTTCTGCCGGTTCTCTTTGAATGAATCGAAGGATAGAAGCCTTGTAGCTTTTAGTATCTTGTATGTTGTTTCTTTGGTTTTTGTTTTTAAGGAAGAGAAATGATCTTGGTGGTTTCTGTTTTATTTTGTTTTTGCAGGTTACAGAAGGAATTGATGTCTCTTATGGTATGCAAATATCCCTTTTTTTTTATATATATATAAAAATTAATTTTAATGTTTTATTGGGTCGCCTGTCTTGGTTTTGTGTATTGAACCAGAACTGTTGCATATGGTGGACTGCTGCACTGTGTTTTTGATAATGGAAATGGATTTATCCTTTGAAGGATTCAAAAGGCTTATAGTATATACACAATAGCGGAAATTACTGTTAGTTTTTACTATGGAAAGCGATGGTGGCCTGGTCTTCTGCAGATGAATGGTGGAGGTCTTGGAATGTCAGCTTTTCCCGAAGGCGAGAGCATTTTTGCATGGATTGGCACAATTATGGGTGTAAAGGGAACTGCCTACGAGGGATTGTCATACAAGCTTTCTCTGTGTTTTCCTCCGGACTACCCTTTCAAACCACTCCAAGTCAAATTTGAGACGATGTGCTTCCATCCAAATGTTGATCAATTTGGGAACATATGCCTTGATATTCTTCAGGTTTTAATCATCTTGCCTTGACAACACTATTTCAAACTCTATGCATCTAGTTAAAAGGATGCAGGAGATGACAGATATTAAAATGATATTAGGTGGAAATAATTTATTTACAGTTCAAACCCAGCTTGATATTGCCGAAGTCTAGTCCTTCCTGTTCTTGCATTGCTTGAAAGTTGCTATTTCTCTCGTGTGACTAACGAGGTCCTCTCTATTTGTCTCCACCCTCAACTTCATGGATACAATGCCTGTTGTATTGTTTATAATGAACCTGGGCAGCATTGAGCTCTGGAGGAGGATAAAAGTTTCCACCAGCTGAACAGTGAGGGAACACATCATGTGGGGGGGCAGAAATGGGAGCATGAACTTGTTGACCTTCTGACCTGACATATGTTGAATAATGCTCAAGTGATCCACTTTCCGGGTTCTGTCGAGAGGCACAGCTGAGTCCACTTGTTGATATAGGATTGATCGGATGAGAAAAAGAGCCATTTTCTTGAGAGATTGCCCTTCCTGCAAAAATTATTTTCAGAACATGAATAATTTTCAAGACAAGGCTAAGTCACAACATAAGCAGTTGCAGATGAAAGAGCAATAGGTGTTCCACAAATGCCTAAAAGGCATGCAGAAGGTCAAATCTCCAAGGTAAAACACAATGGATGGGTACCAGCTAATTTTACACATGATATCAATGAAATTATTCAAATTACAACAGTATCTTCTATGACCAAGAAATATGAAAAGTGCTGTTTCAATTGGGCTATAAATCAAAACAATCCTATAATCCACGCACTTCCACTTGCAAGCATAGCATATCACTAAACTGTAGCTATCATCCCAGTTAATGATCACCAAAGCAATGTATTAATGAAATATTTTCCTTCTATCATAATCATTGATAACCATTCATCGGTTTCCCACTTCAGTGCCAATCTAAACTGAAGTTGGACATCATTTGTGCAAGGTTTTGAAGGAATGCTAGAAAAAGGCATTTTTACTGAGTAACACATAATAAAGCAACATACCCATATGGACATAGGATTGTCCAGCAGCTGGGTGGCCATGGCTCCAGTCCTGCTCTATCTCAAAGAATTGAGATGTGTTGAACATTAAGTCAAAATTACTCATCAGAGATCACAATCATTAAGATATCAGTCAATCTCGTAAAGTTCTATCTATTGGATGACCAATTGCCAGCTAAATCAAGGGGACAGAAGCTCACTAATGAGTTCATTCTGCCAAGTGATTAACTAAAAAACCGTCCCTCAAGCAACTCCTAAAATGAGGAGCAAATAGGATTGAATTATAATGATTAAGATTCAGAAATCAAAAGCAACTACATTTAAATGATAACAGATGTAAAACAGGCTGTCTCAATTTTAGAAAGCAAACTACGTAAACAGGTTTTCTAGTTTTTTGATATTGAATAAGTTGCAGAGTTTCAATAGGTAAGGTGTCTATGATTTTTACCATGAACAATTGAGAGCTGCTAAAAATAAACAAAACATTTTAAAAAAAATGAAATGTTCAATACTGAGAAACATTTGTTCTAAAGGAGATAAGAGAAGAGAGAAAAACAGAGTCGAGGAAGGTAGTCTATGAACAAATAATCAAATCTAGAAAAAGGAGAAAATCGGTAATAATAAACTCAGTGTTCTGAAATTGCTAACAGCAACAGTTCAAACAGGATTTTTGTACGCAGCAGTAATCCTGTGCAGATGCAGGAATTCAATGGCATATACTAAAACCTAATGCACTGAGAAAACACAAATCACTTAACAAATTCAAGAAAAATGAACTTCAACTGGTCCCAACAGCCCAAAAAGAACTGAGAGAACAACGATACTAGTAACAATAACTACATTCTGTCTATAGTGCCTCTTATATAAGCAGGCTTACAAAGGATACATTGTTCATAGGAAAAAAAACCTACGTAGATACATAGGCTCGTACAATTATGACTCAAAGTCCAGCAGTGACACTCCTCTCTGTAGATAATGAATTCTACAGGCAATGCTAGCATTTCTTCGTCCCTAGTGGCAGATTCACAAATCTGTTGTAGTTAAGAGAACAGGTGCGTTTGCTGTCTTCACAAGACTAGGCAAAAACCCCTTCACACTAACAGTACTCAACAACCCCTACTGCTTGCTCTACGGGCGATGTTAGATAAATATGATGAGGTTACAAAATCACTTTTAGTTGATTAAAAGTTTCTTAAACTAACTCTTTTTTTATTTTCTATTTTTCCAGAACCTTTTACCTTAATGATTCAATAGCATTTATACCGTTTGAATTTTATTGTTTTTTCAAAAAAAATAACAAAAAGTCTTTCGCTCCCAATAATTTTAATATACGAATATATTTTATATATCATTAATGAGATAATATGGGAGGTCCACAGAGAGACCTTGTATAATTTATGAAAATAAGATAACTATTGTTTTTGTATGATCATGTACTCTATAAGGAGAGTTATGACAGCTCATCGTATCTTTCATATTTATACAATAAAAAATTGTTTAACATCAAATATAAAATTTTAGATTTTAACAATACATGAATCTTTGCAAACATGTCAAGCCTAAAATAACATGGTCGTGGCTGAATATTAATTTTAAAACAACACGGGTGTGTAAAACATGTCAAGTCTAAAACATTTGGACTTGACAATCAATCAAATCTAAAATAACATGTGTTTGACATGTTTGTCAGGACTAAGATACGTAATTGCCTGATTCAATACACTTGAACTTGGTAGCCAGCGAAATCAAAAACCATGTAAATTTGGTAAACATATCACACATAATGGGCTTGATATATTTGTTAGACACATGTCATCTTAGACCTGATTGATTGACAAGTTTTAAGTATTTAGAATTTAATTTACCATTAAATTTAAATATTTTGATCTAACATGTTTGTTAAATTGTTATAGTTTAGACTTTTGTCAAACTCAAATATACATGATTTATCGTTTTGTTTATTTATAATAAAAATAATGCTTTATTGAAAATTGCTAACGAGACATTAGTAGATGATGTTCAAGGGGGAAATAAGAATTTTTTAGGGTTCAGCCCCTGAGGAATATGATGGCTCAGCAAATCTTCTGTGCATAACCTAAATTATTGAAATGAAGAGTAGCCGAAGTGTTATCAATCTCCAGTTTGGCCCAGAAATCTCCAACTTCTTCTTCACCATTTACTGTTGAAAAAGGCAAAAAACTGGTGGGCTCAGTCAAAATATTATTCACTTGTTTTGCTATAGTCTTCTTCAGCTGCTCTAATGCACCTCTCAACTGTTCAAGCTCGTGCAATTCAAGCTCTTCGATTGGAGATTCCCAGCAACATCGACTTCTATCGACTCTCCTCATTTGGTCAAGTATTTCTCCATATTTCTTTTCGACCTTTATATGATCAAGCATCCGAGCTAAATCCATATTCTGGTCATGGGCATTAGCATTCTGACGCGTTTCAAGGAGTTAAGGCAGGCCATAACTCGGAGGAGAAGGGCTTCCAGAGAGAAACCGACGCATTATGGAATCGACATCAAGATGGCCGAAAGAAAAGGCCTTTTGAGTTGGGGAAAAAACTATCATTGCAATGTCAACTCCATAGAGCGTGCTCAGTTCACTGGCCTTCTTGAAAAGACCGGCATGTCGTTTAGAGAAGGTGACTTGCAGATGGTTTTTCTTGGATATTTTCTCAATTTTAATCTTTCAGTGACCCATCGTAGGCTTTTAATTCACCATTGCAAGAACGTGATGATATTTCAAAGAACAAATATACAAACACCAAATGCTTGGTGAGGATATTATACATAGGATATTTATAAGGTAAAATACCCCCCCAGCTCTTCTTTAATTCTCTATTATTATCCATGATTGATCAAGATTAGGAGGTTATGTAATCTTATGATTTAATTCTAAATTTATCACTAAGGAACTAAGTATAGCCATTAGTTGACAATTAAGAAACCCAATAAATATTTGGCTTTTGTAGGTTACAATACTATAGTGATAATTATATGATTAACACATCTAACTAATCAATATTTAGGTTACCTTTTTCCATTGGAGTTATATGTGTAGGATATTTATTATACTTAGTGCAAGTATTTTATAAAAAAAAATATTTCTTTATTTTAAATTATTTTTTTGGTATTTTTAAATTATTTTGATGTGTTGATATCAAAAATATTTTTTAAAAAATAAAAAAATATCATTTTAATATATATATAAATAAAAAATATTTTAAAAAATAACTTCAACCATACCCTTAAATATATACTTATACAACCACGTATTTGTAATAAAAATAATGAATATTGTACATATTGTATTTTCTACGTGTAGATATCTAAAATATTTTTTTTTTCATGGAGATAATTTTACCAAAATAACACGCGATTGGTAATCATATTTATCGACTAGGTGTGGCCAGTATGGTCCCGGTCCCGGCCGACTAGAAAATGAAAGTGGCTCGTTTGCCGAGAGAGAGAAAACACTGAAGGGCAAATGTGTACATTCATAAGAATTAATTAAAAGTATATGTCCTCGTTATATTTTTATAAGCTGACATGCAGTATTATATAAGAAATATAGGACCATGTATGGAGTTTGAATCTGGTCAACCACGTAGCAATTAATTGTCAAATGACGATTCTCCCGTGCTCTTTCCTCTTCCTCTTCTTTTTAATTTTGAATCTCACATTAATTGTGCTGTGGCCACCTGTTTAGGACTTCATTTAATGACACATATATCCATAATTTTATTTTATTTTTTTATTCAACTTGCTGTTTTGCTATATATACATAATAATCTATGCTGCGAAGAGAGAGTCTATGGGATTGATTCGGAGATTTACAAAGCAACAAACTGTTGATGTTAGCAAAAAAAGCCCAGCCCATCCCTCCATGGGCTGCACAGTCAACGCGCTCGAGCGAGGTGGTCTCTGGACCCAGACTTTCCAACCGGATCACTTGACTTTTTATCTTATTTTATTAACGTAGTGGATAACAGTGGTTTCTCATACTAAAGAATGACAACTAACGACTATCTACGTGCCAAGTGTCACACGCACCATCCTATCCATGCGGTTTATATATTACCATTATCCAGACAGCGTGCTGACGCTGCTTATAACAAGGCGTCGTCTACGAACTAAGCTATACAGCTCACCGTGCGTCATTGATGAAATCATTTTTATTTTCATTTATTTTTAAGAAAAATCAATTTAATAAAGATCATATTAAATTCGTGTGATCACGCAGTGTCGGTCACCCATGGGCACTTCATATTCGCAACTTCATTTATATATCTCCCGTCCAAATTCAATGCAGCGCTCCACGACGAAGGTTCAACCTTTAAAGCGAATACAACAAAACTCTCAATTTTATATCAACCTCAACGCCAACTGCGGAGCCAAAAAAACCATCACAGGATCAACCTTGACCGCTGCTCGTTCTGGGTTCTCTCTCCAGGCCATCGAGTGCTCGAGCTCTTGAATGATATGAACCGCTTGCACAAGAGATCATGACAATCTGTACACATGCCCCATTAACTACGGGCCCATTCATGTAAAGGGAAGGGAAGGGCAGCCACCTTGATGACTAGTGAGCTTCAAATACGATTTTACGTTTTTTTGTGGATCTTCACGCTGAAATGAAGGTTCTGTCCTCCTCTGAAAAATAATTCAACTTGATAATGGAGACAAAGCAGTCGTCTCCATCATGTGCATATAAAACTAATTTTAACGGTCTCCTTGGAAGAGTAGCCACGGCTTGGCTCAACAACTGAGGTCAGTACGCGTCTTTAGCTGAATTTAAAACTTAAATTTAAATGTTTAATTAAAAATAAAAAAATATTTTTAACATCATCACATAATCCAGAAGTAAATCCTATCTAAACACATAATCCATAATTAAGTTCAACCTTGACTGCTCGTTCTGGGTCTGTCCAGGCCATATATTGTTCCATCTATTGAATGATCCGAACCACTTGCATAAGAAATGACAATCTGTACACATGCCCCTCCCATTTATGTAAATATAATTTAAGGTTGTGTTTGTTTCCTGGAATTCACTTTTTGGGAAATCACTTTCCAAATTTTCCTGTGTTTGTTTGTCTTCCGGAAAGTTGGTCAACGGAAAACACTTTTCAGTCAAAGAAAAATTTGGCTTGGTTTTCAGGAAAGTGTTTTCCGGAAGTTGTGAAAAATTTAGAAATGTCATTATTTGCTGATTATATCAAATTTGATCCTCAAATTTTTGATTGCTATATATAATTTGTTTTGAATATTTATTTTTCAATTCCATATCTTAAAATTTAATTTTTATATTAATTTTGGTCCTTATTTTTATAATTGCTATTTGCTTTTTTCTTATCATTTTTTTATTGAAATTTTTTATCTATCAAATTTGGTCCTCATTTTTTTTATTGTTACTTATTTTATTTGAAATAATTTATGAAATGCTAATTATTATTATTTTAATTTATTCACTTTTCATTTTTTTTAAAATTTTTAGATTTGATCTCTATTATTTTGATTATTATTTATTTTATTTGAGATAATTTATGAAATTATATTTTTTTTTTCAATTTCATTCTCATTCAATTTTTAATTTGTAAGATTTGTTCCTCGTTATTTTAATAAATTTGAAAAAAAATTAATTTATTAATAAATTATTTTCCAGTTCATTTTCCATAACACAAACAAACACTAGAAAGTGTTTTCCAGTTCATTTTCCATAACATTGCTAAACATTGGAATTCACTTTTCAGAAATTCACTTTCCAAGAATTCACTTTCCTCAAAATTCACTTTACAAAAAAAAAAACCACTTTCCAGTAAACAAACAGAATCTAAATATAAAAGTGGTATGCTCAGCAAGTTGGAGGTGCCTTCACTTCTTCAAAAGCGCATGCGGTGTTGGCCACACATTGTTATCCAAATGTTTTTTTATTGAAAATAACATGTCATATCAGGCACCATATTATTTGTTGATATTATATTTCAAAAAAAAATATTTTTATTTTATTTTAAAATTTTTGATGTTATTAAATTATTTTCTGCTGGTATAAAAAAATATTTAAAAAAAACATCATTTTTAGTGCTTTAAAAAAATATTGTTTTTAATATATTTTTAAATAAAAAAACTTACAATTACATCATACACTACATTCTCAAACCGTCTTAGTGTTCATTCAAGGGTCCACGATAGAGCATTAATTAAAATCTAATTAATATTTCCCTTGTCTTTTCTTTATTCGGGTCTTGAATTTCACATCAACTATTACAAGAATATATGTCGGAGTAATTTGTATTTATTTCAATTTTGATACTCGTTATTTGTTTTGCTTATAAAACTTTTTAAAATTATTTATATATATATATATATTATTTAATTTCTCTATCTAATTTAGTCTTATAATTGTTATGTATAGTTATTTTATCCTTTTTCTTGATTTTTTTTCAATTTTATTCCTCAACTTTTTTCTCTTATTAACTTACAAGCTACACAAACAATGCAAAGGCTTTTTATGGTCATGATTTGACATGCTTGCTCGAATCATGTTTTTTTTATTTAATTTTATAAAAAAATCAATTTATTTTTCAATATTTGTTTTGCTAGTGATTGAGAATTATATATATATATATATATCATCTTATTCTTATTTATATTTTACTTTGTAATAAAATAAGTTATTGAGAACTTTTCAAAATAATTGGAGTATCCTTTATATTGACAAACTTTATTTTTTTAATAGTTATTTTTTAGTCATATATATATATATATATTATTAAATTGATATTATTAAATTGATTAAGAATTAATTGAATCCATTCAAATCAATAACCCGAGTTTAAAATTTCTCTTATTGCTTTAAAAAAACTATTATTATTCGAGCATTTATTTTTGTGTTAAAAGAATTTAATTCAATATACAGCTTTGCACCAACCATCTATTTAAATGTATATAAATGCTTTTAACCAACCATAAAAAATACTACACAGGCACTCGCTACTTTAGCAAATTGAATATCCCACTCGCTTCATTGTTGCTTCCTACAAGCCCCCCAACTTATAATGACTTCTCGATTGGGTCCTTACTGTTTTCTTTAGTGCACAAAACACTCCTAGCCTTGCCTTATATTCAAATCCGTCAAAGATTTCTATTTAGAAGTTGTTTTCTTAAAGAGAACTGGACATCTTTTAAAAGTTTGTAACAATCTTACATGGAAGGACTAAATCTAGGATTGTCATAGAATGAGGTTCTCTCCGAGAGATTTTTATTTGAGATTCATCCAGAGTTTTTTTGGATTTGAAAAAACTCAACCACTCTTTGCTTGCGGGTCTGTTTAAACAGTAAAACTCCAACTATTTTAGATTATTACTAGTTAGATACCCGCACTACGTTGTGGGGTTAGTAAATAATTTTTATAATTGATAAGGTTGAAATAATTAATAGGTTTTGTTGATTTTAAAATAAAATATAATATTTAAATATATAAGATTTGATATAATAAAATACATTAACACCCAAATATAACAATACTATTATAAAACCTTATCATCAAAGATATGGAAATAGATAATTGCTTCAAAATGTTTTCAACACAAAAATATGAAAAAACATAATTTTTCTCTCAACAACTATATCAACCTTAATGGTGCTATTAGTCCTACATGTGTGATTTGATATAAGTAGAAAACAAAATACATAAAGTGGCAATGAATGTTGCTGAAGCACATCAATAGTTGCTTCAATACATCCAAGTATAGTGAACCAACATAGAAAAATAATTTTGCAGAAAAAAGTAGAACACCTAAATTAATTATTAAAGCAACTGAAGCACGTGACAACCAAGCCGCAGGAAAAAGAAAATAGAAAAACTGAAACCACTTAGACATGTGGCGACGAAGCCACAGGGAAAAATATAAAAAACAAAAATTTAAAAATGCTTTTTTATTTTCTTTTTAAAATTAAAAAAAATAGTTTTTTAGATAGCTGTGATATGTTGATGTCAAAATGCTCATATAAAAAATTATTGTGACAACAGATAACACTTGCACCAAAGCACCGTAATAAAATAAAAGGCAAAGTTGACCACCATAAAAAATAGTAAACCCTGGCAAACACAAAAAAACAACTGAAAGAACTATTGAAATCCATAGTGAAAACTTTTACAATGCACACTGATAATTTGAGCTATTTTAATATATAGTAATTTTTTTTTCCTCGTTTCAATATATGCAAATTTTTGTTTTGTATTTTAGTTCTTTTTTTTTTATTTAGTTTTGATCTTTTTATTTTTTTAGTCAATCTGGGATAATTCTTAATTTTTTATTTGTATTTATGTTTCTATACTCTTAATTTTGACTTTAAATTATTATTATTATTTATCTTTGTATTAAATGCAGTCTGGGTTAAAAAAATAAAATAAGTTTAATTTCGGCAGCGTGAAATGAGAATGAAACTCTCTTATGCATGTATTGTGAATCTTCAGTTGTTAGTGATTTGTTGTTCTTTTTATCTGTTTTGTCTAGTTATGGCTTGATATTTTTTTAGTTTCAAGTTATTTTTAGAGAAATTAAATTATTTTTTATTTTTTAAAGATTTATTTTTCATATTATTATATTAAAAATATTTCAAAATAGTGAGATTAAATTAATTTTATATTTTTTAATAAAATTTTACTTTATTTTTTTAATATATATTTAAAGGTATTAATATGAAATAAATATCAAAATACATAATTAGTCTCAAATATTTTTAAGAAAAAAACCTTAGAAATAATCATCATTATTATTTTAAATATCTTAGCTATAATAAAATGAATCTATAAAAAAACTAAATAATTGAAAGTTTTTTAGTTTGATTATTTCGCTCAGATATATAGCATCATAAAACAAATTTAGGACCATTATCATTTTTTTTCCATGTTAAAAACTTTAGTTCTGGCTGCGCTGAAGCGCAGGGCAAGAGACTCGTATATTTTTTTTATTGTAGATAAATTATCCCAATTTTCCCACCCGTTTTGTCTATGTGTGGCTTTGTGTATATTTTTGTCAAAGTAATATTAAATTTGAAATATCATATATAAAAAAACTGAAAAAATCAATTTTTAACAAAAACAACATTGACCCATGAATTATTTTGATTATTATTCTCATTATTGTTAAAATGTCATAATTATTATAACTCTTATTGTAATCATTATTGTAAATAATTAATAATTTAATTATTACTGGCAATATTATAGCTATCACCATCATTATTGTTATAAAAAAATTATTTTCTTAATTTTTTAACATTTAGTTTTCATATTATTATATTAAAAATATTTTAGAACATTGAGATTAAATTAATTTGAGTGTTTTTTCTTCAAAAAAGCTTAATTCATTTTTTTATATATATTTTAAGACGTTAATATTAAATAAATATTAAAATATATAATTAGCCTCATATATATTTTTTTATATAAAAATACCTTTAAAATAATCATTATCATTATTTTATACACCTTATCCATAATAAAATGAAAATATAAAAAAAATAAATAAGTGAAAATTTTATAAGTTGATTATTTCACTCGGATATACAACATCATAAAAAAAATTTAGGAGCGTTAATATTTTTGTACATGGTAAAAAAATTGGTTCTGACTGCGACAAAACATAGAGCAAGTGGTTCGTATATTTTTTCATTATAGATTATTTGGTGCAATTTTTCCATATATTTTTTCTATGTGTAACTTCATATATATTTTTATACGTGATATTAAATTCGAAATATCATATATAAAAAAACTTTAAAAGTCATTTTTTAACAAAAACAAAATCAACTAATAAATTATTCCGATTATTATTCTCATTGTTATTAACATGATTGTTAAATTGTCACAATTATTATAGCTACTATTATAATAATTATTACAAATAAATAATATTTTAATTATTAATGGTATTATTATTACTGTCACCATCATTATTGTTATAAAAAAAAATTAAATTTTATTTATTTATTTTTTAAAATTTATTCTTAATATTATTATATTAAAGTGATTCTCAAAGCTAAAAAATAAAAAACTAACTTGCCAACATTTTTTTAATGATTAACAAATCACTAAAAAATATCAAAATATCGTCACTACCAAAGCTTTATTTATTCCACCAAAAGTAAAAAATGTTATTTTTATTACAATAATGCATAATAAATTGTGTTTGTTATTGCAAGAAAAAACACACGCTCTCTATATTTTGTTTTGCTATTTTTTTTATCTCCAAATTATAAAACTAATGGTTTTAGTTTTTTTTCAACATAAAAAAAAAGCTAACTATCAACCATTGTCTGCGCAAGTTTTTTAAAATCATTTTTTTTTTTACTTTTGAAAACCTCACAAATTAGATCTTTGCTATTTTACAAAATAAAAAACCACGTATAACTCTCGAGGACTTGGGTTTTTTAGTGGGCATCAAAATCACTTACTTCTTGCTTTATCTCTTACTGCAAAACAAAAAACTAAAAAAACCCTTAATTTATCTTCCACTCACCGAGTCACTCACGGTGATTGAGCTATCTTCAACAATACCAAGTTCCTTCTTCACACCTTGAACGAAGCCAACGTCAATTTCGTGTTTCATGACCTCTTTCTGGTACTCTCTTTACATCTTTTTATTTTCCCTAATTTGCAATCGATCGTTTGTCTATCTTTCATTTTTTCAATTTCAAAAAATCTTAGCATTTTATTTTTTGTTCGATTGGATTATATCTCGATCAAAAATAAGAAATTATTTATTGTGTTCAAATTGAGTTTTTATTTGAAAACAGGCGTGAAAAACATGCAGTTGGAACTCATAATTGTTTTGGTTTTCAAGTTTATTTTGGACAAACTGAACTCCAGTACTGTATTTTATCAGTAATTAAAAAGTCTAGAGATCTCTGTAAATTTCTTAAAGAAGTTGTCTAATTTGCCGAACCTGTCTGTGGCTGAGAAAATCGGCATTGGTCTTGTGCTCTCTGATGTGGAGAACATGGATGTTGGTTTATTCCTCCTTTTTTGCCCCTTTACTGTTTTGGAAGCTTGGATTGCATTTGTCGGTTGAGAAAGCAGAGAAGAAGAAATCTAACACAGCTAGATGAACAATGTTTTCGTGACCTAATAAATAGTCGGGACACGTGGCAAAACAACCACCACAGAAAATAAACCATAAAATAAACCGTGACCCAAAATAACCCGACCCAAAGCAAACCAACTCAAAATTACTGTTGAAATCCACAGTGAAATCACTCACAATGAACAGGAAAAGACTGAGCTCTTTTAGTATATTGTATAATAATATAAACATATTGTCACTTAAATTTGAGATCTATAATATATATTTTAATATATTTGACATCACATCACACCTTGTAACCTCTGGGAAAGCACTAATTGCCCATGCCACGAAAACTCAACTTGCGTGCACAAAGCAACCAATATCACAACTTGATAAAAATACCAAACAAATATCTCGTGAATTTCTCTCTTGCCTGTTCAATTCCTGGACTCTTGGCCTATTCATCAACCTTCAATGGTCCCGTTAACTCAATAAATATTGAGATCTCTAAGGAATGCTCAATTTCTTCTCTCAATAATCTCATCCAAAGCCTCCATGAAAGGCAAAAGGGGAGACTTGATCATCGAGAAACTTCAGTCTCCGTATAATTTTCAACTGCAATATAAACCAGAAATTAACCAAGTGGACAATTCTTGATTCCTTGCAGTCGAACCGGGAAGCCCTTAGGCGCTCTTTTACTCGTTAAAACTCAATGGAAGGATCTCGTAGAGACTGGAAATGTCTTGCCGCAGATCTGGGCTCGCATGAATCACTGGCATAATTTCCCAAGCCTCGTTGATTCCTAGCTATCGGCCAATCCAACATTATTCGAGAGTCTTGGATTTGAACAACGTACTGGCTGATCAGGATTTCAGGGAGTATTTGATATTATATTTTAAAAATATTTTTGATTTTTTTTAATATTTTTGGATCAACTGATATTAAAAATAACAATTTATATATAAATAAAAAAATATTTTAAAAAAGGATTTATTATCCCCCAATAATTGGACAGGCACTGATCGGTCGTAAATGACTGTGCCGATAATAAGACAAGAAGTTATTATTGTAATGATTGACCAGTACGCTACGAAAATCAAAGCCAACGGTTTCGTGCTGGCTGGGGATTGAGTTGGGGATAAGATTCATTTCTTGAACCTACTTTCCAAAACCTAACGAGATTAGAAAAAATATTATGCTAATTAATCCTACGAGCTTAGCATAATTAAGTTGCTTCAGTATGCACATAAAGAATGGTGGTCAAAATATAATAATATTTTAAATCAATTTCAACCAATGAAATTAAGTTCACTAGCATGGCGATTATGGTCCTATAGTTCTTCCTTGAAGGTGGAGATTATATATTATTTATAGCTACAGGTGTTCAATTAATGATTTTGACATTGAAGTGAAATCATTGGTTAAAAGACTGCTTTAATTGACCATCACCGTTTAATTTTTAAAAGTATATCTTATTTTACTTACTTTTAGTCCAAGATAATATTTAACTATAATTAAATTTTATTTTGAAATCACTTAGTGATAAATATTTAAAGAAAAAAAAATACACTAGTTGTAAAATATTATAAGAGAACAAAGATAAGAAAAAAGATAGTGATAAATAGATCAAATATAAAATGAAAAAAATACCAGGTATAAAGAAGAAAATATAAGAGAAACCTATTTTTTTTATTAAAAAAAACATGAAAATTATAATCTTATACCACCATTATTATAAAAATAATTAAAAAAATTACAATTATAATTGTCATTGTATTTCAAAAATATTTTTGAAAAAATTAGAAAAAATATTTTTATTTTTTTACTCTAAATCAAATATTTTTGATATTTTTAGATTATTTTTATGTGCTGATATTAAAAATAATTTTTAAATAAAAAATACTTTTAAAAACTTAGAATTTCAAACAAAAATGTTATACACTAAACACCATTTTTTTTTAATATACATATAATTCGCTGGTCAAATCACATCACATCGTAGTAATACCAAACAAATGCTTCAACACTATTCAAAAATATAATAAAAAAAGACTTGAACTCTATGTGATTCGAAATATTTTTAAAAAATAAGATAACATGTTGATATACAATGATAGAAGATAGGCCAAAACTTCAGTAGATGCTTACCGAGCCAGCAAACGGGGAGGAATACTGTATTTTATTTATATCACGGGAGAGACTTTTCTTCATCAAGTTGTTCTCTTTGCTTTTACTTCCAGCGCGTTGTTTTGTACTGTTTTCGAACATTGGATATATTGCAGTCTCTCTCCTCTGAATCAGTCAAGGTTGAATTTCTTGTTTTTGCATGCATTTATCCCCCTTCAAGACTTGTACAAAACAAGAAGCTAGGCCTTTCTTTCTCTAAACACACAATAAAATATACGCAGAGAACAAACGAGGAGATGTGCGTGCTTCTGTGCTGAATTTGCTACTTATTGCTCATAGAATCAACCTCTAAACATTCTTTTATATTCTGTTTCTTGTTTGACGTTTCTTGGTGAGTTTTTGGAGGGTGGTTCTGTTGTTTTGGTAGAATCTACTAGCAATACTAGGATGTCTTCTGCAACCAAAGCAAAATCTCTCGAGGAGACACCAACATGGGCTGTTGCTGTGGTCTGCTTCGTTCTGGTTGCCATTTCAATCGTTATTGAACATCTAATTCATGTTGTAGAAAAGGTATGCACATGCCTTCTTTAAAAGGTTTAGCTAGGTAGATGATATGCACCATGTTAGGAAATCCAGAGCTTGGTTAATCTTGAAAGTAGTATGCAAGCATGTTTTGTATATTTCGAAGTGTCCCCCCTCATTTTTTCGAGTTTATTTTCACGGAAAATGAGTTATAGCAGCTCTGACGATTGAGCTAAACTTCTGCCAGTCCCCATAATTGAAGGAGTATGATTTTTAATGGCTATTTATGTTGCTTAGACCTGATGGTTCTCTGCACTCTTACAGTGGTTGAAGAAAAAACACAAGATAACTTTAGTTGAAGCACTTGAAAAGGTTAAAGCAGGTAACCCATTTTTAGTTTGATAAGCTCTTGCCAGTTTTAAGGTCGATTGATTTCTTTTTATCAGAAAACAACGTGACTAACCCTTTCTGTTCTGATATGCTTTTTTGCAGAGCTCATGCTTATGGGATTCATATCCTTGCTCCTAACAATATTACAAGGACCAATCTCTGATATTTGCATTCCAAAAAGTATTGCAGCCACCTGGCATCCTTGCGATAGTAAACAGGAGAATGCAAAGGCGGAAAAGTCATCAGATTCTAATGAATATCGTGGAAGACTCCTTGAGTTCTTGGATTCTGGAGAAAGTCATAGACGTTTTTTAGCTTCAAAATATGACAAATGTGCCGAAAAGGTAATCCTAGGACCAGCATATTCTTTGACTACCAATTCTTAACTGCACAAGTTTTGCTAGGATTGGTGAAAGTAAGTCTAGAATATGTTCTCTCGAGCTCTATATTTTGAGCAGCGGATTTTGAACATTGATTCTTGCACATGTTTCAGGATAAAGTGGCTCTCGTATCATCATATGGAATCCACCAGCTCCATATTTTCATCTTTGTATTAGCGGTTGTACATGTGCTCTACTGCATAATTACCTATTTCTTAGGCAGAACCAAGGTACTGTAATACTAGCATTTATTCACTTCCATCTCATATGCTCAGTTAATCTCCCTTTTTTGACGGATCGATCTCTTCAATGCTTCTTGAAATGCAGATGAGAAGGTGGAAGACATGGGAGGATGAAACAAAGACACTTGAGTACCAATACCATAATGGTAAGTCCTCCCTCCAAAGCTTCGCTTAATGGTCAATTACCAAATCATTATTTGTTGCCTACAATTTCATTATAGATGCAAAATTACACTTGCAAGGATGGAAATAACTATCAGCGAACTATTTGGTTAAAAATGTCAGTCAGTGGGAACCATTTCTATTTTAGGCATCCACACTTCCTTAAATGACTTTATGGCTTGCAGATCCAGAGAGGTTTAGGTTTGCAAGAGAGACATCATTTGGAAGGAGGCATATGCAACTATGGAGCAAGTCACCAGTTCTCCTTTGGATTGTAAGTACTGAAACTAGATTTTTCTTAAGGTATTTGCCTTTATGAAATAACAAAGTGGGTTATGAAGATACATCACCGAAACACTCTGCATAATCTGTGTTGAACTCAAGATACGGTAGATCATAAATTCACTATAGGAATGATGGTATGATTATATGAATCTCGTTTTTCATTTTTTTTCTGTTGCCCCTCTATCAGGTGTGTTTCTTCAGACAGTTTCTTGGATCAGTTACTAAGATTGATTACTTGACATTGAGACATGGATTTATCGCGGTGAGTTGCCAAGCATATATACTTGAAGCCTACGCAATCTTTACTATGACAGGGTATTCCCGTTAGCGGAGTTACAATGTTACGGTATTTTCTTTCAGGCACATTTGGCCCCTGGAAGCGAAACAAGATTTGACTTCCAAAAGTACATCGGCAGATCACTTGATGAGGATTTTAAAGTTGTGGTGGGGATCAGGTCCGTTCTTACAAGCATTTGAAGCACTAAATTACCCGGGTTGATCGTTTATATATTTTAGAATCCTAACCTTACTTTGTACATGCAGTCCAGTTATATGGTTCATTGCAGTGCTGCTCCTGTTGACCGATACACATGGTAAGCACAATATTCTGGCACTGGTTCCCAGATGATATTAAGGTATTAAAAGTTATCTAGTTGAAGGGCTAAGAATTGTTTCGTTATTCATGACAGGATGGAACTCTTATCTTTGGTTACCGTTCATTCCTTTAGTTGTGAGTACAAATATCATTCTAAACCTTTGCTTTTATCATCATAATTGATTGATAAATTTCCTACTCTTGCGAGTTCTGTGAGCATCAGGACGTCATAACATTTAACTGGAAATTTCGCAGGTAATTTTATCGGTAGGAGCTAAGCTACAAGTGATCATAACTCAAATGGGACTGAGGATTCAAGATAGAGGAGATGTGGTCAGGGGTGCTCCCGTTGTCCAGCCAGGGGATGACCTCTTCTGGTTTGGAAGACCACGACTCCTTCTCTTTCTCATTCACGTAGTTCTTTTTCAGGTACTCAAACACATCTAGATATCTACTTTTATCCGAACAATATAATGCTTCCTGATTATGTTTATGCTCATGCTTACTTGTTGTCTTCACCTTCTTCATTGCAGAACGCATTTCAGCTTGCTTTCTTCATATGGAGTGTGGTAAGCAGTTCTACAGTTTTCTTTTTAACATTTACAGCATGTTTTAGGAAACGTTTTTACTTCAAAGTATCATTTAACACCTTTTTTCCTGAGAAGAATAAAATAAGCATCATTTTGTTTTGTGGACAATTCAAACCAATGCCAAGTACATTGCATTCATTGTCTGGAGTTTACCAAGAAACTAAGAAGTGTGAAACTTTTCACTCACATGCTGCCTGACTAATTGCTCTCTTTCAGTATGAATTTACACTGAAATCCTGCTACCATGCTCACAATGAGGCTATTGTCATCAGAATCACTTTGGGGTGAGTTTCGTTAGCATATTGAAAAGCAAGAAAAAAAATACCCCCTAGTTATTATCTTCTGTATAATTAGGACTCTCTCTCTCTCTCTCTCGATATTTTACTGATTCCATAAGGTTCAAGCATAGCTGACAAGATGTAAACTGGAAATTTTCAGGGTCGTAATACAGATTATCTGCAGTTACGTCACTCTGCCTCTCTATGCTTTAGTGACCCAGGTTAGTATTGTGATTAAAATGCCTAGATCATAGCTGTAAGACATTTTGTTATCTTGTTAATGATATTGTTTCCTGTGATCTCTCAGATGGGTTCTAGCATGAGACCAACTGTGTTTAACGATCGTGTTGCAGCAGCACTCAAAACCTGGCACCATGCAGCCAAAAAGCAAAGCAAACATGGCAAGAATTCCGAGTCCCACACACCGATGTCGAGTAGACCACAAACTCCGTCTTATGGCATGTCGCCTGCTCATCTCTTGCATAACTACCGCAGCAGCACTGCTCCTGATAGTTTCCCGAATTCTCCAAGGCTTTCAAATCACGACAACAATGATCAATGGGATACGGAAGCAAATTCTGCACATGATTATGAGCCCAACGAGTCCGTACACCATGGAGGCCTTGATGTTGGGGACCAAGTTACTCAAAATCAAGATCCAAACTCGATCCAGTTGCCTCGAGGGCCAGGCCCCATCCGTACCCAACACGAAATTAACCTTGGCAGTGCTCGGGATTTCACATTTAGAAATTGATAGCAGAAGCGTACAGGGATTATGCAGCAAATGATTTTTACTTGTCAGGTGTTCATTTCTTGCACATGAGAAAAATAGAAACCTGCTTGGGCCGAAAGAAAGACTTGAGGAACCTGCGAGCAAAACAGGCAGCGATGGTTTTTTTAGAAATAAATTAAATCCCTTGAGGCATGAACAGTTACTTTTCAGATTTAATAACTGTTCTTGTCTAGTTGCCTAGAAAACAAGCACTATTTGAATCAAAGAAGCTACTGCCTTTATTTGCAGAAACTTGTGAAACAAGACAGTCGAAAATAAACAATTTTCAATGAGATTTTTGGAGCAGAATCACTTGAGGTTACTGTCATCCCTTGGATTTATTTATAGAAGAAATTGAATACAAGAATAGGAATTTTAATCTATTACAACTTTTTCAATTAATTAGGAAAAAATAAAAACTTCTTAAATAAGAAATATCTAACACACTTTGATCATCACATTTGATCTTTTATTGAAACATAAACTAAAAACTAAACACTCTTAATGATCTTCAAATCTTCAGTTGCAGTCTTGGAATCAAACTCTTCTTCAATCTTCAACAGGTTCTGGGCGTGAGTTTTGCTTCCAGTTAAGATTTGATTCACCAAGACTCGCCGAGTTAGTTATGATAAGGATATTTTACGTTGATCTCAATCTCTTATAATCCCCGCGCAAAATATTATATTTTTAATATATTGCTTATCTGGTGTATATATCATCGTTGTAACAATAAAGAAATATATACACTTATTAATCTTTTTTTTCTCGTTGTTTTTAGTTTTCCATGGAATCGGAGCATTAATCTTAAACATCTCTACTAAGCTTCCACGCTTCTTTTTTATGGAGGATATTGAACCAACACGCATCACCAAAAATACTACTCATCAGACCGTGTTTTCTCTCTCATTATTAACCCGTCCGATCCATGCCCCAGATCATCCAAGTATGATTCTTGCGCCAAAAGTCTTTGATGGAACCAATTATGCTATTAGGAGACGTTTCGTGTTGCTAAGTTCTAGTGTCAAAAACAAATCGGGATTCATCACCGGAAATATATTTACAACAAGTGAATCTGATCCTAAATATTTGTTGTAGCAACGATGCAATGATATGGTTCTCTCTTGGATTCTTAACCCTTTAAATCGAGAGCATGCTAATAGTGTTCTCTGTGGAAACCCCTTCAAAAACTTGGTTGGATCTGCAAGAACGATTCTCACAGGGTGATTTTTCTCGTCCCTATCAGATTCAGCATTCCATTATGGAATTAAAGCAAACTCAGGATTCAATCTTCACTTGTTACATCAAAATAAAAACGTTATGGGATGAATTGAAGATGTGCAGCCCAACCGTTTCATGCACTTCTGGAGGACTTAAGCAGCTATCGGACGACGAAGAAAGGGCGAGACCTGGGCAGTTTCTTATGGACAACGAAGAAATGGTGAGACGTGTTCATATTATTGGAGATCCATCTTTAAAGAAGAAAAGATTAGCAGCAATTACTGCTCCGACCCTATCCACATACATGTGGTTTTCCTTGAAGATTCCTCTATCACTGCCATTTATCAACATAGTAAATGAGAGAAATGAAGACCTGACTAACAGAATATTTTCGTTTTTTTAAATATTTTTTTGTTTAGAAATATATAGAAATAATTTTTTATTATTTTTAAAATTCATTCTTGATACTATCATACCCAAACAATATAAAGCATTAAAAAATAATTTTAAAAAAAATCCATTATTCTTGAGTTAAAAATTACTTCCTGGGATTTCTTCAGTGGTTGCTTAATGTGGAGATTTTGCCAGACAAATAATGTATTGAAAATAGAATGATGGAGGGACAGAGTGAAGGTTGAGATGAGAGTTTCATGGAGGCTTTTCGGGTCCACGTAAATTTAACTTGCCAAGAAACTATAGTTACAAGCTGGAGATCCAACATCAAGCATCACAGGTTGTCAACAAATTATTAAAAACAATGGAGTACAAACTAATTTATATCAATTTCTAGACATATATATATATATATATATATATATATATATATATATATTCTCATCCATATGCTCCAATTATTGAATTGATATAAGTTTTCTTATCAGAGGGGCTGAAGTATTTATTGCAAGATAAACTCTCAAAAATCAATACTGATTTTCTTAGGGAAAAAAATTATGATCCTTTGGTGTTAATAAGACGAGTCTCATTCCTCTTGAGTTTCTTTCGTTATAATCGAAGTCATTATATAATTATAATAACAGGAGAAACAAATCCTGAAAAGTTTTAGAGTGCTTTAGGAGTAATTATTGATATCTGTGATAAAATTTCTCACCAAAACCCCATTAATATCCGAAGCAAGCCTGCCTAATTGATATTAAAAAAATGATGGAAATGATTTGGGGCTAATAAGATGCAACTACAATTGTGATTAGCCATCTCTTTCAAGTTCCAAGAGGGCACGTCGTGGCAGGCTTTGTGCTTTATGTGCAGCCTCGCTCTCGTTTTAGAGAAGCAATCAAACACTTTGACCCCCGCAACACAGCTACACCTCCAACAACAATATTTCAAGAATATCAAAAAAAAAAAATTCAAGAATTTGATTCATTTGTTGATTGCATATCTGCCCCTGATTCTGATCACTGCGAGAATCAACTTGGTTGATCTTTTGATTCTAAAAGAACAGTTATGGAGGTTAGGCCAAATCAGACGGTTGATGACTCTCCGCAGCATCGGCGTCATGGGCCAGCAACTCCATCAAAGCAACCTGTCGCTCCTTCTAACAAAGTTGACACCACCTCAGTTTCTCAAAGGTCTCTCTTTCTTGAATTTCCTGTATGATACCCAATAAATTATATTTTTAAGAAAGAAAAAGAAAAACCCATTTTATAATCTTGATTTCTTCTTCTGATTCTCTTTGAATTAATCGAAGGATAGAAACCTTATAGCTTTTAGTATCTTGTATGTTGTTTCTTTGGTTTTTGTTTTTAAGGAAGTGAAAAGATCTTGGTGGGTTCTGTTTTATTTTATTTTTGCAGGCTACAGAAGGAATGATGTCTCTTATGGTATGCAAATATCCTTTCTTTTTATTTTTAATTTTAATTTTTTTTGTAAAAATTGATTTTAAAGTTTTATTGGGTCGCCAGTCTTGGCTGTGTATTGAACTAGAACTGTTGCACTATATGGTGGACTGCTGCACTGTGTTTTTGATAATGGAAATGGATTTATTGAAAATAAATCCTTTGAAGGATTCAAAAGGCTTATTGTATATACACAATAACGGAAATTACTTTTTTTTTTTTTTTATTAACATAGATATCTGGCTCAACTTTCACGTATCTCGATTAATTTCACAGGCTCCGAAGTTAACCATTAACCACCAAATAAGCCTATGTAATCGTAATATTAGCAACCACATAACTGGAAGCAAACCCCTCAGTTTCATGTTTAAACCTCCGAGCTACCTATATTAGTTTTTACTGTGGCAAGTGATGATGGCCTGGTCATCTGCAGATGATTGGTGGAGATCTTGGAGTGTCAGCTTTTCCTGAAGGTGAGAGCATTTTTGCATGGATTGGCACAAATATGGGTGGTAAGGGAACTGCCTACGAGGGATTGTCATACAAGCTTTCTCTATGTTTTCCTCCGGACTACCCTTTCAAACCACCCCAAGTCAAATTTGAGACGATGTGCTTCCATCCAAATGTTGATCAATTTGGGAACATATGCCTTGATATTCTTCAGGTTTTAATCATCTTGCCGAGACGATACTTTTTTAAACTTTGTGCATCTAGTCAAAAGGATGCAGGAGATGACAGATGTTAAAATGATACTAGGTGAAAATAATTTATTTGCAGTTCAAAGCCAGCTTGCCGTCCTTCCTGTTGAAGGAGTTTTCTTACGTGCCTTACATTGAAAGTTGCTATTTTTCTCGTGTGACTAACGAGGTCCTCTCTACTTGTCTCCGAAGGATAAATGGTCTTCAGCGTATGATTGCAGAACCATTCTCTTATCCATTCAAAGTCTTTTGGGAGGTCTGCTCACAATTGTGTATGTGCTTGAACTTTATCAACGTTTCTGTTTTTGCCTAACCATGTAGTTCTTTCATGCAGAACCCAACCCAGACAGTCCTCTGAACAACTATGCTGCCAAACTCTGGAATAACAAGGAAGGTTAGATAGATATCCTATCTTCATACTTAAGATCATTTTCTTTTGTTTAAACATCAAGATGAACTGCCATGAATGTATGAAGCTGGAGCTCCTGTTTAGATGTTCTTGCTGGTTATGATTCTTCTTAATTGGGACACCTACCATATTAAAAATAAAATCATGCTCACTGTTCTTGGAACACATGACCTAGCTTTACCGGCGTTTATGCATCCATACTATATCAGGAAACATGCTCTAGGATGACAAAACGCACCTATCTTCACTATCTGGTCTGGACGTACACTTTTACTCTGTTGTTTTTTTTTTTTTTTTGGAAGAATTTGGTGATATGCTCAGCCACATCTTCATGCGGATTTGTCTCAGCTTACAAAAGCATGGTCCACAGGCAGTATTACGCTGGAGAAGTATCTGAGAGTTGAGCTACGAGTTCATATAAAACCCGAAATATTGCTCTTTGAAGTTTTGGGGGAAGAGTCGTCATTTTCGATTCTTGTATTACCACCCTCCTAATGAACATTCTCGTGTGAAGAACTTTCAGGCAATTTCAGTTCTTTTCCTACTCTGGCTAAGGGTGATATTCGTTCTTGTCGTTGTAAAAATAACATCCACAAGCTGTAAAGCAAGATCTCTAATTCAATGAAAAGCCGTTTTGGGTTCTTCTATAACCGGAGAGACTTGATTCTTGTTTCAAATCGTCTTATCATTTTTTTTCCTCGATCGACATTCCATGAGGATCACTGTTAGCATGTATATTTCAAGTTTACACGCGCTCAAAGGTATTTTCTCGATAGTGCATTTTTTCTACGGCATGTACTTTCAAGTGTCATTAATAATAATAACCACGACTGTTAATTGACACCTGCAAAGCCAATGCTTGCAACACATGACCATGAACGCGTTATAAAACCATGCCCGCAGGGGAGAGAGCATAATTCTGTGTCTGCCTGCATAAAGCACCAAGGAGAAATCAGGCACAACATCTATGAGCATCAGAAAGGACATAAGATGTGCTTAAAGCGTGATTATGATAAATATACAAGTCAAGAAAATGGCTGCACTTAAACTAGGTTTTTTGTAGATGGCCACTGACTGCCATCTCCACATTATTTACAAGATCAAATAAGATGTACGCGCAGATCAATCCTGGTTCGAACTATCAGCAACAGCAGGTGCTTTGCAGATGGGGCACATATTCTTCATCGATAACCACTTCTTGATGCAGCCAACATGATAACCGTGCCCACAGTTCCTTATTGTGCCCACTTTCTCCACTCCCCTATATTCTTCCTGTAAATTCCGATCACCATCAAGGTACAGATTTGTTAGACACACTAAAATGCCACATTGAGTATCAAAATTGTGTTTCAATTCTGACCACATATTGGACCAAATCACTACTAAACCCGACTTCCAGTATGAAATTTTGAAAAGCAATAATTGCAATGCTAAACTGCAGAAACAAATTAGCTCACAGAGGCATCCTGTTAATGCACCCAGAATCCTGCCCTCTGATTTATATTTCCAGAGGTATGCCAGTACACGGTTCAAGACCATGAAACAAGATATCGTTCTTGTGAAGTGCACAGTTCAAGACAATGTATCATGATATTGTTCTTGTGAAGCTTAATCTTGAAGATACCTTCACGTATACCTTCATGTTTACTAGAAATATAATTAATCACCATTAACACAACTAGTACTTACAAGGCAGATAGCACAGGATGTTTCCTCCTGCCCCATGTCCGAAGAAAAGCATATTGTCTCCATTAAACACTTTGAAAATACATCTTCAGGCAATCCTGTGTTGACATTCCCTATCCTTTCTCCTAGAGCAAGTAGTTCCTGACCAGGTGACAGGCAGGTAATTTTAATGAAGGAAAAACAAAAAAAGCTGCCAGTCAAACCAAGTCATTTCCTGAAAACACTAACCTCATAACTCATGCCATCAACATCCAATCTCATGTCCCTGTATTGATCAGATAAATTTCTGGAGCCATATAAATATGGTTGATCTAACATCATGAGAGCCTGCAAAGATGCAAAATAAAAGTCAGCAGGCAATGAGCTGCAGCAGAACCCTCCTATATAAGCCTTAAATAGAAACCCCAATCAAGCAGAAGCCATATTCTAGTTTTGTAGAGATATGTACACATTGCATAGAGGAGAAAGATCACGGGTCATATAATAGTTCAGACACATCCCACAGCTTAGCATTTTGCACTAAGTGGCTACCTCTAAAGACTTGAACTTGCACTCTTGTGGTTAAAATTGCACAAAAAAAAAAAGAAGAAGAAGAAAAGCTGGAGGAAAGGGGAGAAAACCGGAAGAAATTCTAGCCTCATTCACAACACAAGTCACGATCGATTACCACGCACCTCAGATCCCATTCTGCCATGTGCATCAACCACATTAGACAGTGACTGGAATCTCTCTATAGATATCCTTGGCCTTTCTTCTCTATGATTGCTGTGCCAACCTCCAGAAGAAAGTGGCCTCGGATATCTGGAATTATGGATTTCTGAAAGAAAATGCTGGCCATTTTCAATAGCAGTTGCTTCTTGTCTGAAATGAGAGGAGCTTATATCAGTCTGATGTGGAGGTATAGCTCGTCGAGGATGACTATTCTGCCCTTCCCTCAGAGCCTGAGCATGAGAGCCATGAAGATATCGTGGTGGTGCAGCAGGATTTCTGCTAATGATGGATTCATGGTTGTACAGGCGAATATCAGTAGGATTCCCTCCACCATAATGCTGGTTCATCTCATAGCTCAAGGAATTATTTGCTGCAATTGTAAGTTGTAAATTGCATTTGTCTTGGAATTGTGGGGAAAACTGGGAGTAGAAAATAGAAAGTAATATATCTTTAACTAACCTAAAGTTTGAAACCGCCCATGTGCAGGAGGAGGAATACTAATATGGTTCTGCTCATAAGTAGTTCTATCAGCATTCAAGTTAGACGCATCAACCGGCCCAGGATGGTTTCGGAGATGAGATGTTGAAGAAAAAGGACAAGACAAGTAACTTAATAAATGGGTTCTCCTTGGGTTGGGCTCCAAATCAAGCCGAGACCTGCTTCTCACATTCCTTGGAGAATCTTCAGCCCCAATTGAAAGGATGCCATCCACGTAGGGAGGTAAACCAGAGGAGTTAAAGTTATTTCTATAATCTGAAGTTGGTTTCTCATGGTGAAGTTCAATAGAATTGGAGGAACTTCCTGCACTGTAGATACTGCTGGTGCCACCTCTTTCCCACGATGTAGAAACACCAGGGCCTTTTCTTTTGAATGGCCCTCTTCCGGTGCTCAATGTTTGATCAAGTAAACCACCCTCAACTTCATGGATACCATGCCTGTTGTATTGATTATAATGAACCTGGGCAGCATTGAGCTCTGGAGGATGATAAAAGTTTCCACCAGCTGAACAGTGAGGGAACACATCACGTGGGGGAGCAGAAATGGGAGTATGAACTTGCGGACCTTCTGGCCTGAAATATGTTGAATAATGCTCAACCGATCCACTTTCCGGGCTCTGTCGAGAGGCGTTGAGTCCAATAGGATTGATCGGATGAGAAAAAGAGCCATTTTCTTGAGAGACTGTCCTTCCTACAACAATTATTTTCAGAACATAAATAGCTTTCAAGACAAGGCTAAGTCACAACATAAGCAGTTGCAGATGAGAGAGCAATAGCTGTTCCACAAACGCCTAAAAGGCATGCAGAAGGTCAAATCTCCAAGGTAAAACACAATGGATGGGTACAGCTAATTTTACACATGATATCAATGAATTATTCAAATTCCAACAATATCTTCTGGACAAAAAATATGAAAAGTGTTGTGTCAATAGGGCTATACATCAAAACAATCCTATAATCCTCGTACTTCCACTTGCAAGCATAGCATATCGCTAAACTGTAGCTATCATTCCAGTTAATGATCACCAAAGCAATGTATTAATGAAATATTTTCCTTCTATCTAATCATTGATAAACCCAAACCATTCATCGGTTTCCCACTTCAGTGCCAATCTAAACTGAAGTTGGACATCATTTGTGCAAGGTTTTGAAGGAATACTAGCAAAAGGCATTTTTACTGAGTAACACATAACAAAGAGCATACCCATATGGACATAGGATTGTCCAGCAGCTGGGTGACCATGGCTCCAGTCCTGCTCTATCTCAAACAATTGAGATGTGTTGAACATTTGTCTATGTCCCATTGCCCCTTACAGCGGAAGATGATTAAAGTTCTGGATTCTGAAGAGGGGAAGAACCAATCTGCATAGAAGCCATCTACAATGATCAGAGAAATCCCATATGTACAAGTATGTGCCAATACACATCAGTTTCTACGTGTCATCAAAGCAGGCATCATACTAATATTTGTCTTCAGAACTCTGATTAACTGATGAAGATTGAACTTCAAAATGATTCTATACCTGCTATGCCAGAAAGCCCAAACCCTTGAAACCAGAAAGCTTGAAGATATTTTTAAAGAAAGGAGTACATGACATTTATAATATTCTTTTGATTTTCTTTGAAAAGTTGTTCATTTAGGAGACAGGTAAACAAAAGTCAAAATTACTCATCAGAGAAATAATCACAATCATTAGGATATCAAACAATTTCATAAAGTTCTATCCATTCGATGACCAATTGCCAGCTAAATCAAGGGGACAGAAGCTCAATAGTGAGTTCATTCTGCCAAGTGATTAACTAAAAAAACTGAGTCCCTCAAGCAACTCCTAAAATGAGGAGCAAATAGGATTGAATTATAATGATTACGCTTCAGAAATAAAACGTGACTACATTTAAATGATAACAGTTGTAAAACAGCTGTCTCAAATTTAGAAAGCAAACAACTTAAACAGGTTTTCGAGTTTTTTTGATTTTGAATAAGTTGCAGAGTTTCAATACGTAAGGTGTCTATAATTTTTACCATGAAGAATCGAGAACTGCTAAAAAAAATACATTTTTTTAAAAATGAGCACTCCTCTAAAGTCCCAAAAGAAAATGCCATGCAATACTGAGAAACATTTGTTCTAAAAGAGATTAGAGAAGAGAGAAAAACAGAGTCGAGGAAGGTAATCTATGAGCAAATAATCAAATCTATAAAAAGGAGAAAATTGGTAATGATAAACTCAGTGTTCTGAAATTGCTAACAGCAACAAACAGGATTTTTGTACGCAGCAGTAATCCTGTACAGCTGCAGGATTTCAATGGCATATACTAAACCTAATGCACTGAGAAAACACAAGTCAAGTAACAAATTCAAGAAAAATGAACTTCAACTGGTCCCTACAGCCAAAAAAAAAAAAAAAATGAGAGAACAACAATACTAGTAACAATAACTACTTCATTCTGTCTATGGTGCCTCTTAAATAAGCAGGCTTACAAAGGATACATTGTTCATAGGAAAACAATCCTATGGAAAACACAAACAATTCCAAGAAAAAATGACAGCAGCAAAAATGATTGGAAGGGAAAAGGAAGGCTCTCATGTCTTACATCATCAAAAAGAAACTAAAACATGAATAAAAAATGATTACATATGTCCAGATTCTGTCTTTATATGCTAGTACAATTATCACTCAAAGCCCAGCAGTGACACTCCTCTTTGTAGATAATGAATTCTACAGGCAATGCTAGCATTTCTTCATCCCTAGTGGCAGATTCACAAATCTGTTGTAGTTAAAAGAACAGGTGCGTTTACTCCCTTCACAAGACTAGGCAAAAACTCCTTAAAAGTACTCAACAACCCCTACTGCTTGCTCTACGGGCAATATTAGCATTTCTTCATCCCTAGTGGCAGATTCACAAATCTGTTGTAGTTAAAAGAACAGGTGCGTTTACTCCCTTCACAAGACTAGGCAAAAACTCCTTAACAGTACTCAACAACCCCTACTGCTTGCTCTACGGGCAATATTAGCATTTCTTCATCCCTAGTGGCAGATTCACAAATCTGTTGTCGTTAAAGAACAGTACTCAAAAACTCCATAACAGCACACAAAAACCCATACTCCTACTGCTTGCTAAATAAATACTACTGAGTTGCTCGGTATTGGAAAACTATGTGAGAGGCTGCAACAACCCAGATGCACCAAATTAATATCTTGACCAGCATATTGAAATGGAAAAATGGCATCACATCAGCCATATGAAGGAAGAGACCAGCTAAAAGGAGCCCATAGAATAACATCTGCTCAGAGCTGCGACATGCCCATATATGTCACCACAATCAAATAATGTTTGGATTGCTGATGCAAAATCATTTTTCCAAACATCTACAAGGAACTACGGCCACTCATTTCACATTTTTTCTCTCACTACAGCATTTCAATGGAGATTTCTCAAGATCCAGGAAACACTAGCACTCACCCAATACTGACAAGTTATTTATCTTCTTTATTGCCATCAGAATTTCACCCTGGAATGAGGAACTACTCTCCATCAAGGAAGTCTCCACAACCCTGCTGCCAGAAACTTCTTCAAGAATTAATAAAATTTCGGGTCCTTGTATCAAAAGAAAAATCCAGAAGATGAGAAACCAAATAAAAATGTATCACCATTCAGACCTAAAATGCTCCACAATGGGTGTATTTGGAGAGACACTGATTCTAAGGTCAAAAATCCTTCAGAGGAAACTGCACCTATACAAGATTAATTAGAGTAATGAAAAATCTTCAGGCCTTGATTTGTATTTGTACTCTCCAGTGTGAAATAGAAACTCTAATACTCAAATCAAAGTAATACATCTAGGATGCCCCGCATTTCGTTCTTCCAGGACAAGGACTGGTTTCTAGCATATTATCGCTGCTGCATGAATTCATGAATTTTATGTGTAATACAGGAATTCAAAAATGAAAATGTCCTTCAAGTGGTCATTGAGACCATAGGTGCATGCAACGCAATATCACTAGTACTTTAGATAAAAGCTAATAATGAAAAAGGATAAACTTCGTATTTACCAAGTTGCAGATATCTTTCAGAACTTAGTTGGCTGTGACTAGTGACTACTTAAAGAAACCATAAAACGATAGAAGAGCAGATAAGAAGAGCTGAGGCTAAGGGTTCAGACTGTTTCAGAGGCTCTACTTAGGAAACCATGAACCTCATAGAATTTCTACGAGATTAAGTAACTATATTAACAGGGTGCATAAAGTTTATGCACGCAGCAAGACTGAAAATGATTTGATAAAACAGAAATGTTTGAAGGAATTTAGAGATAGAGAGATCCTTTAGATACCAGTTCTGTACTCACCTTTACTTGATGATAAACCAAAATAGATACATGAAGCATCAATTAAGCTGCATTTGCTAGCCATCTACGCCTATAGGAGGGTAAAGACCCAACGTGGGAAAAGTAATTCTTTTGATGAGTAAAAGTGTAGAAATAGGAAAAGCACCAAAGAGGTGCCACCTATCCATAGGATGGTACAATTTTGTTAGCTCCATTACATCTTCATTGAGCCCTTGGGTTGGTAAAAGAGAAATAAACTGAGAAAGTATCTGCAAGAAGCTTCAATTAGTTTGAGTATATATCAATATCTAGGGAACAACACCACTCAGATATAAGAAAGCACTTTCATGCAACTAACCCCAAAGCCAACAACAAAAGACTTGTGTATATTTAAAATTGTGAATACCATGAAACACTTCCATAGAAGCTAGTGCATGTGAATTCCTTTGAGAAGAGGAACTATGGCAGAACTCATGCCCTCTTTCATCACTTAAGCCTTCAATCTCACTGAAGCAATGATTACAGCAATATCAAATACTAAGAAAAAGAAAAAAAGGAACAGGATTGAATGGAAAGATGAAAGGAGAGAAAACTTCACTTAGTTAAACATTAGGACATATAGCCTCTCTAAAAAAAGCATGCACAAAACATTTCTTCCAAAGTCTCTTAAGAAAAACTCCTGTACCTGCTCTTAAATTTCATTGGTATTTAATTTTATAAGACGGTTGATTGAAAATAATCGTTTGTTCCCATCCTCCAGATGAAAAAGAAAAGGAAAGCATCTAGGATTAAGTTCAATTTGGAGCAACAGAGCAGAGAAAGGCAAAATCCCGTTTATAACATGATTTGTAACTATTTTTATAAATGTTCGTGTAGTGAAATCAATAATTAGGTAAACTGAGAGACCATGAGCTCTGAAACTCCAGTAAAAGTCTCAATATAATTTTCTCCTCGTCAAGTTCAATTACAAAGTATGTGACAGTTCTAACATTTACTTTTCTGATATCATTAGCATATTTAACTGAGATTAAACTTTAAGATTTTAATGAAGATCAAATTTTCCTGGCATGGGTGATTAAAGCCTCCTCATATCATAGCTTGTCACAATAATTTCTTTCAAATTGTGTGTGCACGTGTTCTTCCTAGACCGTCTCTGATAAAAGGGCTCCATTCTCCAGGAAATAATGACTGCAATCACATCAGAGCTAATAGCACAAAAAATGAGAAGGAAATAGCTCCTTAAGGAAATTAGACCTACAACAGAAAATACAGCCAAGAAGATAAATGCAAAGCCATGGTTTCTCTTTAACCAAGCATAATTGCTATGGAGTAACAACATTCGAGAGTTGTAGACTCTTGGTGCGGTGAACAGCAATCACAAGATACAACTAATAACAGCAGAAAACTTGCCAAAGCAAAGGTTTTCAATTAAAGTTTTATAAGCGGGATTATTTCCTAAAGCCTTAGGATGACAACCTAAATCTTATCAAGCATTTAACCTTGCCTCTAAACAATGCCGGTATTGCCCTTTTTGAAGTCACCAAACCTGCAGACCTAAAAAAGTAAAGAATCTGTTTGAGAATGTAATTGATGTTGCTTTTGAAAGTGCTTTTTGTTCAGAAATGCATTAAAATGATGTTTTTTTTAAAAAAAAATCATTTTTAACATTAGCAAATGAAAATGATTTAAAAACACCAAAATTTTTTAATTTAAAGTAAAAAATAAAAATAGAAAATTTTCAATTTTTTTCAAAAACATTTTTGAAACACAGTGCCTAACACCCTCGAAATTTGCTCATTTTTTGGCTCAAACAATTAGCCATAACACTCAGATTAGAAGCAAAGCACCCATGAACAGGGAAGAGGGCTAAGTTTTTTTTTGCAAGTTATCGGAATCATTGCCACAGGCATGATCAAGCATGTATCTTACCAGCAAGGTCTGCTCACCTGTGGTGTTTCAGTAAACAATCCCGCTGCCCTCCTGGGAATATTACAACCTTATGATCTTATGAACTTAATCTTGGCCCTTTCAGGCCTCACTAGCTCCACTTGTATTCACTAATTCTGTTTTAGTATCCATGGATCAACAGCTAGACCAAAACAAGCACTCCTATTACAATCGATGACACCAAAACTATTCTAGAGGAATGAACAAAGAAAAAAGAACAGTGATCATATGGTTGCACTCTAAAACACAAGTCCTTGAAAATCATTGCAAAGAGGAAAAACTTTTGACTTTATAAAACCATATGCGAGCCAAAAAAGGAAAGATAATGCAATAACTGGAGAGAATTGTTGCATCTAATGCATTACATCATCTGAAAATCAAGAAAGAATAGTAGATTCTCACTGCCTAGATATAGCAGCATCGGCCAAAGCTGTCTGGCAATAATTACAGGTGATCTTTCTCTTTGCAATAATAATCATGCTGCTTATTCTTGTATAGAAACAGCACATGCTTACATGCAAGCACCAAATCATTATTCATAAGTACATGCAAAATAAGATTATCAATAAAGACCCATGAACTTAAGGTCCAAGGCAAATTATTGGCACAAAATCATATCAAACCGGCACGCATACATACGAATATATGGAAATTAAGACCGGAAAGTGCCATACCCTTCTATGTATTTCTGCACGCACCAACTGTTCTCAATGCTCCTTTATGAAGGTTTGCAAATGAAATAATAGAAACAACACAGCTTCTAAGCTAGAATAATGAGCTTCAGTTTCGAAGATGGGACCTCGCTCTGGTTTCTATACTTTTTTGTTCCGCTCCTGATTTGAGCAATCATAACCCTAAGTTTAGTCCTAAAATATAAATTTCAAGTTCATCAGGTAAAACAAAAAACACATAATTTAACAAGAAACACCTAATCAGCACATTAATAAACACAGCAAATGCTAAAAATTTATTTTATAAAAAGCGCGCGCACAAATAAAAAGACAATTTAAAGATGATAGCCACGTTTAAATCCCTAACACGCAAAAAAGAAAAATCAATTATACAGCAAGTAATAAAAAAAATTCAAAATGATAAGCAAAGCATCCGTTACAGAACAGCGGAGAGCGAAAGGAAAAGGACAGAAAATGACGATCATTTATAAAAATTATCCAGAGAAAAATAACTTAATCATCGCGGTTATATAAATTGAAGAGAATCGTGTCTCGAGATAGTAAAATATAATCGGAAAATTAGAGGTGAATACAGAGATTGATCAGGAAAGGGAAGGGAGAAATTTGGCCGGAGAAAGTACCGAGCCGTTTGATTGTGAAGCTGACTCCGAGGATCGGGCGGCGTAGAGAGGAAAGGAGGATTACATATGACACTTTTGTAGAGATGATTATTTGGTGGGGATGAATGGGGATTTTTGTTGTTTGTTTGTTTGGTAAAGCAAACCAAGAGATGAGAAAGAGTGTTATGATTTTGTTCTGTAGTAAGGGCGATTATATGTTCAGTTGCTACGGGCATACTTTGTGGGTCATGTATGTAACGGGTGGTTATTAAGAATTAGGGTCGTGGTAATTCCGGGATGGGACGTTTGGGTGTGTAATAATAATTAGTTTTTAAATGATTTTTTATTTTAAAATATATTAAATAATGTTTTTATTTTTTCAAAAATTATTTTTAATATTACCAGTAAAAAATAAAATAAAAATTAGATTAATTTTTTTAAAAAAAATAATTAAAATACAAGAGCAAAGAAGGTCTTGGTCTTCACTAGCATGTGACCCACAACGTGCTGGAATTTTTTAAATTTTATTTTTATTTAACTTTATAATAATTAAAATAGATATTTATATAAAAAAATAATTTTCATATTTAAATATATTTAAAAAAATATTTTTTTTTAATACGGACTAAAGTAATTGAGATGATTTTTTATAAAAAGATATTAGTAAGAAAAAAATATCTTTTCAGTTAGAAATTTATTTTTTACTAATGTGTTTTTTATAATAATATTTTTCTATCAAATACATTATTTTGTGAATAAAAGCACTTAATGATTTGGAGGAAAAAAAGCTAATTTCGAAGAGGAAAAAACAGGAAAATAAAATGTAATCAATTTGATAGAATTATATAAGAAATGATAAAATAAATGTTGAGAAGTATTGAATTTTAAACAATTATATAAAAATTAAAAATAATTAAAAATAACGAAATAAATGTTTTATTTGCGTTGTATTTTTTTAAAATGTACTTCATATATAATTATCTATAAAATAATTATTGATATTACCATAAAAGACTGTAATTTCATTTGAAAACTATGATATAATTTATTTTATCAAATGAAAATTATTTTAAAAAAACCGGAATGGCTAATAAAAAAGGGGCAGGATGGGCTGTGGTGGAATTAAGAGACGGCAATTGTTACTCACGTTGTTCTGCGAATAAAAATCCTACTAACCCTGACCGAACTGAATTAATTGCAGATGATGAGTTACAGTTGAAAGCATTAAAAAGAGGAAAAGAATATTCCGTGAAGGGTTCGCGTGGGGAGCCACAATTATCTGTGTTTTGTCAAACGTGGGGGCTCTCATTTTTGAAGGACGCAAACTTAATTAAAAAAAAAAAAAATAGAGCAGTAAAAGAAAAGGGAAGCAAGGAAAATCCTAAAAGCAATCTGGGCAGCCTTTTTAGGGTGCCCTCCTCTGCACGGCACCATCCTTTTCTTACTCACCAATTATTTTCTTGTTTTTGCAAGTTCTTTTCTGTGGCTGACGTGAACTACCATTCCCGAACAACGTCTCATCTTGCAACTTTCTTTTTTCTTCTTGGTTTAAGCCTTGGACAAGAACGGGTCCAGGGCCAGCTATTATCGCAAAGCACGATTCACTCACCCATAACTCGTAAATGGCACTCGCAATTAAAAATCGGAAGCAGCCGAAAATGACTGGCCATCTTGATCTAACCAATTCCGTCATTTGTTCTAACCCGGCGAATTCAAAAGAAAGGTTTTGTCAAAGCATACAAAGTCTTCAAAACATGGCAAGCAATATACCAATTGTGATCCTTTAATGTACAGCATTAGACTCCAAAATTTGCACCAAAAATGGGTCCCAACTGGGAACACAGGGCCATACACCCAAAAAAATTATTGATGGCTACAGAATCTTGGATAGCAGCCTCCGTCGTAGCAGATCTAAATCTATTCATGCAAAACCATCCATGGGGTAGTTCTTCAGAATCTCTGCTCTACATGTGTGCAAAAACTGGCATTGTCAAAATAGATACAGGATATAGGAAAGATTTTACAATTGAGATGAGAATCGAGAGAAATATGCACTAAAAAAATCGGTTATATGGAAACCAACCAAAAAGACTTCTTTCCGAGCACTGCACCAGCTCTGAAATGGTCAAAAAAGATGCAACTTTGAATTTTCTGTTAATGCTTGAAAGTAGTCAACCAATCAAACATTCTCTGAGGCATCCTTTTTCAACTCCTCTGCACTCGGTGCAGTGGCCAACCTTTCTTCCAATGCTCTAGCTCCCCTTTCTCTGCAAGGAGTAAGTTTGGTCAGAAACTGGGGCCTTTTGCCACCCATTAAAACTTAGTTTACAATGACTGTTTTCTTAATATTTCAAGTCATCGGAGGTGCTTGGTGATTTTGAATCATTGTTTTAACTATTCCTTTGTTTTTTTTCTTTCTTAAATAAATGGCCAGGCAATTTTTTGTTACTGCTGTTATATTAATACTGCACATGTAAGTTTACCAATATTGAAGACACTCGATTAAATTGGGATAATTTAACAATCTTAACAATCTCCTAGTAGTTGAAAAGAGCATGTATCCTTATCCAAAGTTTGAAGCTGAATGGATAAACTTACCTCCTCCTAGTTGCCTCAATGGGATCAGAACCAGGCAATGGAGCACCTCCCAAGGTATCATCATTGGCTTCAGTAGAGGTTTCAAATCTTCCACAAAGCATCCGATGGAATATTAATGCAATAGGATCAATGACTGGCCTGTGAGCAGATAGAGAGAGGGAGATGGACGAACTTAAACAAACTTATACATTCCATGGACTAAAAAACCAGTGTCTTACAACAAAAGGAGAAAATACCTTAGGAATTCAGGGAAGAAGGATGAGAACGCAAATTCATCACTTGGATCACCCCTTAGTTTTGTTTCTGGTTTCCTCTGAAAGTATCTCAAGTAAATCCAGCTCATATATGTGCCAAATATTAAGGTTGGAAGATATGTTGCAGACTCTGCAGTAAAGAAGCTTATAGCAATAGCTATCAAAAGCATAAGAGATGAAAACCACTGCATGACATTTACAACAGCACCGATGAGAATGTAATGAGACATCTTTTCAACATGCAAAACAATTCATCAAGTGAAACTTCAAGGCAAGAGGTGAAGTCATCAACCCTGTTGTACATGTCCATACCTTTGCCTTTATTCTCAAAAGAGACAGCTCTTGGTCTGGTATAATTTGCTTAATGCCAACCAAGAAACCTGCCAGGATCCCCTGGAAGCCCGAAATAGGCATATAACTACCACAAAGAACAGGGATAAGTATAATGGCAATAGCATAAGTCACACAAGAAAGCAAATATATCACATCTTGGAAGCACATACTCACAGGTAATTTTCCTGCCTTGTTATGTAGTACAAGCTAATAGCAGTAATGAAAACACAGACGGAGATGAGAAAGTTGGCTATGAATATGAACTTTAAGAACTCTTTAGAACCCCATACTGGCTCAAGAAGCTTTCCCATTATAAGGAGGCATAAAGTGCTTGCAACAACCTACAGGGCCATTTAATTATTTGTGCAACTTTATACAAACCAAAACAAACATTGACACTATCAACAGATGAACTGCATACCCCATATATCGATTGTTCGATGTAACCAGCTGTTATGAGGTTCCATACAAAAGGAATAGTCCTTCAAAATAGAAATTCATGTAAGGAGTAATTTCTGTATCATTGAAATGAAGCTTGAACATATAAAGCATTGTGCATGAATGATATCAATCCCCATAACTGTTCACATCTACCTCTGTCTTTGATCCCCTGCAATAATTTTTTTCTGGCTGTATTTCTTCATTGATACCCACTAATTTCAAGAGAAAATCACATCCAATCAACTGTTCATTGTACCATGGCAGGGCCATACAAACAGCAAGGATATGATCACCCATAATGCAAGCAATTGCACTAAATTAAGCAAGTTTCAATATCCTGTGTCCTAAAACGTGAGATCAAGGGAAAATACGAGTATAGCATGCACATTTTAAAGAATGTGTAGTCCAAAGTGATTTAAAGGCTCTGTTGCCCATTTCAACATTCCACGATTAGTATCCGGAAGAATAGAAACTCCTAATCTATCTCCAGATGTTACTTTGATTTGCAGCATTGGACCAGCACGTTGTTTATGTGATCTTTAAAAAGTGATTTTAAGAGAACAGTCTCAAAACCACAATTCCAGCCAAATCCTAAACTATTGTATTTAGCCAGAACAATAATTCCCCCGCCAAGATCCAGCAGCTCGCCAGACAATGCAACCCCATGTTTTCAAACAACAAGAAGAAAATGGAAGCAAATCAACATTGAAATGATCAAAATATATCTACAAGTTCATGGATATATAGAAAGATTCAATTGGTAAAAAAAAAAAAAAATCCTATGATTCCACGCTGCATATCTTGAGCACTTAGCTCCCAACTCTCAGTTCCTAACATCCTGCCTCACGTTACCGTTTCCGGATCCTTTACCGTCTCTAATCCATAACACATTACTAAAATACACACTGCGGAGATAACAATTTTTCAATTTATAAGGATAACAATGAATGAAGCGAGAAGGAATTCACGAATTGAGAAGTTCGAAGATACCTGGCAGGAATAAGAGCAAGATAGTTAACAGCAGGGGGTAAAATCTGCACTACGATGTGACCGGCGACGAGAACCACGGCGAGACCTTTGCACAGCTTCGTGAATCCTGTAAACAAGCTAGTGGCCTGTCATTTGAAAACAAATAGGTTAATCGGGTCAAGCTCCGGTAAGGAACAGAGAGAATTCAAGAAGAGATAAGAGAGATTACTCCGAAAATGGATGGAGAGCTCATAATGGAAAGATTTAGGGTTTTGATTGGAGCACTTTGATTGGTTGTAAAATGCAACGGATGATCTAGTGATCGCTTCGCTTCTGCGAGTTTACTTATTGCTGAAGATGAAGAGCGTTTCAACTCGACTTGTCCGGATTTCTTAGATTTTAGAAAATGGTCTTCTTGTATTTTTTCTTAAAACGACCTGCCGTTTAACTTCTTCTCTTTTTCCGGGATTGGAGTGTTTTAAAATGTTTTTTTTTTTGGAAAGCAGTGCAAATAAAAAACGACGAGTAATTTAAAATACAGGTTCGAATTCACGGACAAATAAAAAACGATGAGTAATTTAAAATACATGGGCCCATTCGGAAGAGTTTGATAGATAGGCCTATAAGGCGTTTTTTCTGTACAAATCTGCACAACAAATATTAGATATATGGGCCGAGCATAAAAGCAAGAGCCCGAGCGAGAGAATTCCAAACAAGGGCTGCTCCCTAAATTATTTAAAGTTTTTGGGCCTCCAAAATAAGTTTGGGCTCACAAATAGAATAGTTCTAAGCATGGGTTGTTTTTAGATTTCAGTTTCTGAACATAACATCTTTGCCTCCTCCTGCTGCTGTGTTGATCTTAAACACTTGCTGGGGGTATAGTACCACGGGCACAAGAACCAGGGAGCAGCAGTCGAGTAATATTTTCTGACCCAACGTTGTAATTTCTCAGTGTGTGGTCTGGAGATTGCTGTTTTTCTTTTTTAAATTTATTTTTTAAAAACATAAAATCTTTTATCCAGACATCGAGGACAGTATTTTCTCTACTACCCACCAAAAAAAGTATATCAGAAATCTTGAATTTGAATAGGCACTGCTTACAGGGTCCACTGGCTCTTGAATTCTTCGAGCTTTCATGTTCACGCAGCTGTGGCTAGGCTCGATTTCTATCTCTCCATGTCCCTTTCTGGTGGAAAGATGTTTGCTGGTCTTGCAAGAAGAGACTAAAATGTTTCATTGAAATGAAACACCTTCCAGATCCCGATCGTTTTCCTCGTGGGGCTACTGATCAATTGACATCTCCTTTTCACCCTTGACCTGTTCCGGGGCTAATTTGACCAATATCATAATATTGAATGTTATCTCGAAATTCAAATTCTGAAATTCACCACAGTATAATTTATGAGGGAGTAAAAAGGCTCTGTCATGCTTCCAGCTTCTTGATTATCATCAGAGTTCAAATCGTAAGAGGTCAATATAGGAAATTGGATTCCCATTTCTGGTGGGATTAACTAGTCTAAATGACCAAAGTTTAAGATTAATGAACTTGATTTTGTATGTTAGAATATTCATGAATTCTTCAAAAATAATGGAGTTCAAAGTTAATGTAAAATCATGAATCGAACTCTCGTGCTTCCTTCCTTGTATGAGAAATTCGATCCGAGCAAAACTCACTAGCTTATACGTGGATGGCAAATAAAGAAATTCGTCATCTAAACAAATTTTTTTTTTGGTATAAACCATCCGGTACTCTGGCCATAGCGGACTAATCAGGATTCGAGCCGGTACTCTGGCCATAGCGGACTAATCAGGATTCGAGCCGGGTAGGACCCTTAAGGACGGCAAAGCTCTCCCAAACGAGTTTTAAAGCAGCTGTATATTCAAGGCTCGAACTCTAAACCTTAGTTAAATTAGAATAACCCCCTACCAGTCGACCCACGCTCCGTTGGTATCACATTAACATCTGATATAATTCCAAACACAGAGCAAAGACAACAAATTTATTTTGCCACGGGATGTCGGGCTAGTGGCAACAATTTCTTTGTGTGGTGGTGGCGGTGATGATGCACCCTTGAACGAGGTGACATGCTAAGTTTCAAGTGAATTTCATGTACATGATTTCCTATGAACTGGGTATATGCTACAGTTCGCTCATTATCATCTGACCCCACGTTGAAGTCTTTTCTATCTTTTTCTTTTTGGGGTGTGACGGTACCTCGTTATAGTAAATTTGAGAGCTCCTTTTTCTTTGAAAGCCTTGTCATCACCAAAGCAAAACTAGGGTTTTCACTTTTCCCTTCAGTCCAGCCACATATACACCCATGTTAAGAGAGATAGGGAGGGAGGGCTGGAGGGCGTAGGGTTTGATAAAACAGACACAAAATAGCTGACTAAGAGAAGCGGCGATGTAAGGAGTCTCAAAAGAAGAGCAGATGCGAAACATGTCCACGGGGATGGTACAACCACAATAACATGCGTGATGGTGTTGGGGTTAAATTCGAGGAAGGAATGAAGAAAACCATGTGTTACTGTTTGTCATAAGCGATACTAATCTTTCTTGATATACGCCACAAAAATTACACAAATGATCATATACATACAAATGGAAAGCAAAAGAAAGAGTTCATGCTGCAAAGCAAGCGCATGACTCTCTGCGCCACCATCACCACCATGATTCTAATACTTGTTTATTGCGTGTGTGCAGTTCGAGGCGCATGGATGTAGAGAAGGTCGTAAAACTGATCTGCTATAGGAGTGATAAGAATCTGAAACATTTTTTCTCGAAAAACTGCAACCGAAAGATTCAGCAATAGGGTTTATGCAAAAATAGCTAGTTAAATAAAACTAGTTTTAGTTAATAGGTTCAAATTACGTAGCTGGAGAGAGAGAGGTAGACAGAAGAATCTTACCGTGAGAGACATTTGCAAATGTACAAACAGCTAGGGAAAGAGAGACGAGATCATCAGACCCATAAATCTCTGACAAGAGAGATTCCCACACTTGTTCCTTCCAACACTATACACGATAAAATGACGAATAACTTTTCCCAATTTTAATAAGGAGTTTCCCCTTCTTTTTCTTTCTTTTCCCTTGTGAATCGTTTACCATTTTCTACATAGAAGGGAAGTGGGAAAATTCCCCTCTCTGCAGCCTTTTCTAGACATGGAAGATCGATCGCTCTCTCTCAGACCCGCCTCCCCCTGCAGTCCCCCCTTTTGACTACCATACTTTTTGTTTATAATACTTCTCTTCATCTTTTCTCACTCGCTCACGTTGTTGTTCCATTCCAACTGGACAAATGGCTGTTTGTTCACTCGCTCTTCGTATCTATGTTTTTAATAATTCTCGCATGCCGTTATAGCTTCATTTCTCTTGCTCAAGGGTCAAATTTTATACTTTTTAGTGTCTTAAATACTGAAAGTTATAGTCATTAACCCTTGTCCACGAGGGTTTTAACTTATGTGATGGTTTTATATACAAAACATACATGTGTGTAGATTGCTTCTAGCTAGCTAGCCAGCCCCATCTTTGCCAAGTCGCTTCCTTTTGAGTTTCTAATGCATATCTTTTGTTACTGTAGTGAAATTTATACTGGGTCATATTGTTGGGGAATTGAATCGACCCGTGACAGAAATCGATCCATACATATATACGCTCGGAATTTAACATGCACAGTGATTTTATACTATCATTCAGGTTCCAACATGCAAGACGATTGCACATGTGCTATGCCCATCCTGTATATCGGTTGATCAGGCTAGAGATGGATGACAAAGTCCAAACAGAGTAGAAAAGCCTACGCTATCGTAACTCAACGTCTTTGCATACACATATCCTACTTTGATTCCTTACTATTCACTCAGGTATAGTGATAAGGTCTAATTGTCTAAAAGCAAAAAGTTAGGCTTGAACTGATTTTGCCATTTCAACGAAAAAAGAAAGTGATTTTATGGGAAAACCCCCAAAAAAACCTCATGAAATTAAGTGCTGGATGATTTTAGTTGACTATATCAACATTATTATTCATTTTCTTAATTTGATAGAAACTCAAGCTTGTTCATTGCCTGACATGTGCACATTTATAACTTATTCATATTTTATTATTGCATTGTTGCAAGTTGCAATTAGGTATCTGTCGAAAGCATTACATAATACTCTGGAGCCATTACATTATCGTATCTTAAAAGGTAAAATTAAAGAAGATTATAACTAATTCTAGCTGGGATTATGAATTTAATTCAGCCCGCATTGATTACTATTTTGTTTTTTGTACTTGGAGAATCTCATCCTTGTGGGAGGCTACTAACTTGATGCTCGGAGGCCATGGCACCTGAGGTTTGGAAATTTTCATTTGAGTCCTACATGCTCTAGATCAGTTTGCACGTACCCTTAATTATATATTCCCAGAATATGTATTTTGCCCCCCGATCATATCTAACCTCGTAAGCAACACTGTCTACTGATCAAACAAAAAAACATGCAGGCTGTCATCAATTGTCGATCCACTCTCTTCATTTGTTTTGGGCTGGGAGTTATATAACTTTCCAGGGACTATATATCCTGTTTAAGCGTGTTATAAAAGCATCTAGGCTCTAGCTTAATAATTCATACAGTCCAAGACATCACTCTCTTCATCCGTGCATTCATTGGAGACCGCATTATTCGAGATTGCTTCAAATTAAGAATTAAAGTGGAGTTGTTCAGATGATGAGTGGCTGTAAACCAAATATATTATGGAAAAAAGAAGACTAAACGAGCAAATATTTTATAAATGCAAGGATGAACGTGTCTGCTCCAAAAGTAATTAGTCAACAAAACAAATACATCCCTTTGAACAATTTCTCCAATCAAAACATATAAAAAATACTTTAATCTAAAACGCCTTGAGAAAGTAATTATAAAATGTAAGAACGATATACATCAGCTTATGTCAAGTCAGAGTGTCTTTGTATTTGGAATGTGGCCACTTTGGATCTTTGAAAATCATGGTTCCCATAAAGAAAGATAAAATGTTTATTCAGCTAAGATTTTGGCAGATCTTACTTTTAGTCAGTCACCTCCCAGATCTTACACCCACCAGCTATTTTTCTTATTTATTTATTAAAGAATTGATTTCCTTATTTGGACCGACTCTATATATGTCACTAATTTATAGAGCATGCCAAGTTCATCCTGCCAGGTTGGTTTATATGATAATTATTCAAACCAACCCTATGACGACGTCCACTATCGTGTATCCTTTGTATTCTTTTGCAGGAAAGGCAAATAGTATAATATAGTAACTAAAAGAAAAGAAGAAGCGAGTTTTTTTTACTTTGGAATTAGTCTAAGGTTAAATCTAGAAAGGAAAAAAAAAAAGAGGTACGTATAGTGGGAATTTGAAGGTGGAGTTAAATGTTTTATAGCTCAAGACACGTTGGTAAAAGAAAACTAAAAAATAAACCATATTAATAATTGATGTAAGATTACGATATCAAATAACTATCTCGCCTAAAAATTTAAGATTTTAGGTGAGATTCTAAAAGATAATTTATATTATTTTTTAACTCACACCGTAAAGTGAGTTTTTTGAGTTTGAAATTTATATAAATTCACAGTATTTAATGCTTGATTTTTATCGAATAGAATGCTGGTATTGATATTTAAATCTATGGTCGTCAGGTTAACAAGATTTTAATATCATATCAAATAACTATCTCCTTAAAAGCTCAATTTTTTAGATGAAATCTCGAAATATAATTTATTTTATTATCTAATATATGCACCCTAATAAAGATAGCAACAATGATAGAAAAAACAAAGCTTGGTCAAAAATAGGGTTAGAATATAAATATCTCAATTCATAGTTTTTATATTGTTGAACAAAAGTATAATATATTCTATATATATTTTTCAAAAGTCTCACAACTTTTTAAAAATACAGAAAAAATAAACATCTACTAGTCTGAAAATTATGATCTCTTATTATTTCCATGCTCATTTTATGGGATATATCCTCTCTAAAATTCAACTTTTTATCTTATCATCCTTAACTATTAATAATAAAAATAAAGGTGGTGAAATTTAATTTTTATGACCACTTGGATGCTAACAAATCTTTAATTGGTATGCCATATTATATATATAAAAAAACAATTCAACCTCAAAATTTAAATTATTAAATCAAATATTAAAATGTAATACATATAATTCTCTAACATCAAATAATTTAGTCAATGATCATTTTTATTCACGGTATACGAATAAATCAAGAATTATCCAGGCAGCTAGAGCAGATCACGAAAGGCAGATCATGGACATCCAAGCAAACCTGACACCTGTTGTTTTTTGTCAACCCTAAAAATGTATAAGGGGTGGCCTTACATTGACAGAAAAAGATTCTTAGAAAGATTTTGACTATTCGAGGAACATTCACATAGGTTACATGCATCATCTGAAAACACTGCGGGTTTAGGCATGCAGTGAAGAACAAATTAAGAGCAAGCTATTGACAGTGCAGTTAATAATCACTCTTGCCATAATGGACTGTAACTCAAGGAAAGAACAGGTCCCCATCAGAATTAGGAGAGAAACTTGGTCATCGACAGGTCTTTCAAAAGAAAACAGGAGTCTTCCAGATAAAAACCAGGTTAGGTAAGTAGCGAAGTGACCGTTTAACATTCATATATTTGATTAAACGATCAGATAGAGAATATAATTAATATCTAAATTTTATATAAAGACAAACATGTATATATATACTGGCACTGAGACATCCCCATGAGAGGGAATTTAAGTGGGATCGATGGCGGGTAAGATCCAGCCAGATAAAAAAGGCTAAGCAGCGCGAATCTCAGTTGCTTAATTAATTAACAACGTAGTTATAATATTAGAAAATAGAAGGAGGGGTAATTAAAATGATGGTATAAAAGGACATGGAAAGGATAAAAAGATGGAATCGATGGAGATAAAGAAAAGGATATGAAAGATCGATAGATAGGGTAAATTAGGTGGTATTTTTTTCCTTCTTTTTATAGCACTTTATTTAAATAAAGGAAAATAAAGTGGAGAGAAAGAGAGAATCCATGTGTTTCCAAGCGCTCCCAGACAAAATGAGCTTCTGAGAAGAAAAGCAACCTTTGCTTTACGACTCAGAAAAAGGAGAGATTTCAAACCACCATAAGGGTTAGCTTAGGAAACTGCGTGGTTAGCAACCCAACCACACCGTTTCCACTTCTCGTTTTATTTCTGTCTGGATATCTCTCTCTCATATGATGGTGTCTGTCTATATTTATTGACAAGCTGGGGATCCATCCACAAACCCCACCTCTCCTCTTCTTCCCCTCTCAATTTAAACACACAGAAACAATCACCTTCTACACAACGGCACTTTCTTTCTCAAGTCTAGCTAGTTTGCCGCAGGTTTCCTTGAGTTATGCCAATTCAAAAGGGCTGTTTTTTGTGGGGCTTTGAAACCCTTATTAGATTATGCTTGCCCAGTTTCTATTTCCCATCGATCCCTCTGAATCCCCCTTCTCTCGCCTTCTCTCTGCCCTAACTTTGATGCTTCACGAAATACATTTTCTCGTCAACTTTATAGGTGTGATCTTCAAGGGGAAGACAACCTATGGTAGAGAATAATTTATCTTCCATAAGCATGCACTTGTAGCTAGTTCATGCATTAATTCAAGCTAAGCATGCAATAGTGTGCATCCTACTAATATGGGTAAGCTCTTATACACACGCATACATGCTTAAAAATGCAGTATATATGGGTAGAAATCATAATGCATACAATTTCACCATCATGCATCCATACATATTATATGTGCCTGGCTCCCTGTATGCCATTTGCAGAGCCCAACGGATCTTCGATGGTCTCCGTGGATGGCGTATGAGGAGCCATGCATATTCACATGTATATTATCCATGGTTTAATGTTGCTCGCATAAGGGAAATTTAGACTGCTACTTTGTCCAAATTTGAAAAGTCTACAAGGGCAGCATTGTAATTTTCAAAAGAATCAGGTTCTCTCTGATGCAAAGGTGTTTGCTTATCGTCTTCTCTTGTATAGTTTTTAGGGTTTTCATGATGTGATGTTTATCTAAAAGCTTTTGCAGAAGAATAATAGCTACTTTTTTCGAATAATTTTCTCATTACCAATAGTCTCGATCATGTATGTTTCCTTGATATGATTTAACACGACTATGCACGACGCCTGTAACGAGGGATCTGATAAGAAATCTATCTTAGCTCTCAAAATATTACCGTGGATGAATTATACGTTTTCGTTCCTGACAACATAAGGGTTGTATATCATCCATCTAATCATCCTGTAACACATGCTTGTCTCAAGCACATGTCATAAGACCTAAAATCAAGGTATCATTTCCTACAGCTTTGACCACAAAACAGGTGAGAAAAACAGTTCATCTTGATCACAGTTCTTTGATCATGGGAAACCAGACTGAAACCGTTGTCGTATGTGCTCTCCCTAGTTTCCAAGACTCCAAGTTGGTATAGATAAATATGAAATGATTGATTTGTTTTATCAGGAAGTTTTTCAGAGTATTCTGCGCTCCATGTTTGGGTTTGTTGGATGTTAATCTACTCTAAGTAACCTTAATTACTTCTCTTTTAAGTTTGATTAACTACCATTAGCACGACTTCATCTCACGTTTTGTTTTTATCTGTGGTAGTAGGCTTACCATTGTTGTTCTTCTTTTTATTGATCGAGGGCAATTAGATACTATACTGTTGGGGCACTGTTGATTATTTGTGAAGGAGAAGGTCAAAAACATCAGTTGATACTTCCTATAAGTCAGTGCTAAAAGACTACTGCTGAACTTGGTTAAGTGGTGTTTGTTATTAATTTTGTTGTTTTTTAAATTATTTTAAAAAATAATATTTAGTATATTTTTGAATGGAAAATACTCTAAAAAACAAACTTGATGTGTTTGAAAATACACTCGAAAAATATGTATGAAAAAAAAAAATTATTTTTATTTTTAGTCTTTTAAATTATTTTCATGTGCTAGTTTTAAAAATAATTTTTTAAAAAAATATTATTTTAATATATTTTTAAATAAAAAATATTTTAAAAAAACACTTCAAAGAATCTAATAGCCAGAGCGTGTGAAATTGACTTCTTTCAGGCATGTGTGCAGGCACCGTGTTATGGCATAAAGAACCTGAAAATTAATCTCATTCTCTCTATATAGCTGAACGGGTCTAAAGAACCTAAAGTTGCAAGGTGTTTTTTTATTTTTTTTGTTGGTTGATATAATCACGCATTCAATTAACTATAAAACAACTTGGTGCAATCCATTTTTTCAGTAGTTTTTTTGCTTTAGAGTCACTGGAGTTATGTCCAGCTTTGTAAATTCCGTTTTGATTCTTGATTTGTGTTTTCAATTAATACAAAATATTTTAATTTTAAAGTATTTTAAAGCGTCGTTTTCAGGATTATATTGTTGATATGTGTGTGTTTAAATAAATATATTAATTAAAAAAAATAATTCAAATTAAAAATTAATTTATATAAAATTATACAATTTAATCTAAAAAAACACAATAAAATATTTTTTCTGAATAAAATGATGAATATGTATAATATCATGAGAATATTATCAATCTCGCACGGACATTACATTCTCTAATTACTTTGAAATTTTAACATGATATATATAAATATATCAAGAGACTTTTCATAAAATTTCCTTTTAATCTAATGGCTGAATTAAAAAATATGATTGATATTATGAAACTATTTGTTATTTAAAAAAATATTATTTGACTAAAACAACACAAACAAAATAATACTAGCATGTTTTGATTGGTATCTGACCAAAAAAATCCAAAACAAACTAAAATTTTAATCAAGATAAAAATTACATTGTTTTATTTTTTTTTAAATGGGTAAAAAATGTTTTGAGCGAAACGAAACATTTCCAGCTTTAGGTTTCAGTAGCGTAATCACAAGAAAACCCCACTTCTTATGGTAAGCTCTCCTGCTTCAATAAATCAAATGCAAAAGGCTAATTAATGTATTAAATATGAATAGTAACACATATTATATTATTATTATCCTTGTTTTCCATATAAAAAATTATACTAGTAGTGGAGTCGTGATATCACCTGCATGCCCAGATACAATAAGATGCTTTGGTTAGTCTGCATAAAAAAAAGTACAGGCACGATCATGCCGGTCACACACGTACGACGTCGGGGCAGAGATTCAAGAAAGAAAAAGAAGTATGGATTATAGGGAAAGTAAAGGAGGGAGTGTGCAGCAGCAGGATTATGATTACTTTGGAATCTCATACAAAAAGAAATGGACCCCACTTCCTCTGTGTCTCTCTTTTTCATTGGCCAATAGAGTATATTTTACGGTCAAAACTGGTCTAAAGGATACTGTCAGGCAAATCGAGGGACCACATTTTATTTTCATGATTCATTCTCTCTTCTTTTTTTTGGTAAGAAAGAGGAGAAAACCAGGGAGCTTAATGATCTACAGAACCCATTCTACCTGGAGTGATTAGGGGATTGCATGCATGCTGAGAAAACAAGGTTGTACTTTAAGGCCCACCCTCTCCACTGCTTTGTCAAAGAAAGTAGCTAGATTCAATATGTCTACCTGTGAATTAATGGTGGTGAAATATCAAGTGTAATAATATCTGCTAGTTAAGTAACATTTCCTGTCACACCATATCATGATTTCAGGTTTATGTGCAAAAGAAATCTTCTTTCAGAGACTAAGTTGTGCACGTTTATGTTTGGATGGCGGGGGGGTACAGATTTCGTTTTTCTGGCAGACATTTCTCTCTTTTTTCCTACGTTTTACCTGCATAAACGTTTTTTTCCGTGTTCTTTCATGAAAATGGTAAAACCCCAGTAAATCAACCGATGTCAAAAGCATGCTGGGTTTTACCATGATGGCCTCTCGAATTCCTCAGTGTCATGTATATTTAAAGAATATAACTGTTAGAGAATAATATATATTGGGATTTTACTTATAAGCTTAAGTTTTTAGCTGAGTTGGTTTCTTGATATGGTATTAGAGACTTGTTGACCCAGTGGTCACGAGTTCAAATCTCACAATTCCATTCTATTTGATAAAAATCAAGCATAAGGTAATATGGGCTTGTGCAAGTTTCAAGTCCAAAAGGCTTTCACTTGAGTGGGTATGTTAGAGAATACTATATATCATACTCCGAGGTCTCACTTATAAGTTTAAGTTTTTAGGTGAGTTGGTTACTTGATAATGATAAATGAAAATTCAACTGATGGGAGTTTATTTTACATGCATATTTTATGGTGAGGGTTCAAGTTCAGTGTAACTATACACTCGTCGATCGCTTTCTGATCAAACCTGGTTTGGTTATTTGCATTTTAAATTGAAAGAATCTGGGATTGGAGAGGAGCTAGCCAGTACTCCGAGCTCTTAGATCTCTCACCAACCATTCAGTTCAGAGCCGGGCAAAGGGTAAAAATAAATTTCGGCCTAAATTAATGGATTTATTGGCATGATCGGCCTGCTTTGATTAATTGCACAAGATCATATTGATAGAGAGGATTGTACAATGATAATATACATTATATTATGAATTTTATTTAATAATTTAATTTTTTATATAAAATGAGTGTTTAATATAGTATTATAATCTTCTAGTGATTATGAGATTAAAACTTATAACTATAATTCTATTTGATAAAAATTAAGTATAAATTAATTTGTATTTGTGTGCAAGTTTTAAATTATTTTTCTTTAAGAAAATATATTAAATAATAATATAAATTATATTTTAAAATTTTATCTATTAATTTAAATTTTTATAAAAGATATTTTGTTAAGAATTTGAGATGTTTCTGTGGATCAAACTGCGGTGTCGATTACGTTTAGCAATGTGCAGTGCAAGCATAAGATACTTCAGATATTACGTGTTTCGGACATCAGCATGCATGTGAATCTTTAGCCAAAGGGAAAAGAAAAAAAAAACGTGTTTTTTTTAATATCTCCCTTTTCTTTTCTCTTTTTCTATAACTGTTCTCGCTGGCTCTTATGAAGCCCGTGATTCTGATTGCTATTAACCCCAAAAATAATATCAGTTTCTCTTCTCATGAACTTGTAGGAAATATTTTTAAAATCAATTGCCTTAATTATTTTATATTGTCCATCATCTTTCGATTGATCAACCATCAATCCGAAAACTGAGCTGATATTCAATGGTCAATGGTCAATGGTTTGGACAAGACAGGTCCGATCGAGTTGAGTTTGTCATTTATGCAACCAAAGCAGCACCAAGGGTAGGCAATAATTGAGTGAGCTTTCCTCCCTGCAAACGCTACAAGTTATTAAATTCTTTATGAAAAAAAAACAATCTTACTATATTAAAAACTAGGATACGGTGATTATGAGCTTCCAGATAAATTTATAAGCTGCCCTCTTTTTTTTTTTTTTAGTATTAATATCATTAAGCAGAAATTGTTTCGCATTGTATTTTAAAAATATTTAATATTTTTAATTTATTTTTATATATTCATGTTAAAACTAAATTTAAAAATAAAAAATATTATAATATATTTTTAAATAAAAGAACAACATCTACTATAATCTCAACTAATCATTAATATTTCATCAGGATTCAAGTCTTGCTATGAATATTTATTAATTTTATTGTGCTTTCTTGTTTATCGAGCTAGTAGAATATTCAATTTATTTGAAAATTAATCATAATACATGTAATTATCCAGATAACTCAATTATTAAAAACAAAAACTATTTGTTAATAATCTTATATCATCGTTCAAAAGGAAACGAGTCGTTTCATAGACTCTATTTTATCCATCTATCTATATATAAAAAATGATAGGACGAAGATATTTTTTTCCAGCGGCAAGTCCTACTATTTCCATCAACAAATCTTATGGCGAAACTCTGTTCAACACAGTTAAATGCGATGAGCCTCGTAAATTAATGATCCTGAACTTAATAGAGATCAAGCCTATGTTTTTTATCATTCAAATATATAATTATTCGAAGAACTAAAAACATCTAATCTAACTACCAGATTGCATTTCTGTTGGAGAGTGATTTTAATGCTTTTTTTTTTATAAATATATTAAAATAATATTTTTTAAAAAATTATTTTTAACATCACATCAAAATAATTTAAAAACACTAAAATATTTAATTTAAAATAAAAAATTAAAAAATACACACAAACAAACACCTTTTATACTGCATTAAAAGCAGTGCGTTTTTGGAATAAGGGCTACATACAGACTGGAGAGTAAAAGAGGAGGCACGGAAAACAGCGGTTGATGGTGTTAAAATAATCCTCTTTTATTCTTAAATATCGATAGAGCTATAATCAGAGAATAGAAGGAGGATAAAATTCTGAAGTATGAGGGTGGTTGTTTCCTGTAATCAACTTGAACAGCCAAGCCCCTTTTGACCTCACAATGAAAATTAAGAACTTGCAGGCCCAGCACATCAAAGAAGATGGCTGGCTTATAACAAGAATCATTTATTAACGTTGGAGTTTGGAAGCCGATAAAACTCCCAGTTAATGGCCCTTTTGATTTAAAGCAGGACTGGTAATTGGTTATAAATTGTGGTCAAATATTCCAACGAGCACTGCTAGCTTTCTCTAACCTCTCTCCAAAGCATCAAATACTCAGAATCTCAGATACGAGGGAACGAATGGTGGTATGATTGTGGTATAAACATAGTACATGGGCACGTATTAATAGATCAACGCTGTCTCCCATCTTCTCGATCCCCTGCCCGTCCTCTCTTCCAGCCAAGCTCCGATTAAATAGCATATAACCATGGAATCAAAAACAAATCGTTAAATATCAATGGGAGATTTATCAACTTCAATGACATATATACATTAATTAGTGGAGAAAATAGAACTGAAATGAAGTTAATATCTGATGTTTCCTTGTATAGACAGAGATGAGAGCGGTCTCGTGTTATTTTTTTTCTATAGGCTGAGGCCAATCCCGTCGGATAAAAAAAGTTACAGAGTGCTGGCTATGGTGGAGCAACTGGGCCGAGTGGAGGAAGAAGCACTGGGAAGGGGAGAAAAAACAGGAGCGGGGAAGGGAACAAATGATTGATTAACAGATGCCCATCTAGTTTGCACATATTACAACTATACCATTCAATTGCTTGCATTTCTTGGATTCGGTAGGGCTACAGGGTGTCTGGGAGTGCAGTTATAATTGTTTTTCAAAATATTTTTTATATTGAAATATATTAAAATAATTTTTTTTATTTTTTAAAAATTATTTTTGACATTGACACATTAAAATGATCTAAAAAATCAAATCATAATCATTTAAAATAAAAAAAAGTGAAAAACAGTCAATCACCGGTTTGATCGCAGTGTCAAACAGACACTTAAAAGTCCTTAGCTTGTATTAAATTAAAATAAATGAAAATGAAAATAATATTTTAGTATATTTTCAATTAAAAATATTTATATTAATTACTAAATACATATTTTCTTGAATTCTCAACTAGTTTTAATTAACAGAAACACATATTTTCTATATAAAACTACTAAATTTCCACTTATAAATTACAAGATGGAATAATCTATGCGAAGACATAAATTTCCTCTTGTTCCTTCATTTTCGTGCTTAATATAATTATTCAATCCACAGAGAAGTGATCTGTTTTATTGCTTGATCGAGGAAAAATCTTACTTAACGTTGCCGAATAATTTATAGGGCGTGTTCTTCTTTATAAGACAGGGGCTGCTATTTGAAGCTTAAAAAAACAGCAATACTTTCTCCACCAGGTAGTTTTCTCCAAGCTCTGGATCGAAATCAACATCTTTTCGCCCACAGAAATTTTCCGGGTCAGATTAATATGTCATTAATGGAGCAAGAAATCCCCTTTTACAACAAGAGACAGTTCTCCACAGAACTCCAGCAAAACATACAGTAACTATGGTGTTTATTGCAACGACCGATCAGATAATTTTGATTTACATGAGCAGAAAAGGACCAAGTTTGTGAGCTGATGTTTCAAACAATATAACACAGCAAAATATTCCATAAGAGGAAAGGGTGAAAATACACTTACAATGTGTCAGCATCTCGTGTACTTGCATGGGTAAAATTCTCAGGAAATAGTTTAGAGAGACAGGAATCTGAAACTCCTGGACACAAATTCTGATCCAGAAGTATATTGCTTGCTTTTAAATCTCGATGCAGAATATGGGGCTTAATCTCTTCATGAATATAAGCAAGACCTTGATCAATGCCTAACGAAATTTCTTTCCTTGTTTCCCACCTGAATTTGGCTCTTTTTTCCTCGCCACCTTGAATTCAAGCAAAATCACAACAAATGAAATGGTCATTGTGGAATATTGCTATTGGATAGAATTAAAATAAGAATTCATTAGAAGATTTACCAAGCAAGGTATGAGCTAGACTGCCGTTTTCCATGTAGTCTTAAACGAGAATTTTACAAGAACCTTCCACTGTGTAACTTAACAAGATTTTCATGGTTAATATTGGATACAGAAGCTATTATCTCATAGATGAACTCCCCGTCTCCTTGTTTTGATTCTGCAGAAAGCATTTTGCTGGCAACCAGTCTCCCATCTTGCAGGATTCCCTTTAAATCCCAGCAACACAACATCATCAACAAAATAATCTTATCAGATCAAGAAAATTCTTGAATGGAACAGTGCTCTTTACTGTTGAGGAGTGCAAAACATCGTTTGACAAAAAAATGAGTGATTTCTTGTAGCTTCGCTCTGGTTTACAGTATATATGGTTCCTGATGTTTTATAACTTACGGAATAGTCCCTCTATGCAAGAGACGACAGAGGGGGGGGGGGGGTGAATAAGAAAGTGTCTTGCTACTTTGTAGTGCAAAATGATGTTAATTTTTGCTACGGTTTCAGGGCATTTCTATGTTTACAACATGATCTCCATAGTTCTGTAATCTACACAATGGTCCCTGTATTGAGAGGGAGAGGGAGAGAAATGAGAAGGACTTTGCTACCACACCCAGGCATGTGTGGGCCTAGCATAAGAGCCCGGTTCTTTTTATTATCTGAACACGGCCTTAAAAAATCATTTAGGATATGATCCTTTCCTTTCATTGAACGTATTTTTTCAACATATAATATCAAATATTAAAATCTCACAAGAGAAATGAATTAAGTTTATATTTTATTTAACATTATTCTCAATTAAAAAGAAATCCAGCCAGTTAAGAAAAAAAGACAAGATTGTGGAAATTCCTATGTTAAGTTTGTTTACTGATTTTAAATAGAGACGGTCATTTCTCATATCAACCGTTATAGCGGATTGCCAGCACATATTTCAGCCACCACCATGGTGGTTGAAAACTAGATTTGTGAGTTTTACCCCCAAAAAATCTAAAACACAAAATTTAATCAAAAATAATATTTGTATTTAAAAAAAGAGACAAAAATAACATTAAACATTATATTAAAAAATTAACATGAATTTATATATTAAATCAAATCAAACTTAAAAATTAGTAAAATTAAACTTTATTCGTGAGACAAAATCAGTAAAATACCATTGCAATTGCACATCGAAACAATTTAAAAAAATATAAAACAAATCTAATTTGAAACAAATAGAAAGAATAGCCTGCGTCTCCGTGTAGAATAGAGGGAACATATAATTGACCGTCAGACAAAGACCTCACGTGGTGGTAGTTTGGGAGTATGGACAAACTGGAGGTTGGTAGCTCTTTCCAACTGAGATCGAAACCCGATTGGTCAATGTTGAAGGACCCACAACTACTACCTCATTGATTCTTATTTTAATAATATTTATGCAAAAAACAACATAAAATTGAATAAAATATATTAAATTTTAATACTTGATTAAGTCATATCTTTTCTTTTTTTACTTTTCTACCCAATGGGTATATATTGTAAAGTATAACGGCCAAGTAAATTAATAATAAAAAGAAAATTGTAGCCATGTCAATATGTCATTAATAATTAACCAAACTTTTATCCCCTAGCTAGTAAAATATTTCCATTCAAGTCCTATATTAACTTTTTTTCTCTCGTTTATATTGTTTCTCCCACCAACCAGATTTGTACGACTGTCTGCGATTGTATCGAAGCAAAGATTGGGCCATGGTCTTCCCCTCCCCTCCCCCGACCGGCCCTCACCAACCAAAAAAATCAAAAGAAAAGAAAAAAAGGGAAAATCTTCTCACAGAGAGGGGGAGAAGAGGAGAGGGTAGGTGGCTACTGACTTGTGTATTTTTGAAATTATTGTTAATTATATTTTTAAAAGTTTTTTTTATATAGAGATATATTAAAAAAATATTTTTTGTTTTTATAAATTTATTTATAATTAGTAAATCAAAATAATTTAAAAAATATTGTTTTTTTTTAATTTAAAATAAAAAAAATCTGTCTAAAATAATTTTGAATATAAATACAAAACAGTGAATTTGTTCTAAAACTTCAAAATAAGCAATTACAGCCAACAAACCACTTCTAACAAAACTCCCTCCCAATTTGCTCTTCCATAAATAAAGCCATTCCATCTCCCCCCCCTAATTCAATTTGGTAGAAGAGGTCAATCAATGGCTTCTTCTTCTACTCTTACTTCTAAATCCTTTCTCGGTTCCTCAAGAGTCGATACCGCTTTTCTCTCGTCCGACCACCTCCGTAAACTCTCAATCTCCACCGTTCACATCTCCTTCCGCTCACGTCTTCCAAAGAAACTCCGTAACAACATCCTTACTCATTCATTTAGTCTCTCTCTGTCATTTTTTTTGAAATATTAATTTAGGTTCACTGGCCTTGACGACTAAGTTAAGGAAATTTCTTTGAATTGTAGAAATAAATGCGGCGGGGAGTACGTTTGGGAATAATTTTAGAGTAACAACATTCGGCGAATCACACGGCGGTGGTGTTGGATGTATAATCGACGGATGTCCCCCGCGCATTCCGCTCTCCGAATCTGACATGCAATTTGATCTAGACAGAAGGTTTTTTTCGTACGGATTTTTTAAAGAATTACTTGCGTGCATTGTTTTGTGGCTGAAAGTAGGTGTGTTGTGTACAGGAGGCCTGGTCAGAGCCGAATTACGACTCCAAGAAAAGAGACGGATACCTGCAAAATATCTTCCGGTGTTTCTGAAGGTTTTTTTTTTGTTTTTTTTTTTGTCAAGAATGTATTGCTGATGGTGTTGGTTTTTGATGTGCTGATATGGCGGTGGTGTGTCAACTGCAGGACAGACTACTGGGACGCCGATTCATGTATTTGTACCAAATACTGATCAGAGAGGATTTGTGAGTATTTAGTGATATTTGGTGGTTAATTTAGCTGAAAAGGGTAAAACACAGTGTGTTTTTGGCAAGATTTATGCTGGATGCAAAAGAATATTTCCTAGGATTTTCAAAATGTTGTTCTTCTGTGTACGCTATGATGGTGACTGCATGTTTACTTTATTGCTAAAAGAAGTTGAGGCTCTGGATTTAATTTGAAGTTGTGGAATGAAATGGGTGACCGGGTGTCTATTTGCTTGGAAAGGCACATGCACGTGTTGGTTGGCAATTGTTCTGTAGTTTCTAAGGAGCTGAGAAGGTCTCATTCCTATTTTGTTGAATTTTCAGGATTACAATGAAATGTCCGTTGCTTACAGGCCTTCGCATGCTGATGCAACTTATGACATGAAGTATGGTGTTAGATCAGTTCAGGTAGTGTATTTAAGCAATCCGTAGTCTCTAATTATAAAGATACTGCTGGCGTTGTTGTGAAATGCAAGTGTGACCTAGTTTATTTTAACTCTAATTCAAGGGTGGGGGTAGATCTTCAGCAAGAGAAACAATTGGCAGAGTTGCCGCTGGAGCTGTTGCAAAGAAAATTCTTAAGCTATATGCAGGAACTGAGGTGTGTTGATTAACTCCTGGTTATAGAAAAACTTGTTCTTTTCATTTTTGTTTCCATTCCCTGTTGAGGACAATGATTATATCTTTGGGTTATTGGGTCTGTCAGTTTTATAGTTCACTTGCATGTTTGATTTTTGTGCTACTTGTATGGATATGCTCGAGTATCCTGCATAAACGTTGCTATCTGAGGAATTTTAATTTTTGTTTCCAAATACGCCTTTTTGATAGTAATAGATTTTAAACGACTTTAAATAAGTTCACTTAACTGTAATGATTTTATCCATATTATCAGAATAAAAAAAATGCAGATGTCCTAGGAGTTTTTTCTTTTCTTTTTTCATTATATTTTCCCTTAGCATTTGTTTTGTCTTCAGGTTCTTGCTTATGTCTCTCAAGTCCACAAGGTTGTACTTCCTGAAGGAGTGGTTGATCATGACTCTCTTTCACTTGATCAGGTACGGATGCTGTAGTATGTTTTTTTGAACAACATTTATCTTGAATTCATGTTTAGCCATGTGGGAAGCAGACTACGAAGTTTCTCCATATTTCTGGGATGTCAGTCCTGTTTTGCTAGTTCAAGAGTCCTCTTTAGCAAGAATCTCTCGCAAATCTGAGTGCCTTGATTTGTTGCTCGAAGTGTTACAATACTTAAACAACTGTGAAGTTGTAATCGGACTTCTGAAAGTTTGACTGGGAAGCAATAACATTTTATAAATCTGAAAGTGTAGATCCTTCTTTCTGGAGATGTTTATTAATCGGCTTCATTAAGTTTTTGACCGACTTATTATCTATGCACCTATTCTGACCCAGCCAATATGCCACCTTAACAGATAGAGAGCAATATTGTCAGATGTCCAGATCCTGAATATGCAGAGAAGATGATAGCTGCCATTGATGCTGTCCGTGTGAAGGGGGATTCTGTCGGTGGTGTGGTCACGTGTATTGTAAGGAATGCACCACGTGTAAGTTTTGACTCTCTCCATCTCCTCATGCAGCATGCATGTAATGTGCATTATTTTTCTTTATCAGATTTTGAATTGTTCAAAGAAGTTTATAGATCCTTAAAAAAAATCCAAGGCTCATTCTTATGACTTGTTGGAGCGCAGTCATTGCCTGTTATTTAAATCTGTAATTGCATGTCAGGGGCTTGGTTCACCAGTCTTTGACAAACTTGAAGCTGAGCTTGCTAAAGCTGCAATGTCACTACCTGCAACGAAGGGCTTTGAATTTGGGAGTGGATTTGCAGGTTGAAAACTATCATATGCATCTGGCACCTATTCATAGTGACATGCTTAGGATGCTATCATGCACTTTGCATTTCTTTATTGCTATATTTAAACAAAATCTAAGTCTTAATCTATGATAAAAATCACTGCAGGTACTTTCTTGTGCGGGAGCGAACATAATGATGAGTTCTACACAAATGAACATGGAAGAATCCGAACAAGAACTAATCGATCTGGTGGAATACAGGTTTGTGTTTGATTTGATTCTGGATCCTCTTTTTTCAAATTTTGCTATTTCGGCAAAGATATCCTTTGATGAGCATCAGTTTTGACACTTTCATCTGTTGGTGAACAGGGAGGAATATCAAATGGTGAAATTATAAACTTGAGAATAGCTTTCAAGCCTACATCTACAATAGGAGTAAGATTGATCTATCTAAACACACCAATATTAGTGCATGCATTTATGTGTGTGGTTAGTAATTTGTTTTTGAGATGCAAATTTTCTTGATGCCAAGATCATGTATATATGTGATCATATTTGTACCCATGCTTTTTGGTTGAGGTGGTTTACCAAGTTTTTCACCATATCCTTGAGCCTAGGATTGGGTAGCGATTCAAAATAATCATCCTGGATTCAAATCCAAAATGAGGATGCAAGAAAGAATTCCATGAATGCACCAGCCCAGGCTTGGCTAGATCTGGATAGGAGGAATTTGGTCTCAATGTGCAAAAGTTGGCCTTGGATAGTTGTGACCTAATATTAAGTCATTGAAAAATTGAAGAAAGATGATATTAGTTACAGGTCCATACCTTTTCATGTGCTCCATGTGTTAACTCTTATCTTAGGATATTCTAGCAAGGACTGATAGTTTGGAACCGCATCCACACCCTCTGCCTGCATGTATGTCATTAACAGAAACAGTTGCTGCTCTTTCAGGTTTCTTAAGATCCAGGAAGTGCCACATTGTTTTTCACATAATATGCTTCTGCTCTTATGGATGCATTAAGCCATGCACGTATACTTGAATATACTTTTCAAATATTTGCATGTAGTTTTTCTATATTTTGTATTTATCTCGCGGCTGGTTTTGCAGAGGAAGCAACATACAGTTACTCGAGATAAGAAGGAGACAGAACTAATTGCTCGTGGCCGCCATGATCCTTGTGTTGTCCCGCGAGGTATGTCCTCGGATAATAGGATGATATTTTAAATAATTGAGAAATATTTTGATAATTTGATCAATCTTAACCAAACTAATCCTCAATAATGGACTAGCTGGAGTGGGCTTGTAGGCTATATTATCATCATTAAGGAAAATTGAAGAGAACCAATGTTTACTCATGTATGTTTACTCGTTTGAAAGTGAAAGATACATTTTCCCAAAGAGTATGCTTTTGTTTGTTGCAGCGGTACCAATGGTGGAAGCTATGGTAGCCTTGGTGCTTATGGACCAGTTGATGGCACAATACTCACAAAGCTATCTGTTTCCCATCAATTCAGACCTACAAGAACCCTTGGCAATCCCAAGACTTGAGGCAGCCAACGCTTCTGTATGAATGGTGACAGTTGCTGTAAACATATTTTTCAGTTCTTTATTAGTGCTCCCAAGTTTCGCAACAAAGTCTTAAAAATTTTTTTTCCATGTTTACTCGAGCCTGCTGCTGTTGTAATCTCTGAAATTGTCCACGCTTCTTATCACCCCGTCTCTCACTGCACAACGGGAACAGATATCCGGTATGTTATTTATCAATAAAAAAAACGTAGATGCAAAGAGACAATAAAAATTCTCTTTTTTTTATTGTATATTGTGTTGCCATATTTATATTCTTGCACGACAAAAAATGACGGTAAACGATTAGACTAAACTTTTGAGCTGGATTTGTTTGCCGTGCACCGATCAGGGGTGCGGTCAAAACTGTTTCGAAATTGTAAATGTAAGATTAAAATTACTAGGAGGTGAAAATGGAGACAAAATGCACTGTAGCCTAAAAAATCTAATCCACTTGCCACCAAAACCATGAGCGCCAAGTCGTAAGAAACAAATCTTGTAAGAGATCAGGACGCTCTATTTTCCCTCCCCGACAGTTGATCCGACCAACAATCTTAAGAGACTAGAGATTCCGTTGAAAATTTCAGTCCCCTTTCTTGACCTGAGAGGCTAGCTCGAGCTGGGGAGGTCTGGTCCACTGCCGCCTCGTTCGATCGAACACTTTCCGTTATCCATCAATGACTGAAAATGAAAAAAAAACAAATTATTGCATTGACTTTTGTATAATTTTGTTGCATTTTATTTTAGCGTAGAATTAAAAAATGGACAAAGTAGCGTTCAACAAAGCCATCACTCTCGGTATGGGATATGGATAGTGTTAGTGTAGGACTGTAGGCTTAGCTCACCCAATTCTATCAAAGATTTGTTGAATGTCAGACCACTTTAAGAAAGCTATCTAGCCACTACCCTAATCCAAATAGCCGTTAGGTTAAGCTTCTCATCAAGCCTAAACATTGACCTACGATGCTTAGGTTTTTATTTCCACAACTTAATAATTATATATGAAATGACACCTCGAAGTAGATACATGGCTTTGTTTCGTAGCCAAGTCATGAGATTAAAAACAAAGCAAAATGCAGTGAAAATATATTTAAATAGTTTTTATTTTTAAAAATCATTTTATATAGCAAAACTTAAATTTTCTTAAAATGCAACATCGAATTTTAACATATATTTTATCAGTTATGACCACATCTTTTGAGAGGATAGGCAGCGACCTCCAGGCTCCTGCTCCAAGAATGCGGCCATGGATTCGAGTCCTCTGAACCCTAATCCCCTCCCCCCTTGTAAACCCGGTTGAGCTGGTTTAACTTGATATATAGATGACTTCAAAATTTTGGTGCGTGACATACAAGTATCTGTTTAAGCTAATATCGAGTCGTTTTGGTTAGTCCTATCCATTTATCAATTAATTGATCAGTAAAATACTTTTACCAAATTACAAATTGTGGGGTTATTTACCAGTGATTATTCCGTTAAAAGAAAACAAAAGATAAAGTATTTATCTGCTTTTTAATTGCATATTGGTGGTCCGTATTTTTTCCCCATATGACCTTTAGCCCTTCTCGGACAAAATCATCCCTTATATTACTTGAAAATTTATTTATTTTAAAAAAACCATATCTCAAGAGTAGTATAAAGTCGGCACATGAAACCTTACTGAATAATTCATATCATTACACTTGCTTGTCAAAAACTGCCCGAGGTTCCTGGTATTTAGTATTGTGTTTTAAAATTATTTTTGAAAAAATTTTATTTAAAAAAATTATAGTATTTTTAAATTATTTTTATATATTTATGTCAAAAATAATTTTCAAAAATAAAAAATATATAATTTTTATATATTTTTAAATAAAAAACACTATAAAAAAACAATCTCAAACGGATTGAAAAATAAGCACTAATACTCTTAACTTGCGAGCAAAAACAAGGTTAGCCACCACGGCAGATAACAGGGAAAGACCACAGCATTCGTTCACGTTTTCTGCTGTCGTCTTTTTCAATTAACTTATTCTAATCTCCCTTCTAATCACGTGCATGCTTCGTTTACCTTAATTTTTTAAGTGAATGATTATCCCTTTTTTTTGTCTTATGAAGTTAATTAACAAGTATTAATCATGTTCCGTCATAAAGTGTTTGCGTTTCATATATTTAAAGGGCAACGGTTTAGCCACTCGAGGCATTGACGTGTTGCCCGAGTGATCATCGTATCAAGATGATTATTGTAATTATTTCCTTTATATTTACCAATTCTTTGGACAATATAAATAATTATTAGAAGTATTATTGAGGTTGTTTTTTCAAATGATTTTTAGAAATATATTTAAATGGTATTTTTTTTATTTGTTTAAAAATTATTTTTAATATTAGCACAAGAAAATAATTTAAATATACTAAAATTTTTTAATTTAAATTAAAAAATAAAAATAAAAATAAAACTATTTTTTTTCTTTCTAAAACACTCGTGAGCATGCATCCTAATCCACGTTTAATACTCCGTCGTGTAAAATGGATAGCCATTCAATTATGATAACAAAACAGATAATCTAGATTCCATCATCAAGTTAGGTCGCCGTCTACTTTTCACCTATCTATCTATCTATCTATCTATATATATATATATATATATATATATATAATACTACACATGTCACGTAATTGAACCGAGAACGAGTTGCAAGGACAGAGAGCATAAATCGCCATGGATGACTGAATATAATATTCTATGCCGTTGGCTGTAATTTGCAGGATGGGCGGGACAGTGACCAGACAGGCAATTCCCTGATTTAAATAAAGAACGCGCCGGGAAAGAGGAACATCTCCTGCATGCTACCATCCTCAACAGGGACCTCGCACCAGAAAAATGAATTTTAGCAAGAAATTTAGCTTTGCTAATGGCCCTACTGGTCGCCTAAACAAGCGGATCATGTTGATCCAAGCTCCTTTATTTTGATCAACTACTTGGCTATGAAGTTGCTCACGTATTAAATCTTTGGTTAAGCAGTTTTTTCAATACAACCACCGCTAAATACAAATAATTATTTAGTATATTTTCTGCTGCCTCTCGTGTGATAATGTGTGCGCTTTTTGACGGTTCTTCATGTATTTGTACACTTGTATGTGTATGTGTTTGTGTCTATATATATATATAATTATACAACGGGCATGGATTATATATATATATATATATATATAGAGAGAGAGAGAGAGAGAGAGAGAGAGAGAATGGTGTTTAAAGAAAACAAAGTTGAAAAGGGAGTGAATAATTTTATTTGTAAAAAATAAATTATTATTAAGTTCTATGACATTTTTTTAAGATCAGTAAGTTTACTTTCCCAAGGTTTTTTAATAACTAAATATTTCACTATATTATTATAATAAGTTAATACTTGTTTCATAATGAAAAATATTTTTTTTTCAGAAGATTAATTGTGAAATTTCGCTTATTGATTGTATATATATTTATTTATTTTCGGTTTATTAAGACTCTCGACGGACTTTGATTTTCGTAATGAGACGTGGCTCTTCACCAATACATGATAATTAAATAGTTTATATTATTTTATTAAAAAGAAATGGGGTAAACAACAGCAAGACAACATTTATTTATTTATATATATATAATGAGCATTTACTTTTATGAAAAGTAAACTTGTTGAAAAGCCAGTTTCCACGCGGTTTTACATGACACCAGGACTGGCCAGAGGTGTAGCGGCACCACCTGCCACCAAGCTGCGAGCCTATGACGAGACATATTTATGACGTAAGATGTTTATTTTAGTTCGTAATTAGGACATTAAACTAAAGAATAATTTATCTTGATGTTTAAATTAATAATTCTTTATATTTTAAAATTATTTTAATATATTTTTTCTTGTATCTTCATGAATGCATGCTTCATCGATGTTTTGGTGTTGCTGTAGCTTTTATTCTTGTTCGTGATCGTGTTTTAAAAATATTATTTATTTTTTTTATTTAAATTTTTTTAAAAAAATATTTTTAAATATTTTTTTATACCAATATCAAAAATATTTTTAAAAAATAAAAAAATTATAATTTTAATATATTTATAAACAAAAAATATATTAAAAAATAAACTCAAGTTATTTTTTTCAATAACATGCATGCTAAAGTGCTTTACAACCATATTGAGCCGATAAGAGATTTACGGGCTAAGTATATGGATTATAGGGTTTGGCATGTGATTACCGAAAACGTGTAAAACAAGATAGAAAGTCAACTTTATTGGATGTAACACGCTGTCCCTTGCAGCAGTATGGGTGGTTAAAACAGTGAGATTATAGTGTGATGCATGCAATTTGGTCGGTCACGAGTCCATGATTTATGAGAAAGCCTATTTAGGCGGATCAATTTGTCTAATTGAGCTTTGCATTTGTCTTTTAATTTGTTGCTATTCACAGATTGGACGCCGGATTAGACATCACCCGTCGACGCTATAATTTCTACATGGAAAAAGGTTGTGATTGACGTTTTTAATGTATAGTTGTAAGAGTTTTAATGTGTGTCTGGAAATGTAATTAATATTGTTTTTGATATTTTTAAAGATATTTTTTATTTAAAAATATATTAAAATAATATTTTTTTAATTTTTTAAAATATTAAAATATTTAATTTAAAATAAAAAATATTTTTTAAATACAATAACAAACAAGATCTTAGTCTAACACAATAGATTAATCCAATAACATGGTGATTTGTTGATCTACATGATATTTTATATTTTTAAACTAATTTCTTATTCACCCACGAGAGCATTAATTACTTTTTATATGCTTAAAAAATAAAATGATATGAATAGTCGATCATCTTCCCTTGAAATATGTTTTAATGCTTGTTTATATTGTCAATGATATAGGTGGATCCACTCACTCGTGGATGAACCTTGATTGACCAATAACTCAGTTCTTGGACAAGATTACTTGTCTATTCGGTAGTGTTGATTATTTTTAAAATTATTTTTATTTAAAAAATATTTTTAACAATAATAGATAATAAATATCTAAAAATATTAAAAAATATATTTTTTAAACACAATATCAAATACTCGTTACATCTCAAATAGGGTGGTGTTATAGCTATAATATTATAATTAAGTTAGTGAAGTCATGGTTTAAAGAAGAAGTTATTTTATTATTTATCGTATAGCTGTTGTTTATTTTACTTTATCGTATAGTTTTTTTTGCTGGAAAAGGACGGGGCTTCATGGGAGAACATGACGACACCTGCAAATATATTACCACGAGACATATCAGCAATGGTGGCGTAGTTAATGAAATTGACGTGTCATTTGAAAAATTAAGACAGCAAAAGTAGTTCTTTAGATTTTATGTAGCAGTTGACAAGGTGTTGTTCATAGGCTGACCATCCTCTCGTGGAGAGACCACGAGAAACCCTCACCCTCTGAATTTTATGGCTTCGATTAGAAGAGAAATCCTTATTTCCAACAGGAATCATAATGTAATGACTATAAAGAGTAATGGTCAAATTATGATCTCCCATTACCCACCCTTGTTGATTCTGTTCTTGTCGATACCAAGAAAATAAGAGGGTTCAAAGTTTGCCACTGACATCAGTTCTTTTTGTCATTATGTTTAAAATTATTATTTTTTAAAAAAAAATTATTTATTTAATATTTTACAATTATTTTTATATGTTGGTATTAAAAATAATTTAAAAAAAAACATTAAAAAAATTATTATTATTTTCTCATAATTTCTTGAAGGGTGGTTTAATTCGATTTTTGATGGGCACACTTGCTATTTTTCTTCAACAAATAAATAAAATAAATCAACATGAATAAACACCTTATGTTTTTAATTGATATAAAAGTGCTAAAAATAGCAAGTAGTGAATTGGTCAGGCAGTTGAAGAAATCTATTTTCTCTGCATTAAAGTTCAAGTTTTACTATGCATATCTATCACTCTTATGGTGCTTTCCTTGTTCTATAAACTTACAAGATGCTGAGTAGATTTGGAAATTAGTTTTAATGTGTGTAAATTGATCTGATATATCGATTATAAAAAAAAAAAGCTAAAAATAGAATAATATTTGTGTTTTTGCCCTGGTTGGTAAAGTTCAATTAGACCATCCCATGCTGGTTGAATGGAGCTACTTATTAGTTATTATTTGACACTATATTTTAAAAATATTTTTAAAATCAAGCATGAGATAATAAAAGTTTGTGCAAGTTTCAAATTTAAAAACTTTTCAATTGAAAAGATATATTAAAAAATAATATAAATTATATTTTAAAACTTAAATTATTAACCTAAACTTTTAAATAAAACAGTTTTGTAGTATAATATAATATACCCCTCTAGAGTTTCTAGAGAGATGAGTGAATTTAACCAAGAAAGAAAATAAATTAGAAAAAGGAAATATAAAAACAGCCTTCCAACCCTAAAATCTTAATTGATATCGAAACCCGATACCTGGTTTGACCCACAAAAGTTGAACTGATGTTATATTTGCGTTTTCTTCTCTGTTGTTTTTTTTCTTTCTTGGTTCCTTACCACGGTAGAAAAGTGGAGTGGACACCACCATGTCCATCACCTGGCAGGCAAAGTATCCCACTATGATCTTCTACCCTTCATGTTTCCCCTGTCCTTTTTCACTCATTTTCATCACCCCCTCTTCCTCTCTCTCTCTCTCCCTCCATGGCTTTGAAAAGTAAAAGCTGCTGAATTACAATCACACAGTAGATGCAGCTGGTGAGTAAGAGAGGTTTTTCCCTGTATTTTTAGATTCTAATCCCATAATTACGATAATAATTATGAGATTTATATAATTATTAATTTTAAACTTTGTTAAATTAATTAAAATACATATAAATTGATCCAAACAGATATATATATATATATATTATAAAAAATAAAAATAATTAAACTATAAACAAACTGAATCAGACATACACGGTAATCAAGAAAGCTGCTATATTCTGCTTCCTTGGTTCCTTCTTTTCTATTTTGTTCCTTAAAATATATTTCCCACCTGCATTTCAGGACATCAACTTACTATTACCAATAAATAAATCGCAAATGATTTGCAACGAATAAAAAGAAACCAAGAAGAGGCACAAAGCTCAAAGTTTCACAGTCCAATGCAGTTCTTTCGACCACACGCTCCTTCAACAGTTGGATAACATCACAAAACAATGCAGTGCTGCGGTTGGAAGGGAGAGGCAAAATAATCGACAAGTAAATTCATATTCGGAGCACAGCACGCTTTCTCTTCTTATTTGTAGCAGCTAAACATGAATTTAAATCCCTGATTTCTCTCTTTAACTGTCTTTTAATCCCTGTTAGATCACTCACCTGGTAAGTTCCATAACATTGAAATCAAACGATTAAGCCCACCAAGAATTTGAGAGCAAGTTTTAACGTTATTGGTCCCCCACAGTGCACACTTCTCATTCCATACAGCGACACGGGGCTAAATTTAATGGTTGCTGGTAGGTACCAAAGAGAATTCATTTGCAGGAGAGTTCCCCTTCTTTACGCCATAGAATAATAATGGTCCATAAAGTACTGGAACACTGATCAAATACATGGACAGGCACAGCAACACGGAGACTGCAGTATTAAATCAAACCACCAAGAAAAGGGAGAAGTTCAAAAGGTTGTCTTCGTGATGTCGTTTAAAAAAATGGAGACATATACTGTTCACCTTAGATGTCCTGAGTGCAGCACTCGAAACTTTATATGAAATAATGGTAATAGTTCCCCTCTCCACATCAGTCCGAGGACCCGATGGCACTTGGGAACTTTGAAGGCAATAAAAAGATGTGACAGCATAGCCAATATTTACAAGCAGGGTTCGTTTAGAAATCTTGATCATAAGAATGGGATTTGATTTGCAGGCTGATAAAGTGTTGAGATGAGGACATGGAATCCAGCTTTGTCCTAATTGTGAACCAGACAGTGATAAAACAGAATTCTTTTTGGGGCACCATGGATATAATCCCTGTAAGCACCGTCGATGATCTGTTTGTAAATGACACAGAAGCAGTGGTTGTGCCACAAAATGACCAAGATATCCCAAATCCATCACAAGAATCAGTGTCGGTCGACCGACAACAATTGAGAATGGCTCCCCCCACATCATCAATTTGGATACTTCTTACAGCCCCTGGCTTTCAGCGAAAACAATAGCAACTGGTTGCTATATGGTTGTTTGAGCTTTCGAATCAAATAATGAAAAGGACAAGGCGAGCCCACGAATTCACTAAATGACAATTCCAGGCTATTGCCTGCAGCTTTTTACGTCCATTTATTATTTAAGACAACCGAAATTGTACACAACAAAAGCTTTGGTGGAGGTTCTAAGGGTGTCATGCACTGCAATAAGAGAATGCATGAGCTAAATGTGATAGCTTAGCATAGTCCCCAAGAGAGGAGTGCTCATTTTCGGGCAGGTGCAATTGATTTCACTTGATAGGGACATTTCAAGGTTGGAAAGGAAAAATCAGGCTTTGATGTAACGATCAAAAAACTTGAATACAAACTTGTTCAAACTCGTAAATTTTCAAACCCCAGCAAAGACTTTTGAAAGCCTTCGGTGAAAAACATTTGAACTTTCCCTCTGGTATTTAGGAGCGTCCCCACTTGAACATTTACATCCAGAGTAGCTAGGGTTCGGTGATATGCTTTAAAGTTTGAGACGATAGCATAAAGATATAGGGTTATCATACAGTAAATATAAAAGAACGAGCTTACATTTTTTCATATTTTTGTTTTTATGTTTGGTTTTGGTCATGGCATTTCCGAGAATATTAATCTAGGCTGTTCTGGTGGCAGCTTGCTTGAAAGCAACAGTGGGAGCAATTCTGCAGCTCCTCCTCTTATGCTCAAGAACAAGCTGTTCAGCAAACCAATCAAGTTTCTCAGAATTGCTCTGCTCTCCAATCCTCTTACCACCAAACAGTACAGATTCTACATTTTTCTGCTTCAACATTTCCTCTGCTATCCCAATCATCATCTTTACATTGTGAGGACTAGGATCCGTGTCCGCATTAGGTCCACATCTTCTTCCTAAACTGGACCCATCATTTGCCTGTCACGATATGATTAGGAGAATTATTTAGACAAATCATATTTAATAACACTGAATGGTAATAAAGGGGTCGGACAAAAGGTGTCAGATAATTTAATCCAGAGAATTGTAATTAAATCATTGCTATTTTAATCCCTCTACTATAAGAAATCACTGGACCTTGTGAATTACCCAAACCACCACCACCACCCCCAAAAAAGAATGGCCCCTCAAAAAATTAAGGCCTGTACAGCTAAGGACATCCGAATGCTCATTTTATATTCTATGTATGCTCTAGTTCAGTCCATTTAAAAATAACTATCCGCTAGGAAGATGCAATTGGAATGGTAACTAACAAGTAAAGATGGGAAATAAATTGGCTTTGGTGTGCAGTCCGTAGATACTCTGACGATTAAATTTCAAAAAAGAAGAAGAAAGTAGCCTGACTTGCATCCACATTCTCTATTATCTACTCTGTATCCACTTTATATATCAAAAATTAAATACATGGGGTGCCTAATAATTCTGCCACCTTCAAATTTATGCTCCAAAAATGAAAAACAGACAGGCTACCCTTTACGCATGCTAACAGAAGTAAAGGTCCCTCATTCCTTTCCACAGACACACAGACCATGTCCTTTCATCGGACAGCAAATAATGCATTGCTATAAGTGACGCTCATTGTATACCACCCACTCTTCTCTGTGCACGAAATTGTTTTCAGGATAATGCTATTAAAATTAAGACACTCCACATTAGAAGATGCGGGTTAGCTACACTACAGGGGAACCATGGTAACTTCAAAGTTAAACCAGATTTCCAGAACCCGAAATCCAAGTCTCGAGCCATACCGAAACCCAGCGTTTGGCAACAGAAAACAAGAAGGCAAACACACCCAGCATGTGCAAACCCAACACGGACCAAGTCACCAGCACAGGCACCCATATGCTCACATGAGCCATTGGAGGACTTGAATTTATGGTTTCCCGGGTAACCCATACCACATTGTCGGCTAAACAGAAGCCACCACGGACCCCGTTAACCCACTTGCAAACACAACACTCAATTGTTTTAACCCAAACCCAGGTAAATATGCACTAAAATTGTATATGGGTGTAAAAGACACAGCTACGTTAACCATTCCAGCCTGGCCACAACTATCTTGTACATCAAAACCAAGAAACGAAAAACCATGTCCAAGTTTCGTGGTACGATTAAAGATAAGAGATACCATACCTGAATTCTTACATAGTTACTGCTTCTACATTGGCCAAACGCCATGGCCACTGCCTGGTCCACTGAATCAGCCGAACCATCACCTGAAATTCGAGCCATCGGTCGAGCCCACTGCTTGGCCCTCCAATTCTTAACCTGCTCATAATCATAGCTAGCCTCAAGAATTTGACCAGTCCCTAATGATAGAACCAACAAATCCTCGACTCCTCTAACAAACGGAAATTCCTGCTTGTTATGCAGCACATGAGTTATAGCTGCCGCGGTCGGGTTGCTCATGGCTAAACCACCATCAACTGCCAAACATCTGGTCTGACCATCAACGGACCGCATTAAAACAGGGTCAAACAAACCTGGTTCAGCTGATGTAGCCCGACAAACCTCCCACAGCCGGAAATCGAAACTATCTGTTTCCAAGGCATCCGCTCTAGAAAACAAAAACGGCGCCGTACTGGAAAGATCATAACAAGGGACCAAAACCGGTTTTAAAGTATCTTTCAAAGTCAAATTCCGGCCCTTCTCAGTGAAAGTCTCTTTCATGGCTTTCTCTAAACCGGCTGTGGCAGCGGTAGACCCGGTTGAGCTCCCTTTGAAAAACCGCTTTAAAAACCCACCATTTATGTTACCAGAAGTGAGAAATTTCTTGCCCTGATCAGCTAAAAATCTCCAAGTCTCCTCGGCTTTCATAATCGGGCGCTTATGATCTTTGGTGCCAAAAAGCATGGCCGTGAAGATTCCACCAATTCCAGTTCCGGCTGCCACATCAAAATAATCAGCAACTCTGGCGTCAGGATTACCTGATTTCACTTTCAAAGCGTTTTCAAGATAAGCCAATGCTTTCCCTGAAATAATCCCTTTTAAACTGCCACCACCATCAATAGACAAGATGCAAATTTTGCCTCGTTGATTCTTGATTGCTGACAGCCCGTTGCTGTTGTTTTCTGTGAGAACTGAAGGATTCTGTGACTCGGGCTTTGCTTCAATTGTTGCAGGAGAGATCTGTTTAGGAACCCAGAGTTTCTGATCATCATAGCCGAAAAGAAACTTGCTTTCAAGAATTGAAAAGATTTCGTAGCTGAGTTTGTCGGTGTCGATGCTGGGTTCTTGCATTTCTGAAGATTGATTGTACTCCATAAGAAAGAGAGGAGATAAAATGTAAGTTGTGAAATTTCTTCTGATGGAGTGAACGTCTTTCTTGCTTGTTTCTTAAATGGAAGAATTTATTTTTGAACAATAATAAATTCTTTTTTTGATGCCAAGGCTACACACACTCTGCTGCAGCTTCTTTTTATCTTAATATGGCTATACAAAGAGTGTATCGACGCCTAGATGAGTTTGCAGCAAAATTTGATCTCGTTGTCGATCGAATAATGTAAAACTTGTTGAATCTAAGACAATAAGCTTTACAAGAATCTTCCAAAAGAACAAGGAAGTGTGAAAAGAAGGCTCAACCAACCGATCCCTTCAAAGCAGCACCCCGCATGTTGTATTTTGGCGATCTTTCTTGATCAAGAAACTCAAAAGACTTCTCCTCTTTTTTGTGACTAAAACCAGACATTCACTTCAGTTCAACCTTGTAACCAATCATTCTTTACAAGAAAAGAAGTAAAAAAACAAAAAGAAAGCAAAAGAAACAAGAAACTCTCTCTCTTCCAAGGGAAAATTAAAAATACACCTTTTGCCCAATCCCCAGCTCTCTCTATCACTCTTTCTCCTTTCCCTCTCCTTGTGTATCTTTTATCAGAGCACGCTAAAGCTGGAAGGAGTACAAGTATGGGTAGCTAGATTGATGCTTACAAAGATTAGCTAGCCAGCCAGCCAGCCAGCAAAAAACCAAATAAACAAACAACTAGCTAGCTAACACGAAAAACAAAACACAAAAGAAGCCAAAGAGAGGTGTTGGTGTTTATAGGAAGTGGAGGCAAGAACACAGCGATTGCAGGGCATGTCGGTTTTGAAACCCCTATAACATTTTTCAATTCGGTCACTCCTCTCCCCTCTCTCTATCATGGTCTTTATAGTACGTAGCCACCTCACCTACATGGATAGGCAAGGCTTCTGCTATTTTAATTTCGTTGACCCGTTTTGATTCCTTTCTTTATCCTGTCATATTTTACTCCTCCCGATGGTTTCTCTTTTCAACAAGACACCGATGTGAAGAAATTAGCCGCCCTGGTCGTCAAGCGTAAATTCTTCGTATTAATTTGATTCAGATCTCACCTCAGATAAAGTGTAAATTCTCATCATTATTATGTTTATTATTGGGAATTAAGTTTCTTTAATTGCATTGGAGAATGAAATTAGATATCCTTTCACGTCGGAGTTTTAATGTTTTTAAAATATATATTGTAATGTTCTCCAATGTTTTCATGGTTTTAATATAAGATATCAAAAACAGTAATAATAAATTGTATTTTGTGAATGAAAAAATCAGTTTTGTACACTGGTGCATGAAAAAAAAATCGGAGATGAGTAACCCACTTAGTAAATATATTTTGTGGGTTAAAGTAAATAGAAAAGATCTTGATTGTCTTGATTCTTATAAAAAAATATTTATTTTAATTTGAACTCGAGATTTATTATATAGATGATACAATTTCTCGTGAGAAATATCCGTGTTAAATCCACAGTAGTTAGCAGGTTGATCTATGAAATTCAAGTGTCTAAAAGTAACATTTTGTTGTGCAGAAGTTGACCCAGCAATACAAGGAAGTAATATCTTTTTCCAGATAGGTTCTCCATGAGGCATGACAGCCGGAGCTGAAACAAAGAAGAGGGAGCGGAGCATCTGACGGCTGTACTTGAAGGCTGGAACATTGCTTGTTCTTGATTCAAGGATCTAGATTTTGTTTACACTGTTTTCCCGTGATCAACGGTCAAATGGATGACCAACTAAGACCGCTGCCTTGTACTTTTTTTCTTTCTTTTCTTTTTACTAACCCCCCCCCCCCCACCCTAATTGTCCTTACACACGTGGGGTAGGGGCCGCTCGTCGGCGAAAGAATGGTGGAGCCGCAGCAGCGCTGGTTGTGGTGGCCCTCATTTTTCTCGCTAAGCTAACCCCGTATTTATAAAGTATGCTCGCTTCTATACGATATAGGATATACATTCGCGAAAAAGAAATGTTTTTATGTGAGCTGTTACTTTCGTTACTAGGTAAATAAAATGTTTTATTATATGGTCTGGAGTAATTGCGATGCTTAGATTAATTCGGTCCAGAATGGGCGCCATCAGGTCTACGCGGTGACGGCAAATGCAGGTCACTGTTAGGTTACTGCCAGGGTATAGATTAAGGTAATGGTGAGCAGTAGCTGTGGCATTGTCAACATGTGAAAATAGCAAATTTGAGGAGTTAGTCAATTTGTGCATATATTGTAAAAGTCTTTTTTTTAAAAAAATATTTTTTTTTGATTTTTAATTTTTAATTATATTTTTTAAAATCATTTTAATATGTTTATGTTAAAAATAATTTTTTAAAAATAAAAAATATCATTTTAATAATTTTATTAGCAGAAAATACTTTGAAAAGGGTACGGTAGCAAAGCAGATTTCAGCACCATGTTAACCGCCGGAAAAATGGATATTTCATATAGCCCAGCGTCCGACACTGCTGAGAAAAAAACAAAGTATAGATGGAATAATATTAGAAACCCTAAGGACAACCATCTCAAAGACTTGACTAAAGTTAATTAACTATAAACTATTATTAATTTTAATAGTGTTGTACTTTGTCTTTCTTTTTATTTTTTTATTATGTTATGGTATATTTTATAACACCGATCATAAATTTAATGAGTTGAGCAGGTTAATTTTGTTTTTTAATTTTAAATTGATATTGAATTAGAACTCGTAATTTATGTTTATTTATTTTTTAATCTTTGATTCAGTTATTTTTTTCAATTTCATTTGCAATATTAATTGGTTTTTGATTAAATTTCATGATTTGTTTTGTTTATGTTTTTCATTATGTTGTTTTGACCTTGTAATGTAAAATGAGTGTTCGGCAAGTTAATCAAAACTGGCCCAGGTCATTTTTTATATGTTTCTTGATTGAGTTTTTATTTTTTTTAACATTAAGTTTGTTTATATTTAAAAATAATTCTTAATTGAGCTTCATAATCTTTCTTGATTGAACTTCATAATCTTTTTTGATCTTTTCTTGATTGAGTTTTTTTTTAAAAAAAAATAGCACCAAGCCAGTTAATAATTGAGCTTCATGGTCTATTTTGATTTGTTTTCTACATGGATGTTTTAGTTTCACGGTCAAATTCACAAGTTATTGTATTTTAACTCTAGTTAAATAGGTTATTTTTTTCTTTGAAATATTATCTCTATCTCGAGATCCGAGTAACAAGTCCTTTGATACTGAACTTTTTTATCAGGCTGTCTCTAGTCTAGGTTGCGGGGGCTGACATGTTAACACAATTAAATCAATTTTTTTTTCAAGTTATTCTCTCGATCTTATTGTGTTTGAATGAGAATTAAGTTTTATGATCTGTTTTGGTTTTCTTTTTATTATGTTACTTCAACCCAATGATTTAGAAACAATGGCTAACACATTAATTCAAGTTGACTTGACTCATTTCCATGTCATTTTTTAATATATATTTTTTTAAAATTCATCGTTTGACTCGTACCTATTTTAGGCTATCCCAGTCTCACATGATTGGTAAACTAACTCGAGTTAAATAATGTTATCCCCCCACTCCCCAACAATAAGCCTAAGTCTTAAGTTTGATAATCTGAATCGAGTTATTTTTTTTAATATTATCACTCAATATTAGGTTAATCAAGGATTGAAATTCATAAACTGTTTAAAATTTTGTTTCTACAGGATTATCTCAATTTCATAAATTGGGTCACATGCTTTTAAGGTTGTTTTTTTTTTTTAAAAAAAATCAATTGATTTTGTTAACTTCATCATCTAACATTGTGTTATTTGAGATATAATTTATTTTAATTTGTTTCCCGAAACTATCATAGTCTTGTAACTTGAGTCGTGGACTTGACATGTTAACAAAATTTAATGTAAGTCAAATTAATAGTTGTATTAATATTAAAAAATATATCATTTTTGATAATTATCCTTGAATCTACAAAGTTAATTTAATTATATCAAATTAACCTTCATGCAATTTAAATTCTATTCTCATTTTTTTTATCAATATTCAAATATATTTTTTAAAACAACAAAAAAAAACCCAACCATCTTCTAGCCGTGCACCTAAGAGGCTAAGACTAATAGAAGCTGCACAGTTCCCAATGACGAATTCCTTGCGGCGATTTAATAAGCTTCCCAGGATTTTCTGTCTCCGGAAGCAAACAGCTTTTTCACGTAGCATTGTTATTGGATAATAAGAACGAATCAATAACCCACGTAGCTGGGACAAACTTACCCGCCATAATAGAAAAGGAAAAAAAAAAGAGATGCGAAAAACTTGTAGAATTATCTGGTTTTTGGTTTCAGAGACACTAGTCAATGCCCATGGCCTGTTCAAAAGCATGAAACCAGTTGAAATTGTCAAAAATTAGTCTGAAATCATCAGAAGCACGCCAACAACTCGTCCTGTTAGGGTTTTATAGACCAGACACACGTTACATTTCCATTTTCCATTTTGATGGCATCCCTGTGTTCCGTTCATGTCATTTGACTTCAAATTACCTTTTCCATGTTCCTTCACTGCTCAATGCCAATCAAAGCACATGTTCTGCGATTCAGGAGAGTCGCCTGAGACTTCTTGCTGTATCCCAGGTCAGGTAACCAATTTCACGTGGCTGGAGACAAGAACAGGTAAAACAAAATGCTGGCTCCGGGCAAGTTTTCTGGAACCCATCAATTCGTGGTGAGAAAAATGATGCTGGGGTTGGCATCGGATTGATGGAAGCACCTTTGTGCTATTCTGATCCACTAATCTATACAATTTCTCGATAACGCAATTGTTTGCCAAGTCAATAAGCATCATATCCTGTTGATTGTTTTGTAGATAATGAGGAAATATAGATTTTTAATAATGGTTTTGTAAATATAAATTTCCCACTTGCTCAATTATACACTACCTTGTTGGCAATAATCATGAAGCCGTCCACTAAAAATTCCCACTTGAATCTAAATTTCTCCAGATTTAACAAGCTCCCATTGCTCCAATTCCCCCCCCATCCAATCCAATTATATAGAAAAGAAACTCCCTCTACCCACGAAAATCAAGAGGGTCTCTTTCGTTATCTCTCTAAAGTTGTTTTCTTAGTTGTTATTTTTCACTTTCATGACTTTGACAATGCAATGGACTCGAAAAGAGCTGCTGTACTAGGAAAATTATCGGCACTAACATCGGCATCTTCATCCACTTTTCCACTCATTGTAAGATACTAATCCACGGGACTAGAGAATTTCTTGTGAAGCTTTACTTAGTCCATTAATCACGGTGAAAATTACGTTAAGGTTTACTTTTAGTGCCGTTTATTTTTGTGTTTTAAAAAATATTTTAAAAAAATTTAAAAAGATTCGATGTATTTCGATGTGATAGTATTCAAAATAAATTTTAAAATATAAAACATTTTAGAAAACACAATCCATTGCAAAAAAACATGTAAACTTATTGCAAAGCTTTCATTCGAATCACACGTAACAAAGAAAATAATTATTGGAGAATTTTTTATTGGATGTCTTTAACGTCTGATAGGCTCAAAAGTCATTCCCATACTTAATAAATTATTTTTTCATCAACCCACTTGTATATATTTTTCTCGAACGATCTTCACCAGTTTTTTTATAAAAAAAACCCAGAAGAATCATCACATAACCCAGACAAAAGCATAGTAATAGATGCACGTGTATAAACAGTGTTAAATGCGATTCGGACATTTCTGGGAAGCAGGAGATGGGCTCGCAGTGGCCGGATTCTTACAGGGGGCTGCAAACGCAACCCGTCGAAACAAGCAAGAACCTCCTCGGCTTCTGTCCAATGATTTCCCATACCTCTCCATAAAACTGCAGTCTTTTTCACGTTTATCTCTTAACCCATTCCCCTACTCACCTTCCCGTGTCACTATCCAGCCTGCTGGCTATGACGAGTCGACTCTGTGTCTACTGGATCCTATGCATATTAATTTCTGGTGTGCAAATTAGGTCTTTGAATAATGGGCCTGTCCAATACGTAACTTGACTTTAGAATAGCTCATGTTGACTGTTGACTATCCCATTTTCATCCATGGAATCAAACCGCTGATAACTCATGGCTAGGTAAATAGTGCAGAAAAAAAGGAGAGAACGTTTCGATGTAGCCTAACAAACCTTGTTGCCATGAAGCTCCTTTACAGGTTCGTGGGCCAAAAAAAGAATCAGTCTAAGTGGCAGTAACTGAGGCAGACTAAATTTGTTGCTGAATAATGGGCCTTAACAGCATGACTTGTGGTCTTGTCCAAGCCCATTTACGAGCTCCTTTCTTTCTTGAATTAGTGTGGGAGAACAATGTACGTTCTTGTAAAGAGGATACCGGAGCCGCAAGGCACACTGGGTGAGTTGCATTCCTGCACTCAGCTCAGTGTTTTGTTGCTCAATTATTTGACAAATCCATGTATCTTCTTTCTAACATGGTCCACTTCCAAGATATATGGAGGGAGCTTGCATTCATGGTTCATTCGTTTCCATACATCTTCTTTTCCCTGTCACAGCGCATGCCTTCGTCTTATTCTTTGTACTCCGAAGGACACAAAAATGTCACAGTAATTCCATCACTTGCTAGAAGGCAACAAAAGAACACTACAATTTGTTAACTATTGCTGTATAAAATAGAAACAAATGAAAATACCGTTTTCAAGGTGTTTATTTATCTCCTGTGGAGACAACATTTTCAGGATATAATTAATTGCTCTAACTTCTGAAAAAGATAAAAAAAAAAAAAAACCCATTAGTTTTGAAGTTGTGGATTTACGAAGTAACTCCCTTCTCTTAACTAGTCCTTCCTCTGATTCTTTTTCAAACTTTTCTTTCAATTGATGTCAGTGATGCACAGATTTAAGCATCAGTTTCTTTTCTTCCAAACATGGTCATCTTTCTCTTGCCTGCAAATGGCAGCAATCTATCCAGTTGAATTGCTGATGAGGTAACTTAGACTCTGCGTATTCTATGAAGTGTAGAGATGGTCAGTAAATCTCTAGTTATCGTAGCTCCTAATTTAACAACAGATGAATAGATTCTGTGTGATGCGTGGTTCTTTTGCGCCAGTGAGAGATGGAGCGGGGTTTCATTTATGGCACCCTCCTCGGCTTCTCCGACTTCTTGAAGAAGAAACTGAAGAACCTCTCACCTTCTTCAAAAGCTACACGAACATCACAATCAACTGTTTTATTCATTCTCTAATTCTGCCACATCTTGAGCATTTATCAGCTTAAGCTCTCTTTTCCAGCAAATTAAAAATATCATTAGCTCAAAATGAAAAAAAATGTAGCCGGAACCAATTGGGTTGAGTGAATGGCGGGAAAGGAATAGAATCAGCTTCGCAGCAATGGCAGTTGCTCCAACACTAGTGCTCTCAACCATTGTTACAGATGCATTCTCTGCTGCCACAGGCATCGCTGTAAATTCCTAAAGGATATGGAAAGCAAAAGCACAAGCGAAACTCTAGGGTTTTCGAAAGGAATAACAACTAGGTTTTAGCTCATTTAGTACTAACTCATGTTCTGGATCAATGCACATTTTCGTTTTAAAACCTAGAGAACCAATTTTCCTGAACACTGACCCTTCAGTGTGGAACAGGGAGGCTACTGCATAACAATGCTCCACGGAATTCTCCCGCCGGAAATGACGTGGACAACGTATAACGGGAAGCGAGAGGACACTGATCAAAATGCTCTATCAAGAGCATTACATGCGTTTCTTGGGGTGGGCATCTTTTTAAGCGGGATAGTGATGGAACAAATCTCGCAGGAATTCTCAGCATTCCACCCTTAACAAAGATGGCAGAAATCATTTCACTCCAAATATAAGTTGCCTTTCGCCTTTTCTCTCTTTATCATTCAAGCATAACTATGCAAACATACTTTTCCTCCCGTTTTGGGTTGCCGCAACCTAACGGCTGTTTTAGTGGGCTTCAAACGCCAGTGACCCATTCTTATGAAATTGTATATGGTTTTGACTTAACATACAATTGAACAGTTTTCCTAGGGTGACACTGATAGGAAAAAACAACAGAACAGTTTTCTTAGGGTGACACTGATAGGAAAAAACATTAGAATATAATTTTTTATATAAAAAAACAATTTTTGAAGCTCTCCTAAACACCGCTCCTTGGATTGTCCCATTTCTACCAGCAGTTCTGCACTGTTCAGTCCTATCAGACAGTTTAAAAAAGTCGACAAAAAAATGATATTATGCAAACATGCTACTACATCAACATCCTGATCTTAGCGTACAGAACCAGTGAGACTAAAACAAATCACCACAAAACCAAATCGATTTGAAAATCATGAATTTAATTTAATTTATTTCACAGGCGTTTTACTCAAGAAAATTATTGCATGGAGGAACATAATCAGTTAGTCATAAACATATTAGACAGCTGAATACAAGCATTCTCACCAAGCTGGAATTCCTACCTTTAAGTTTAAGAAGTACACGCAAAATACAGTATTTGAACATATCTAGCCTCGTACAACGAGGATCCTAGTTTTTCACTGTTGTCACATGCTTCAAAAGCATCTGTACAACATCATGGGAGATCCTTGAGGCTTGTGTCTTTAGGTGACCTATCTTTGCCTCAGTTTCTCGCTCCAATCGCTTCACATTAGCACCAGAGTCCCCGCTGCTCTGTATGATGTTCACACGAGTAGGTTCAAGTCAGCTTTTGAATAATGCAACAATGTAACTCAAAGTAGCTAATGGCTTAATCCGAGTTTCACTTAAGTCTCAAATGATATGGGTAACAATGGCCAGATTTGGCCAAATCTGTAGAATGACTGGAAAGGAATTCAAGAAAATAAGAGAACCAGTACAGGATAAGCAATGCTGGAGAAGTATCATAAGATGCTATGAATGCGACATAGATTTATCTCTCTCTCACACACAAGTAGCAAAGGTGACTGGCAAATTACTTAATATTTCCATTTCCCCAGTCATAAGCTCGAGTTAGAATCGCTATAAAGATCGAAGTTAGCAGCTAATATTTGACATTGCAAGTGGATTTAACATGTTCTCATATGGATGGTTTAATAGGAGCCTTTCATATGTGTTCTAACCTCAGCAAGCTTCCTCTGAAATTCAGCTTCCATATGAGCACGAAATTCAGCAATTTCCTTGTCAGCCTCTTCTTTGGCTTGTTTCAGTCTAGCCATTTTTGCTGGACAAAAAGAAACGGAAGCATGTAAAAATCAAGATCTTCACCAATGTAGTGACTGCTTGCATCATAAATGCAATTAGCAAAGCGTGAAGTTTCTTCCAAGTAGTAAAACTTAAGTGTTACGATATCATAACTGAAAACAAAAAACATAAGCTTCTACTAAATTAAGTGGCAGCTCAAATTTTAAATTTTCCTTTGAACCATGTTATGCATATCTAAGTTGTGGTAGATCATATGAAACACACAAAATAAAAATAAAAATAAAAATGGAAGCCTGACTTCTCCTTGTTTGGTTGAAAGGCAAGAAAAGGAAAGGTAAGAAAGAAGAAAGACATGCCTTCCACCCAATTTTTAAAGGATTGAAAATATGATTCTAGATAGAGGAGTGGATCCCTCTCTTCCTTGATCAGGGATAAAATATGATTCTAGATAGAGGAGTGGATCCCTCTCTTCCTTGATCAGGGATATACTTCTTAAATGAAATGAGAACCTCATAATTTCCATTCCTCCCCCCTACTCATCTGTCATTCTCCCCTCTACCCACACAAATAGAATATGCAATCAAAGGGATGGCTAGTATATATAGAAAACAAGGGCAGTACTGCAATTATTAAAAGCATAGATGGAAGAAGTGATTACTATTTCTGGCCGTGTTGACAATATGCTGAGCTTCTTGCTCTGCAGCAAGCAAGAGTTGGATTCCATTCTGACCCCTGTTGGCCTCCATGCTTCCTGAAATATCCAATGTTATACTGAAATAAAAAGATCATGAATGGACCTACAATCAGCACCTGATGATGCTCCTTCCAGTAAATTATCAAATCAGCCTCTTCAAGTAACAAAATTTTTTTGACTTGCATTTAGACCCCATCAAAACAAGCAAAAACAGCAGACAAATACAAGGCTCGACAGGTAAAAAATAATACAAATCCACAATCATTTACAAAATAAGCTAATTGCTATGGATGACTTTTTTAAAAGCCAAAAGACGGCATTTTTCGTAGAAATCTATTCAGTGGTCAGAATTCTCGACAAGATCAATAATTACTTGCAAAATCTAACCATCCTGTAACTGTCATCTCTATAGATTGCACCCAATGCTCAGACTCCAAAATTCCCAGATTCCAATCACTACTACCCCTTCAGAACAAAATTCCTGTCTGATTCACAAATCTCGCTGATCTGATCCAGCACCTCCCCCCACCCTTGACAGTCAAGATCCACACAAATGACTGAATTCAATCTCAACTACAAAGAGTAAACTAGATGCACTAGCAACCACGCCTTCTCCAACCAACTCAAACAAACAAGACGATTAAACCCAATAAAAATTTTCACCTAAGAAACCATCTCAAAGGTTTAGATTTACCATTGAAGGTCCCTATTTTTTTACTATTCAAGAAAATGAGATCAAGAAAAATTTGGCGACCCATAAGAGTAAAAAAATCCAAGAAAATGGCGCATTGCGATCTGAGAATTTAGGCAGAGATGCAGCCAAAAAAGTAGCAGGAAATCTAGAAACATGAGGAAGTAATGAGAGAGAGAGAGAGAGAGAGAGGTACCTGCGGTATCGGCGCTTGCTGTGTTTCTTTCTGGTCAAGAGATTTTCTAAGAGTCGATGTGTTAGAAAGAAAACTAATTGGAGCCCAACAATTTATTTGGGTCCCTGATTATATTATCTCAGCCTGGATGGTGAAATTACAAATTTAGTCTTCTTTAGCCCGTTATTGACAGTTCGACACGATGATTTTTTTTTTATATAGTTTTTTTAGTTTCTTAATTTAATTATTAAAATGTGAGTTGACTTATAGAGTAATATAATTTTACAATTTAACATTTATCTCATCTATAAAACTAAATTAAAAAATTTTAAACTAGAAAAATTAGATATTAGATAAATTTTGCAAATTTACTAAATTTAACTTTAGAAATTAGCTTTGATCCAATTATTATAGTTTTTTTTTTAATATAGGAAAAATATTTATATATAAAATTATTATTATCATTATAATTATTATTATTATTATACAATGGTAACAAATACTAAAAACCAAAAACCCTTTAAAACAAAATAATTCATAGCATTTCTATTCCTGTGTGTATTTTTTATTTTCAATCACTCGACACATAATTATAATTCCAAAATAACAAGTTACATTAAATTTTAAAATATCATTAAATTGGATCTCAGTATTTGTTTTAGAAACATTTAGCTATGGCCTTGTCTTGTACCTGACATCATGTCCTCTTAAATTATCTATTTCATTTGATAATTTTTTTATTAAATAAAACCACGTCAAAGGACACTGCGAGTTTTTTATATTTATTTATTTTATTAAAAAATAATGTTTGTTGTATACTTATTAAAAATATACAATTGAATTAGATATGATAAGTATTTAAATAAATGAAAAACATCTTGATCTTGAGTTTTGTGAGATCACGCTGCAAGCTTCTTTATGAGATTTATTTACTGGAAACTTGTCGCGATGGAAATGATAATATTTTATTTTTTTATATAATTAAATTTTTTATTCATACTATTTATATCTCAATCTACTCAAGCTGATAGTGGGCCTGGACAAAGCCTTTTCTTAGATGAAAGTATTATTCTTATGTCAGAATATATCCCAATTTTCGGCCCGAGGCCGGGTCATTCGATGAAAATGAAAGGCCTAGAGAAGTAAAGGTGACTCTTGCCATTTATGGGCCGCTTAGAGTGGCCTGTAAACTATTTTTCATCCCATACCCAATTTGTTTCGGCCTTCATCAGCACGCCACCAATTTCACCGAGGAGATGTTGCAATGGTTGTCAAAATCGTGATTTTGAGACGATATAAAAGGGGTTTTGAAAACTCGGATCGTAAGATCGGATCGTAAAATCATAAAATTATACCTGAATTTTTCCGTACAAAACTCGTAAAATCACGGTTAAAATTGTGGAGGTAGAAAAATCGTAAAATCATAAGTAAAATATTTATGAATTCAATACAACATAATTATGACCATAAAATATCATTAATTAAGGTTCATACATGATTCAAAATAATTTAAAAATATATTACAAAACAATTATGTCCATAGAATTTCATTAGGAAAAACTAATAAATTTAAAATAAATATTTTGTTGGTGTGCTATATAAATTAAAATCAGTCTTATGACCATCATTTTTCTCGTTATTTTTAATCATTCATCAAAAACATTATTATTGAAAGGATTATCAGTATTAATACTGATATCAACACCGAAATTGGTACTAACTCCAACTCCAACAAATTATTTTGATATCGGGACATGAAAATAATTTAAAAATATAAAAAAATTAAAGTAAAATATAAAAAAAATAGTTTTTTTTTAAATTTTAAATATAAATTTTAAGAGTGATTTTGAGTTAATATTATATATATATATATATATATATATATATAGGCATGGCCTATGACGTGGGGGAGGGGGGTCAGGGCATGGCCTTGTTGATTTTCAAATTTTAAAAGGATCGTAAAATCGATTCGATCCGGTCAGATTTTACGATTCCATACAATTTTGACCAGGTTTGATTAAATTTGACCCAAAACGATTTTTTTCTTCGAGTTGACATGATTTATTAAGTTGACTCGTAAAATTATATGATTTTACGAGTCAACTCGTGATTTTGATAACCACGGAGCACAACAAATATATATTTTATTATTATTATTATTATTATTATTATATATTGGAATTGAAGGAAATTTCTCTAATCGATAAAACTAAATCGATCATCAATAGAGAACAAAATCTCATCCCCGCTGCACGATAACATCCCAGTACTCGGAGCTGTATTCTGTCAGCATCAGAATGCTTATCAATCCAAGCGAAGGGAGGCAGGAGAAAAGGCTCGGAGTCCGGGCTGAGGGAGGAAGCCTCTGACGGAAACTTGAAGATTTCTTAACATAAAAGGAGGTTTCATTTCTTCCCTTCTCAATCCCAGTTGAAGTTTCCAAACATACTATAAACTTTCTCCTTTCCTGTGAGTTTTGATTTTGCCGCGTTAAGCTGTTCTGTAAGATCTTTCTTCTCCTCTTCCCACCTTTGCCGATCTTCATCATATTTAGCTTTCAGTTCATTCTCATCAACCTGCCCATAAAAACAATTAACCACGATCTATATATATATATATAGAGAGAGAGAGAGATGAACGGTGTCTGAAATACATAAATGGGGGCATCTCATGCAATTTCAATCGACAATTGTAAGTTTAAGGAAATCTGGTGATTCTAAGAAATATACTACCAAAAAAACAAAGGTTATATAAGATAATAATATTAAATAATATTGAAATATTATTTAATAACTTAAATTTGGAAGAAAAATAATTATTTAATATGAGCCTGTTATTCTATTGATCCTGAGTTTAAATATTATTATTTTTATTTTATGAATAAAAATTAAATATAAGTTACGAGAATCATATGCAAGTTTAAAATAAAAAAAAAAATTATTAAAAAAATTATATTAGATAATAATATAAATTATATTCCGTAATCTTCTTTAATAATTTATATTTATAAATATTAAAATAATATCAAATAATAATATAAATTATATTTTAAAATTTTATTTAATACCTCATGATTATTTGAAGTTAAATAATTTAAGCTCTTGACCTTTTTACCAAGTTTGTCAATACCGTTCCGGTTGTCATTACGGTTTTTCTATTGGTATGGAACATTTCGGTTTCGAAGCATTTCGGTGTGCCGTTTCGGGGTTATACTATTCATATATATATATATATATGAAAAAAATTAAAATATTAATTTAACAAGCATAATTAAAATTTAAGATAAATTAACTTTAAATTATACAATACAAACACAAAATCAAACAAATATAATATCAAAATTAAAAAAAAATCACAAATTAATCAAAATAAAAAAGATTTTAAGGCCATAACGGCACATCCGGAACGGAACCGAGATATTCCGGTCGGAATTTTCGGAACGGACCAAAATTAAAATCGAGATGAAAACGACACCGTTTTGTCTCGGTTTTGTTAAATGAACGGAACGTTCCGGCCATTCCGGCCGGAACGGAATGGAATTGACAACCCTGCTTTTCACCACCAAAGGCCAAAAAACTTCAATATTAGGTCATAAAGATTTGTTATTTGACTGTACAAACCTCAGTTTTAGTATTAAACGTAATAAAAATAGAGGCAATGTTTAGGCTTAATTTCTTCCAAATGAATGAATTGATCTCAAAGGTTTGATTGTAAGAAGCAAGGTTGTCAATTCCGTTCCGTTCCGCTCGGAACGGCCGGAATGTTCCGTTAACAAAACCGGAAATTCCAGCCAAATTCCGGCTGGAACGTCCCGGTTCCGTTCCGGGTGTGTCGTTCCGGCCTTAAAATCTTCTTTATTTTGATTAATTTGTGATTTTTTTTCTAATTTTGATATTATATTTGTTTGATTTTTGTGTTTGTATTGTATAATTTAAAGTTAATTTATCTTAAATTTTAATTATGCTTGTTAAATTAATATTTTGATTTTTTTCACACACAGATATATATAATTAATTTTATATGAACAGTATAACCCTGAAACAGCATACCGAAATGTTCCAAAACCGAAATATTTTGTATTAATAGAAAAAACAAAATGATAGCCGGAATGGTATTGACAACCTTGATAAGAAGTGTTGAGTACATTCGTATGGTTTTCACAAAAATCTGAAAGACAATGCCCGAGGTGATTGAGTCCATTACCTTGTTCATGCTGCCAGCCTGATCATGATCTTGGCCGAGACGCTTCCTCTTTATTGAATCCCACATGCAAGAAAACAAAAATTTGTGGTTTGCACAGACAGCAATGGTAATTAACCCACCTGCAAAAAATGTGTCTAATGATATAGGATATCTTAAAAGTACTTGAATCAGAAGACCAGCATAAGCTACATAGCTCGTCCATATAGCAATGGTCCCCGAGCATCTTCTCTCCAAATGAGGGTAATTTGTAATGGGCTCTTCACATAATTTATTTGTGATAGAAACAACAACGTGGCATAGTTGCTTGCTAATTTCAATCAATTTGCGTGCGGTAGTGACTGGCAGACTGCTATTGCTACTGTGATCCCGAGTCAACAGAACAATCGCTGCTATCGAGAGTACTACCACCCCAGTGCAAGAAAAGATTTGTTGTAGAATGAGAAGAATTGCATAGAAAAGCAAAGCGCCGCCAAGAAGGATTGTTATCTCCATGGAAAGAACAACAGCCTCCCTGCAGACCTCAGGGGTTCTTAACCTAAACGGTGGCACCGCCATTGCAATTGGATCAATTGTTATGTCCTAAGGTGGTGACAAATGATCTTACTGTAGCATTGTTTTCTAATCTGACATAAAAATTGCAGCAGCATAGGAAATTAAAACCTATTCATCGCAGCCTATTCTCGGCATATAGTGTTCTGGCTCTAAACAGTTAGATCCTGACTCGAGAAGAAAACACTCTTGATTTGGTGGGGAGTCCTCCTATGATTAATCCAAGGACTACACCTGTTTAATTTGGCTATTAATACAGTATGAATTTACTAAATATATCAGATTAATTATAGTCAAACGATGTGGCAGGTTGCTACTTGGCAAGCTAATCCGTCCATGCAATACCAGGCATGGACCTTTAGGCATGCAAGCTAGCACAATTTTTGGCAAGAATGTCTTATTCAGTGCTATAATCTCTCACAACTAACAATAAAAATGTGCAGAGAGTTGAAAATTGTTCAAGAGGAAGTTTTTGCATGGAATTTTCAAAATGAAAAATAAAACAAGCACAGTGTTGGCATGGAGGAAAGAGATAGGGAAGAACAGAACAGGTATGATCACTGCATTTATCAGCTAAATAAAATAAAATGGAAACTTTAGATTTTCCTGTAACTTCCAACCAAAGTTATTAAACCTAGCCGGCCCATGAACCAACCCAAGATTTAGATTACAGGTTTGGTGAAAACATCATCGTTTAAATTTTTATTTTAACCAAGTTTTGATGCTCTTGCTCAGTTCCTCAAAATCTCATCACCGAAGTCCAAACACTTTAAACTCGTAAAATCGGACCGATCCAGTCTAATTTTACGAGTCAAACCGATTTTAAACGGGTTTAACCGAGTTTAACCGGATTCGAGTTTTCTTCCCGAGTTAACCTGTTTTCATAAGTTGACTGGTAAAATCGTATGATTTTGCGAGCCAACTCGCGTTTTTGGTTATCATGACTCTCACCCTTTGAAACCTGACTTGGCCTAGGTTTTGGGCCACTCACCCAACCAGGGTTAATAACACTGATTCCAAGCAGAAATTAACAATCTTTGACAAAGATCCTTGTTATCCATTTCATTTTTGTTATTTATTATTTTTAGAAGTGGGAGTTCAATGGAGGGTATCCTTTAAGTATATTGCCGAAATGTTATCCAACCAATACCTCAAAAGCCTGTTCACATTATATAAATTTGTTTTCTGGTTTACTTGTTTCCAAAATGAATAACAACGTGATACAAGAGAGCATTTAGATTATTGTCACGAAAGGAGCATCATTTTACTACAGATGCTGGAGTTAATTATGAAAAATTATCAATACTCCTTGAACAGGGCTAGGATTTCTTGGTCAGCTAGCTAGGTTTTCTTGGATAATTTAGGATCTATTATAAATGCATATCATGTAATCCCAGCTCTTATGCATATAATCACATTTCTTAAGCACGTTAAACTTTATGTTATTTCAATATTCATCTATAAATGTTGCTAGTTTTACACAACGGAAGGCAATTCCGTACAATTCATTGCTTGCAATTCAGTGTGAGTATATATACTATACGTATGGAAACAAAGACGGACTAGATTAATGAGAATCTGATGGATCGAAGAGCTGACTTTGAAATTTGAACTGAATGGATTGACAGATTATCTTGCAGAAACTCTTCTGCAAATGTCTGCATCACAACATAGAAGATGTATCAAAGATCTTAGAAACTGTACAGCAAAAACATATCAAGAAGTAGAGTGATGGTCCTTCGTGTCCTGTTTAATTGTTCACTTAAAAATTCTTAAAAAAAATCCAGTAAAAGTGACTTGGGTACCTTAATACCATCGAAGGTCATTTCACCGTGATATAGATACTTGTCACCATTAGCCATGCGAGCCACAACCTGCACAAACACACATCACATCCAGAAATTTTCAAGATATTTTGAAGTCTTTAGTTCACTGCAACTCATTATTTACAGGAAAAAAAGCTTGGAAGAAATGGCACAAATAGTTTTTTAAGTTTTCTCCTGTTGTTTTTCTGTTTCCGAGAAAAAGAGTTGCGGGTTTAGGATTACTCACTCTTGGTGAACCTTCAGGCAATCCAAATCGAAAAACAAGGTTTGCTCCAATTCCAAAATCTGTACCATCGGTCTCCTCATAGACAAATACAAGCTACAAGAAACGCAGCAAAGAACAAAAGACTTGGAATCAATGAGGCATTGGAGAAGAAGCAAACCTCTATCTTTAAAGTAACATGTGTCTTGGAGTTAATAATTATGATTGCACTTAGGTCCTTTTCCTTCTTTCCTTGGATTCTTGTATTATAATCTCCGCTTAACATTCACAACCAACAACTAACTATTTGATATTTTAATTTGTGATTCGTTGTTGTTAATGTTCCAACACATGAATAATAGGATTTTCAGTCCCAGTATTGCCATAATGTCAATTGAAATTTCGAAAGACAAAATAACTTGACATTTGACACAAACCAAGCCATGGTAATTTATCCAATCTTCCAGTTATGCAGAAATAATCTTATACTTTTTTTCTGTTCAACTTCTTTGTTAGTGTAATTCCTAACGAGTTTCAGATTAGACAAGCACAATGCAGTTTTCATCAAACCTTTTAGAAAATAATATAAATCATATTTTAGGGCTCATCTATAAGTTTAAAATTTTAGGTGGGATGGTTCTTTAATATGGTATCAGAGCCTTGTTGACCCAGCGGTCACGAGTTCGAATCTCACTGCCCCCATTCTATTTGATAAAAATGAAGCACAAGGTAATGTGAACCTGTGCAAGTTTCAAGTCTAAAAGGTCTTTCACTTGAGAAGGTGTGTTAGAGAATAATATAAATCATATTCTAGGACCTCATCTATAAACATAAGTTTTTAGATGAGATGGTTTTTTAACAAAACCGAGTTATAGAATACAAGAAGATAATCCAATTTCCAGGTGCTTTTAGCAGAAGCATATAGAAAATAAAATAGCTACCTTGTCTCTGAAAGCTTTCGCTGCCTCTTCAAATGTGGATAACAGCTCCAACGAGTGGTTTGTTGAAAAAAGCCACAGCTGAGTGAACAAATAGACATGTTAAATAATCATGAAGTTCTTGAAGTCAGGAAAATAGACTTAAGGACTTGCCTGTTTCATAGGAATGCCTAAAATACGTGAAGCATTGTCTACTGTAAAAGTGATCACCGAAGGAGCGTTGTTTGTGGATACAGAGTCAGATATTTCTAGTTTGGTGGATTGAAAGTTGTTTGTGGATACAAAGTTAGATATTTCAGATTTGGTGAATTGACCGTCTGCAGAAAAGAGTAGAATCAATCATTAAAGTCAAATAACTTGTACTACTTGGAATTTCTCTGAACTATTGACTCACAAATTGATGAAACTAACCAAAACCAACATGGCTACGATTTGCATCCTCCCATTTTAGCATGACTAAAGCAGGAGGTTTGATTTGTGGGTCAATGCGAAACAGCCTTGCAACATCAACACTATCAGTTTGATAGAAACTGATATCAGCATGCAGTTTGGAAGCAGCATCAAGTTCCTTGGTGTCTGAACCCTGTCATTTTTTTTAGGAAAGATTAAACATGTGAGCAGATGAGAAATATTTGCACTTCTCCACCATAAATATTTATCAAGTACAAGAATTCTAACTTCATATGGAATCGATCAATCTGGATGCGCAATAATTATGAGCTCCTGAAATTTTAATGACTGGTATGGTAGTGAGTTGGACAGCTTACATCATGAAAAAAGAAATTGAAATATATTATTCAATAGATGGAAATGAAAATATGATCCAGCAGGGACTAGATACCTCTAAAGTGTCAAGGAATCCCATTACGATCACATAATTTGTCGTCAGTATCCTTTTAGCCTCCTCTGTTGTTGATACAGTTTGAACAACCAGACCAGTTTTCTGCCTCATCCAAGTTGCAATAGCATCTCTACATGAAATAAATTTAAAATTAAAACAAAACAAGACTCTGTAATCAATAAAAAAAAACAACGAAATAGAACGTCCCCATTTTTCACATTTGTCAGAAATTAAAGAACCAAAGAGGCTAGCCAATAAAGCATTGATCAAGTAGTTAAACTGGCTCAAGCCAAAGGTTTCTGCAAATTGAAGTCGTAGACTTGAACCCTCCAAATATGCAAGAAAAGAAAAAAGGGATCTCACCTGGTCCTTTCACCATAATAGCAAGCCTTTTGAATTCCACCAGCAAATAAAAATAGAGAAGGATACCCCTGAATTTCATACTTCCTTGCCAACCCCATTTCTACTGTAGCTTCAACCTTTGCAAGCACGGCCTCACCTTTCAGTAGGGTAGCAGCAGCAGAGTATTCTGGTGCCAACTTACGACTCCAATAGCACCATGATGCATAAAACTCCACCATCACATACGGATTTGTAGCAATGAAATTACTGAAGTTCTTCTCTGTGAGCACCACCACATCCTTCTCATCAACCACTGGATTCTTTCGCCGAGAGTTAGTCCCTTGGTTCTCAGAAACCTCATAATAATAGACATCCTTGTAGGTGCTGCTTTCATAGATGAAGGTGTCTTCCTGGTGTTTAAAGAATGAAAGAACTTTTGGAAGAAGTGATGATGGGAGATGGGTGACAGGCGAAAACCATAGGATGGTGAAGATAAGAAGGATTGAAGTGAAGAGAAAGAGAGAGATTCTTGGAGCTCCTGACATTGTTGTTGAGAAATCCACGCAGAACGAAATGATGAGTATTGACGGGAGCAGGAAAGAGAAGGTGTTGACCCCAAAGTCTTCAGCTGCCGTCTTGACCGGTGTACTATTTCATGAATTGATTTTTTTTTTGTGGTGGAGTGACAGATTTATTAATAGTTTGATCGTTATTTCTAATGAAGAATAACATAACCACAACACAGAGTAACAAGTAATTTAGTCATAAAATTTAACGTAACACGTGGTAGATGATAAATTTGCAATAGATTAATAGTAATCTTTGAAAACTAGTTCTGTAAACATGAACAAAATACAGAGTAACAAGTAATTTACCAAATCGGCACAAAGGAATAGCTTTGACCGAAAAAAAGAATGTTATACGACTACTACCTTAACAGCCTGATCACAGCATGAATTTTCATATCTGGTTCACTTGATTTTCAACAATGATTTGCACCGTTTGCAATACATCTGATGGTCTCTTTAATGGCAATCTGATACATTTTTCCCTTAATAATGCTTTCAGCATTGGACCATTCTATAGCCTCATTCCATTCCTTGAAAATTTCTTTGAGAAGGGTTGTGGATATTTCCTCCCTTATTGTTCCCTCTAAAGCATTTGCTTCGAAAGATTTACTCTCGGCCCTGGCATCCTGACATTAGGTCATCTCAGATTCAACAGTAGACCCCAAGTCAATCAATGCCTTCTGAAGACAAGATTTCTCGGATCCGATCTTCGACCTCATCACCCTGCATTTTTACCTCCCACTCACGGACCATTTCCTTCAAAGTATGTTCATTCATGCCTTCTCTTACCCGGACCACAGTGTCATAACTGTTTAACTCAGAGCAGCATCCATGTATGAAGCCTTCCAAAAGAGTGATATAAGTGGAGCAAATTTCCTATTTTTGCAGTAAAATCTCGGATCCTTTGTCTTGAGCTAACGGGGTCTTCTTCTCTCACCGAAAATGAAAACCCTTTTTCCTTGATAATTTATCGTTTATGTAATCTAAGCTCGTCGCCCTTTCTATTGATAGCTGATTCGTGACTCTTCGTCTCATCTTAGCAACGTAGTGGATTTTAGAGTCCTCGTATTTTTTCTTTATTGTTTCCAAATGGATAGCCAGCCAATGGCTGCAAACAAGGCTGAAGTTAAAGCATTTCATGGATGCATCCAATCACAGTGCCGAACATCATGGGCCTGTTGGATGCAATGTGACAACAAGCCAAACCTTAATCAACTTCCTGTAGCAGCCCAATTTAGCTCGTCAAAACCTTAAAATCATAGCTATGAATAATTGGTTTTCAAAGCATTTTATTTATGAAAATCTACTTTTCATTTATTTTTAAAACCATGAAAACTGATGTCGCTGACCAATGAATAAAAAAAAGATTCAATAAGATTGCTCTTTTTCAAATCATTCCCAAATTCAGTCTACAGCTATATATATATAGACTTCAAAGATCACAAGAAAATACAGATTTGAGAGAAATGTCCCTTTCCTTTATTAATTCCATCACCTACCATATTTAAAATCACAGGTTGCCCATTGGCCGGTACATGTGATGATCCATGACGCACCACCGGCTAAAATATTTTCATATTTTATTTTATTTTTTATTATGAGGATGTTTAGATAAATTTTCGTACATCTCAACAAATTTTACAAGTGTTAAAATTAATAATCATATAATATTGCAATAATTATTATATTAATAATTGCATATCTCAAACTGAAATCTGAAATAACAAGCACTAAAACTCCAAGTTACAAACTTGTACCAATGACATACTATATTCTTAAATATTACCGCATTAAATTATCTGAAAGAAGATTTTTCATCCTAGTAACAAATAGCATTTCAAGCGCCACCATCAGTTCGCAGCAGCGCGAGCCACATCCCCGTCCTTCTTATACCGTTCAGCACGGTTTTGGAGCCACTCCACCATATCCCCAAACACCAAATTCACATTCTTCTCGGGCTCACCGACCAGCTGGTGCCACATCCCAGGATAGATTTTCAATGTCTTATCAGCACTAGCAGCGCGTTCATACAGCTCCTTGGCGCTCGCAGGGTCGCACACCACGTCATCACCACCATGCACAACAAGCAAAGGCACATCCACCTCCTCGAACCTACCTTGAAGTTCCGTACACACTCTCATAAGCTCGTATGCCGTAGCCGTGCGTGGCCTCATTGCCACCCTCCTCGGGCTCGCACACCCCAACTTCCGCTTCCACTCCTCCTTGAACGACAAATCAGGAATGGTGCCGCGAGTGGGGATCACGCTCCAGGTGGGTACCACTGCCGCGACTACGAAAAGCAGGTGCTCCAACGGCCAAGGTGGCTTGAACTTGGCACTAATTCCACACATAGCCCCGTTCAGAATCAACCCATCCCACGCGCCTCTCTGGCGGAGCGCAATGTACAAAGCTATCGCCCCCCCTAGGGATTCCGAGTACAAAAAAGCCGGCAAATTGGGCGCGCGAGTCTCTCGAAACGTCTTAAAATACTGCATGCAATCTTCCACGACTGGGTTGATATCTGGGATGTGATATATCAAGTTGTTAAGCGCATCAGAGAACCCATGGCCTTGGTGATCGATAGCGCAGACAACGAACCCATGTTTAGCAAAGAGAATTGAAGTTAATTGGACGAGCCAGCTGGACTCACCGGTGAAGCCATGGACAACGGCCACGCACCCAATAGTTTCCGTGGGGGGAAGTGGGGCCCACCATTGAGTGAAGAGCTTGAGACCCCGGGAGTTTGTGATGTATTCGGAATCGTGGGTGACTTGGTGTTTGGCATAGAATTCAGAGGGGGAAAGGGTCCCAAACGGGCTGTGATCGTTGGATTCTGCCACTGGGTGCTGCACCATTTTTTTTGGTTTGCTGGGGATGAGGGTGTCAGAGGGGGCAATGTGAAGTGAGTGAGAGTAGCGAGTGGGAGAGGAAGGAGGGGATCATGGCAAGTGTGATCATGGATTTTGCTGGGAGTTTGGGGTATTTAAGTGCCCGATTATTTAAGAGGTGCAAACTGCGTTTTGTTGAAAACGCAGTTTGCAAGTGTGATTGGTAAGTGTAAAAAAAATTGGTTTAGTTATGGGGCAATTTATTTTTTAGTGTGAAACGGCATTCCACATAAAAATAATTAATTATTATATATATTTATTATTATAAAAAAATATATTTTTAATATTAAAATAATTTAAAAATTAATTACAATAAATAAATATATTAGAAAAATATTTATAATATAATTTTTATCTCGCAATTTTAATTTTATTTTAAATTATATTTTACGATTGGTATGGGATCGCAGAGGCCTTCACATATGGATTTAGTTTGGATGAAATTACAGGTAGTTTGATGGGAGAATAAAAACAAGTATCTACTTTACTTGAATTATTAATTATATTTTTTTATTATAATTATTAAATATTTAAAAAACAATGTGTATGTGTTCTGTAGTTTTCACAAGTTAAAAGTAAAATGAAAAGTTTAGTAACTAAACACACAAAACAATTTTTTTGAACCTCAAACTCAATCACAATTTTAACCAAACATTTCACTGTTTATTTTGAACCACAATAAAAATATTTTTTTTAACTATTTTTTTCAACTTCAATCACAACAGCAACCCAGACACACTTTATTGATGGAGGTGATGGGGATTCCATGGTTTTGGAGTATGGTGTGCTTACATGCATGTGAGAAGAAACCAAAAGATAATTAATTAATGGGCAAACTCTAAAACAAAATAACTATTAGGCTAGGATTAATTTTATACTTGGATATTTTTTATTTCTCAATTAGAAAATTTGTTTGTAAGATATAAAATGAAAGGATAGTATAAAAGAAATACCAATTTGGATGGAATTCATAATCAAATATGAACGAAAAAATTTAGCTAAAAAATTGTGAGGTTTATAAATTATAAAAAACGCATACATCATATTAAATGTTTTTAAAATATAATTATTGTACATGCATACATATTAAATGTTTTTAAAATATAATTATTGCAAGGTATATATTTAATTTAGATCAAGTTTTATGTTGAATTTAATAATATTTATACTATATATTTTTATATTCATTAAGATAATATTTTTCTTTTAAAAAAATCACTATTTAAATTAATTTCAACTTAAATTGTGACGCGAACCACCATGAGTGATTAATTAATTAATTTACTTTTTTTTCTGTCAAGATAATGTATGAAGCTACTCGATTTGTCTTCTTGAATGGGAAGCTAGATTCTCACGAACATAGTAAGGCGATCAGGCAGATCACCTAGCACCCCATGCAGCAAAAATAAAATACTTCTAGATTGAAGGAAAAAAATTTGTTCCATAAAAAAAAAAAAAAAAATTGATCCACACAGGAATAATAATAATAATAATAATAATAAACAATATTTTAACCATAGGTCTACTTCGTGCCTACTGAATTTTCAATATTAATATACTGACTTATAAACTCAATGGGTCCACAAACACTGAACATCTAAGTGCCTATTTATATATATTTTTAAAAAATAATTATTTTAATTTCAACACATTAATATTAAAAAACCAAAAATTGTGAGGACGTCAATCAATCAATCAATCTAACACAACAAGGAGACAAAGGGGGTCATTTGAGTTAAAGCCTACTTAAATGGAGGATGAGCTACTTTATTGGGTTTTTGTAATTGTATTTTAAAAATAAATTAATTTTTTAAAATATTTTAATATATCAATATAGAAAATAATTTTAAAAATAAAAATAAAAATTATTTTAATATATTTTTAAATTAAAAATATTTTTAAAATAACATCAACCAATTATTAATGCGAAATTAAGATTGGCGTTGGCAGCGCAACCACCTCCTCTTGATATTGAACGTGAGTGTCGGTTGCCCTTGTCACGGTGGAAAAGTCGGGCTGCTGTGGATTTTCTCGAGTACATTTATGGATGGATATCGAAACGATTTAACACCAACAAAAAGGGTAAAAAAATAATATTTTTCTTCTTAATGTCCAACCCATTTAGTGCACTTGTTGCCAAAGGGTGCGTATGAGAGTGCAATTTGGTGGGTTAGGTGTGATAGCTTCTTCTGCACAACCCATTTAATGCACGAAATAACACTATCAAGTATCAAAAGCCTTTTTTTCACGCTTTTCCTTGCCTTTTCACACCGAACGGGAAAATCTAGACAACAATATGATGCATCTGGGAGAGCTGTCCACACAATTTAACCATTCTGCACGAACGACCTTGTATTTTGTAACGAACTAAAGACAGGAAATTGGATGACTACATGATCTTGGAGAAACACGCACTGTTGTGTCCGAAAGAGTACCGATTCTGTCGTACCATCTGTAATTCTGTATACCTAATTACTGCAAGAGGGCTAAAATCATCCCTTCTCATCCAATCTCAATCGCTATGTTTCTCCCTCTCTTTCTCAAGTGAGAGCTTTCCATTCTGCTATTCATCAACTTTAAGCTTGAGGTCTGATAAGATCGAAGTGTGTTTCACCGTACCAAACTACTTATGGAAGGAGATTATTTTGTCCACAGAAGGGAGTGGGAGGGAGAGGAGGTTTTCTGGGGTGAACAAATATTCGATTGTAGTTAGATAACTCCAGACGATAATTTTAATGAATGTCCCTGTCACTAACACGGACACTCCACCCTGTAACTTGTGCAAAATATATCTACATAAAAACATTAAGCATATTGCATCCTCTCAACGGCATGATATCGGTTTTGATCACAAATCACTTCATTTCCTGCTGGGAATAAAAGTTCAGTAACACTAGCAAAACACTAACAGCTAAACTGTACAATTCCTGTCCCACCTTCTGAAATGTTATCTTTACAAAGCAGATTCAGTTGCCCAACCCCATCCAAAACAGCATCATTCGTCGTCTTGATCAACACATGCTGAAAGAGAAGAATTAATGTCAAATGGAAGTCTTTCTAGTCATTTAACTAGCGCATTTACTGTCATCTTGCACAATCCTTGTGGCAAATAATGAATTCAGAAATCAGAACCCTCTGTGTTAAATTCATCAGGCATACTGCAAGTTTGGTATTGTGGTGCACTGCAACAAAAACATGAAAGTCTCATGCTTTTTGATGTGGTGCAACTATGCACCAGCGGTTGCACTGCAATATTAAACGAAGCGTAGTAGAATCCATTCATTTCAAGAAATATTCATGCCTCCATGGAGAGTTAACCTCATCAATACAACCATAGTCCCTTTTAAAGATCACAAATGAGACAGACACTTGGATACCGCCCCAACAAAATTAGTTCTCCTGTCTCTAAAAAGCAAATAGTTTATTTAAAAATATATAAGCACTCTCAGGAAAAGGGAATATTCACAAGTGATGTAGCAAAGGGACAATTTTTTAAAAAGAAACAGGAATCAACAAAGAAACAAACAACAACCCAGACAGGTACCAACAAAGAACTTGATAAAGAACTTATCAGAAAGAACGAGTTATAGAAGTACTATCAAGCGTCCAAAAAAGGTTGGAAGGGTATGCGATCGTTATTCATCACTCCATTGCCAATACAAAACATTGACTGGATCATCACTCTTAAAACCACTTGCTTTCTATGTAGTCCCTCACAATCACTCCAGTATATTGCATCTTATTATCCACAACTGAAAAACACAAAATCCACCTTAAAACCACCAAACTGAATGATATCAGTAATTTCCAAACTGAAATAAATGCCAGAAATCTATTAAAACGCCCAAGGGGGTGCCAACTACAATAAATGACGATCCAACCAGCCCTACCGTATCATTTCCAGTTGCAAGAGTTTTCTCCTCATGCTATTGATTTATACTCCTAATCCAATCATCCATCAGAAAAGGTAAAGAATTCCGTGCCCTTTCAAATGCCCCCGTGTTGTTTTATGAGCAACACATCCTTAGCTAGTCAGAAACAACCCGCAAGCCCATTTTTTCTTGGAGAAAAAACCTCCACCCCTTCAAGCATTGAACTCATTTCCTGGAATAATATGAGCCAAACGAGTCTTGTTGGTTTGTATATAAGCTCACAAAGTACTCTAGCCAAAAAATGGAGTAGCCACAGGTGATTGATCTTTCCATCTTCATACATAACCAATAATAATATCACAGTTCGTAATTAGTTCTAGGGAAATGTTCATTTTGATTTCTCTTAAAAGTGCTCTGGCCCAAAAATTGAGTAGCCACAGGTGTTTGATCTTTGCGGCTTCATACATCAGCCAATAATAACATCACAGCTCACAACTAATTCTTGGAAAATTTTTGCTTTTGATTTCTCTTGAGCTTCCTATGGAGATTTTCCAAATGAAACTAAATATCACCCAGCATCTCATCGTACTGATGATATCATCACAGGGAATTCTAATCGATTAATCCCTGGCTATTCTAAATCCCATTCGGTCAAACAGTGGTTAAGTGGGTTATGCCAATAGTTTCATGATTCAACAGAATATCCTATAGTTTAACAGGCTATCACAATTGATTGAAGTGCCCATACAATACAAATCCTAAAACCATCTCTGACTTTGTGTATGTATAATCTTACTTGCTGGGAAAACAATTAAACAATCATTCAAGAGTCTAGCATTAAATCTAAGCACACTAACTCGACTGCAAGAACTCAACAAGTGGCTCTACACCGCCAAGTAGTATACTTATTCATACCATCACCTTCAATATCGCATGGAGTATATCAAAGGAACTCTCAAATCCTCAAACTTAAGTTCCAACGAATCGCACAGAAGCAATAACGTGATTATGAGAATCAAAGTCCCGCCAATAAGCTCACAAATAAAAAAAGCCCAGATAAAAAAACCAATCCAAACACGAGCCTTAAAAACACACGCACACAAGATACACTAAAACGGGCAAAAAGATTAAAACTTTACCTCCACAACAGAAGCACCCGTAGCAACAAGTGATAACCATGAGAATCTCTCTGCAAATCATAACAGCTTTAGAATTGTTTGACGGTTGCTGTTGGTTAGTGCTGTTCTCATCAGCAACATCCAAGAGTCTTTGCTGGATGCTGATGTCGTTGGCTTCTTGAGACTGCCGCTTCTTTTCACTATTCATTCTATGACGATTCCATTCATATTTTTTCAAATATGAAATCTTGAATGACTCCCTTATCCTCATCGTAGGCCATAGATGCATCTTTCTTTGATTCACAAGAAAAACGTAGGCTTGTTTATTTCTTTGTTGGGGTTCTCTGAAGTAAGTTTTTTTTTGGTCTGACAGACAGACTGGCAGGTAAGAAGGAAGACAATATATAATATCCAGCAAACGGCACTGCCACGATGACGTTTTATCCTTTGGCATTGTGGTTGTACTAGCGTTCGATTAAAATTAAAATTTGTTTTTATTTTAATTGAATTTTTTTATATATTTTTAAATTATTTTAATATGCTAATATTAAAATTAATTTTTAAAAATTAAAAAAATTATTATTTTAATATATTTTTACATAAAAAATATTTTTAAAATCAACCACAACTTCATTTCCAAACACCCCAGCCTCTGCATCTCTCGAAAGTCAAACCAAACCAATTGATCCTTCTATAGTCACACATCAATTAATTAGCCAAAACTAGCCAAAACCAATTGATCCTTCTATTGTCACACATTAATTAATTAGTCCTACATTTTAAAACATGGTAATAGCTTTTTGTTGGGATGTTTGGTGTTTGACGTACATTGTTTTTTTAAAATGTTTTTTTTTATCTAAATATATACATAATTTATTTTTGAAAATTTATTTTTAATGCTAATATATCAAAATTAATTATATATATATATATATATATATATATCATTCAACAATAAAAACCAGTCTCAAATTGCCCTCTAAGGGCAAGTCCAATGATAATAGCCATTTTGAAGAGCTAAATCATAAAAATGGCTTTTTGAATAGTGTATAAATGGCTTTTAAGTTAATGTGCAGTCCAATGGTAAAGAGCCATTTTGGAGAGCTATTTTTTTTAATCTTATTTTAAATAAAGTTAAATGATTTTGTATATAGTTTAATTATACAATTAATAGGAATAAGTTATATAATTAAATAATTATTTTTGATATACCCGCCAACAATAAAAATATTATTTATATTTATATTTATATTTATATTTAAAAAATTAAAAAAAAATAATTATAATTAAAAGATCTTGAATATTTGAAATTTGAATGTTTGAGTGTTAGAAAAAATTAAAACTTAAAAAATAATCAATAAGTTCTTACATAATTAATTAACATATATTCCATTACAAATAATTCAATCAAATTAATTACAAATGAGGACTCCTTTTTGCCATAATTTCCAGCTTTTTACCTTCAAAATACGCTGCAGAAATTGGATCCATTGTAGAAGTATCCATCTTCATAATCTCCATCTCTTGTTTCTCTTGCTTTTGTTTAATCAATAAAGCTTGTTGCTCTAACATAATTTTTCTGTCGTGTTTTTTTTCTACCTCAATTTCATTAAAGCTATCCTTCAATTGTTGTAAGATAGTTGTTACACTTGTCTCCCCAACTTTCTCTTTTCCTTGTCTGCGTTTAAGTCGTTCCTTTGCAGCTTTCTGACCAATTGGTCTATTTTGGTAAACAAATGCGTCACTGTCTTCTCCTAAACTAACAGAATCAGCAGCTGATGGAGATGAAGAAGCTGGACTTGCATTTGCATGATTTTTTTGTTTCTTGTTTGACTTCTGATGAAGACTTGCACGTTCAAATTGCCACTTGGGTTCTTTTTTTAAGATAACCCAACAATGTTCCAGTTGAAATCGTTTGCCAACGACTGAAGCATACATTTGCCGAGCATCGTTAATCTGGTAAATCAAAATAAAAAAATAAAGCTATGTTATATGATAAATGTGTTAAAAAAATAATTTAATATGAAAATGATTAAAAAAAAAATACCCTTGATTCTTCAGTCGTTCCACTTTGTTGACGGTTTTCAATTTGAGTAACAAAACCAACAAATTTTCCAACTTCTCTATTTATTTCTTGCCATCTATTTGAGATGCTTATTTGAGAACGATTGTTTAAGTTTCCTCCATTCTCGACAAAGTATGCATGTACTCGAGCCCAAAATTGTCTTGTTTGTTGATCAACTCCTGTGATTGGATCTTTACTAGTATTTAACCATGCAGATACAAGTAAACAATCTTCCTCCGGTGAGAAGTTTTTACTTCTCTGTGCTTTTTTAGTTGTACGAACAATTAAATTGGAGTCTATGGAGTCGTAAGAAAGTTGATCGGGATCATTTTGTTGCGAAACAAACTGTTCAGACTCATTTGTAAGAAAGTCGGTGAATGAATTTGGCAAATTTGAGTCCATCTGTACAAAAAAATAAATTGTGTTATTGCTCCATTTGACATTCTATTTAACTTAAATTCTATTAAAATTACGGTATTAATAAACTTATAACAATAATTTTTTACGAATACATGTACAGCAGGTCTAAACACAAAATTTAAATAGCTTATAAATTTAACAGTAAATTTAAAACATGCAATTAAATTAACTGATCAAGAAATTCATAATTTACTAATTTCATATAATTATTTTTTTATATTTAATATTATTATTAATTACCCTCTTGTTTTTTTATGTTAAATATTATTATTAATTATTCCCTCTTTTTTTTCTAGATATTATTATTAATTAACACCCCCCCACACCCCTATTTATTTACGAATACATGCACAACAGGTCTAAATATAAAATTTAAATAACTTATAAATCTAACAGTAAATTTAAAACATGTAATTAAGCTACTAATTAAAAACATGTAATTTTTTAAATTTATAATTATTATTAATTACCCTCTTGTTTTTTTTATATTAAATATTATTATTAATGATATCCCCCTACCCCACACACACCCACCCACCCGAAACCCTACTTTATCTTTATCGGCCCCCCTCTCACTTTCACTCTAATCTGCTCAATCTCCGATCTCACTCTCATCTCTCACACCGATCTCACTCTCATCTCAATATCTGCTCTCACTCTCTCACACCTATCTCACTCTCATCTCAATCTCTACTCTCACTCTCTCACACCGATCTCACTCTCATCTCATTCTCTGCTTTGACTCTCTCAAGCCAATCTCAATCTGCTCTCACTCTTCTCTCACGGTGATCTCACTCTCCTCTCACAATGCTTCCCCCCATCTCACACTGCTCTCATTCAAAGAATGTCAAAATCAGTGTACAAGCTCTCTCTATCTCTCTCAGCCGCTCACTCAATCGACAGAAATAAACCCTAATTCTACATCAGGTTTAGCTTCTCTCTCTTTCTTGTGATTTTATATGTCGATTTATATACTGAGCTTGTTGCTCGTGTTCTGCCTAGAAATGGCGTCTGTCCCCAAACCTTCTGCTCTAATTTTTTTCTCAATTTTCTATTACATGGGTTACATGGGTTAAATTGACAGGAAAAAAATAGATTAAGTTTAGGAAACATACCGATGATGTAGTTGATAGGAACCAAAAATGCAATGGGCACACGAAATTGATCCCCTTATTTGCTGTGATTTGTTTGTTCTGATTGACTGGCAAGCAATGTTTTTGAAATCGTTTTTGAGTGTTCTGTTGGTTGGCAAGCAATGTTAGGAAAATTCGTCTGTGTTTTTGAGTGTTGTGTTGGCTGTAAAATGTTGGTCTTTGTAGTGTATTTGTAGAGTTCTTTCAATTCAATTTCTTCTGTCTATGATGTTGTGTTTTTATTTGTGATTTAACGGTAACATTGCAACGGTAACATTTTAATTTAGCTCTCGGGAAAAATGTTGTAGGAATGGCTCTGCCAATCTTCAATATCTAAAATGGATGGTCATTTGGCTCTGCCGTTGGAGACCAGAAAATAACACAAACAACCATAAATTTAAAAATATGGCTTTAGATGCAGGGATGGCTTTCCCCGTAGGACTTGCCCTAACTCATTAATGTCCATTATCATCTCCTACCCCGTCTTTTTAAAAGTATTTAAAAAAAATGAAAGTTTTTTATTTATTTTTAACTTTAAATTAAAAAAAATATTTTTAGATCGTTATAATATGCTAATATGAAAAATAATTTTTTAAAAATAAAAAAAATTATTTCGATATATTTATAAACAATAAACACTTTAAAAAATAACTACAATCACAATTTCAAACAAGCACTCCTTTTAGTAATGATAATAATCAAAGACTAATTAATTAGTTTTAAGAAACTAGGAGGATTATTTGATTCGTTTTGAAAACTACAATGGCTAATTTATAATAATAGAAAACTACAGTGGCTAATAACAGTCAAAGCACATGCATACACAGAATTATAGAAAAGGTCTGTCTGCCTCTTAAACCTCAATTCTAAAACCCTTTTCACCTTGCCGTCTCTCTGCAAACTAGTAGATTAAACAGACGATGCCTACTGTTTCAGACACCCTGAAGCTGCTTAGTAAAGCCTGTTTGGTGTCTCTATGCAGTGGATTCCTCTTCACAAACTTGTCCGGCCCATGCCCGCACACACATATTTGTTAAGTTTTCTTGCTTAAGGAATCGAAATGGAGCGGGTTTCTTATGATTTCACATATTTGGGACTGGGTGCAAGGAGGTTATTTAATTGTGTGATTGATATATTTGGTAAGGTTGTTTTTAAAGTTATTTTTATTATATTAAAATAACATTTTTTTATTTCTTAAAAATTATTTTTAACATTAACATATTAAATTATCTTAAAATATATATATTTTTTAAAAAAAGTATAAACTGACAGCAAGCACTTTCAGTGGGGCAAATGGTTTTTGGCATCACAGGATAGGCCAGCTCTGGTTAGAGAAACTTGGAGCAAAAGAACCATTTTCTGGTAACGCGGCTATCTGTCGGACCATTGCCAGAGAAGAGGAAGCACTTGGAAGATGCAAGTTGATTACAGGATATATAGTTTTGTTACCCATGTTTCAGGTCCACGGTAAGAAAAGCTTAGAAGATGATTGGCTTGCAGCTTCACCTGATGGGCTAGTTGACAAGTGTTCTGGGTGGAATTCCAGAGGAGTGCTGGAAATAAAGCGTCCATCTTTTAAAGGAGAAATGAGTAGGGCTTCACCTTGGAAGCGGATCCCTCTTTAGTCTTTATCGTATTGCACGAGCTCAAGGTTTAACGGAAATACTTGACAAGGATTGGATGGATTTCTATGTTTGGACTCCTGATGGAAGCAGTCCGTTTGCGTTGTATCAAGACGAGGCATACTGGATGCTCTGAAAATAGCACTTTCTGATTTGTGGATTAATCATGTCCTGCCAGAGGAGTTGCGCAGTACGTAAGAGATAACAGATCCCCTGAAAGAATTTGGATCACTGAAACCTGAAGCCTGCACCTAGGCATGGATTGTTTAGATATATAGTTTATGAAAGTAAACAAAATGTTGAAAGCTCCCACTTGTGTAAGTGTCTTTTGTCGTTATTGTTTACTTGCAGTTATGAGAAAGGTCAAATGTATCTGCTATTGAACAAACGATGATCCCTTCTTGCTGGCGCAACCATTGCATCTTCTCCACTCCGATTTCTTCTTCATCTTCTTCTCCATGTTTTTATTTAGTTTTGTGATTCAGTAGAAGAATTGTGAAATTTGATCAGAAAGCTACGAATAAGGTTAGGCAGTTTGAGTGGAACCGGGTTAGAGCAACCTGGGTTGTTAGCAGCATGGAGATAACTCAGCCGCCCGATCACTACCCTTCCTCCCATGCATGACTATTGCAGTGTTTTGAATATTTTCGGTACAAACATAAGCATTTTGTTGTGGTAACATTATAAGGACATCTTACTTGAATATTTTTACATGTTTAAACCATGTGATTATGCCATTTTTAATTAATGCGTTTCCCCCTTAACAACAGCTTATCAACTTTGAGTTATGAAGATTTGCCGGCTTGTCCACTTTGGACCGACACACTTGCCGAGGCACACATTGAGAGATGGCAGGTCAGTTGTGCACGATTAAGCATCAAATTTTGCGACATCACTATCCAAAAAACTGCAATTTGAGGTATTGCGTGCTGTCTTTGGTAATCTGCATTTCAATGTGGATAGGCAATATCTTAATGCACTAATGAGTAATGAAGCATGCTTATCCCAGTGTCAGGCTATCAGCTTCTTGCTTCCTTGAAAACCTCTGGATTTGAAAACTAACAGACAAAAACATTGAATCATGGAATGATTCATCTGAATTTAAAATATGCATTTGCTTAAGCATGGTAAACAATCAAAACAATGATGATTGATGGCTTGATGCTTCATTTAGCTATCCGATTGTCGATCTCCACCAAAATGAATTTATGCAGGCAGTGAGTCTCATTTTTTTTTTTTTCCTGTCATAAATTGCTGCATCTAGTATGACATGGGGTAACCATTTGATTGGAAATTTGATACATTGCAGTAACAGGATGAATTGAGAGCATGATTTTTGGTCTTAGGGCTTCGAATTTGTTACATATTCTCCATAAACTGCCTACAAGGGAGGTGTGAGCACTTTGTAGTGATAGCAAAGTAACCATTAAACTTTTTAGGTTGGCACTAATACTTCAATTTTATCTTTCCTGACTGATGGATGAAGTTTAAGAAGGATATAGCAGAATACATAGATGTAAATTCAGCTTCCCATCAGATAGATCTTTAGTAGGTTTTAAATTTATCAGACAAGCAATAAAAATAGGTAAAATCTGACTACTTCCAGCAGCTTAATTTAAACAACTGGGCACCAGCATTATATTACATTGAACTCAAGACAAGTTCGGTCATTAATATCAAAAAACTTTCAAAACGCAATATACCATGATGTGCATGCAAATGTCAGAACAACGAATACAAGATATAAATGAAGACGAACATGCTGAGAAATTCTGAAGACTCGGATCAAGGAAAAGGGCATTTTTTGCCTCAAATTTACAGCAAGACCGGGCACACAAAGAAGACCTGCAGACTAGCTTTGCTGGAGCAGCCTTTATACATGTTTGACAGATTATGGCGGAGGACATGCAAGCCCTGAGTACTCATCAGATCAATAGGGGGTTGAAAAACCCTGGACTATGAGACCATATCCCAGAGTCGGGAACGAGGGGGGGTCCTGAAAATCCATAATGTGGAGTGGTAATACTCGAGGGGTGGAGAGAGCATAAAACCAGGAAAAGAGGAAGAGGATAAGGGTGGTGATAGGTGCCATAGCTTTGACTTACTGCACAGATTTATTGCTTTGTGCTGGAGCTGTCTGGGGTTCTTTGATCTTAATTTATTGCTTTCTCTGCGGGTTTCGACACAGCATGAAATAAGTGGTTGTGGCATTTGAATATAACGGTCCACACAGATGCGAACACGCAGAAAGGCTGAAATGGAATGCCAGTTGTGCATCAATTGCCTTACCCCATGCTTAAAAAATTACTATCTTTTAAGGTTTTCCAAATTTTGCCGACAAATATGTGTGCAAGTGGGCGGTTTCAGTCAGAGTGACATTATACTATGTTAACTGTAAACTAAAAGAGGAGCTCCTCCTCAGAAATCAAATCATGAATGGTGTTTTGCTTTTGCTTTTGCTTTAGCTTTTGAGTGTTTTTTCAATCAATTTTTTTTTAATATTATTTTTTATTGGATTATTGTACTTTCAATAACACAAAATAGTTTTGACGGGTTAATTGGTTAACTAATTTTTTTTAATTTTATTTTTAATAAAATTTTAATTGATAATTATATTTTATGATTTTATGAGCTTTTTATTATGCACTTTCAACCTTATAATTCAATAATAGTGTGTAATGGGTTTATGTAAATAGACTAAAATTGTTTTTTTTAATCTTTTTTTTAATTATTTTTTTACCAATCATGTAATTGGGTTAATTGACAACTAAGTTTTATTGTTCATTTAAATTTATTTTTATGCGAATATTTTGATCTTATTATCAAAGCCGTATTTTAATCATGATTAAATAGTTTATTTGCTTTTATAATAGTTTATCTCGATCTCACATTATCTGGATCATTAGTCCTTCAACAATGAATTTATTTTTTTATTAGGTTATTCTTGTTTTATAACCTATATTTTAGGTTTGGTTGATTAACTAAAATAATGTAGATTTATCCAATAATATATTCATTGTAGTTGTATTGCAATAATGATAAAATAGTAATTTTTAGGGTTTTTTTCATATAAAATAAGTTTTTTTTATATTTTTTCTTTATTTGTACTTGATATTTTTATCATTTTGTACCTGGTATATTAAGTATTAATTTTTATATTTTCTTGTAGTTTTTTTCTTTCTTTACACTATTTAGAAATATATATTATTTTTTTCTTTCAATTTGGATATTTACTACTATACACTTAGTCTATTTATACTATTTTTTTATTTGTATACTTATGTAACTTGTTCTTTTTTTTTTTCTTTACATTTGTTTTATAAATTATTGTACAAAGATTCATATTAACGGAAACATCCCATATATAGTTATTAATGGCAACATTCCATGTATAATTGATTGTACAGTCATTAAAAAATATATTATGAAAATAGTTTAGGGATCATTAACAGATATTTTAGCATTGATCTTCAGATTTTATACGTTTCTCATGTATTATATATCTGCTATAATCTGTAAAGTAAACATATACAAGAAGATTGTTTTCCTTTCTTTGCATCCTATATTTCTCTATTCTCTTTTTTTCTATCTTGGCTTTCCCGTGATCATCAATTTTTCATCAATCTTGATATTCTAACAATCCAGGAAATAATGTTTTGCTGTAGCAATTACAATGTTATTTCATTCTTTAAAAACTACCTATGGAATTTTATATGCTTTTATAAACACATATAATCTTTATTATAATTAATTATATACAAGCATTGATTTTTCGATAAATAGTTATATTTTTTACTTAATATCAAATAACACGCATATATTAGTTCTTTTACAATAAAAAAAAATATATTCGACTGAAGCAAGGTGAATAGTAGTGCTAACACTTTGTTTTTTTTTTATTTATTTATTAACATTTATGGTTTTTGATGTATTGAATTGCATGCATGCATGGTTGTTTTAATTTATAAATATATTTAAAAAAAATAAAAAAAAGCTTGTATATTTTTATTTCTACTAAAACATCTATTCAGCTCACAGGAAGTGCAAGTGAAATAACAGTGATGACATGAAAAGAAACAAAAGAAGCAAAAGACAAAAAAGGTAGCCATTGCTTTTACGCTAAGAACAAGTTTCAAAAAGAAAATGTTAGATCTAGAGATTAAGGTTCAAAAATAAAATGTCAGTGTTTGATATTGTAATAATGGTTATTTTTCAAATTATTTCACATTAAAATATAATAAATTATTATTTAAAACTTATTTTCAATATCATTAGTAATTTAAAAACATAATAATAATAATAATAATAATCTATTTTTGATATTTTTCTAAAAACCTTTTAAAAACAATCAATTAATATATTTCTGAATATTCATAGATCTGCAATTACAGCAAAAAAAGAGAGACAAAGCTATGACCACATCACCGAATAGTTAGTAAACCAGTCTTGTCAGCTTTACGCGTCCAGATTAAAGAAACCAAGGACAGGTAGCGGTGGTTGCCGAGCATCGTTTTGCATGTCCACTTTGTCTCCAGGATAAAATAAATAATGCACTTCATGATTGTCATGGACCTACACAGAAACTGGGAATTTAAATTCGTAAAAATTATAGCAGCAAGACTTGGCTTGGCTTCGCAGATTAACAAAAACCCGGTCTTTTTTCTATAACTATGTCATCAGACAGTATTTTTATCTCCAAAATGACGTCTCAGATTACTTTTAATATAAGATTTTAGCTTGAACTTATCCATAATTCAGTTCTTATAACTGTGATGAAACGTGCTTTTGAACTAACCATTGATGATTTGTGCTGATACTCCACTTTTATGATCGCTGAACCTTCAAAAAGAGATGTCATGGAGCTGTCCTGTGTTTTAATGAATACAGTTAAACCGTTGATCATGCCCTGATCATCCTTCGGTGAAACAGATGCCCTCATCGCTGCCGACCACGAGGCAGGACTTAACAATAATATGACATGCTTGTAGACCACAGCTAATCCCATGACAAATATCCAAAAGTCTTTTCAAAAAATCCCATAAGGCTATATTTTTCTAATACATACATACATACATATGTGTATGTATATGAACCAATCTATTTACATACTCTCTTCACTTAATACAGCGCCAGTGTGGGTGTGAATCTTCTTTCAATGAAGTTTTGAGGCAATTTTATAGAATGATTTGTTCTCATTATGTAGTCCAACGTGCATTGGCGTATCCAAATGAACCCCGAAAAATCAATCTACTCGCCCACATTTCTAATAAGAAAAGTAAATGATGTTATACAGCAGCCTCCGGGGACCTTTGAGGTTGAAACAGCAGCCTCCGGGGACAGGTTGAAACAGCAGCCTCCGGGGACCTTTGAGGTTGAAATTCCCCGGGATTCAGTAGCAAGATAAAATCTCAGGTGAATATGGACTCAAATAAAGCATGGGTTACAAAAACTGGGAAACATATACAAAAGTGCTTTAAGTCTAATTGAGCCCAAAAAACGGCAGATGCGCTAATCTTCTAGCAGAACCTGGACATTGGTTTGAGCCCAGAAACCCTCGATTTCAAGCCTTTCCAGTTCTTACAGGTTCGAGCATTACATCGTTAACAGAGCCAGCCATGTTTCATCTGCTGCCGGCCTTAACTCGGTCCCACTTTAAAATACTTTGATGAAAACGGAATAAACCATTGAATTACATTAGTTCAACTGTAGAATTACATCATCTAAAGTTAAGCAATAGCCATCCTTGTCTGGTTTGGTGCGATACAAGAGAAAAAAATAGCATGTTTAGTAAAGAAGATTCTACTTGTTTTTTCTTAACCCGACACTTGATCCCAAGAGAGCAGTTTGAAAAGTATACCACTTTCATCGTTGACTTCTCAATGTCTATCTGATGAGATGATCTATGAAGTAGCATAGCTAATATAGAATCATAGAAGATAAATATAAATTAATTTCCCTGTTTTTGTATGTATAAAATAAGAATTCGTACTGTGAAATGCACTCAAAATGCTAGCTGTTGGTAACAAAATGACTAAAAAGATGCACGGTCGTTGAGTGGGCAATCGCAAGCTTCAATCCCTTGAGTGCTCTGTGGTATAAGTTGAAGCGAGTTGTCCAAATCAATAGCAAGATTTGTGCCATTTATTTATTGCAGACAAGATATGTAGTGGTTATGCCGTAATCTTTCATTTTATCTTTTTGCTACATGGGGTTTGGCTGAATCACGGTTCACTTGATGAATGATCAAAAGCTTAATTGGAGAATTTCTGACCTGCAAAGTATAAATACTGATTGGGCGACAATGGTAGATACAGTATCTGAGTAGTGGTGAGCGTGCAAGCAGGAAAAAAGTGATGATGATGAAACTTGAAAAAAAGTGATTATAATCATAGGCAAGGAAGAACGAAAACGTAGCCTGGACTTCTCTTAGAAATGCATAATTGCAATGAAGAAAACACAACATTGAAGTGAATTCCAAGGCAAGTGCCTGAAAATGACAAAGGATAATAAATGCTGCCTCCCTTTTGAAAGAGACTTTATCTACAAATTCCATGATTCCCAAACCCTCATTCTCCACCCGAAATCTAAGGGCTAAAGAAACCATCATGCACGCACAAGCGCACTTCCTCATTATTCATTCGAAAAGAGTGCAGGTTTAAACAGCCGGGTTGCTCCTGAATGACCCAAGAGCCTTAATAGCTCCTGCTCTCAAGATGAATTGGTGGTAGAAGGCTGCAATGGCTGCACCAATGAAGGGTCCAACCCAGAAGATCCACTACAAGAGAAGATAATGAAAAAAAATTAAGTCCCCTCTTCGAAGTAAACAAACACTGCCAGTTAGTTAATTTAATTAGCTGTAGAATCTAGTGGATGCTTACTTGGTCATCCCAGGCCTTGGCCTTGTTGTAGATAACAGCAGCTCCAAAACTCCTAGCGGGGTTGATGCCAGTTCCGGTGATTGGGATGGTGGCCAAGTGAACCATGAACACAGCAAATCCAATTGGGAGAGGAGCCAATACCTATTGATTAAGAATAAAACACGAATCAGATAAATAAATGTGCATAATATAATATACAGACAAACCTTCTGAACAGCGAATTAAAAAAAACATAAAGGTCCAAACTTCAATGAAAACAAAAACTGCCATTCATGAACTTGTGAAGCATACAAAATCATCAAGGAAGATGACATCAAGCACATCTACAAAAAGTCGTTTTACTTGCTTTCTTTCTGTGCATAGACACTGAATTATGAACATGTCACCAAACATTTTGTGCTACATATCAAGAGAAGGATTTTGGAATTCAATAGTCAATATATACCAACTCAGTAAACTAAACAAAAAGGTCCAGTAACAAATCAATAAATAAATATTGATGGGGTTAAACCTAAGTTACTAGAAGCATGAATTAAGTTATTAACCACCTATTTATTGGCTGATAATCACAGTAGTTCGAAGGAATAAGTGAAATATAGCCCTCACGGCTCATACTAGAGGCTAGCGCAACCCCATCAAGCAAAACTGAATGATAGAAACAAAATAAAGAGATATGAGAGTGTTAAGGCACATACAGGCACATGGGAGTCCCTAGCACTCCTCTTGGGATCAGTGGCAGAGAACACGGTGTAGACTAAGACAAAAGTCCCAATAATCTCTGCGCCCAATCCAGTGCCAGTGCTGTACCCATCAGCCAAAACGTTGGCTCCACCATTATATCTTGTGTAGAGAGACTTTTGGAAGGCCTTGACCAACCCAACACCACAAACGGCTCCCAGGCATTGAGCCACCATGTACATCACAGCCCTGATCAAAGACACCTTCCTGGCCAAGAAAAGCCCGAATGTCACTGCTGGGTTAATGTGACCCCCTGCGTAACAAAGAAAGTTTTGTGTTAGTCTAGACTAAGATACGCCGGCTCACCACCAAACCATACCTTCCGATTCTTACTCGATATGGTAGGCAAACATATAAAATATTTAAAATTTGTAATATATATCAGAAGAGACCATATGAGTACATTATTTCAGTTTTAGCTAAATCCTTGTCATATGGTATAGTTAATTGTGACTAGATTTCAATTACCATGACCTGATAATCGGCATAAGGTAGAGAAAAATCTACTCCTAGAGTATTATTGTTAAATCCTTCTGAGAAAAGAAAAGGAAGAGGGGGGATACTCCTTCAGTACATAGCCAGTTCAGGTGAAATTTTCATGTGAAAGGGTTTTATATATATATATATATATATATATATATATATATATATATATATATATATAATGATGAGTTAAAAAAGCAGAAGCCAACTTGTTTTGCTATCAATATAATGTAAAAGGACTTGTCTAAAAATTGATATCAGGCAGAGAAACTGTATACTAAAAATTATTCGTATATTAATACATTTAAATGATTTAAACACATGAGAAAATAAAAAATTAGCCGACCTTCGAACAGCAATAAAAATCGGAGTCCAGGCAAAAATAGCTATGCTAATCCTAAAATTTTGTGTTAACTTAAAACAGAAACTAAAAGGAAGATAACATAGCTGCAAGAACCAAAAAAGAAAAGAAGCTAAGCTAAGCTCAGCTAAAAAAGAACCCTACAGTTACAAAGACTCGAACTTTATGAACAAGAGAAAGGAGAGTAGTAAAAAAAACCCACCTGAAATACCAGCAGTGCAGTAAACAAGAACAAAGATCATGCCACCAAAGGCCCAAGCAATACCAAGAATACCAACCCCACCACAAGGATCAGAATTTCCATCAATCTGACTTTTGTACCCAATAACAGTCAGAACAGTGATGTAAAGAAAGAGCAGAGTTGCTATAAACTCGGCAATCAAAGCCCTGTAAAACGACCACTTTGTTAGCTCTGCTGCATCAATCAATGGTGCCGGGGGTGGGTCTTGGTAATCTTTTGCAGAGAATGATCCTGCCTCTGCCACTTCAATATCTTTTGCCATACCAAAACACTAAACTTCTCAGAAAGATAGAAAGACAAGGACTTCAAAGAAAGGTTGACGGGAGAACGGAGGTTTAGGCCTTTCGATTTTAGGAGTTGAGTGAGGGAGTGAGGGAGAGAGGGCAGGGGTATATATGGGGATGAGAGTAAGTATAGCCCAGCTAGAAGCCACTGGTTTCCGCTTTCTTTTTTAATTTTCTACATTTTTTTCATTGTTTTTTTAAATCGGGGTTTCGTTTTGTTTTTTTCCATAAAGATGTTGTAGGGAAAATTCTTACATACCGAGATGACCTTATCTCGACCGAATTTTCTAACAAATTTTAAGCAAGCCATGCATCATTAGAACGGCGTAGAAGATAATGCTATTCCTATAACTTATTATTAAATACAAACCTTATACTATAACACGAAGACAATACTCATTTACATCAATCAGAGAATAAATAATTGGTTTAATTCTGTCTCCGTACGTACATGACAACAAGTGAACATGCATTTTTGTATTTTGTTTTCGTTTTTGGTTATGATTTGTTCTTGGCTGGGTTCCTTTTCACAGAAGCTTAGCTTTCAGCTCACCACCCCCTCCTCCCCCCTCTACCTCCATCCTGTTCTGTGTGCTGGCACTTAGGGTTTGCTAGCCTTATGGTGTCCTTGCCACTTACTCCGACAGGGTCTTTTCCTTGTTTGATTTGTCCACGTCACTCAATTACCCTTCAAAGTTAATTTACTCCCATTGGTTTCTTCTTCCTTTTTTTCTAATTAAAGTCTTGTTCTTTTCTCTTTTACAAGGCGGGTCTCCCATTCAACATATTTCAACCATTTTATCAACCCAACTTTTCATTGCATCAGCATTTAAATGTGCTCCTTCCCCGAACACGCATGAAAAGAAAAGGAGGGCATTAGGGCAGGGCCTACTTTTGTGTTCGGGCTGACTAGAGGTTACCAATTGTATGGGAGCTGAAAACACGTGAGAGGGAGTTAGCCAGTGGTCTATACCAAAGTGATCCAGAGATGACAGAAATGTCGCAGACGCTCTAGCAATCAGACAGTCGTCATAAATGAACCCCTTAAACAATGGTGCCAACGCCTGACATTTTTTTTATTATTATTATTATTAATGTGAGTACGATTTATTGTATACGCAACCTGACTAATTATATGATTTTTAAAATTAATAATGATGTAAATCTTCAATATTTATCGTATTAATAACTAGATAATTGAAAACTGAGAAGAAAAAAACAAAGTAGTTAATTCAGATCGTTTAGTACTGAAATATGTTTCATTATTACTGGTTGCTGGCAAGGAAAGTAAAGGAAGCGGCTTGGAATTTAATAATTCGGGGGTTTTGAGAAAGGGACACGTGGGTTTCTCTGGGCCAGTTCTTCGAGGAGGTAGTAAAATCGTGCTTTTATGAGATATCTGGGTTTCCCCGCGTGGCATAAATTGTGGCCTGAGATGGCTTGGCGGTGTGGAGAAGTGAACGTTGGGGGTGGGTGGTCAATGGTGGCGATATGGGACCCCAGGGCATGGTCCGTGGTTTCCTATTGGATAACAAAAACAACTGTATGACATGTGTACAGGTCACCATACTTTGTATTCCACCCCTTTTAAAAACTGAGCAGGTAGCAGATACTCCTGACGTGGTAACAAAGGCGTATATTTTTAAGTATATCCATCTAAATTCTGAAGAAGATACTCTTGATGAACGGCTTCAGGGCTTGTTAATTTATCTAAATTCTGAATAATAATAAATAAATATGTTTTTAAGTAAATGAAAATTGATGTTAAGAAATCTAAATAGCTGAAAGCACCCCAGCAGCTGCCTCGTCCTTGCTTTTTGCCAGAGGTGTACTTGGCTCGGGAGGAGTGTTTTACTCCTTGTAAACGTGAAATTAAACCGTCAAACAACAGACATTCACATGATGTTTTTTTCTGAGATTGCATGCAAGGCTGATAGAGATCGTGACATTATCTATTGGTTTTGTTTTCTATGCCTGTAAATTTGTAAAATGTTTTTTTTATTATTTTGAAATTTTGAATTATAATAACTGCTTGCAATTTTTATTTTTTTTTAATATTAATTTTGCTGAGGAGAAAAAAAAAGTCCAGCATTTTGAAGTGTTCCATCAGTTTGCTTTTGAATTTTCCCTTTACAATCACTGCCAAATCATCATACAAAAGTTAACATAAAGCTTAATATGACCGTTGGAATTTGATTAGTAGTTAGACAATCATCAATCTCTTAATTTATTTGAAAGTTGTAGCATTTTTTTTAAAGTGCAAAAATGCTTTTTAATATATAAAAAAAATGTATGTTTTTTCCTTTGCTTTAAATTATATATTAATTTTATATATTTTTTTTATATATGTAACATCAAAATTAAATATATTATTTTAATATATGTGTCAGAGACTAAACAGACAAATAGAAAAATATTCCATGTGATATTTTTATTTCTCTCATTTAACTTTTTATTCGAGGTTAATTATTTTAGGCTTAGTCTTGGTATTTAGTCGAATTTTATTATATTAAAATAAAATAGAAAAAACCATGGATACATTGTATCTTGGCTAAATCCATGAGCAGTGACATAACCACACCACCTTAATTTGGATTAGAAAAGAAAGGATAACGTTAAATACTCTTCTTACATGTATAGAAATATCAAGTAAAATATTGGCATATGATACAAATCAGCTGCACTTATCTTGGTCCTCTAATACAAATAAAATAACAAAATCCATTTATTTATTAATACTATAAATAAATTTATTACAGAACCATTTATTTCACTGTCATTTGCTGAAATTTTTTTTTATTAATATAAATGTCTAGAACAGTTTATGTGTACAACGATTAATTTCATGAACTATAAAATTAATAATCATGTAAATATTTACTAATTGTTATATTAATAATTACATTATTCAAATATAAAATTATAATAAAAATAATTTTTTAATTTTAAATTCTTAAAGATGGATGGTCCCATTTGTTGAATTATTATGGTTGTTGGTCATGACAGCTCATCATGTACGTAGACCAAAAACTTATTTTTGGTCCCGAGGAATGTATGTATAGCAAACTTGCTAAAATGTTAACGAAATTATTCCAACGTTGACGGTGATATTCTTTTATTTTCTTTTTTTCATTTGGTTCTCAGCATGGAATAAAAATTTGTTTATTCTTCTCCTAAGCGGACCTTCCATGGGTCCCAGATCACAGGCAAACATGTCTAATTGGTCGGTCAGCCAGCAAAGCGCACCCACCTGTTCACGAATCAAGCACGTAAGAGCCCACCGAGCAAGACCTGACCCATCCTGACCTCACAGTGTTTTGTCTAACGTCTTTGTTAGTTAATTATTGCTGTTAATCATTTAATTTAATTATTTACTAGTAAGTTGAACCTAAAAGGGAAAACAGAAAGCCGATATCTCTTTGTCCATCCCTCGTCGAATTCCATGGAGCTTACAGAGTCCAGAGCGTCAGGAGAGGAGATGGAATGTCTTCAACGTGGCTTAGCCATCAAATTATAGATTTTGATTAGACAGTTTTCAGTGTTTCTTATATTTATTATGTGGTTTTGAAATATAATTGAAATTATTTTTAAAAATATTTTTTGTTTAAAAATATATTAAGAGATTTTTTTTATTTTTAAAAATTATTTTTAACATTAATTTATTAAAATCATCTAAAAATATTTAAAAATTTTAATTTAAGATAAAAAAATTTATTTTTTTCAAAAATATTTTGCAAACGTATTCCCAAATATCTCTTAAATTTAGTTGAAGTTGTTTTAAAAATTATTTTCTTTGTATTATTAAAATTATATATTTTTTATTTTTTAAATTTATTTTTTAATATCAGCACACGAAAATAATATAAAAAAATATATTTTTTTAAATACTTAAAAAAAACGCAATTAGAGGAGCTTTCACCATCCAAAATAACATGGGGAAGAATAGATTTTTAACTACAGATTTCAGAGTGCAATCTTTATAACGTTCAGGGTGTGTTTATTTCAGAGTGCATTATTTTGACGTATTAAAATATAATATTTTATTGTGCTTTAAAAAAGATAAAATAAAATAATTACTTCGTGTCAACATTCCCTCCCTTTGGACACTGGAAAACGTTTTTATTTTTAAATGTCAAATAATCCCAGTTTTGATGGATATAACTATTAATTATCATTTATTTAATTATTAATATTGCTTCTTAAGCATTGGTTGCTGCGAGAGGACATATATATTTTACTGTATTTTAAAAATATTTTTAATTAATTTTTATATATTTTATTATTTTTATATCATATTGATGTCAAAAATAATTTTTATAAAATAACAAATATTATTTTAATATATTTTTAAATCAAAAATAATTTTCAAATCAAAAATAATTTCAAATATACAATACACGTGAACAGGTAAGTGGTAGACGCGTGTTCTAGTCGCTAATTAGGTAAAAGAGCCGGCCGGCTGATGAGATGATGTGATGCTGGTTCTTATTATAAACCAATCATTTTCAATTTCCCCGAAAATACCGGAGCAAAGCATCGGATGATATTCGAGTCTGTAGTATGATTGTTCGAGACAGCTCGTAACAGACATTACCATAATTAATTCGAAGACAAAAAACACGTGGAAAAAAAAAAACTGTGACTTCATTGCCTGGTTCAACAATTGTACAGCCTCGCTTCTGTTGTCGAGGTGATGCTGATCTACCAATGCATGCAATGGAGGGTTTACGGATTAATTAAAAGATAAAGATATAACACACGTGAAAAACAGTAATAACGATAATTAACAAAAACCAGAATCTTAAATTTTTTTCGTGGTAGATCAAGGTCAGCCACTGCTACAGCAAGGTGTTTCACACTATAGTTTAAAAATATTTTTGAAAAAAAATTAATTTTTAAAATCATTTTTATATGTTAATATTAAAAATAATTTTTTAAAAATATGAAATATATTATTTTAATATATTTCTAAAAAATATTTAAAAAAAAACTATTTGCCATCCAGTCTTAACTTTCATTTTCGTGGACACACGTGAAAATAATAGTAGCAATGTCGGTCGTATTGGACAAGCCGACCAACTCGGGCTAACTTCGACTCCCAGAAAAACGTTGCATGCCACGTGTCGAGCTCTTTCCATTTTTTCTTTGTTCTTGAATGATCGCTGTCACTACCGACTTGACACTCGAGAAGCCGGAATCGGGTCTCGAAAGAAGAGACGGAGCTTGGTCGGCTGCACAGTAGTTCATCTTCCGTTGCCGCTCGAAGGACACTCAAGCCCCACTCAAGGGGTGAAAACTAATTAACTGTAGCATACGTGCATTGTGTAACCCGGACATTTTAAGGACTGTGATACTTACTTCTGCTAGATAAATGCCTGTACCTGGCTCCTAGACGACATGAGAAACACAGAAAAAGTAGGGAAGGATCCTCAATCCCAGGGGATCCTAATTTTGTTTCCTAGCTCATGCCATCCATGGAAAGGTGAATATTAAAGCGAAGGATATAGGGCAAGCCTTGTATTTTTCGTACATGAGACGGATAAATATTCGCAGGGATCACAATCACACCACCCCCAAGTAGGTGTTGTTTATTATTACATCTGGTTTAAAACCTTATCCATTCGCTATCATGCTGATGTGCTGCGCGTCGTTTTCATTTGAATCAACTGGGTGCTGTTATGTTTTGTAGTGATATATATCGGGTGCTGCGATTTGTAAAAATATAATATATGTTTTTACTTAGAAGACAGTGGAACATATCGGAAACTGCTCTGCTTTTAATTCTTTTTTTTTTTCAATTATAAAACAACATTTCAATTGTGTCCAGAGAAAATAAAAAAACTGGAGTTGGGATAAAGCAATTGACGTTAAAAACTCAATTGTTCTTAAATGGCATGATATGATATGATAACAAAGAATTTAAAATGTACACAATAAATCTCGAGTTTAAACTAGAACATGTATTTCTTTTAAGAAACTAGAACAATTTAAGTTTTTATTCGTCTGAATTTATAAAATATATTTTTTAAAAGATAAGTTTTTCTGGAATAAAAGTTAAAAAAGTGAAATGGGAATAACAAATTAATTTATCAATCGCAAGGTAAATTACGCCAAAAGCACTGGCAAATATAAAGGAGGGAAATCCACTGATCGATGTCATGATGTCCTGAATCACTACCTGATCATCAGCAGAGCCAGCCGAGAGTTTCCACAGCTCAAAACCCGAGCCTGGATAACAAAAAACCGCTGAAAAAATAATCGAGGAGTCGAGAAAATCTGCAATAACTAAATAATCTATAAGAAACTACATCATCATACAATACAGTTAAATAAATAATTTTTTATGCAAGAAATTATTGGCTAAGTGCTCGAACTTGCGGGGTGCGGCTACCTCCACCACATGCATCCTCTTCCCAAACCGACTTTTGGAGTTTTATTACTTGTTTTTCCATCGGTGACGGATGGTTAACGTGGACATTTTGGGCAACAATATAAAAACTCCAAATTCCACCACCAGGACAAAATAAATAAATAAATAAAATAGTTGTGAAGGTACAAGGTTCATTCATTTTTATTTTATTTTATTTTAAATTAAAATTATATCTTTATATATTTTTATATGTTAGAATCAAAAATGATTTTTTTAAAAATATCATTTTAATAAATTTTTAAATAAAAAATATTTTTAAAACAATCTTTGATGATAGAGTTCATTAGGTTATTGTCTTGCGGTAAGCTTTCGGTTTTTTTTTGTTTAATTTCGAAGCAAGAAATAATATTAAACAAAGAAGATTAGATGAGAAAAAAACAATACCATGCATGTGGATACAAATAATATCGTGAAAGGATAACATATTTAATTGTGCTGATTCAACTCTATTTAATAAGATAAACAGGCAATGAATTTTATCAGGTTTAATAGCTTTTTAAAATATATTTTTATCTGAATATATTGTAATAAACTAGAGCAAAAAGTTATAGGATGAAATTAAAAAAAAATCAAAATAATAATTTAAAATAAAATAACAATAATAAATATGATATATTAGATCAATTTAAATTAATATATTAAAATTGCAACTCGAATCACAATACCGTAACAACAACAAATTAGTCCTACAAAAACCAAGAATAAACATATCATGATAATAGTTCCAAAATAAACCAACTGATTTTTTAAAAATAAAATAAATGATATTTTAAAAATAATAATATTAAAATAATAATATATTAAATTAACAGGAGTTTTGTTGTTTCACCTTATAAACAAGCGACTTAAATCATGATTTTTGTTGGTTGCAGAACTTTATTTTGTCTGGTCAAAACAACCACCATCACTTTTTTAAAATAAAAAAAAAACTTGGTTTTTTTTGGTGTTTTTAATATATATTAATAATAATTATGATATCCCCCCACGCAGTTTCGAGAATACAATCAGCTAGACCTCTCTAGAATTTGTTTTTCTCAGCAATGATTGGTCTGGAAAAAATAAAAAATTGAAGATGCGGCCACTAGGCCAGCGACACAAGGTGAATCGAATCCATGGACTGGAAACAGTATACTGTAATTCCATCAGCTCTGAGATCAATCTAAGATCTCCTGCGAAGCAATTCGGTCACATCCTTTAAAAAATTACATTCCTTCCGCACCAAATATTTTGGAACAGAATCTTAACTGGAGGGCAAGAATGCAAAGCCAAAAGGGGAGTTTTCAATTAAGGCCACTGTAGGACCCCGAGGTCACGAAATCAAGGTGCTGAATTGAAGGGCATGGAGGCAGGATATTTCGTGACTCATTTTTGTCAATAAATCAGAATCCTTGCCTGGACCACTTGGAAATTCGAGCTTGCCGTTATCAATTGAAGAACACCTTCTTCCTTGCAGTCAGCTAAAATAAATAGACATTGCTTTCAATGAGTTCCATGCCTCCAATGCAGCGATCATTTGCACCCCCCCCTTACTTTCACAGAAATCTGGCCAAGGCTCGAGAGAGACCAAAAAAACCACGGGTTTGATCCCAAGTCAATGTACAGCTTCGCATGTTTTTGCACAGTATTATGACACCTAAAGTCAATCACAGCCTAGGTTTCGAGCAAAGACCACCCAAATACAAGGAATATGATTAGGTAGAAAATCCCACATGGAAGTAGCGGGGGGCTATTTTCCTTTGAAGGTTTGTTTCAAGAATAATAGCATTTCAATTATTCTTCAGCAAAACAAACCTGCTCATCTTTTGATGTCATACCAAATCGCAAAGGGTCATGACAAAGAGATACTGTAAACGCCAAAAAGAAACATGCAACAAAAAGTAGCACATTAAAGAAACAAACACCACATGAACAAAGTTAGGATCCAATAATGGACAGAATCTTTCCAACCAACATACAGTTTGGAAAGAATTGATGGCCACGAGAACGAAGGAGACTAAAGAAATTTCTACAATCCATGCCTAACACAATAAATACTTGAAAATAAAATGGCATGCATAACAGCTGGACCAAGATCAATCATATCGTTGTCTTAATTTGCAAAAAAAGGGAAATTAACAAGCTAACAATAATGTTTTATTGAAAGACATGCAAGTGCAAATGCCATTATTTCAGTTGGCTCACTTTCGTTCAATTGTAGCCACTACAGCATGAGTGCATGGAAATTACAAGGAAAGCTCCTTTTCTCAGTCAATCATCCATAAAAACTTTACCAGACATCACGAGTAAGTTAATCCTGCAAGTTAATCATCACAAATTTAGCTCTGCGCTCTCATTGTAAAGCAGTCAATAGAAATGCCTAGACCAAAATGCAACCAAGCATTCCGACAACAATCAAAGGATCGACAATGACTTCGCAAGACTCGTAACAATCCTATCAGAATTTATTAATTTTGACTCTCAAATCTCTCTTCAATTAGTAATCTTTGAATCCCTTCTCAAAATAGGTTAAAATCCAGTTGATTTTCACTATGCCAATGAACAACTTTTTTTTTTCAAATGAAAAACCACGAAAGCGCGCTCTTAATCACAAACGAGCTCCTGTACAGGATATACATCAAACCCAGACCTGGAATTCTGACACGAACATTATACATCAGGCACAGCCAACAAGTTGGCATGGAGGTGAATGATGATGTTTGGTTACAAGAGAAATGCTAACCAGCTATGTGAGCATAAAGCATTTACAAAAACAAAAGAAAGAAAGTTAAGCAGGAAACCCAGATTCCATCGCTCGCAAGATGGCAGCAGTATCAAATCTAAAATTTCTGAAGCTCTTGCCAGGGCCCATGTCAGGAGGATGAGCATCAGATACAGGCTTATTTAAATGGCTCTCCATTATCACTGTGCCGCTCCCTATAGAATTGTTCCTTGCTTTCCACACGCACATAGCTTGACAGAAATAAAAAAAGAACTCATCAGTGAAAAATAGGGTTGCTAATTCATTGATTTTTATTTTTATTTTTTATAGAAGGAATCCTGTTAATATCTTCAGAACAGAGGATTACATATAAGACCATACTAAATGTGGCACCAAAGCCTCACAAGATGGTGGATGCAAAAATTTATGAAAGTGCAATCATTGGTCTCCCGTTATCAAAGGCATAATTCTCTCCTCTAAATGTATCCATATATCTTAACATTCTGGGATTGGAAAGAAAAAATCCAAACCTTTGAGAGGCATATCGGATCTAGGGGCTACAGGGGGCTGGTGTGATGAAATCCATGATTTTAAAGACCTGTGTATAGACATCACATCTATCAAAAATTGCAAAAAATAGTTAAGGCATGAGGAAGCTGTACTGATGATGGTGTACCAGAGTACTCACGCTAAAAATGGAGCAACCATGTAAAGCTTGAGGCCAGTGATGCTGCGAGATATTACTGATAGCTCATCACTTGCTGGCTGAAGTTCATCAAGCCGCTGCCATGCAATTTCCTGCAAGCAGACAACATAAATGACTACATCATTGCTAAATTCTAAAAGCAACCAAGATGTAATATTCATTCTATCAATTAGAAGATAGCAACATAGCCCTACAATAAAAAGTTAAGCAGGCAGCTACTTGTTAGTGACAACCGACAAGATGTGCAGGCTAGGCCATAGAAGCCATGGATATTGTAGGCTAATAGGTGCAAAGACCGAAAGCATGACATATAGTCCAACTAAGATTCTCCAATCAAAGTAAAACACCCATTTTACTGATGTCTGTTAGTATCTTGTGTCCTTGCTTGGTCAAATTGAGTTCAGAAAAACCTTAATTAATGACCTGGTGCAATTCATAATGTTTCTTAGTAAGAAGATATTAAGTCAATAAAATTAAAAATAACTCTAATATATATATATATATATATATATATATATATATATATATTAAGAAGCCACTCACACTGATCTCCTTTTTTGTAAGGGGTGCAAAGGCAGTATCATCCTTCACCCCAGCAATTATGTAGAGCCGCACCCTCTGTTGTCCAAACATCTCTTCAATGTAGTCATCTTTGTTAAGAAGATTTGAAACATCAAAACCAGTTTCCTCCAGCACCTACATTCCACAAGAGAAGGCAAGTTAAAGACTAATGTGTGCTGGGTGATCATTTGCATCCTCCTATTATCAAGTAGCATTCAAAAGTATGCAGCAGTCAATTAAAGCCCCTTTCCCAAGAGAAGCTCTACCCCCAACCACTTGAGGATCAACAAAAATGACTTGCACCAATGCCTATGCATCAGATGGATTAAAAATAACTTACCATCGTACTAAAACCTTTTCCACTTTGGATCAAAAGAGAATTTTGAATAAGAGCACGCCAACATTCAGATTGGAAAAACCAAAAATCCTGATGATGTAGCAAAGGAAAGAAAAAACTATATTTTAATTGACTTTTTTTTTTTTTTTTTTGAGATTTCTTGTTGAAACCAGTCTATGTAGGAATTCATATACTTATGATTATCAGTAATATTTAGGGATCTAAGAGGCTGTTAAAGAACAAAGTAATATTTCAATTTTCTAAAATATTGAAGTGGGAAAAAGGAAAATCAGAACTTTTGAAAAAACATATTTTAGAGAACTAAGAAACAAATTTGTGATAAGTTTTTACATTTTTTAAACTAATTTTTGAACATATAAAAAATATAGCATTCCATCCAAAGAACTAAGAAACTAATTTTACAGTTTTTGAAATTTGTGATAAGTTTGAAAAACATATTTTAGAGATTCTTCCTGGTTTCCCATCAAATGCTTTTCATTGTTTGCCAAATAGAAAAAACAAAAACAAAATGATGAATAATATGATATTTTTCTTTTATATACAAGCATTATTTTAGCAATGATAAACAATTTTTCTTTTTACACTTTCATATTTAGTTAGTGTCATAAATTTATTTATTTTATAGATCTAATATAATAGACTTCCATTTTTTTTATTTATCGAGTTTGGTTTTTTCACAATAATTTTAATTTGAATGAAACAAGATTGATATTTTATAATAAAATTATCATAAGTATAAAATATTAATATGACTGTTATAAATTATGATTTCAATTATATTTCTTATTTTTTTCAGTTGAAAAATTCTTCTCCATCCTCAACAAATAAACATGTTTTTCTATTTTCAATCTAAAAGGACAAACCCTGAACTTATCTGAGAGCTAAAATATAAATCATATATTTTCTATTATTTTCCAATCCACATTTCAATTTCCTATATCATCCAGAACTGTCAAGGCTTTTAATGCCACCAAATGCAGCACCCAAATACGTGATTGAAAGGACTTTGATAATGGAATAATGAGAGGTTTAGTTTGGGTTGTCACTTCAAGTGTTCTTTCTCTTCTCTTTTCTCTACACACTGTTTCCTTCTATTTCTTTCCAGCTACACTACTCTCAGCTACCATTCACTGTTACAGAATGAAGTTCGACGATTTCAAATTCTTATAAGAGAACAGTTTTGTGCTAGAAGGAATTGAAGGTTGGGCCATTGCAAGCTAGATTTATGGTCAGTGAAAGTAGAGGTGAAAAACCATTAACAATAATGTTTTTTTCTCCTTTTAAATATATCAAAACAGAAATGAGAGCTTCCTTGGGACAGAATTTCAAGATCCCATGCTCACTGTTGCATGCATTTCTCAAGCTGTCTACTATTGAAACATGTGTAGCCAGGCCACTCTGTGTTAAACTGAATCAAAAGCAACAGTCAGCATAAAACTAACTATAACAACTCATAGCAACATTTGGCATAAAATTATAACAATGCATAGCAGCATTCATAATAAAATCAACTATTACAAATAATAGAAGCATTCATCATAAAAGTAACTGTAACTACTAATGTCTGAAACCTCGATAAATTGACTATCTCACTAATCGTAGATTATTACATTTACACCAAATTAAAATGCTTTCATAGGTAAACGTATGAGTACACAGACCAAAGGAAAAATACTTACTTCTCGAACAGCACAAGCATGGTCTTCCTCATCTTTGTTCTTTTTACCCCTAGGGAAACTCCAGCTCGTCCCTTTCCATCCCTTCACTAGCAAACACTGTCCATCACATCGACCAAGATAAAAGTGTTGATAAGAGGACTTCACAAATCCTAAATTATTTACTGAAGCATTAATAGCTGGGACAAATTAAATAGTTTAAAACTATTCCTTAAATCACACAGAAAAGCTTTGCTTGAAGCCCAATAATTACAGGTTAAAACAGGGAATCAGGTGAGCATGCTTTGAAAGTCAGCATCATAATTACTAAGATCGCACAGCCATTGCCATACACACAAAGCAATACCTTTTAAAAAGAATATACACCATCCCAACTATGTCCATGATTCAAAGCAATTGAGGTATATGAGTTTTCAGAACTACCCTGTCATCCAAGGAGCATCTCCCCTCTTTCCTTTTACTTTTCAAGTGCTTTACTTCTTAGGAAAAAGGCCAGATCTCTTTTCCGTGGAAGATAAATGCAACACTAGCACCCATTCACCAAACAATTTGCATCATTGACCTTATGAACATAAACTAAAGTTTCTCCAGCTAAAAAAGTATTTCACCCCATATCACTAATCCTCCAAGTTTCTGATTAACTTGTCCTTAGATCACTCATTTCCATTTCCATATGTTCAAATCCAAAATCTTGATGAAAAAACAAGCACATTGATTTCCTCTCATACTTTATAAATCACAGCACAAAAAGACTTTCTTTCCCTTATTTCTTCCATCACTTAAAAATATTAACAATCAAGAACCGAATAATGCAAATAAAATACAGGCAATAATCATAATTTATAACAAATCAACTCGAAATCCCACACAAAACACATAACAAATACCAAGAGAACTACTTATCACTGTGTTACACTTATACAAAGGCCTCACCCGTTCGAAAGTCACATCCAAAATAATCGCACCGGTCACAGGAACTTTAACTTTGTAGGAAGTAAAATCCTTAAAAATATCATCAATATGGGCAACATACGGTCTTAAAACATCACAACTGTTAAACACTGCAACGTATTAAGGGAAAAAAAACTTAGACTCATATAATAAAATAGACAGCAAAATCGTAGAGATGAAAGAAAAAACACAGAACAAAAAAAGAGAGGATACTTAAAGAAGTGAATTCCTTCAAAGTGAAAGACTTCAAGGAGGGATTTTTCTCGACAGAGTTATCTTCATAGAACCAATGGGCGTACTCGACGAGAAATAGAATTCTCTCGAAGGACTGTTGATCTTCTTTAGGGACATTTAAGACAAACCGGCTGCAGAGATCGTCGAGGAGTTCTTGAGGAGGAAGGCCGCCGTTCTTAAACGCAGCGCTGCTAGATCGATTCAGACCGGACATCGATTTTCTCGAGCCCTAAAACCCTATTTTTAAAAAAAGTAGAGTGGAGAAGGAGCTAGAAGGAGCTAGAAGGAGCTCTTTCAGTTGGTGTTCCTTAGAGATATAAAGAAGGAAAGAGCTCCTTTTTTATGGAAATTGGGATCAAATGAGGAGCCTCTACAACGAATATTACTGTACGCCTATGGAAGAGAGGATGTTGCCTCTGAATATTTGGATTTTATAGTGGGCCTATGGTGAGCTTTAGGGGCTGGGATGAACCGGATAAGAAGGCCCAACGGTCCAACATTTGGAGCAATTATGCAGGCAACAAGGCAAATTTTACGTGCTTAAATTCTCCCTACACTTTTCCATTTTATCACTGTATAGTTTGACTGTAACTCAATTAAATCTTTAAATTTTTATATTTATAACCACAAATATTCTTTATATGATAACAAATTATATAATTAATTTTTATATTAAAAGAAATGATTTTAAAAAAATATAGCAAGTAAAATTCAAATATTGAATTTTAAAAAGAATATATCTTTTTTGTCAGAAGAATAATAGGAGATTAACAGGTAAGGTTAGACTTTCCCCATGACAATCATAATAATAAAAGCACCTTCCTTGTTTTCTAAGCAATTCACACAATTTAAAGTAATTGATAAATAAAAAATTGCATTACGTGGACAAATACTTGACAGGATGAGAAAATATTGTTTTTTATTTAATTAAAATGAGTTTCGATATCCTCAGATACACACACATTTGGAGATATATATTTTTAAATTTCACCTTTCACCAATGATTTTGATACAAAAAGCATAAAAATTAAATTAAATTTAAGAAAATAAATGTTCACTTTTGGATCATAAATTAAGAAAATAATTAATTTAAACTGAAAAAATAATTCATAAATTAAAAAGAATAACCCAAATAATAATTTAATGATGCATCGAAGTCAGCTTGTGGATCGGACCCGACAACTGTGAGTCTTAGTACTGACTGGCCCGAGTCAAAATAAACGCCCAGCCCATCTAGCCCCCCTTCTCCTTCAACAGCGCTCCAATCAGCTCCCGAACAAGCCTGTAATCGAATAAGAGAGAGAGAGAGAGATAAAAATTAAAACGAAAAGCCCAAAGTCAACCTCCTTTTCCTTTTATCAAAAAATCAGCGAACCCCGCAACAGTCAAACACATAAACGAAGTACTCACTCACTCGCAACATCAGAAGCAAACAAACCGCAAAACTCGTCTCTTTAATTTATTTTTTTAAAAAAAAAAAATGCGAAAACGACCGGAAACTTCTTCCTCTTCGAGCTCACAACGACGGCCGACCAATCAACCACCAATTGCGAATAGCACAACCAGCCTGAGTTCATCAATGAAATCAATACGGTCAGGATCTGTATGGATAATCTTATCCACTGTCATAATCTACTCGTGCTATTCCGTTCACTATTACCAGTTCGAAAATCTGCCTTCGCCTTTAACCGCTGACCAAGCCGGTAAAAGAGGTTTCTCTGAAATCCAAGCCATCAAACACGTCAAAGCATTGACCGATTTCGGTCCTCATCCCGTCGGCTCTGATTCTCTCGACCTCGCTTTGCAGGTATACTAATTTACTTATTCACTTATTTTATTATATTTTATTTTATCAGTTTTTTATTTATTTTTGCAGTATGTTTTGGCGGAAGTGGAGAACATAAAGAAAAACGCGTACTATGAAGTGGATGTTGAGGTGGATTTTTTTCACGCGAAAACCGGAGCGAATCGGTTAACTAGTGGATTATTTAGGGGGAAAACTGTTGTTTATGCCGATCTTAAACATGTTGTTTTAAGAATTTTGCCCAAATTTACTGCAAATCAAGCTGCTGATAATACCATTCTTGTCTCTTCTCACATTGATACCGTTTTCTCCACGTATGATTTCTGTCCTGGCTTTTATTGATCATTTAAAAAGTTAGTTGGTTTTTACATTTTTATGATAACAGATTACATAATATTTGGGACATGAGACCGGACAGGACTGGACGTAACAATACTCATGGAACGGGACAAATAGTAACTTTTGGTTCGTTCTATGTTTGCAATGTCCTATCTAATCCGGTCTTGTACTGCTTGCTCGTTGAACTGGTTGTTTAGTTACATGTGCTTTAAGGTTGTTTTGATGAATATTCAGTTATTTATTGGTTCTTGTAGTGATAAGATTGTTATTGATGTATCAGGGGAGGGGCTGGAGATTGCAGTTCATGTGTAGCTGTGATGTTGGAACTTGCTCGAGGGATTTCGCAACGGGCTCATGGGTTTAAAAATGGTGTGATATTTTTGTTTAATACTGGGGAAGAGGAGGGTTTGAGCGGGGCTCATAGCTTTATAACTCAGGTTTGAAGCATTATTGATTGCTAATTTACACCCCCCCCCCCCCCCCCTATTTTGCCTTTTGGTGTGACTACTTTTTTGGCTATTTCAAATTTCAAATCTTTTGAGTGTGCCATGGTGTCTTACATATTCTGAATTGTGTTTTCTGATGCAGCATCCATGGACTAAGACTATTCGTCTGGCTGTTGATTTGGAGGCTATGGGTGTAGGAGGAAAGTCTGGCATATTTCAGGTGTTGTTTTCTGTATAAATTTACGTAGTATTGTGTTATCATTCATTTAGTCAACACCTCCTTATTCTCAACTTTCCCTTTTTGCTTCTCAGCCTCTGAACCTTTTTTTTACCCTCCCTTATTTACGGTTCTTCTCCTAACAGGCCGGACCTCATCCATGGGCCATTGAAAACTTTGCATCGGCAGCGAAATACCCATCCGGGAATATCATAGCACAGGTTTGTAGATTTTATTATCAAAGTTGTTTTCCTCTATATTACTTTGGGGTAGTTGATGTATTTGATTGGCTTTAGCTTTGCAGGATATGTTTTCTGCTGGAGTCATCAAATCTGCGACAGATTTCCAAGTATACAAAGATGTTGCTGGTCTTTCAGGGCTTGACTTTGCTTTCACGGATAATGGTGCAGTTTATCACACTAAGGTACTTTCTTGTCTTGTCCATTTTTTATCTATTTTCTTGGAAGGATGTGTCATGTTCATTTGCTTCACAGAACCCTTCTGCTCATAATGAAAAATGATGGAAGTTCATAGAAATACTGTCTTGAACAATTTAACCTGAGATGCATATGTTGGAGATCATAGTTCTTTTGTGTTTATTTATCCTATCGAATAAGTTTCATTTTCAACAAAGATAGAGGTTTGAGTCATGACATGATACTTTGACTATATATATTACACTTTGGCTATGGTCATCCATGACCTGTAATATTCTGGGTGGCTTGATAAATGTTGAAGAAAATAAACTACTCCACATAGTGATAGTACCTGGAGTAACAGGCTTTGGTGCACTGGTGGGTAGCATGGTATTGTTTGATAGTTGTGGCCTTGAGTTAGTTAGATGGATTGCGTATATTTAGCTGCATGTTAGTATAGGTTTGCTACAGTCGGAATATCACTTTAATTGGACCTCTTTGACATTCATCCAGAAAAAAGAAATGAGTAGCATTGCCATAAAAATGTTACTTGGCATTGAACAAAATTACAGTATTCATTTAAATTTTGAAAATTTCCCCATGCAGAATGACAAATTGGATCTCTTGAAGTCTGGGTCTCTCCAGCATCTTGGAGAAAATATGCTTGCTTTTCTGCTTCGGGTTGCTTCATCCCCTCATCTTCCAAAAGGCAAGGACATAGACAGAGAGCTAAAAACTGGCCATGACACTGCCATATTTTTTGATATTTTGGTACGCTATAACTGCTGGGATTCTGTAACACTTTTCTTGGCTTTGCATTGAGATGGTCATTGAGCGCATTTGGCAACCTAAGTTTGAAGTCTTCCACTGTTTTATCTGACATTTGAGTAAATCTCAGGGGACATATATGATTGTGTACAGTCAACGTTTTGCAAGCATGCTTCATAACTCAGTGATACTGCAATCACTTCTAATATGGGCAGCATCATTGTTTATGGGTGGTTCTTCAGCAATCATTTCACTCGGTTTGTCATGCTTGAGTGCTATCCTGATGATGTTATTTTCAATAAGTTTCTCTGCTTTTGTGGCCTTCATTCTACCACAAATATCTCCATCACCAGTGCCCTATGTTGCAAATCCATTGCTGGTGCTTGGGCTATTTGCTGCACCTGCACTTCTCGGAGCTTTGACGGGTCAACATTTGGGTTATCTTATTCTTAAGAAGTATTTATTGAATGTCTACTCCAAGAAAAAGCAGCTGTCATCAGTTATCATAGCTGATTTGGTGAAGTTAGAGGCTGAAAGGTGGCTATATAAAGCTGGATTTGTTCAGTGGCTTGTTCTTCTGATCGTAGGAAACTATTATAAAATCGGATCATCGTACCTAGCAGTCTTTTGGCTTGTTCCACCAGCATTTGCATGTAAGTTTATGTTTGACATCTTTCCACCCTTAATAAGAAAGAAACACCCTTTTCTACCTTAGATGAGGAAAATATTTGTGTAAAGAACAAATTACAGTCCAACAGAAGCGTATTTTACCATTAACATGAGAACAAATTCTTGTAAATTGCTGTTCTCATGGTGTTTTCTCTAAACTATTTGTGGCATTGGAACATTCAGATGGTTTGCTTGAAGCAACTCTGACACCAGCTCGGCTGCCTAAGCCACTTAAACTTGCAACCCTCTTGATGGGCTTGGCAGTACCAATTCTGATTTCTTCTGGAACTTTCATTCGCTTGGCTGGAACAATTATCGGAATGGCGGTTCGATTTGACAGGTGAAGTTAATGTTTTAATCATGCTACTTTCTAGAAAATCAGTTTTTCCTTTTCTTCTATACTTATTATGGCCTTATCAGTTGTGTAGCACACCAAGTTTCAACACGGAACATACTGAATAGTCTCATTTAGTATCTAGAGCTCTTCATATATCTACTTAATTACAAAGCTACTCTGATTAACGGGACATTTAGAAATTGATATTGCTTTTTAATTTTGTGCAGGAATCCTGGCAGCACACCAGAATGGCTGTGGAATGTAATAATTTCCACTTTCATTGCTGTTTGCATATGCCTGACTTTTATTTATATGCTTTCATATGTTCATATCTCAGGTTTGCACTCTATGCGATTTCCTTATTTGGTTGCATCTGATATTGATATTTGTGTTTAATGATACTTTTGTATTGGTTATTGTTTGATGTTGAGACCTTATGGCGTAAAATCAGTAATAGTTTGCTGTCTGAAAATGATTTTTATGTGAATCTGGGCTAGATCTAAATAGTCATAATTTACATCTGTCAGTGAACAAGGATTAACTGTTTCAAATGGCCAGTTTGTCTTTGTAAATGCTGTACAACAGAAATTAATTATCATAGCATGGCTTATTGCTAAAATGATGACCTGATTATGTTATTAATTGACCTGCATATGCATTCTCTATGAAATATTAGCTGACTCGTACTGTTTGTATACAAGTCTTTAATAAGTATTTAACTATCAATTTCAGTGGTTACTGAAAATATATACAAGGTTTTTTTTTAAAAAAAAGAATTATATTACTGGTAATCAATTATTGTTACTCATCTTACTCGTGCCATTTGCGTGTAGGTGCAAAAAGGTCAATCATTCTTGCAATCAGCATCCTGTTTGGCCTCTCGCTTACTTTAGTATTATCTGGTTTTATTCAACCTTTTACAGAAGACACTGCCAGAGCTGTAAATGTAAGTATCTATTTCTAAATTGACTATAGTTGCTTTTGTTGGTCTGTGTCCTTAAAAATGCCTTGAATGATTACTGGGTAGTGGACTATGTATAGCTAGTAATCTTGACATTTTCTCATTGGTATCCATATACTGTCTTAAGTAATCGAACAGAAACTATCATGAAATATTGTGTCCCTATATTACATTGCCATGCCAAATTTAGGAAAACATCAAATATGGACAAGTTTAGAAATGCTATGCTGTTTGAATCACGTGATACCATACACTGACAGCATATAAGTTATGTTGCTTGAACAAATAGTCAACTTATGCTGTACTTCAAAAAGGTACGTATTACAGTAATACAATATAGTTGATGTGACTATCTTAAGTAAAATATTTTAGGTCCATTCAATTATCAGTGGGGTCCTGGCATAGCCACAGCTTTTCATGCTTTCTCTTGGGTGCCCTTAGTTTTGCAATATATCTTTAAAAAGCACAATCTCTTTGTTTTGTGATGTGACCTGCCGTGTCACTTAATTTCAGTAATATTTACGCTATGGTACCCAGGTTGTGCATGTTGTCGATGCTTCAGGAAGATATGGTGAAAAGCAAGATCCTCTATCTTATATATCTCTATTTTCAAACACCCCTGGAAAGCTCGATAAGGAGGTTGAACAGATCAAAGAAGGATTTACATGTGGTGAAGACAAGGCTGTTGATTTTGTCTCCTTTTCAGTCAACTATGGTTGTTGGACCCATGATGATACTGAAAGTGGATGGAGCGAGTCAGATATTCCTACTTTGCACGTTGATAGTGATACCAAGGGGGAAGAAAGACTGACTCAAGTTTCAATTGATACAAAATCCTCCACGCGCTGGTCTCTTGCGATCAATACCAAGGAAATAGAAGATTTCGTTTTGAAAGGTATGTTGAGGTTTCTCTGGTGTCATCTCCTCTTTTCTTTGTTTGAGTACCTTTATTGGAATAAAATCTTCCCCCTCTCACCTGCCTCCTGAAATTTTTATTGCACGGGACACAGGAAACTCTGAAGAATTAATTCCTTATGGCAACAAGACTAGTGTCGATGGATGGCATCACATTCAGTTTTCAGGAGGGAAAGACTCGCCAAGGAAGTTTGAGCTAGCTCTTTTCTGGCCGGTAAAAACCATGCCCTCTGCTGACAATGTGGATAGAACGATACAGAACCACCGTCCTTTGTTGAAGCTAAGAACAGATGTTGACCGATTAACTCCAAAAGCTGAGAGAGTTCTTGCAAAACTCCCCCCATGGTGCTCCCTGTTTGGAAAATCGACATCGCCCCTCACTTTAGCTTTCTTGAGCAGTCTTCCTGTTAATTTCTAGGTAATTGAATTTCTCTTCCGATAACTGGGGACGTTTTTTTATTAAACTTTCACATTAACCTGCTTCTTGAATCTTGTGCACGTAAATTATAGAGGTTTTTTTTTGCCTTTTAGAAAGAACATTAAACAAATGTTGTGCAATGGAAATCAATTACGTTGACGTTAGAAAGACAATGTTTTTCATGAATTTTTTTGCTATTTCGTGGAAATATTACGGTCCACTCTGATGAGAATATGAATTATTAAATACTATTTATGTATACCATTCAAACTACCGTATACAATACCCAAGAATCCAAAAACAAAAAAACCCATCACCGATGCACACCTCTCTCTCTTCCTTTTCCACTTAACGGATTCCAACCAGATCTAAACCTGAACACCCTCACACTACAACCACCAGACGACATCCGTGCATAACAGCCCTGCCATCCCTTCCACGCGCCACCACCAGCCTCAACCCTTGACCCCTTCAAATATCGTCGCAGCAACCAAAAAAACCCGTCATCAAAGACCTGAACCCGATAGCCTCGAGAGAGAATAGAAATGGGGGGAAAAAGTGATAGCATTCAAGATTTGCATCTTGATAGAGAAAGAACAGAGCCTGTGTGTTTTGAATGAATAGTTGATTTATGAGCAGATGAGACTTGAAAGAAGAGAGAAGCCCTAGACCGGTGACATAAGTTATTGTGTAGTTATATAAAAGGTTCGGCAGGATATGTACACTGTAAATCTAGTGCTCCATCTTTCAGTTTCAACGGATGGATGTTGATCTTCTTCCCATTTCTCTTCACTCTATCTGAGTAATTTACTGTTTTACACACTTCATAATTTGATATTACAGTGAGTAAATTTTGAAATATATATATATATATATATTTGTAAATTAAATTATTTAGTGATTTTAAATCATTTATATATATATATATATATATATTTGTAAATTAAATTATTTAGTGATTTTAAATCATTTTTAATGTGTAAAAATATATTTTTTTTATTAAAAAAACAACATTAATGATGCCCCAAGCAAAATTAAGCAAACAATTAATAATACAAACTTGAAACTGGCTTGCATAATTAACAGACCACTGCATGTCACTAAGCCTACATGATTTACTTTTATTGTTAAATATTTTATTTTAGTGTCCTGTAAACCTAATTATTGGTTGGGTAGGTTTTACTTCTTTTAAATATATAGGACACGAGGAATTAAATTGATCTAAATTTAGTTAAATTGTAAATTTGATGATTTATAAGATGTATTTTTAATAGTTTTCACAAAAAATAGTTTAAAAATCATCTAAAATGCTGATACTTTTATCATCCAATTATGGTTCGGGATTCAGATTCAAACGAATAACAACACCACTAAACGACACCTGCATGGTTTGCATGCCCGAGAATCTCGATCATAGACACGGTACATAATTGGATTCCAAGAATTACGGTAAGAAATAATTGTCGAGAGAGACAGGCAAGTGCTCAAAACTTAAGACCAGTGAGTAAAAGGAAGCTGTGGGGGTTCTAAAAAGGATGTGGTGGTGGGTTGTTATTGAATATCTTGATTGTACGTGTTTTAAAATTGTTTTTTTTTTAATTATTTTTTATTTATATTTGTTTTTTAAATATTTTTATATAAAATATTATTTTAATTTATTTATGAAAAAAAATTTAAAGTGATGGGATTTTTTTTTAGTTCCTAGCCGGATCAAACTTCAAGGCACGGGCCACAGGTTACTTGGGTCAGCATAGTGATCCGGGCTTAATAATTTTTGTATCCCTCGGTAACACGTGCCAATAAAATCTACATGGAGGTGAAGAAGCCACAAAGTATAGTGACAAACAACACACGTGTGCTGCATTTTGTTGCGCTCACGTTTCACTGAACCAAAGCAAAAACCAGAAAGAATCTCCATTTCCATATAGAGAGATAGAGGGAGAGGAGGAGACAGAGAGAGAATCTCTCCAGTTTCTTCAGATAGAAATGCGGTCAATACCGTTGGGATTCTCAGTATCTCCAACATCCATAAATAACAGCAACCTTAATTTCAATCTCAAGAAACAGAAACAACAACGACAACAACAAAATCAATCTTTTTTTACTTCTTCTTCAACAAGGGTTTCTCGCCATGAACTCGCTCTCTCTTCTCTCCCCAAATCAGGTAAAAACCCTTGCCCTTTTAAGCTTTTCGTTCATATCTTGCTGGATTTGAAGTTACTGTGGATTATCTTTTGCGGGTATTCTTTCTTTTTTGAGTTTTATATTCATGCTTTACCGTGTTGTTGTTTCAACAGTTGGCCTTTAGACAATATTTTGCTGACTAACTAATTGTTATGATCTCTGATCTGTTTGCGATTTTGCATTGATTCCAACTCTTGATATAATTTCGCTACCAGAATTGATAAAAACTGTAGCTAATCGCGTTGCATTGCTTAGACTTCCAATATATTATTTCAAATGATGGTGTTAGCTGATCTAGATAGTAAAATCACATGATAACAAACGATCTAGGATTGAATCCTGCTGTAATTGGAGATGGTAGGGGCAAAGCAAGGGAAGGCTTTCATCCCTTGGGTACCGTATCCAATGTCTTGCTGGGCTTCCTTGTGAATAAAGATTATTTAACAAGTTCATGAAAACAAGACCCCTTCTTTTGGGCTAGTAAGACTGCTTGTCAAAAAATATCGCGGAATATGGTATCTTTTATCATCTGCTTGCGTAGAATCTGTTCCCTAAAGCTCAATTGGATGATTCTGGTCAATGAGTGTAGGACTATGCAGAGCAAGTCAAGTGGCTGAATTTTTTCCTGTTGTATCTCCGGAGATAGTTGTAAGGGAAGCGAGATTGGAGGATTGTTGGGAAGTGGCTGAGACTCACTGCAGTTCCTTCTTTCCTGAATATTCCTTCCCTCTAGATTTTGTGCTGAGGATTGACAGGTTGGCAGCCATGCTATCAGGATTCAGTATACCAAATGGCTGCAGAAGAACTTGTCTGGTTGCCGTCATAGGTAGCTCAGTTAACCAAACTTTCTATATTGGAAGTGAAGATTTCAAAATCGGAGGTTTTGATGGGAAGTTCAGTCTCAATCGGGGCTATGTTACTGGGATATTGACGGTGGACACTGTTGCTGATTTTCTTCCAAGGAAAGGCCCTCTCAGGCAGAGAAGGTGGGTTTTTTGCTCTTATGACTATCAGGTCTTTTTAATTGCGTTAACCTTGTGTGCAAAGTGCAATCTTGCATGCATTTGTTTTTGAGTAGATTTGAATTAAACTCTTTTAGTGGGCCACTAAACTAGCACATTAGTTTTGTTGTCCTAGCTATTCAAAGAGAATTGACTACTGAAAACTTGCTCGCTACCGTCTCTTTGTTTGATGGACCAAGAGTTTTTTGAGAAATACTTTTCGGACAATCTTTGCTGGCATGTAATGTTCATGCTGCAACAAGGAATAATAAGCAAAGACAACCCTAATACAAATGCTCTGATAAACATTATTTATATCCACTTGATTTCTTTTACTTGCTTCTATTGCCTTGATTCGTTCAGTTGCATTATTCAAATAGTTTCTTAAACTTCATGCCCACAAATGTGATATGTAAGCTTCTGCAACAGGACTGGAATAGCATATATATCAAATGTTGCTGTTCGGGAGAGATATCGTCGGAAGGGTATAGCTAAAAGACTCATAGCGAAGGCAGAAGCTCAAGCTAGGAGCTGGGGCTGCCGTTCAATTGCTTTGCACTGTGACTTGAATAACCCTGGAGCTACAAAACTGTATAAGGGGCAGGGTTTCAAATGTATTAAGGCACCAGAAGGTGCGAACTGGCCCCAGCCTAAGACCTCACCAGATATCAAATTCAATTTCATGATGAAGCTTCTAAACACTCCAATCACCACATAGAATTTTTAGGAGCACACGAAGAATTGATAAGGTAAAACATTGTAGGAAAATTGAAAGTAGTATAATCAAACTGCCTCGTATAATCATGTATATGTGCTGGATCTTAAAGGGATGTCCACGGATCCCATAGTGTTGTATTTATGATGCCTGCAATGTTTACCGTGTGCCCGTTTGTGTGATAGATGGCCTTTTTGTAAAGCTCTTGGAACTATTTCAGATAAGATGACTTCACTTTGTCACTTCATAACTCATATGCTGCTTGTCTTTCTAGCTGCTCTCGCTTCCTCAATTCAATCATGATTTTTGCTTTGCCCGATTAGCAATTTATTATATTATCTCTTATTTGGGCCCTCGGAACTGTAAAGAAGCCAATATGGAACAGCATAGGATTCAAAAGGCATGATCAACCCAAAACTGCAATTTATTGTTATGGACAAAAGACACGTCACTCTATATTTATTAATATCTCAGAGAAAATAGATTTAATGAGAAAGACTCTCCGGAGCACCCGGTGTTTTGCTTCCCCGCAGATAAACCACTCTGAAAGGATGCCGGCTTCAACAAACAGGCTTGCACGTGGGAACTGAAAGGCTGCAACTCAAAACTCAACTACTTATGGTTGGATAAACTTATCCAAGGCAGACATATCCAAAGCATGGAATTCCTTGACGGCAGAAGACACAGCGAGTCCAAGTTTCACAGCCTCTTCATGGGTAGCCGCCTGAAGGGCACTTGTTGTTAGTCTACATATATATATATATATATATATATATAACACTAGAAGTTGATGCAGAAAATGAAAGAATCTTTTCTACCTCGATGTTAAGGGGAAGAACGGGATCATGAAGTGAGAGTCTAAGAAGGAACCACCCACCAAAACCAGAAGCGCGAACCTGTTTAAGAAAGGGAAAAGGGAACAAGAACAGGAGAGAATTTATCGTGATGCCTTGAGAGCATGACACTTGATGTCAAATCACTAGTCACAAGTACTTCGATACATCCTAAATGATTTTGATCTGTGTCAAACTCACCCCTTCATAGTTAACAGGAGCTTTTTGAAGAATTGGATCTGACTCTATATGATTCTCCAAAAGTCGCAGCACTGCCACGCCATATTCTCGGAAAGATCTGGAAGTTCTAAGTGATCAGTTACACCACAGCAAAATAATATAGAAATATGACAAACCATGCAGAGAACCGTACCCTCCTTTAAGATCTGGATGATTCTGATCGATTTTCAATCTTAATTCCACAGCTACTTCTGGTTCCTGCAGACCCTCTACCAGATCAGTCAAAACTTTGCTGCCACCAGCAATTCCAGAAGCTCTAGCTGAAGCCAGTTTATTTAAAACTTTAACCTGCATGAATAAACAGAAAAAGGGAAAGAAGAAAATTAAACAATGAATTGGCATTACAATAAACGGAGCTTAACCTTGCTCTGTTTCATTTAAAGCCTACCATGAGGTATGCTCCATCATCAAGCCAGTTGTTTTCCTTCAGAGCTCCATGGCCACTGGTTTCGATGGCCAGATGTGATTCCTCACCAACCAAATTCTGCGAGCAAAGTGAACACATTTGTTTGAGAATCTATGAAGCGACAAGATCATCCAAATTGTTATACAATGGCACTGAGATTATTTAAATACCAAATACAGAACAAGACATGCTGTTGAGAGTTGTTTTACTAAAATGACAGGGAGAAATTTATTAAACTCTAGCTCACTGAAGACAAGACCCTATAAACCTGTTCAAAACGATATGATATATACAATAGATGATTACGAGCTAACAAAGATTTTAGCATTTCAAACAGAAAGAAAATCAGAAACACTCTCAACAAATTCAGTCACCTTTAGATAAGGTTTATCATTCAATAACAATTTCCTCAAACCACCTTTCATACTGATTTGCATACAACCTTCATAAATACCATCATATTCCATGTGGTTAGAGACTTCATCCAACCATCATTATAACAATATCAGCATTACTAGTCCAACAATCAAGCCAAAATTTCCCTATTTGGTTTCTTTCCTCATTAAACTGTCCCAAAAATTAGCAAGTAAAAAATTTGGCATCTCAACTTACCAGACGAACAGCCTCATCGATGACATTTTTATAGCCTCTTTTGAACCGATGGTGCTTGCCCTCTAAAAAGGACTGCAGTTATAAGCATATTCATGTACAGGGAATAAACAATGTGTAATTTTTGGCTTTCTGCATACCAAGTTTCTTTTCAATAAATGTTGTCAGACCATCTGAAGTCACGCTGTCTGTAACAATGGTTGTTCCTGGATGCTAAATGGAAAACACAACAGGCCAAATTGATAATGAGTTTGGCGGGCAAAAGAGAAATGGACACGAAATGAAGCTCTTACTTCCTCTAGAACAATGGCAGACATCAAGGCAATCAGACGATTCCGGTTGAACTCATGACCAGTGGAATCAACAGCAGCAGATCTACAGGAAAATATTTTACATTGAAAAAAGAACTGATACATAAATGTGCTATGTTTGGACAGATTGGGATGATAAAAACACCTGTCAACATCAGTATCAAATATGATACCCAGATCAGCCTTGTTCTCAAGGACTGCCTGGGTGATAGCCTTCATTGCTGTCTTGTCCTCTGGGTTGGGAATATGATTTGGAAACAGACCTTTTTGAAGAGTAACTTTAGTATTACTATATAAAGAATTTGCATATCAAAAGCCATAAAAAATTTCTGACATTAACATTACCATCTGGTTCCAAAAACTGGCTGCCAGAAGTGATAGCCCCCAGAGGCTGAAGAACTTTTTCCTGGAAAACCATCTAAAATGTTAGCATATTTGAAGACAGGGTCATGAAAAGGTTGAATAATGGAAATGGAAGGAAGTTCAACAAAACAACTGCATATATGTTGTGGATTGTGTTGCCCCAATCTGGTTAAATGCTGGTTATAACGGAGGCAATAGTGTTTTGAAAGTTAATTACTGGGAAGCATTAAATGTACATCAAGTATAGATTTTGTAACAAACGAGTAAACTGAAGTTTTATACAAACAAAAGAAAGCTAAAGAAATCACAATATGACTTACAGCAAAAAATCCTCCCGCTCCATTTCCTGCATCAACAACTATATGGAATCCTTCTAATGGCCTCTCTAAAAGTTCATCAATTTCCAATCAACAATCAGCAAATGGGATCAAACCACCTTAACAGGCAATTGGGAAGTAAATAAATTAAACATGTGTCAAGAACTATTTCATTTAAGAACTTAAGCTATTAGGTGAGATCCCAGTATATGATTTATATTATTCTTCAACAACATGTACTAGTAACATTAAGTAGAAATCTCATGTAAAACATCTACAAGAAAATGCAAAATATTTGAAAAAAAAAAAAGACTGCAAGGGAAATAACCAGTGGTTAAACTTCGGAATTTTAGTTCTTGGGCTCAAATCCTGAAATGAGTGGGGGTTTATAGAAAGCAAGAGGATCACTGCCTATCAAGTGGACCAAGGTCCAGAGGCCCTCTTAATGAAGCAAAACAAATAAAAAAGAAGGACTAGATGTAGCATTTCCAAATTCACCAATTAATGTTTCACACCAAGGGTAATTAAATTTAATTCCGGAATATGGTTTAGTATGACAACGAACATTTACCTATATTTTCTGCAGCTTTGCGGACTGCCTTCACAAGATCAGATGTATACACGGTCATGTAATCAACTTTTTTTATGGATTCAGAAGCTTTCCGTTTTGACTTCATTAAACCTTCATCTGTGAAGCTCTTATATATGTCTGCCGCACGCTCTAAAATGTTTTTGATATCTGCCTTGCCAAGCCCACCAGCATTTGTGAAGAATTTGAACCCGTTTCTGTTGTAAGGAAGATGACTAGCTATTTGCAAGATAACAGCAGCCGAAAATTTGATCAGGTGAAAAACAGTCAGATAGTCTATTAACATAATCAAAAGTAAAGCAAGGATTACACAAAAGTTCAAGCAACAAAAGTGGCAACATTACAGGGCACCATTTCCAAATCCCACAATTATAATAGGCCAACTTAATCTGAAAGAAAATCAACCAATTACCTGTTATCATTATAGCCCCATCAACAGGGCATAAAAAAGCCTCGTCTTCAGTCAGTGTGCTATTAAACATTGCAGGGGTAGATGCCAGTCTGCAAAAGGTAAGACACTAAGAAAGTTGAGAAAAAACCATTAAGGAACAATGGTTAAACCATGTCTTAGCCACCGATCCACAGATCTCACGAGGACACTGGATCTTACAATGAATCAGTGGAAAGTACACATCATAGTAAAACAAAACATTTTTCAACAAATATAGCTGGAGGAGGATCCATCACAATGTATGCTAAGGTCCATCACAATCTTCCCAGAGGAGGTAAAAGTCATGTAAGTTGTCTTCCCTGGAAAGGCCATCACAAGATCCAGCCAAAGAGAGAACACTTCAATCATGACATTTTAAAGGCCTCTAGCTGGAGATTTTTGGCCCAATATCATTGAGCTTGGAATATCTAAGAGAAGGCCATGAACAGTAAGATGAAAACAATTGCTAGAAAATCAAATCAAGATGGGAAATCATAAACCCACCTGTATTGAACAACATCCAGGCCAGCACTAGCAATACCTCGAGAAACTGCATCCTGCAAGTTGAACCATTAAATTTCAGTGGTTTATATTAGTAGATGCGGATATTCCATTACATAATAGCTCTAACACTGCATGGTAGATGTATTAAGAGTAACACTCTTTCAAAAAAATTATATTTTTTCTGTTTGAATAGCATTTTTTATAGTATAGGTAAAATTAGCAACTACTATTTTTCACAGATAAAAAAAATAGAGAATTAACAGTGAAAAGTGCAAACAACTAGACATCAACTGCATAGCCTAAACAAAGAAACTTGATGAATCCAGTCAGAAGAAAGCATCTTCCTCTCTGGTGGACCTATTGTCTTCGTAAAAGGGAGTTGATGGTTCAGAGCCGAACTGCTACAAGCATGGTTCATGAATGCCAATAGCACAAGCATTATATGAGCTTGAAAAGGAACCACAGAGCAGTTGACGACCAGTCAGAATGGAAGAGAAGAAAAGACTTAAAATTGTTTGCAGAAGGTTCCAAATAGCCCGTAGATTAATGCGCAAAAGGAAAAACAATAACTACCTGCAAAACCTGTGCAGATATGCGGGAATCGTGGCCAACAGACACTCTCAAAGGTTTGGATGCATCAGCCCTCTTCATTTCCAGTAACCACGCGGAAAAGGCTGCTGCTATTGCTTCTGTAACTGGTTCAGTGAGGGTAACAGGTTCTCCCTCTACGCCAGCAACAGCCACACCTCGAATATCGCTATGTTCACATTATGAGATAATACAAACACAAACTTCAAGTTCAACCACTTCCAATTAACACTCACGTTAACTTAGTTCCAGCATCCAAGCATGAATCATGAGTAATAACTTAGAAACCAGGACAGTGAATAAACAATTTCCACCATATAATTCTAAAATTATGCCTTTAATCACAGAAAATCCTCACCTTCCATTCTGAAGTTTCATAAAATCTACCTTCTCCAGATATGGCACTGCAGTCGTCGACGGAGCAGCTGCAAGAAATACCAGAAGCAGAGAATGTGTAAAAAATACAGCAAACTCACAGTAACAGATCGGAGTTATTAGTGCAACAACATCTGTTTCCATCACAAACAGAAAAACAAAAGCATGCTCTTTACATACACAGACCACGATCAAAAAACACAAGAATTTTCATGCAATGATAAACCTGGAAAAATGAGAGTCTACAACATAACAGTACAGACCATTGCAGTAAATATTTCGACGGTTAACGAAACCACAGTGGTATTTCGGTAACAACTTTTTCCCTCTGTGGAAGGAGAGGAAGTTGCGGTGGTTATAAGGGGCCGCCGCAGAACAACAGTCCCTTTGGTTGAATTGATTTGTCGTCAACAACCTATTCTTTGCTACAATTACATTTTCAACAATCTTCTCACACACTGCTGCACGCACAACCACAATTCGAAAAGTTAAATATCGATTTAGCAAACGTAGAGAGGTCGGTGGTCACTGTGCTTATAGATTGAAATCAGACTGTAGAACTCGATTCAGCTTCTACAATTGCTTGAATTTGATTACTGCAATGGAAATGAGAAGTGGAATTCAACTCTACTTACCTGCCATTTTCTTTGGCGGTTACTGACGGTGATGCCGATTTTTGGTTGTTAAAGCGTCTTAAGACACAGTGAGAACGAGGATGGGTGACGGAGAAATTGATGAAAATGGAACGTTGGTAAAAACAATTAAAAGTATAATACTCTAAAAAACATGTTGAAAGCTCAAACAAAAACTCTAAATTCAAAGCTCACAGCCACTAAAGAGATCCAGCTAACATTCACACAATCACATGTGTTCATGGACACTGTAGGATGGATCTTAACTTAAAAGATGTATCCAGTCGTAATTCTTCATATTTTAGAGAACAATAAAATTTTATTTTTATTTTTATTTAATTCATTATCATTTATAAAACTTATATTACATATTAATTAAATTGTGTAAACAATACAAATATTACTTATATGACCCACCTACCGGCACCCTATGATTAAAGACTGTTAAAATATCGCTATAAACGACATCGTTTTTCAAGTCAACGCTGAAACCAGTCCAGTCCCCAAGGCGGCTCTTGAATTTTCCAATAAATACAAAATCAGACGCCAAGCAACCCCTTCCATTCACTTTCGCTTTGTTATCGCACCAATTGAAGAAAAAGTCCTTTCTATCTAGGGTTTGGGTTTGACAATAATTTCTCTGAAGATGTTGGAGGTGGTGTTGAACGATCGTTTGGGAAAGAAAGTGAGAGTGAAGTGCAACGACGACGACACGATCGGAGACCTCAAGAAGCTTGTAGCGGCACAGACCGGTACCCGAGCTGAGAAGATCCGGATCCAGAAGTGGTACAACATCTACAAGGACCATATTACCCTCAAGGATTACGAGATTCACGATGGCATGGGCCTCGAGCTCTACTACAACTAGAACAAGCATGTAATCTCCTTCTCTCTCATAATCGATTTTTTCTACTGTTTCTAGGGATTTGATGTTGAATTTATTTAGCGGGTTTTTTCTCATGATAATGGGCTGTGGTTGAATTCTAATGAAATTGACTGTTTTTTTCTGGGTGAATTTTAATTTGTCAAATTGCTGGAGTTGATCATAAGTTAACTGTCTTCAATTTTAATCTAGAAGCGAAATTTGTTGACTAATTTCTTCTTTGGCTAGCCTTTCATATGCTATAGATGTTGAGCTGCGTTAAACTTGTTGAATTGTGGATATTGTTTTGCTGATTTCGTTCTAGAGAAGAAAGCTTAGTGATGAAGCACTTGGTTTTAAATATAAATGGTAAGCTCAATTATGTGCCGTTGAAATAAATGTTTAAAGCAACTTCTTTCACATTTAGTTGAATTATTGTACGGTATTGTCTTGTGCTAATGGGGCTTTATTCTTTATCTTGCTTTCCTTTTAGGCTAATTGAAGTTGATAGCCTTGTGGTGAATATGTTTGGTGGCAATATCGCTTGCCAATCTGTTTTCAAATCAATATGTATATCGGGATAGTTGGCCGGTTTTGGTTTTCAATCGCAGAAGATAAATTTTATTTCACTTGTTTTATTATGTATTTTGTGCCATGATTCATGGATCTATTTGATAGACTATGACTGTATTAGAGGAATATAGTCAAATTGGTTAAGATGCATTTTTTATCGTTTTTTTTTTTATAAATTTGTTTCTTGTATTTGAGAGAAAAGTGACAAGGAAATTTACTGCCTCTTTTTTTTTTTTTGGCTTTTCCTCAATGATCCAGGAACTCCAGCGTGGTATGGCAAGGCATTGTGGAAGATGAGGCTCCCCCTTCTTTGCTTGTAATTCCCTACTCTTTGCGATTAGCTTGATGCTTCGTAATTGATGCACTTATACTTTTATAAAATATGTAATCACAGTAATGACTAGATTTGGTTATAATATGTGAACTTGCAGTGTGTTCTGTTTGGTACAATTGTTTCAGTTGTCTGCGAATTGGTTGTTTTATAACTGGGATTCTTAGGGTTTCAATAGGATGATTAACTGGTTGATTGGACAACTAACAAGATTTCTATTTCGCTGATGGCATGTGCATGCTTTACGCCTTGATCTTTTCATTTTCCACAAAGACATTATGAGAATGAAATCACTGCTTGTAACCACGCACCATGAACTTGTTTATGTATTAGGACTACTCAGAAGGCTTTCTTCCCAGGGATTGAAATTGAGGGGGGTTGTCGCATTTTGTTTTCTTTTTCTCTGTGGTTTGAATCATCACGTGGGTTTGTGGTTTATATTTTCAATAAACTGCATGCAATATGATTTAGATGCAAGCTGGTCAATATTGCAATGAAACTTTCATAAATATGATGTAACCATCCTCTGGTTCCACCATTTCATTCTCAAATGATCTTTCCCCGTATACTGATTGCAAGGGGTGTCATTCAAATCTATATGCTTGGTTACTTGAGCTGGACGTGATGAGCTGAGTGATTAAACACAAATTGACCATGATACCTCCCTCACCATCCTGGCATTTACCACCTTCTCGTCTTCAGTCTCTCCTCCAGACAAGGAAACTTACTTGAAAACACAATACATTTCTTATTTCTTCAAAATCACCACACAATTTACAGGAACATGTTCCGTTTTACCATGAAAAGAAGAAAACTTGGAAGAATGCATCGCGAGGATTGCACAGATTACCCCGTCAACTCCCTTTATTAATTATACACAGAAGAATGTTTTTTTTTGTGTTTTTTTTCCTGTGATATCTTTAGTGCATGTCTTTACATTGGGTAGTTTAAGAAATCTAGAGGTTCTTACGAAGAAGAAACTGTTAAGCTAATGATAAAGGTTTGTGGGACTTGTCACTCGTGTTTTAAGAGTTGACTTAGCCCATGCTACTCCTTGTTCTGTTGCGATGATGTAAATGATTTTCTGGATTTACGCTTACGATACGGAGATGTGCCAATTCGGTGGCCGGTGCTTGGTCACATTTCTCCAATACATGGCTAGTAACACCACCACCTACTCTTCATATAGACAAGCAGAAATCTTGGCTCTTCAAATTATGCATGCCGCGGGTCTCGCAATCACTCGGTTCACTTCCGATCCTAACCGTTCGTGCTCACAGTCACCATCCAAAGCCGACCGCCAGCTACGTCCTTACAACTGCCCTGCCTCCAGATTGGCCTGCTTGCAAGCTTGGAGAACTTCAACAAACTGGGCACCTTTAACCTTCCTGCTGGAAGAAAGAACATGGATTCCTCGCACAGGGACTCCAACCTAACTGTCCATGAAAATCTAGAAGACCATAATAGAAGAAGAGATGCCGCTGATTACATCCCCCATATCAATGACAAGATGCAGTACCCGTTGCAAGGGCCTCATCGATTTTTCCTTCATCATCAACCGCGAAAGAGAACATTTTCGAATATCCTCAACCAGTCCTGGACTCGGAAGCCATGCCAACAAAGGCTTTAGAAGTCTCTGCTCGTGAGGTATACAATGCAGCCTCCTTTACTCTTTTTCATGGACAAGTCATGAAGTTCTTAAACCATAAAACTTCCCCTCAAATCGGGTTCGCATGTCCCAATGGCCTGATCTGGGCTTTGAATTTTTAACGAGGGTAGTGTGAGAAGCCCCATTTGTTTGGCCCGGGTTTTGAAATGGGCCAGCGTCCAGGAAAACAAAACGAAGCAAGACAGAATCTAGGGGTCTGAAGAGCTCTTATGGGACTACATCGAACCTTTTAATTCCTCTCGGTCCATATCAGCTCCATACTTACTTAAATCTGGGTGCGAGCATCTAATTTGCCGAAGTCACAAGGGTCCAATAATCATTGTCCTGGTTTATTGGGCCCTTCTATTGTGCTCGTTGACGATCCTTCGGTTTTGCCCTGAATTCCTTGTTTGTTCGGTTCCTATACGAGAAAAAAAAAATCGTAACACGAGAGAAATTATCTCGTACACACCCAATAAAAAGTAGGAAAAAAAGGCATGTGAATGATACTTTATATATATATAATGCATTTTGATTGACACTTGCGTTATATTTCAAATGTTCTTTCGTTAAAAAACAAATGATTTATACATATTTCCTTATAAAATATCATACTGTAAAAACTAGATGAATAAACATTAAAAAATCCACCATCCAATCATGCCGTGGTAAAAACATAATTTAAGATTTTATGAAATTTCACTAAAAAAATAATCCACTAAACCAGTTTTATGACTTTTAAGTTTTTTTTAAAGAAAAATATTTAACTTGCATTAATATGTAATTAAATATACTAGTTTATATACATGGTTTAAGCGAGAGTTAGTATTGTGTTTTAAAAATATTTTTGAAAAAAAAATAAAATAGTTTTACTTTAAATTAAATTATTTTGATTTTTCATGTAAAAATAATTTTAAAAAAATAATAGGTAGAAAATATTTGGCTGCATTTGCAACATTTTTCAATGACAAGTCCTGTGGAGAAAATGTCACTCGAACGTGACAAGGCGTGGACAGTCGGTTCTTTGACGTAGGCCTTAATCTTTGCTGCACGGTACAGGGCTTTCGGTGGACGATGAGTGGCTTCAAAGCTCGTCGCCGAGAACAATTTCACAAAACACAACATGCTGTGTTGACAAAAATGCCTTTTTTTTTTGCCCTTACAGTTGTAAGTTGACCGAGCTAATCAAACTGTTACTTGCTCCAATACCTCATTGTTTTAAAATAGTCTTTGTTTTTCTAAGTTTCTGTTCCCCGCACATCCATGTTACGATAAAGACAGCTCGGAGGCTTCCAATTCCCATGTCGGAAACCTGATATCATGGGGTTGACTCGCGAGCCATATCAATGGAGATTCTTGGATCTTGGTCTATAAAATAACACGGAAGGAACACAGCATGGCATCAATAACATGACATATTGAAACTAGCAAGTCTCGTCAGATTCAATGCTATGTTCCCTGTCACTTTTGCCTCGCAATAATATCACCCTCTCCCTCGGCAATTTTATTCCTTTTTTTAATAGCAAGATGGCTAATTGGCTGCTTTCGATTACATGGTGGTGCTGTTTAATCTTGGATTATTATTTGATGGTCATTTTAAATTAGCTGGGCTTAATTTTCACTTCCCAGAGACTATTTTATTCAATACACTCATAAGAATACTCACAATCTACAGCAAAACATGTGTGTATAACTAGCATATATAGAAAAAATATTCAAATCCCAGTTGCAATGGAGCCATCCATTACAAAAATACAACTGTCATTAGCATTTTGTTGAACCTGTATTAACTATATCAGTAGATTTTCTCCCGCCATGTTCAAACTCAGGCCTCCATTGTACTTGTATATATAAAAAAAAACACTTAAGCCTCCGTCGTATATAACTTGCAACGGTTAAAAATGTACCTGGCATTGTTAATCCTTTTACATCGGGACAGATGGTGTTGATTGGTTGAAGATTTGAATAATTGACCAAAAAATTTTGACTGTTTGGTGGACACAGTCAAAAAAGCATCCCGTGGGAAGAGGGCTCGGCCATCAAAACGGCACATTGTATGAGTGGTTGACCTTGGCCTCATGTGATTAGCTATTAATTAACTGTGATATTATTTTGAACGTGTTTTTCTTAGGAAAAAAAAAAGGAGACGAAGAAGAAGAAATGGTGTTCTGTGTATCTGGTGATAAATAGTGGCATGGTATTTTTTTAATAATACGATGGATCCAACACTAGACATGCAGAATGTGTCTTGCTTGTTATCTTTGTTGTTGTCTACTGTTTAATGCTGTTCTTGATCGGACAGTGTCAAAGACATGCACTCACACATTATTATTATTATTATAAATAAAAAAATCCAGGATTGTTTTTCATTATTATCATTATCATTATTATTATTCAGGATCTTGCTATAATAGTTTTTATTCATTGAGATAAATTATTCCCATTTTCTATTTTTACTTTAACTTTTTTGAGAATTTTGAACAGGGAGTCCATGCTAAAATTAGAACATTCAAGAGATTTTTTCTCATGATCTCTTTAAACTCAAAATGAATAAACCCATTAACTCTTAATTAAATACCTCGACAATGCTATCTTAGTTGATATCAGTTGATCCTTGCCAAGTAAACCAACCAAGAGACAGCGACGAGCAAACCACAAGCATATGATTTGACCCCCCCAAAAAAAGATCCCCTCTGTAACAGGACTTGGCCCTTCAAAATATATGTATAGAAACACATCGAGTTTTGTAAATTTAGATTGTTGCTAGTGATTATTTTTTCATCTTTTCAATCTTTGGCTAGTCAAACTCATTTTACAATTTGAGAGAGAGAGAGAGAGAGAGAGAGAGAGAGAGAGATTTGATGGAGGTCTGCGTTGGTGAGTGTGTACACGGAAGCTAGCAGAGGTAGTGAGGGGGTTGGCATTCCTTGACTCACGAATCTCTGTCTGCCGAGAGTGGCATTAAAAAATCCCACTTCAAGACCTTGCTCCTTTGCATCTGCAAACTTTTCAACACTTGTTTAATCTGTATATGTTCATGCAAGTTAATCTTTTGTTTAATGTGTGCATGGCCATTCAAATCCCGATAAGCATAGTTTATTTTCTCAGGATTTGCGGCACCAAGTTCGAGTTGACTGATTATTTTACTGGTCTTCTTTTTTTTGGTTTATTAGTTTTAAATTTTATTATCAATATCATAGAAACTTATTTTTATGAATACGCCAAGTCGATATATTTAAGATAGAATGAAAACAGAATCTTCTTAATCGTTGAAACAAGGAAATCAAATGATCAAGCACCTAATCGAAAAGAGATCACGTTCTGAATTTAATTCTCACCTTTCCCCCCGCCAATGGGCTGGCTAGATGTCATTTAATTCTGGTTTCAAACACTAGTCGATAAGCTATTGGCCTGATCGAAACGTGCCGGGCAATGACTTGGTCATAATCCTACGCGTCATGCTCTTACCTGTGTATTTGACGATCCGCAATAACGTTAACAAAAACTGTTAGCTGCCTTGAAAATTTTTGTTGGTTTGGCAACGAAATTATGTCATGCCATATCCTATGAACTTTACCACCTGCCACAAATCGTTTCCTTTTGAGATTTCATAGCCACGGTCAATTGATAGAATGAGCAAATTTCTAAAACTCCGAACAAGAATTGGCCGAGACTCCAGAGGGCATGAAAAGTCAGGCAAAACCTGCATAATCTACAGAGAGAGAGAGAGATCCAGCGTATCATTGCAAGCTACAGCCAAAAATAAGATAACGAAATTTCATGCCGGAATTGAATGGCATTCGCGATGAACATAAAAAGTCATTTCATTGGAAAGTTAAATCATATCCCAAAAGTGGATGGAGTGGACTTATCCCACAACTCCGAATAGACAAAATACGTGAAAAGTTACAATAAAATCAAATGACTTGCTAACTGTACAATTCGATGCAAATTCCTCATTGTCTGTCTATCTTCCTAAGTTGTCGCTACTTGCATCTGAAAGAATTGTTAACCTTCTTGCTGTCTTCAAAAACTCACTGCCAAGCAATTAGAAGTGCAATCTATGAGCGAACTGTATATAACAAGCCACGAAAAAATATGTAACATGTAATATCTAAAAAGGAGATGAAGTGAAGATACCTAAAGGGCTCATCTCCAGTGTGTTTGGTGGCGCCAACTGCATCCCGGTAAAGCACATTGCTCGGCATCTCTGAACTCTCAATGCCAAACATACTAGCCAACTTTCTGTGCAGCTCTTCATATGAACCAAGGACTGATAGGTCAAGGGTTCGACCAATATCCTCTGATTCCATGAACACCTTGCAATGATCAGTCTCCAGGCAAATATCAGTTTTTTGGTGATGCTTGTACCAAGTAGACCTCTCATCTGAAGAATTTTCCATCCGACCATTCTGTTGTAATGCAGAACCAGACCCATCAGAGCTGGCCTTCCCTGGATTTCCATCTGATAAACTGTTTGCGTTTGTAACACCGGAGCAGTTTTGAGAACTCTGTTGATCGGTAGCAATAAGCTGACCAAACAGTAAGATGTGGGCTGTCTTTGCTTCACTGCTTTCCTTCAAACTCTGTGAGGAATTTCCCATTGTCAGCAAGCAAGAAATATTCTCAGTTTTCTGAGTATTGCCCATGAAGTTACCGCTGGAGACTCTAGATGGCGATGCAGCATGATCACGTCGCTGAAAATCAACTGGGAACAGTCCTGACTGCAGTTTGTTGAAGTGGAGATCTGATGAAGATAGTCCAAATTGAGCATGCCTGGCTCCCTGTATGCCTGCAGGAATGTTATCTGAGACACAGCATAAGGGACTGTTTGACCTAAGTGGGATACCGTTAAATGACGGCATTGGAATTTGACCGAATAAGGGAAAGTCCGGGGGTTGTGGAAGTCTCAGCTTCTTTCTTGGGGGTGAGAAGGGCGAGAGATGAATGGCTGGCATGTTTGATACCAGTTCAGCCAACCATGGGCTAACACGCTTCACATTCTGCAGTAGATCTGGCTCATCCCATGCTACCTGAAAAATGAAACCATGAAAGAAGATAAGAGTCGGGAAAATAATAACTATAATCAGGTGATTCAAGCCCAAGGCAGATTTTTTGCAGCGTGCTCTAGCTGATGAAAGAGTATTGGCTATTTCGCTACCTTCTTCCTACTGTTTGCAAACAACTAAACTATGAATATATCAGCAACAGTTTTTTATACCATTGTATTTCAAGAATTCATAACCATGCAAAATTTCTACATCCATGAAAACAACAATTTTGTATTTAATGAGTGATAATATTCAGGTCGAGAAAAGTAACACGTGCTATGAGGGGTGTGAGTCGAAAAACTTTTTTCTTTCGAATTAATTGCTAAATAAAATGAAGTACTCAAAATAGCAGGACAGCAAACATCTTGGACTTTAGCTTAGGATTTTCAGATTCACCAATCCAACTACATCATCTGTTGCCCAAATATATCTATCATATATAAATACATCATTCCAAATCAATAATAAACTGAACGGGTAGCAGATGAAAAACAAGGCTGTAAGTAATGAAGATCAAAAGGTGGAAAATTCCCACATCCAAAATTGAGATTCACAGTACCTGGAGAAGTCGCCATGGAGAATTTGGCCAGCGGATGGGGTCAGCAAACTGAACAGAAGATATTGTTCCCAAGAACCAGCTAATCCTGGACGAATCCTCAGTCTCAAAGGCCATTTTGAACCTAATCCCTGGACACCACTGAATATGCATGGCAGTCCTCACAGCTGAGGCCCTTACACAAAATTCTGGAGCACTCCCTCTTGGATAATAGACAACTTCAAAAGTCTGTCCACTGGTTGCAAGAGATGCAGCTTCAATAACAGACTCGGGCTTAACTTTCCCCTTCATATCCCCATTTCCATTCCTCCTCGTCAATTTGCTCTCATCTTCCCTCAAAAACCCAGAATAGCCCCCAAATGAATTCCACCCCGATGAGCATTCATTCCCACCACCAATCCCTCTCTTGGCACGTCTAATTCCAACACAAAGGTCCCCATTCTCTGCTCTCAAAAAAACAATAGCGTCCCCGGCCACAAGTTTCTTTTGATTCACAAAACTACTCCATCCAGTAGTCAACAAATGGCGACGAGGCGTCCCTCTGTAAATATGCCTAAATTTCCAAGTCTCTCCGTGCACATCCTTGGCAAGAATGGTCTGCACAGGAGGCTCGGCGGTGTAATCTAATCTTGGAAATATAGTCTCGGCGCAATAACGCGGCACAGAGAACCCACCACCATTATTAGCATCGGATTGAGTCAATGTCTTGGCAAAAGAAGCAGGCTTCTCCTGAGACTCAGTCCCATTAGGCAACCTATCATCACTATCTTCACCACAACCATCTCCAAACATTAAATCACTATTACTGGACGGGGTTAGCCTAATTTTGGCATAAACCTCATCGGTTTCAGGATCTGCCATGTACTTAATAGCGGATACCTTACAAGGGATTAGTGCAGGAATCTGAAAATTACCAAAATCTACACTCCCCTGAGCATGTTCTGCATGACCCTGAGGAAAATAGAAAACTTTTGAGTTAACTGCTGGCATTTGGACCATGCTACCAGCACAAGCATGCCATAATTGTGAATCTAAACATTTTTCTGCCACTCTCATCTGTTCCTTATGGGGATTCATAACTGCAAACTCCCTAATCATTGGACCACTATGCAGTTTTGGGATTTGAAGAACCTGGGTATAACCTGAAATTTACAACAAAAAAAAATAAATATAGGAGAGAAAAGAACACCATCTCTTATTACACGGATCAGCTGCATAATATATCTAGCATACGATTTTTTTTCATGCTTAATCAGCCAAAAACAGGGGGCAGTGAAGATGAGAAATAAAAAAGATCAAACTTTAATGATATCAATTTTTCGAATCTACTCTATACGAGAAGAAGAAGAAGAAGAAGAAGAAGCACGATATCCTAACGAATTTCGACCAAAATCAAAGAATAACTTACCGTCTCCAAGCTTTGCCTCAAACATAAATTCTGTTAGGGACAGGCAAAGTAAAGCACAGAACTTAGCTTTAAGAAACACAAAAAACTTGCAACACTATTCAAAGGGTAGAGATCTAAGTAAGAACTGAGCAAGCAGGTGAAAGGGTATGAAGTGAGGTAGTTTGTTAATGGGTTTTTTTAGAGTGTGCTTGTGAACTTCCTTCTGCCGACCAGACTCGCAGGGAAGGATTTGACAAGAGAAAAAACAAAAGGGGAAGAGATAGTTATTGTTTTAAGGGTTTTCTCGAGGAGGATAAAGAAATCGGGTGGCTTTTTAATTATGTCTTTTGGATCACAAGAGTCCACCATCGTATCCAATCTTCAGGTGAAAATGAATCCATCATCTCTCTGTGATTTTTTTTTCCTCTGCTTTCTCCTCTCTGCTAATATTTTACTTTATTCACGTGTAAATAGAAAAACATTAATACAGCAAAGTGTTTATAAGCACTTTCAGCTCCAGTTTGGTCTTTGCTAGAGCGTGTGTCTCACTCTCTGATATTTTTTTAATGCTTTTTATTTAATACCTATTTTATGAAAAAGATTTGCTTCTTTTACTGTGCTATTTTTATTTTCTCTCCTTTTTATTTTATATCTTGAGTTTTAGCCCTCCTCGGTTATTGAGCTTGTGTTGATTCTCCTAGTTATATGTAAAATTATATTTTTTAAGAAAATATAATAATATATAAAAAGTTTATATTCGATGAAAATAACTCTTAAATATTTTTAAAATATCAACATATATTGATTACAACAATAAATATAAAAGGTGTTTTTTTATAGAAATATATCAATATAATATTTTTTAAAAAATTATTTTTTATATTAATATATAAATATAATATAAAAACACTACAAATATTTAATTTAAAGTAAAAATAAAAATATTTTTTTTTAATTTTTTTAAAATATTTTTATAAAGCAATTAATTTTGTAAGGATGAAATTTTAATTTATAGCTTGAAAGGTAACAAGCACCAAACTAAACTATCCCGGCTTCTTGAACAGTGACAAGCACGCGATACAAAAAGAAAGTGGTGGTGTTTTTTCTTACAGAAGTATCCCAGTTCTTAAATAAAAGGAGAAGAGAATTTATTTAATAAATTAAAAAAAACACCACCTCGCCTGCTTATAAATTAGATAATCCCCCCAGAAAAACATTAATAAATAAATAAAAAAGGCTCCACATCGCAGAAGTTTCGTCAAAGATGTAGCGAGGAGTTGTTTAGGCTAAGCTCTGAAATCAAGGCAACCAAACCCAAATCCTAACCACATACATCTGACCGTAGTTAAAGCTCATCCAAAGATAGTGAGACCAACGCCCTAACTCTTTGGGATAACCATGGTTAATGGTTTACTGATTCCTAGGGTTATGTTAAGTTAACTATGGTCATTAGTCAACACACTAGACTCCCCTGTCACTGGTTGTTACGTGTGTTTCTGATTTTTTGGTGGGAAACAAAGATCTGGTCATAGTAATTTTAGGGGAGGACATAAGCGGGGAGAAGTAACACTTCCCTGTCAATTTGGATTGCTAGGCTGAAATCACATAAATGTACCATCGGATTAGGGTTTGTTTACATTAGTTCTTCGGGCCATGGTACTGGTGGGGACCTTGCATTGCAGATGACTTGGGGATTAGACCAAAGATCGTGATCCTGGATCGGAGAATTCCGGTGGCAATGTTCGGTGGTGATACTGGGATAAAAAAAGAAGAAGTTAACATAGATGATTTTATACTGGTTGCATGAATACTCCGAGTTGTTTCGTGCTTGTTGATCAAGACACCGGTCGGTCTAATCAGGGAACGTGAGTTTAGACTGGTAATTTTCTCAGGCTGCTGCAAGGTAGAGCCGTGGGTCGAAAGGATTCCCGCTGATTGTAATGGCTCGGGGATTTTGAATCTTTTAGGCTAAATTTGGAGCTTTCTAGCTGGCGTGCATGGACATATATTGACTGCAACACGAACAAATTGCAATTTTTTTTTGTTGTGATTATTTTTAAAAATATTTTTTATTTTTAAAAAATTATTTTTAATATTAGTATATAAAAAATAATTTAAATATTACCGAAATTTTTTAATAAAATATAAAAAAAATATTTTTTTAAAAAAATATTTTTAAAACATAATATTAAACATGGGAGAAGTGTGGCTGGTCCTTCAACTGGAGGAATGAGGTAGCGCAGCAGAAGGGGAAAAAGAGTCTTGGCCGTGTGTCCGATAAATATGTATAGGAAAATTCTTGGGAAGAGATAAAGATAAATTGATAGAAAATCATACCCAGTCATGTAAAAAAAATACAGGAAATTTTAATTTAAATGAAAAGTTATTTTTTTAATATTTGTGTTTATCTCTTATATGCTGTAAATATCCAGTAGTTATAAAATGGGAATTATATATATTTATAAGAAAATCGAGGCAATTGACCTTAGTTTTTCATGGCAGTGATACCTTTCCGGCCTGCCTGTGTTTTACTGAATTGTTGTTTTCAAGTAACAGAATCAAACTGAGCGTCTGAGCCCGGCAATGACAGTCTACACAACTTGCTTACAGAGAGAAGAAATTATAAACTCACGGCGAGAGTTAATTTCGAATTGGGCCACACCCACACATCATATCGAACCATTTATGTGACTGGACCTGGCATAATTAAGTTGGCGAGGTCGGAGTTAAAATAAATAAACTCTGCCATGGTTGCGTGTGCCTCAGTTTCTGTTACAAGAAAATTTGATTGCTGACAGAGACGCTGCAACAGAATGGAAAGGAGCAGCATGAGGAGGTGGCGGCCACTATCACACCTTTGGTTACTGAAGAAATTAATTATCTCATCTTAAAAACGATGGGATGGAAAGGGTGCGATCCAAGTTGTTATCTCGCAGTGCCAGCAAGTTATAGTTTTCAAGTGCAGGGGAAAAAAAGAGCAGAAACCTCTGTCTCGGTCTCTTCTCTCTCGCACACACCACAAAGGGAAAGATGAACGTGCCAACTTCGGCCACAAACATTCTCGAGAATTTCCCACAAGCTGAAAGCACCGAGAAAGTGACTCTTTAACCAGACATGGAGGATACAAATGGAAACGAAGGGAACAGGCAGAAACAGTTGGGAGAGAAACAGATATTGACAGAGACAACAGAGTTTTGTCCAGCTTATCCATCCATCCATCCATCCATCGCTTTTCTCCAGCAAGAAACAAAACTTGACCCATCAATTAATGTTTCTCAAGTGACCTCTCAACTATGTTTGTGTATTTAGGTGGGTTTTCCCCGACCAGTGTTTGCTCAGTCTATACACATGCCTGAACATGGGGCATCTCTAGAAGGAATTTTGTCCAAAAGTAAAATGATTGTCTTCTGGTTGTCTTTCATGTGCGGCCCTTTGACAAGGACAATTCAGCATACACAGAACTTACCCTTGTCTCTTGCCATTTACTTTGATGTTTATTTTTTTTATTTTCTTTTCATGCTGAGACTAAACGTTTTATTTAATCAATTCAGGCTTGGAAATAAGTTTCTTAAATTCCCCACCTAAACTTCTGAGTGGATATATATGTAGGTGTTTATCATTATATTTTAAAAATATTTTTTTTTATTTTAAATTAAAAATTTTGGTGTAGATTTTTTATATAAAAAATATTTTAAAAAACAATCAATAAAATCACAATTTTACTGATGGATTTATGATTTTACAATGATTCTGAATTTTCAGCTTTTAATTTTTTTCATTGCATGCCCTTGTATTTACTCTCTGTTATTAATTGATTTTATTTTTTCATTAATTAATAGTTCAAGGATGGAGGAAACATAGTCCTTGCCTCAACTTTGAATTGAAACTGGCGTTGACCAATAAATAAGCACAGCTGTGAAGACACGACTAATTTTGATGTTTTCTTATGCAGAGTCTTACCAGATCTATTTATTTTTGAATACTGCACGACAATATTTTACCCTGCAATAACAAGTACACCGCATGTTTTATTGGTGGAGTTGTTTATTATGCTAATGAGAAGTAAAATCTATTTACAATTTTTGTGTTTTTCACAACCTTTTTTTGAGGTTATTACAACGTGATTTCTTTTACTTTGTTATTGCTTGAATTAATTGTTTAAACCACATGAGTAAATGCTGGTAAAAACTGAGTTATTTAGATACAACGAGATTCAATACCATTAATTTGGGATAATTGGCCCTGAATTTCAAAACTATTTATAAAAAGAAATTTATATTTTATTTATATTCTTTTATTTTAAAATAATTTTTTTTATTTTTTTAGATAATTTTGATATGACAAAGTCAAAAATAATTTTTAAAAATAAAAAATATATTATTTTAATAAATTTTTAAATAAAAAATATTTTAAAAAATAACCGTAACTATATTATTATACATGCTTGAAGGCTATTACACATGCTTTAAGGCTATGTTGAGGATTGAAAAAAAAAATATATTAATTAATTAATTAATTAAAAAAAAAACTCCAAAAATATCTGGAGACAAAGTGACAAACACCCCTAGTCTAGCTCATAGACTTTACACATTTACTTGCGCGTAGACCAAGTGATGGACAAGATAATTTTTACATTAAAATAATATAAATATAAAAAATATTTAATTTACAGTAAATACGATGAGAACCGGTTTGTTTTCAATGGCTGGTGTTGAGTGGGCTTTGCCGACACCTTTTAAAATTTTCAATCTCGATCATTTTTACTCCTCTCTTCGAAACATATTCGTGTTTGGACATCGTGAAAATGTAGTGCCCCTGTCGTCAATTACAAGACTGTAAAAACAATCTGTTGCTTGCCTTCGAAGATAATATAAAATTACTCGAAATAAATATTTGTTTACCTCCTGTCCTTTTTATGTCCTTCGGGCCCTTTTGTCATTGACAAAAGCCGGTCACTGTCACGGTAGCAGGAAGCAATCACCGCTCCCTGCTAACATGGGCCGGAGGGTAAGAGATAGAAAATAAACAAGTTAAAATATAACTAAAACCGGCCACGCTAGCGTGACGGCAAGAAGACCAGATGTTGAACCGTACGTGGAAAGAATTTCAACCGCTGAAGCGGTTTACACTCCGACACGTGTTGTATCTTGTCACAGAGCAGGCCCAGTTCTGTGTGCATCTCGTCAGTGATGGGACATGACGTGTGGGGCCCGGAAAGTAACCGGTCCCATGCCCGAATCTCTGTCGTTACTTCTGGAACTAGTGAAAGTCTTATTAGAGCTTTGTCGGAGACTTTGTTACTTTGCATGCCTTTTGTTTGTTTTTTTCCCGATGCAGTACTTTTTTTATCGATCGATGTGGGTAAAATCTGTCTTCCCGTCAAATCAATCCAGTAATTTGTTTCGAAGTCTTCCTTCCGATGATTATTTCTCGATTAAATAATCACATTGTTTCGAATTATTCAACATTTTTTTCTCTCTAAAAAAGACTTCAAATCATAATCTAATTTAATCGGCTAAACACGGATTTAATCTAACCACGGTTTTAATTTGTCATTCGATACCTGGTCTTGTAATGTAATGTGCTTTTAAAAATAAAATTTCATTAAAAAAATATATTTTTTTCAATTTTTTTACATTACTTGTCAATTTAATATTTTTTTGAAGTAAAAAACACTAGAGTGAATTTATTAGAAGTGCAAAATAGACTAAAGAGGAATTTAAGTGCAGAATTAGAAGTTGAATTGCACAATTAAAGGACTTGAATACGAGTAACAATGCAAATACAAGGTTAACTGGGGTGAATATTGGATAAATTCATATAAAATTAAGTCTTTAGATTAATTGGATGAAATCAGTTATAAGATTGCAATGAAATCAAAATTCGAGGTTAATTAATTGTTAAAATAGATTGATGAGTGGAAACGTCACTTGAAAAAAAAATCAATTAACAACGCAATATACTGTACATAGAGTATTTCATGAATGGTACATATTTTTTTTGCACAACTAATTTATATACCTGAACTTTTTCTTAGCAACTATTTCGACAAGAGATGACTCCTTTCAAATTATAATTATATGACTAGTTCTAATATCTTTTTATTAGAGTGTTTTTTTTTTAAAAAAAATAATAAATTGAATGCTGTGAAATATTTGTATTTCCCCGTTATAGATGGTAACCTCTAGACCGACCACAATATAACAATGTGATTCAAAATATAAAAAATATCAATTTGATATTTTTTAATATAATTGTCTTTTCAATTGTATGATAAAAAATATTTAAATTAAACTACTCGAACTTTAGGGGTGTTTGAAATTATCAGTGGAAAATATTTATGAAAAAAATTTATTTTTTTATTTAAATTTAATTTTTAATATTTTTAAATTATTCTGATGTGTTTCTACCAAGAAAAAATTTAAAAAATAAAAATATTATTTTAATATTTTTTTAAATTAAAAAAAATAAAAAACAATTTCAACAATATTTCCAGAAAGATACGACCGACTGTAAACATGCATGATTCCCCCTTCCTTGTCCCTAGCTCCATCTTACATTCCTCCCATGGTTTTACAAAAACTTTCGAATCAAAATCTAAGCTGTGAAGTTATTGTCAATAAGTTGATGAAGTAATTAGAGTCAAGAGCAGTGGTGCCCGAAGGAAAGTTTCTTTGCTTTTCTAACCATCTCCACCGCTCGGTGTATCAAAAGCTCCATAATTAAACATCTAAGTATGTGATAGACAATTATATTAATAAAAAAACAAAACTCCATAATTATGCACAAGACACAGTGTGAGCAAGAAGAGTCATGATAAGGTGGTTCACTAGAGCCACAACCTATTTAAAACATCACCACCATTGTTTCCATGCTGTTCCTGCCCAACCGAACACTCAGATGACCCAGAACAATTCAACTGTCTCATCATTACCATATATTCGTATAGATCACTCGTATTTCCCTGCACTAATCTTAGTCTTCTACCTAGTTGTTCAGTCATTATTTCATCCATGGCCCAGCATGATTATACTCTGGACCGTATCTGATTGACTCCCTCAACAACAAATATATCCTCAGTGGGATTTTTTCATCGTGGAACCACAATGTGTCTCGAAATATCACGATTTTCTTTCATTATCGGATCTTGATTATTTAAAATCACATTATTTCTGGTGCAGGATTTCTACTTATTTTATTTTTATTTACTCGTGCATTCAGGACAATTTGTATATATTTTAATTAATTTTATAAACTTTAAAATTAATAATTATATAACCCTATAATAATTATTATATTAATAATTATATATCTCAAACCTAATATTATAAGAAAAGTAATTTTTTTAGTCTCAATCTCTTAACACTTGATCATCTAATAGATAATTATGATATCTTTTATTTATATAATTAGTCTGAGCTTGAGTTTATTCAAATTAAATTCTCAAAACCGTAAAATATCTATGCCCCAAAAAATTATCCATACAAAAAAAAAATATAATTGACGCCACTCAAACAAATATAATCAATAAAATATAAACTACCAATAGATAGCTCATGAGTCATATCCCATTTAGATTTCTGCCGGGGAGGGGAAAAACTCGTTCCTTTTTTCTCTCTCTCGATCAAATGAAATTCAATTAATTGTTCCCTGAATTAATATTTTAAGAGATATCGAGAAGTTTCTCAATACCTGATATATATGTAAGCTTAATAAAATTGGATAATTATTTCTTGGAGTCGGTGAGTTTAATTTTTGTTTTGTCAATGCCTTTGGAACTCGAACTGCGAGAGCATGTACCTACCGATTGAAAAATTGCAATCGAGAATTTATAGTCCTTTGAGACGATTTAAGTAAGAATTTGGGGGTAAAAAGAAAAGGTTTGTTGACGGGAGACTTGTTAATTTCCATGGGTGCTTGTAGAATTTAAAGTATTAAAATCCATGAAATTTGCGTCGAAGGCACCGCCATAGGAAGCATATCAACAGGGAAAACACACAAGAAAAAAAGGGCTCTGCAAAACCAGGCAGGCTAAAAAAACATCATGGGCAGAGACTAATCTGATCATGTGAAAGCTTGACATTCTTGTGAAGATTCTGTTTCACAGATTCGACGTCTGTTTTAAAGCAGCCCCTTAATGTTCCAGGCTATAAGGCATCGTCGAGCCAGAGTCAAACTTCATTACAAATTTTAATGATAGCAGGTCTAAGCCATGACATCAGCACACCTTCCTTTTACTCTCCATCTACATTCCATCAGTAGCAGCTGTCTGGTATGGTGTTGGAAAAAACCAACCAGTCGATGACTACAGCAACCAGATTAGATGGCGCAACAAGCAACCCTTTCCAGTAGGCCAAACAACCAATGGATTAGGTTTTGACAAAAGCCACCAAATTAAAGACAATGCACAGGAGAGGCCAGTGATTGTTGTTCGGCCGAGCAATCAATCAATCTGTGAATGGCATGGAGAAAAATGGCAATTTTATCGAGTTATCGGGGCAGTCGATGAGCTCAGATGGCAGTGGGACACACAGATTGAGCAGATGGGAAGCACACACCATATTAGAGGTTGTCTTCATTCTTCATTTATCAAATCCAATTACGTGTTACCGAGGAAGGTTTGTCATGTAGTGTTGACCTGGAAGTGGTTGCAATGTCTGTGACGGGATGTGGAGTTTGTGTCTTCTGGCATGTGAGGGGCAACAAAGATTTGTTATATAATACAATGAAGGAGAGGGCTTACATACATTAAATTTGCATCATTAACTTATTACTGGCTCTCTCAGCATTGATTACTACACGTTTATGACACGCCAGCGGAGGCAGCTGATATGCCGTCACGGTGGCCGCAGGCGGCGGGATTGCGGATTTGTTTGCTTTAAACTTAAATCTTCACCTCTAGGGCCAGCTAGCTAGTTGTGATTTGATGAGCATTAGTTATATAAATCCCATCAGAGTTAACAAATGCTGCCCAAGACAGAGCTATTAATGAAACTTAATTAGTTGTCGTGGGAAAAACGAGATATCATGAAGACTTTCTCCTTTTTATAATCCCTGGGTTAGTGTCCATAACTATGGATAAAAAATAATGAAAATGAAACGAGATTCTTTCCATGAACAAGTTGCTAATCAGCTCCATCAACACAAATTCAGTTGCTGAAAAGGTAGCCGCAGCTAAGCTTTGAGAATGCACTCGAGTTTGTTCAGTTTATGTTTGGGCTCAGCCTGTCCTTTCTTGTCGAAGCCTCGATACTAATCCTCCGATTTTCATCTCCTTGGACCACATGCATCTTCTACACCCACTACTTTAGCACACAGATCATCAGAGTCTAAGTAATGCCAAACTACTCACGGCTCAGCTCATTTTATTTTTTGGGCCGAACCTTAATTCAAATATTTGTAAAGCCCATCATGAGTCTATATATATATATATATAAAAGTGGATCGCAAAAACGAGGCCTGAGCAGTGATTAGCAGGGTCACCATCAAGGTGTCCAAAGCTTAAGTACCCTGGAAAAGTGTTTCAACTAGTTTTTTTCTTCTTGATTGGTATTATATTCTTAAGATCACAGGTTTCCCCCCTTCATTTTTATTATAAATTAGTCATTTAGAAAGAGGGAAGGATATAAATTCTGGTTAAACCTAATTCATGCAATGGGTTGATATGTTAAACTTGGTTAGAGTAGGGTTTTGAGATAAAAACTTGTTAACTGGGTTTAATAACTAATGAATTGAGCTCATAAATTTTCTAGACAATTAGCAATGTTTTTTAATGAATCGAATAAGAGAATAGTGATTACCATGCTTAGTCTCTCATTAAATTAATAAGAAAAAATAAAATAAAAAACTCTTTTCGTCGCATATATGTGGATGAAAAACATGGGATTGAGTCCAAATTAGGTTGCCAAGGCTTTTCAATTTGGTGGGAAAAACGAAAGACAAAATCCTTGCTGATGGGGTGTTGTCTTTCTGATGAATGGCACCGTCCAACTGTTTTTATTATCAAGCATAAACATGAAGCATGTCCCTGAAAGAAATGATTAAAATGTTGAAATCAAACTTTAAACTTGCGAAAGCAAACTAGAATTATTGATTTAATTGTTTCTTGCATCAGTAATTATTCTTAATAATGACTTTCCATGGTGGTGTTGGGTCTGATTGAGACGTGTCGCCAAATGCCCCGTTAACAACCTAATGCACGGCTATGATTACATAGCTGAAGTTTAAGCAAACGAAGTCTTTTGTTTTTGCCCAATCTATTCGTCTTTCCCAAATCGTCACCTACCTAGCTAGTCTGGAGCATGATTTCTTTCGTAATATCATCATGAGAATGAGCTCTAATTTGTCTTGTAATTGGTCTGTACTCGAGTTATACAGTGATGGACATGATGGCTCGGTTGGCCACATCGGCAAGCAGAATCAAGGTAGACTTTCATGCGACCATTCTTTGCCACCCTGCTAGCTTTCCCTTGTTCAGGCTCGACAAGATGAGTTTGCATCACCTTGTTCCACGCCATAGTTTCGTATCATGTTCGAGCGTGGCTATATTCTGAATTCTGAACTTGCAGTGTGGTCCGAGCAATATAATAAAAGTATTGTTACCTGCACGTCTTTAGCCAGGCTATTTGATTCCCACTCCAGAGACATGGCACAAAGATTTCGTTATCCTTGTAGATGCGTTGGTTCATCAACATCCCTTCACGTATGCTGATGGTTGCATCAAGGATGGGCAGTTCTTATCTCCAATGGTGTCAGGACTTTTTCTCAATCCCGTCCACCACCTAAAGCATTATAATATCTGATGAAATCAACAGCGCAAGGCTGAATTTCCCGCTCATGATTTCAAGGTAATTTCATTCAAGATTTTGATAAGATTTTCAACCCGGCAGATCGCTAGAACACATATACATCATTTGTTCAATTCCCTAGCTTGATCCATAGATTTGTACAAGGAGCTCCATGAACATGGAGCTTGAATGACCTGCCTTGTTTGATGTGTTTCTCTAATCCAGAAAAATTAGGTCATTAAAGGCTTAACAATATGTTTAAAAAAAACCCACCAAGCCTCACAGCCTGCATGATAGCTGAAACGAGGAATAATAAAAAAACTGAACAGCATTGTGCATAGGAGAACAAGTTGACAATTGATGAAGCATTACAAAGTGCTCAAAATCCATTACTCGTCTTAAGATTTTCTTACTAACACATTGAGCTGCAAAAAGAATACGCATGGCGAAGGAAATATAAAAAATAAAAAAGAATGCAAGGAAGAAACAAACACACTTTCAATACCTACTTACCTTAAATTAAGGACCTAGTCTTGACTAAACCTAAAACTCTACTATCCCTTAAGCTTCCATTACGCACTAACCATTTTCTGAGATCTGTCTTACAATGCTTCTCTACTGGCTAAAATTGTGGTCATCTAGTGCTTCTATTCCCCATTCCATCCCTGTACAAAACTCCGACGAAGAAAGAAATGAAATAACAGTAAACGAACAGCATGAGAGTGAAAACAGGCAGCCATCAATTTGAAATGATCCAACCGGAACACTGTTCTCTACACCATCCCTCACATGTAATCCATTGTAGGGATGGTATTATTTGGAATCAACTCTGGCGAGTTGGCCACCATTGCAGCAGGTCTGCTGACAGTAATTTTCTCCCCAGCCTTTGCTCTCATCTCGACAACTTTCTTGTGGGAATTGGAATGCAGGGAAGGAACGAAGGTTGGACTAGCCGCAGGCCGGTACTCAGGGAAAAGCCGGCCTGACTTGTAGCGAACACCACAAGCATTGCAAAGGGTTTTTGGTCCCATTGGCCCTGCTCTCCATTGCGGTGTCTTGGTTATCTCACAATGCATGCATTTTCTTACAGCTTGCTGTGGTGATGAGTTTTGGTTCATCTCAACTGGACCTAACGGAACAGTGAACTTAATCTTCTTCTTCTTCTTATGTTCTGGTTCAACATGGTTCGGTATCTTGATCACAAGCCTGGATTCAGCAAAGTTCTCAGAATCCAAAGCGACCTTAGGTGGAACGAATGGCTGGGGCACCTCAGTGATTGACGACGTGGGTGAAATGAGTTGCATTGCTGGCCGAGGAGTGAACGTAGCAGGGCGAGGACGCTTGCTACGAGCACGCCCGCGTTTGCCAGAAGCACCGGCTTCAGGGCTACGCGGTGCAGTTTTCTCTCCTGAGCAGGAGCTACTGCTCTCCAGGACAGAAACTGGGCTGGAAGTGTGGAACTGGTATAGGTGATGTGGCGGCGAGTCCTTATTGTTGACCATTGTGGACTCCTCTTTCTTCATTGTCAGGCTTCCTCCAGAGAAGGAATCCTCCACAAAGTTCGATAGCCATTCCAGGTGGACAATATCTTCATACTACAACACAAAATTCCACATTTTTAGATTTCAAAATTAAAAGCTCTAAATTTTATACCATAATCAAACCATTCCATACTGAGTTTTCCAATTCAAAATAATCCATTTTTAAGTCAGCAACATCGCTTCCAATTAAAGGCTAAAAATCCTAAATTAATCAGTACACAGCTATTTAATATTATTATTCTGGTCAATGACAACTAAGAAATCTGACAACCTCAATCTTTTCATTAAACATAATTAATTATCCAACCACTAGTTATTATAACCTGAATCTTTCACCTGCTTAACACACAATTAACAATAATTTTTTTATAAAAAAAAAATCAAACACTTTCTGCTTTTTTGGTGGGCCTACAAGGCTATAACAACCTGCACATGATCATAATTCACTTTGAGTGAATCACATGACAGGCCACGTGACCCATAACTGAACCAAATATTTTATTTTGAAAAAAAGTCCAGCTTGTCGCCGACAATCCCGCTAAATGACGAAAACAACCCTACACGCCAAAATATTTTCAAATTCTAACACAAATTGACAGGCTGGCAATCAATGACATCAGCATAAAATTATACGACGGCTAACGTCAACCAGCTAGAGAAAAAAACACCAAATCATACAAAACTGCCGCGTGTAAATAATCAAATCCACTCACCGGAACGGACAACTCGGCGGATAGGTCAGAGGCAGAGCCAGGGAGCGAGTCGGACTGAGTCGACCAAATACCAGGAAACGAGTTATCATCGTTGTTCATGAAACAACTGCTATGGTTGTTTGTGGTGGTACAGTCAGGTAGAGTGGCGTCGACATCATCAGAAGGGAATTCGAGGAGGTCGTCGATTTGCTCGAAAAAGCTTCCACAATCTATTTCGTCCATGAAATTACTAGTAGTGTTTGTCTGTCCAATCATTTTCTCTTGTCTTCGCTTCTTTAACGTTTTCTTCTTTCCTGAGAAAATTATTTTAAGGTTGTGAGAAAATGAAAGGAAAATAGTAGAGGGCAAAACGCTATACTAATTATAAGTGGTGATTTTGTATATGTATAGAAGGAACATTATAATTAGGAGTGGTTTGTGGCGTTTTTTCTGTGGGTCTTTGAAAAGTATCTCAAAAAATAAAATAAAAATTATATTTTTTAAAATTTCGTCCCTGTCTCGCTGTCAATCGATTACGGATTCCTATAACCAGCAACAGCGTATAATTCGAGTTGCGTAATTTAGCAAAAATACTATATGTTTAGGTCAAAAAGAGACATCTAATATTCGTGCTTTACTTTTCTTTTTTGGAATTTTAGCAAGTATAAAATTTGGAATCTAATTTGGGGAAGGACAATTATAGTTACCTTGAGGGAATTGGTAATTCGAATTTCCTGTTGGGATTTTTGGGAGATCGTAATTTTAAACACCTGCAAAACAAAATAATAATTAATTAATGCCGCTGTGATTGCTTAATTACTGTTCAGGAAATGCTTTTTTTATAAGAAAAAGGTCGTGGAGTTTGCAGAAACAATGGAACGAGCCTTTTCGAAATTTGGGGAATTTGCTCAAGGAATTACTGCTATAGTATTCATTTGATGCTCAATTTGATTGTTAGCAAGCGGGGAAAGTAAAAAACAGGAAACGGGGTTTGGCTCTGAGATTGGGTTTTAGAGGGGAGAGTGCGATTAACTCTCTCGAATTCAGGAATTTTCCTTTGCCTATCTCTTCGTTCTTTGCTTTGCTGCAGTTTCTAAGCAACCAAACAAGCTTGTCATTCACCCAAATTAACCCTCTACTAATTTTAGTCACATGAACCATGCCCACACTTGAAAACATTATCGTTTTCGAAACAATTTCAAACTCGTTTTGAGGAAAAAATTAAAGTAAATGAGCTTAAAACCACTGAAAATGCAGGGTGAAACCATAACCACTCATCAATTCCCGCCCAAAACAGATAACAACGCTGAATTTCCGCGTGAGAGAGAAAAACCACGCAGTCCAGAAAATGCAATTCTTCCGAGGCATGAAAATCAGTTTTCAAGCCAGTTTGAAAACACAGTTAAGCTCTGAGCCATTACTAGCGGAAAGCGAAACCTCAACTTAAAACCCAGAAGAATCACTCAGATTATCTCAAACAAAGCAGAAGTGATTGAATACCGCATTACCTTACAGGAAGAGAGAGGCCAGTGGGAGCGGCGAGTAACGTGGGATACGTGTTTGAGAGTTTTAAAACGGAGAGGGAGAGTGAAGGAGAGGGAGAGAGATTGAAGCTAAGAAAGAAAAGAAAAGAGGAGGAGATGGGGTACTACTAATAGTGTTATGGCTAAGTAGTTGATTGAAGGAGATGGGAGTAAAGGGCTACGGTAGGTGAGCCTGCACCTTCATGCTAGCTGTATTTTTTACTGCTATCCTCCACCCCCCTCGCCTCCCTCTCTGTCTTGATGTTGAAGTCTTCTCTACCTCCTCCCTCCCTCTCTCTCCCCCTGATTACACACACGGGTCCCGCGCCCGCACCTCTTTTTTTAAAAAAAATCCCTCTTTTTCTTTGTTTTATTATTTTTTTGAACTACAGCGGATTTAAATGTTGTGTTCATGGATTCTTAGCTGAATTGCTGAGACTGGGCTGGAATCACAACAAGATTAAAGTTGTTATTAACACACTCGCAAGCCATTGACTGTATTTTCAAAATAAAATGGTAAAATCCAATTGACAGGATGCTGTGGTTAGGGATATTAGTATTAACTTGAAACTGCTGATATGATTTTTAGTGCGTTAGTTGTTTTTTTATTTTGAAATATATTAAAATAATATGTTTTTAATTTATTTATATATGATTTTTAATACATGGGTCGTACCGTGAATTCATTCTTATGATTTGCATTGCATGTGTCTAGATTTTAGTGTTGGTCACTTGATATTGTTAGTAACCCTGCCGGATGTAATTTAACTAGTCCCACATGGTAATTGAAAATTTTAACTAATTATTAATTTTAAAATTTATAGAATTAATTAAAATGTACGTTGTTATTAATCCTGGTTTGGGCTAGTAAATTAAGCCGAAAATGCAACAATTCAGGTTATTATTTGAAATATGACTCGGTTAAATTTAATGATTAATTATTTTAGCAAAACTTTGTATATTTTAAGGGATAAAATCTAATAAATAAATAAATAAGACGTTTTAATAGAATATTCAACGGTGAATTGATCCAATAACAGTGATCTAGAACCAGGATGCTGAGAAAGAAAATCCCGCTATTGGATTTTGAAGACAAATGATTTGTTTTTCTCTTGTTTTGTTATGTTGTCTTGCCCTCCTCCTGCTTTTTCTTTCATGATTTGCTATGATAATGACCACTCTACATTTTCTCGGGTCCCGTTATCAAACCTGGCTATCGGTTTTAACTTGTCTGAAATTGAATAAATTACATATTTATGGTTTCATATTTTGTGCTGCAAATTAAAAAAAAAAACAATTCACGTGAATAATATATATATTTTTAGATTTGTTATACTTATAAATACATAAAATAGGTTTCATTCGGGTTGTGCCGGGTCACTTGGGTTTTGAGATGACCCGGCTGACCATTAAAATATGACCAATCAATTGAAAGAACTAATTTTAACTATTTTGAACTTGATCAATGCCCCGGGTCAATCTTATGGGTTGAGTAGGGTTTCGTAGCAATGAATTGGGTTATGGTATTTTATAAAATGATAATAGTGATTTTATTAATTAAAAATATATTTTAATATATAAAAAACCGTTAAGAAAATAGGAAGACAATTAATTTAATATTTATTTATATAAAATATAATTTTAAAAAGAAAAATTACCGCCGCAGAGTTATTAGAATCCCGTGCAGAGCGCGAGGGAGAGGGGGAGAGCCCTGTGATTGAGTCAGCTTTTTTTTACTGCGGTGTACATTTTTTTTGGATAAGAGCTCAAATATCGACAAAGACAGTGGAAGTCTCGGGCCTTCAGCTCCTTCGTTTGTCAAAGGAATTACTAAGAGTCGGTCCCTGAAGTTTAAACTATTTCTGATTGTTCTCTATAATTGATCTGCTCTACCTAATTCACCCCCCACCAGTTTTCCTATTGTAAACTAAATTAATTATACACGGCTTTGGGAGTAAATCACACACAAATATGTTTCTATATAAATTTTATTCTTTCATACAATAAAATAATAAATAAGACATCACATCAAATTTTTTTATTGATGCCTTTTCATTATTTTAATTTTCAAAAATTAAAAATTATATAATTGTTTATACAAGTGACGTGGAAAAACCAGAAGTACCCGGGGACTGATTTGTAGTTATCTATTTTTAATTTTTAAAAAGGACGTACCGCTGGTCATTTTTTCAGGACCTTGTTTTGCTGTGTTTTTTTAAGGAAGTCAATTCCGATTTCACATGGGGTCGGTATCTTTTAACTGCTACTGTGTAACTTCTCCGACTGTTAGATAGTCTGATTAATATTGTTTTTTAAATTATTTTTATTTAAAAATTTATTAAAACAATATATAATTTAATTTTTAAAAAAAATTATTTTTGACATCATAAAAATAATCTAAAATAAATAATTTAAAATAAAATAAAATTCAAAAATCGACGTCCACTGTGTATTCGTGCACTGCACTACGTCTTATGAAAAAAAAAAAGATGAGTTGATTGCTCCTTGATTTATTCCAGCGTCCGAGCACGACAATAACACTGTACCAGCCCGTTTTATATTTTTAAAGTATGATTTTTAATATTTAAACAACTCATGAATTCCACACATTTTAATGGTATGAACTAGGTTTTATTTCAAAATCTCATTGAAATAACACAATTCTAGGGTTTTTTTTTTTAAATACATTTGAAATTAATCTAACAATACAAATCTCTATCCAAGTCAACCTCGTAATCATACCATGATTTATAATTTATAACAACGGCTTAAGTTTCATGATTGCTTGACAATATATTTTCTTAAAAAAATTTAAATTTTTTTTATTTAATATATATTTTAAAAATTACATTTGAAATTAATCTAATAATCCGAATCTCTATCCAAGTCAACCTCGTGATCATATCATGCTTTATAATTTATAACGTTTAATTTTTGTGACTGTTTTACAATGTATTTTAAAAGTATTTTTGAATAAAATTAAAAAAATATATGTTTTTAATTTATGTTTTAAATATTAATATACAAAATAAATATTAAAAATTAAATTTAATATTTTAATAAGTATTTTTTATTTTATTTTTTTAAATCAGCACGATAAATGTTTTCGTGCTAGCTTTTATAGCGGTCTGCGTGGGTGGTTGAACGCATGGCGAGGAGTATCCTCATGGTGAACCTGTCATCCTTCAATGCCACCTCTCTCTCTTTTCTTTTTTTTTTCCGGGGCGTGGGGGGCACCTGTGGTGAGCCTGAAAACGGAAAGGCTTTAGAAGCAATTAAAGGTATTAAATATGGGATTTAATACTTGTTGAAGGACTGAATTTAAAACTGAGAAAGGTTCGTAAAAGTGACAGCGCACCAGGAACATGTTTTTATCTTGGGCTTAATACAAAACGATGGGCTCACTCACACGACCCCTTCTCCCTTTTCAGCTAACTTGAGGTTTACCCTTTGCACCAATCCCTTCCGAGATACTCCACACCCATCCCTCGGAAGAATTCAATATCAATCGAAAGCATTGTGCTCCCCTTTCTATTTTAACTAACTTCGATTCCACTCTTTGAACCACTTCCCTCCGAAGCACCTGTCAATCTTTCGAGAAAATTAAAGTAAATTCGGTGAGAACCCAATTATATTTCAAGGCAGCCACCGCAGGTTAATTAATTAGGCTCCTTGCACCACTGAAAAGGGAGCGGCTGCCATGATGAAACGATGAGTTTTTTTCCCTGAAAACAACGGGAAAAGAGGCCAGCATGTGCTGTGTTTGACATTAATGACACGTATATGCACAGATAGTGCTCGCATATAGCCATGGTTAAAATTAAATGTAAATATAAACATTTTTTTATGTCTCTTTTTATTCCCTCCCGATCAAGAAAAAGTTGATCCGGAGAATCGTGCCAACCAGTGCTGGTTCAAGCCATTTAGTCGGTGGGATCCACCGATAATCCTTACCTTAGATGCCTCGTGGGGTGTTTGTTATCGCGATTTAAAAATATTATTGAAAAAAATTATTTTTTTATTTAAATTTTTAATTAATTATTTTTAATATTTTTATATTATTTTCATGTGTTGATATAAAAATAATTTTTAAAATATAAAAAAATTATTTTAATGTATTTTTAAATAAAAAATATTTTAAAAAATAACTACAAGTATACTTACAAATAAAAGATTCGAGAAGATGGTTTTGATAAATGTGGCAAGACAATATAAAAGTGATTATAAAATAAGTTAACCTATGACCGCCTAAATAATTTACATAGCCAGAGCACAGTCAATTTTCCGGCACCCCACACGAAGTCCAGCAAAAATAACAAAGAGCCAAGTCCAGGTTACAGGGCTCGGATGGCTTGATCAATGCCCGAGCTTGTTTTTAACTGTCGCAAGACATGAACAGGCAAGTCACCGCAGTCAATAAATAACTCTATAAATGGCACCGACGAAATAATAATGATAAAAAAATCACGTACAGATATATTATTTTCAACACTCAATTTGTCTATCGATTTGCATTTCAGAGGGACTTTAAAAAAGCCTCCCCGGACAATTCGTACATCTTAATCACACGACATCAACGTCTTCGGTTCAGCAGGCACTGCGTCCGTCCAATTTCACAATCGTATTTTCCACGCCACGATATTAAAAACGATTCATAAATGCAACACAGTCACCACCCTCCCGTCCCCAATAATCGAGCACCCATGTGTCGGTAAGGAAAAATAAAAACTTGACAGTGTCCAAGATAGGCCAGCAGAAACAGCACATGCTTCTGTGCCCTGACCGAACGAGCATGCATTCAATTGAAAATTCAGCAATGACCCATCGAAGTATGCTCGTGGGTCAGACTGGCTAGCAAGCTGCTGTGCTGATCAGTGGCAAATCCCTTCGGACGTGGGATTAAAATGCTTGTTTGCTAAGCATGCACAAGCGAGTCGTCAATCGGTCAAGGAATTAGCTCTAAGATGCGAAGGATTAGATGTGATGATCCAGTGATTTATAAATTCCAAGGGATTTAAGCCTCATTGGTCATTTAATGGCGACTGATTTGTTTAAAATCTGTTTGAATTGAGCACTCGGACGCTCTTTAATATACGGTCATGTAGTTGATCATTCCCTGTCATTCAAAATTAATCCCTGTTGTTAACATGTTGGTTGGCACGTACACATGGGGGGTGGATATATAAAAGTGACGTTGTAACCATCCTGATTGTCATATGACCATCTTGCCCTTTCATGTGCCTATTGTCGTCAATTAACAGCTCGTTGGAGCAGCTGGTGACCGGCGAGATACGAGGTGGGCGACAGTGCATGCGATTAAGTGTGGTTGTGATTTTTTTTCAAAGTATTTTTCATACCGATATATATTAAAATAGTTTTTTTATTTGGGAGTGTGATTGTGATTTTTTTCAAAATGTTTTTTATGTCAGTATATATTAAAATAATTTTTTTATTTTTTAAAAATTATTTTTGATATTAACAAATTAAAATGATCTAAAAATACAAAATAATAATTATTAAAAAAAAATAAAAAAACAGCCAAATACAATACCAAACAGGCACTAAGATGCCATGTTCGTCGTGGGACCCATCATAGCTCGCACGTTCAGAACAGGAGTTGGGATATAAGTCCACGCGCTGATCGACATGGCACAACAAATCAGATTTTACCGTGTACCCGTGGGATCCACACAGCGAATCGAAACCTGCTTAGTGCCAGCTGGGTATGCAGTGTCACGTTACTTTGATGCTGGGAGTCACGTGACTCCGTGTAGGGATTTGTGCGTGGATAGATTATTCCATTTTGGCCTAGTCATTGGTTGCCACGTCTCTGGGCTGATTCTGTGAGACGAAAGTTTCCTCGGGGAATTGATTTTATTACCTTTCCAGGTCACGTGATCTGGAACTTTGAAGGTTTTGCTGATCATGGCCAGAGTCGTTATACGGGGGGGCTTCAAACGCCGAACCGTACAAGTACTGATCTAGTGTGGGCCATGTCATGATTGGAGTACAGTCCAGAAACCGCTAAGGCATCCACCGAAGTAGAATTGCTGCCAAAGTTTGCTAAAAGCCTGTGGTTTATTTGAAGGATACAGGCATCAAGAAGTTCCAGAGAGGAGAAAAAAAACATAGAAAAAGGAAGGGCAGGACCCACGGTTCTGTCATACGTACATCTAAAAGATTTGAAAACAGTGAAACTACTCGTTTATTTATTTTAAAATATTTTTTTTCATTGGCATAATTAGATGAGATTATAATTAAATTTATGGAAATAAAAGACATGACTAAAACATTAAGCACAAAAGGTGTTTTTAATCCTAAATTCTCATCTATTATAATTATATATTCACACCTTTTGACCATCCAACTAGTTGCTATTTGACCTTTTTTTTCTTCTTTTAACAATGATTTTAAAAAAGAATATATATTTTTGAAAATTAATTTTTTTAATGTTTTTAGATATGATAAGTTAACAAACGGTTATTTTTTAAAATATTTTGTTTTCAAAATATATTAAAATAATTTATTTATTTATTTATTTATTAAAATTTATCTTAGTATTGACATTTAAAATAATAATAATATTTTTTTTTAAATAATAAACCCTATCTAAACCCTCTTAATCATTCAAACTTGCCATGATGGTCATAGTTCCCCGGCACAGGATTCCTCTCCTTCCACTGACATGTATGAAACTCCCATGAGAACCACATAACCCTGAATTTTAGTGGCTTGTACTTAAAACTGCATCGAACTAGAGGTTGTCTTCCGGTGATAAATCTGGCGTGTCGGTGCCGACAATCCTTGGCACCGACAGAATTACCGGGATCAACAGCGGATAAAGGATCGCATGGGAAGTGATTACCGGCTAAGAAGGGTTGCTAATGTACAGACAAAATACAGGATGCAATTTAACGCGTCGGTGGCGTTAAATTTTGACTCTTGTGAGTTGTACTCAGAAACTCCAGACCTTTAACGTTTTCCTTTCCTCCCCTGCTTTTCGACCGTTTGACATTTTATAAATAAAATATTGTTAAGATTTTTTATTAAATATATTTTTATTTAAATTTTTATTGAATTAATATATTTTTGAAAAATTATTTTAGATATAAAAAATAATTTAAAAGTATCATTTTTTTTAATTTAATATAAAAATAAAATAAAAAAAAAATTTATTTTAAAAATATTTTTGAAACACGATATCAAATAGAGTGTTCAATAATCATGTTAAAAGTGTTTTAAAAAATAAAATGATTTTTTTTGTTTTAAATGATTTTTTTATTTTTTATATTATTTTGATTAAATGATTTAAAAATATTATTATTTATTTGAATAAAAAAACACATTGTGAAATATGTTCATCTGATTTAAATCTTGAAATGATTTTTATTTTATTTGATTGGTTTAGTTATTTTTTATATAATTTTTATAAATATGGAAGAAAATTTTATATCCAAACCCTCAAAACAATTATAACAATATCTCACTTCCTTGAAAATTATTTATTTTTAACTCTTTTCTGTTTCTTTCCTTTCTTGCATTTCTCGTGCACTGTAAAAACGACCCTCTTGGCGTCTGAATCAGGTTCCTTGGAGCACCATGTTTATCAGTGGCTGACAGAAGCTGTGACTGGAATCGAACGGCACGTAGTGGTGTTCGAGCGCACCCGCGTTCCAAGTTGCGTTTTTCATGCAGAGTCGCCACCATTAGACTCAGCAAAACCTGCCAAAAACAAGACGCCCTTGTGCTCAAAATTCAAATTGTTAGCGAAGCTCCCACCACATGACAGCAGCACTCAACGAATGCTGTGATTTTTTATTAAAAAAATTGAACATTTAAAGTCTTACAAACAAGAGGCCTTAAATAAATAATGTGTTGACAAAATGCGCCCTAGCCATGGAGTTTTTGTACAGGCTTGTCATTAGGCCTAATTGTCGTTATACAATATCTATATCTATATATATATATATATATAGACACGTATATATATAGTCGAAAATACTAGCATAACGTGCGCTTATTTATAGATCAGACGACAAGTCCACCGTGCTGGATAGCAGAGAAGGCGTCGAGAGCAGCATGTGATGGTGCCACGTGGTTGCATGTTTATTGTAATCATTAAAAATGATATCATGACGGTGATGTAGAAAATAATGCAAATACATTGAATGTGATGATAATGCCTAAGATTTTTTTTTGGATGAGGGTAAATTCTATATTTTATAGTTTCAAGTTAACCATTAAAATTTTAATTATTTTAATTTTTTCTAATAAATATATATTTTAGTTTAAATTTAAAATTTTATGTGCAAATTACAAACTATCTAATATCACATCATCTTTTTTAAAAATGATAATACGTTAGAATACATGAGGTGTTTTATAAATTGCTAGATTTAGGTTTGTTAATTATACAAATTGCAAGGGTTCGAATCTAATGAAATCAGGAAATTGTGTTTCTTTAAAATTCATTTGTTCATATTCATCTAGAATTAGTGAAAATTATTTTTTTAATATTTAAAAAAAAAACTATTTACAAAAACAGACCTACTTAAAGGATTCAGATTCTGTCACCATAAAATACAGTGTAAATTCCTCCTCTTGCATAAATATCGAACAATTATAGTATCTTGCATGTAATAATATAATTTAAACTGTTTTATTTTTTAAAAAATCATAGCTAGATTAACTCGTTGGTTTATAAATTCATTAACTCAATCTACAACTCGAGCCTCAGGTTGAATGATTTCCCAGTTGGATCTACGCTTGATACAGATCCTGTGCTGATATGGTAGCCATTTAGGATTTGCCCAACCTAACGTCACATAAAATGATAATAAATCTATTATAACATGTTAACATTTTTTTTTTTAATTCGAGAAAACCATGTTTTTCAGAAAATATATTTTATGGATCCAGGTGAGTGAATAAAATCTTAGATATTTCAAGTTCTTATAATAAATACACGTCTTAACTCTAATTTGAGACCTACTGTGTAGATTTCAAACCTTTTACTATCACACTATATTTTTAAAGATAATATATCAATACACACGCACACAGAAGAAAGGTTAAAATAAAACAATAAAACATATTTGAATGTGACCACTTGCCGTGTGGGTGCATCAAATCTAAAAATTAATTTTAAATAAAATAAAAATTTAAATTTTTTTTAAAAATAATTTCGAAATGCAATGTCATATAATCGCTGAATGTTGCATATACTGCTAGGTGATTCTAGTAAGTTTTGCGAGACACAGATCCGTTTCATTAGCCATGCCGAGGGAGTGGCATCCCACCTCTCCTTAAAACATTTGGAAGACAGATTGATTCAACTACAGGAGGAAGCAATGTACCTATCCCATGCAATAGAAGCGCAGGTTCCCCACAAATTTATGGCTGTACCGTGCACACATTTTATTTTATCTCGTATTTTATTTGGTCTGATTTTGGAGCATAGTTTATAAAACACAAAAAGAAAACATTAAATTATTTTTATTTTAAATTTCGAGGCCATTGAATTGTGATGTTTTTCCTTAAACGTGGTCGTTCACTCGCAGGGAAAGCACCACCACTCCGCCCGCCTGGTTGAGTTATTCTGCCAGCAACAGGCTCGAACGGGTGTTGAATGTTTTGATTGGGCCACTGATAAAATGATTTAAAATATCAAAGCGCTATTTTTTTTTTAAAAAAAAAATAGCAAAATGCCGTTTGGGCCGCCCACCCAAACGGGCACTCAATTCTGCCAGCAACAGGCTCGAACGGGTGTTGAATGTTTTGATTGGGCCACTGATTTATATGGCCGAACATTGCCCTGGGCCACTATAATGAAAATATAGCATCCAACTCGGCTTTTAAAGCCCTGTTTGCAATTTCATTTTAAAAATAATTTTGAAAAAAATTATTATTATTATTATTTTAGATTATTCTTACCTATTTTTATAAAAAAATATTTTAAAAAATTAAAAAATATTATTTTAATATATTTTTAAACAAAATACACTTTAAAAAACTGCACTAATCTCATGTTTTTCTCTACTCAAGCTTTCGTGTATAAAGAGTATTTTTTTTATTCGTTAATTGGTCTTGCACATACTTATTAAATTATAAGCTCTATAAATTTTATATCCGATCAAATTTTAATTGAATTATCCTATCAAATTTTTATTTGATTTGATAAATTTATAATAATTTAGCTGACTTTATTAAACTTGATCCAAACATGATAGGTTAATGTACTGGATTTATTTATTAATTAAATTTAAATCAAATACTTAAAATTGAATCCAATCTTTGTTTCAAACAACTAATAAGAAAAACTCCCACCAATTGAAACCATACACCTGGAGAAAAGAAGCGATAATTAAGCTTGATGACACCAATCCATCTATTTTGAACCCAGATAAACCCTAGCTGTGCCAGGCCAGAGAATCACTCACAATCATCCAGCTTGATTAGTGGACAGAAAACTCCTCTGCATAATTACAGCTCAAATATCCACATTTTAAAGGTCGAAAAATAAATTACCTAACAAGAAGAAAAACAATTTTATTTGTAAAATATCTGTTCAATTAGCAGATTAGAATAAATAATGTACTTCAGCCATGTATCTAAGAATAAAAAGAGCGAAAACTTTACACCATAATTTGCCCTACCAGAGAACCACCGACGAAATCAGTAAACTGTCATCACTGGAGTTTTAAATGAATGGATGAAACAAAAAGGAGGAGAAAAAAAATGGTGGTCATAATCATATGGGGGGGTTAGACAAGGACTGATTTGGACGCATCCAGATTATTGAGCCGACAGGTTCCGAGAAGGACTTCTGGGAGCTCCTCCTCAGTGTTACCCTACACAGGTTTTTAGACAGAAAGTGTTAAAGCTCTTGTTCCATTAAGTAACAAAAAAACTATCCTGAAGCTGAATGTATGGTCTTAATCTTTACATCAGCACAGGTTTTGAAATCATTTGAAGATTTCGAAAACTTTTCGTTCAATCTCATCATGCACATGCAGTTAATTAATTAGCTCAGAGAATGAGTATTTAGTAAGCTGGATGAAGTTGTAGAGAGATTAACACGTGTCACCTGAATCACAAATGCCATTTCTATGACCAGATGGTTCAGGTATCCAAGAACAAGACTGACCACCCCTCTAGCTACAGTCGAAGATCCGACATCAATGTCGAGCTGAAATTCAGACACATTTAGAGCTCAGCAGCATATCACAACTCGACCTGAAAACTATTGGATGCAGAAAGCATTTTATCTGAAATCTACCTCCAAGTAGTTCTTCCCTCGGAAGTAATGCATTTCAAGTGCTTGACCCACTAAGCAAGCTTTCTTACCAACACTCTGCTTGACTATCCATGATCCCTGCGAAATCACAAGCAATGCAAAAATTTGAGCGTCGTGATTTGTCTGGTAATTCTATGAACCCAACCAACCCGGCCTTTTTTTACTTACCTTAGAAATATAAGGTATGAGCTTAAATCTTGAATTCCTGAAGGCATCATCACCATTGACAAAGCTGTGCAGCAAGGGAGTTTCTTCCAGAGGAGTTTTTAGCATATAATATAGTGCAAGGGTATATTGGGTTACACCGGGAACCTGATTCATAATCAAATGTCATATAATCTGTTTCTTGATGATGATATTCATCATCAGCATCTGCATTAACTTAAATTAACCTGTATATTGACAATGAAGAAGAATTCTGGTCGACCTTGTGCTGTATACTTCTGCATGAATGCAATAACAATTGATTGCATGAAGAAAATTGCATTCCCAACAACAGCTCAATATATATATATATATATAAATATTCTTATAGGAAGATATATCCACATAGTTCATAGAGATGATTGATATCAAACCTGAACAATACTCCCAGCACGGCTTCCAAGATCATCTTCTCGGTGCTCGGATCTTAGCCAGTCGGCACCAACCATTTGCATTAAGGTGCCTTTTGCCTTGATCTGGAGAAAATAAAATGCTTAAACATGAAATTTAGAATAGAAAGGTGTCTAAATAACTGAATTAGCTAGAATTTAAGGCACCTTCTGATTGTCTTTCAAATAATTTTCTCCACGAATCAGAAAGGTAGTAGGATCAGAAGTAGCCCAACTGCACGGTAAAGAACAGGCTGAGTCCTTTTGAAGAGTATTTCCAAAGGATGTCACTACGTTTTCCTCTTTAGCCAACTCTTGAAAGTCCATGTAACCCTTCTTCTGAACTGCAGCAGAAAAGTTTTGAGGGATTTTTTTTTTTAACAGAACACAATAAATCATTGATTCATACCATTCTCCATTGAACAATCAGCCTAAATTTGATAACTTTGGCTACCGCGACTTGACTAACCTGCAAGGTCATGTATTTTCTTCACAAAGACAGCAGCAGATGATAATCTGGGCTGGGCCATGTTCTGCACAATTAAATTCCCGAAAAGTCAGAGAACAAAAGGTTGCAGCTCTTTATCAAAATTTATCTCTTACATGTACGTAGAAGAAAAACCTAAGCAAGTATCAGCATCAACTTCTGAAGCTCGTGATACAAAACGCCAAACAGAAGTCTTTTTAAGTCTGATTAAACTACATTTTGGAAAGCATAGACTCAATCATGGAGGTTAGTAAATACCGAAGCAGGCCATTCTTGACTCACTTCAGGAAACCAGTCATTCTCCAAATGGTCAAAAGCTATCACTTCACCAGAATCAGGAACATCAAAGAATTCATCCGAGGCATCATTCAGGCTCATTAAACTTCTGCGCCCTGAAATTGTTTTTTCTGCCTCCTCCTCCTCGAAATCTGCATTCAATTCGAGCTTCGGTTGGCTGATATCTTCTGATTTAATATCCTCCGCTGCAGCCTGGTCCAACATTATTTTTACTTCCGAGTCTGCAGAAGAGATATCAGATGTATAGTTGCCGGCTTTGGCTCGAAACATCTCCCTCAGTGCTGCAAAATGCAACAACAGAGATGGTGATATAATAAAGAAAACTTCCAGTTTATAAAGCTAAAATGTACCGCAGGTGAAGTTCCTAATCAGTAGAATAGAAGGTACCCGCAAGTCTTTCAAGCATACGGATGGTTAATGATCTTGCATATGGTCGGCGCAAATATACTTTCCAAAACTTCCAATCAACTGCAAGCATGTGTTTTACAAGCGATTCCTTTCCTTTATTCACAGGAGTTATCACGTACCCTCCACCTGCAGGTTTGTCAGAAATTAATACATATTCAGGAAAGGAATGACATGAAGGATAACAACTCAACACGACAAACTGGAACTCACAGATAAACATAAAATAAAAATAAAAATAGATATATAGTCAAATGGAGATATCAACAGACAAGCAAAAGTCACCATGAGCAAAAAGCCTCACACCAACAGCCATACGTCATCTATGCTGAAATATCCTCAAAATTAATCTTTACTTTATATAATTGTTGAAGAACCGGCAAACAATAGTGAGAGATGCAAATTAACACTCCAGATTGAGATTCTTGTCTTTCCCGCTCATTGTAGGGTCAATTGGCAGCATTAAGAAGTGAATTAACACTATAAATTTCCAAAAGGAAAGCACACATTACTTTTAAGGCAAGCTCGAACATATCCATTTTGTGGAGGACACTTCTTGTGAATCACAGAATGGTAGAGAATTACTGTGACAAAAACAGATAAAATGTCAGGGCCAAATCATAAAGGCTGCAGCTTGTTGACATCATACGCCTTCTTGATATTGAATGGATTTTCTGTACAAATTATGAAACATTACCGTATGTTCCATCTTCCTCTCTCCTCCAATATCGTCGCAACAAAAAATCTCTTCGCATCATCCCCCTGCAAAGAAGTTACGAGTCGATGGGAACATATATTAGAAGTTAAGTAAACTTTTCAAAGGTCTTTATCTAACCAGGGTAACCAATTGCTGTATAACTTCGCGTGAAGAATATCTGTGTGACCATCAATGTGCTCAACCACATTGCCTCGGTAAAAACAGAAGTCCCATCTGCAAGAAATGACAATTCAGCCTCAGGAATGCTACGCAAATTAATTTAAATGCTCATCCGATCTAAAACCAAAAACAGCAGACAAGGGTTGAACAAAGAAAGTGGTACATGTAACTTAAGAACCATAACCAAGTTCCCCGTGTTGCTTTCCTCAGAAACCCCTTAACTTTGAAGACTATTATCTTGTCTCTAAGCACGTATAAAACCAGATGTGATAGATATTCTCATAGAAGTTATAATAGGAAGTCACAACACACACACACACACACACACACACACACACACACACACACACACACTCACAAATATCTTAAACATTCAGAATGAAATTGTAACAAAGCATGCTTCCAACTCTGCCTTTTAGAAGATAAGAGGAAATATTCCAGCAATCTTACTCTGATCTCGACGCACCAAGAGACATAAGAGTACGGAAAATGGCCTCTGGAGCCCCGTTAATCACGCCAACTGCCATTATAGCTGGGTGATCATCCCAATGCTGAAAAGAAATTCTTTAGCTGAAGAAGTGAAGTGCAGCTTATTATAACCACCAGGCATTGAAAGAGTGTTTAAACTTACCCTCCCACTAGAATCCCAATCTTTTGCTTCTTTGAAGAGACGCAATCCTGAATTTGCAACAGGTTTTGAGCGAACACGCATCATCCCACGAATACTAGATTAAAAATGTAAGACTTACCATTCTGACAACCAAATATTTTCCATGGTGACGGCGCAATTACATCAGATGTCACTGCCTCGTTGTGCAATAAGGAGTAATAATCTATAGATCTTTGGCGGTGAGCCCTCTTTGCAGTGCCAAATCTGTTGAGGCAACCTTGGATTAATGTAGTGGGAAGAAATCTAAAACTTCAAAATATTGCTGCTTTGAAGATTGAAGCTTACTAGGAATTCCTAATGATTAAGACAAAGGAGTGTATATGGGGGAGTTCCAAATCTTCAAATGGTAGAATTCATGGTAATTACATTTCAAGAATCAAATCATGAAATTATTATGATGCTTTTTTCTTAGATGATCAGTAAACATTGAAGAATAGAATCTGATAACAAATGCAGGCTCTATGCAAGTAGCAATGCATATACCTCTACGCTCCACAGTAATGGAGATTGAGTCAAAATCACTAGCACAAGCCTATAGTTTGAAATTGCACATATATCTAGTGTTTATTGAAGTCGGGAAGAAATAACATGCTAAATTGGAAAAGAAATATTAAGAATCAAATGTAAAGGTTCAGTTTCATGAACTTGTCTTAGCAGAGCCTGACAAACCTTGAAGGTAGCCAGTTCTTCTTAGAAAAAGACATGAACTCTTTTTCTGGATTTGGGCACTCCTGGAAAACATAATCAAACTTGAGGTTTTCATCACCAGATAAACCAATGAAATGGTTTATTACAAGTTAACAGTAAAAAAATACCTTCAAGACAGAATTCTGCAAGGAACGAATCCATCTTCCTGCATCTTCTGAACCACTTGCTCCCAACTATAAAATATGTGTTTGCTAGAGCTTATGTTACACAAATTTATAAATCAAATAGAATGATATCGCCTAGAGTTTACTTCACCTTAAGATGATCATTTTCGTTTAAAGTATTGTAAAGCGTGAAAATGAAGAAGACCTGCAAGTTGCAAACAATTACTTGTGCTTGGAAAAAAAACCCGTCCCTTGCAGGGCCATGAAGAATTTCGTCCATCATGGATTAGAAAAACAGAAACTATGAAAACAAAGGGCATACTTTCCGATTGATGCTTTCTCTTCCGTTATCTGTAATGCGAATGTAGGAGTCTATTTTTGCACTTCTAAGTGGCTCCTGAAAAATAAATTTTCAATTAGGCCTTTTGCGATGCTATCAGAGATAATCAAACCATCTGATGGAAATTGCAAAAGGAACTGACTGCATCCTATACATGAAGCTGATAAAAGTAGTTGAAATGGAAGCATATCATGTCATTTATTTGTTTTCCTTTCAAAACTCTAGTTTTTCAGTGCGGAGGATTATTTTCGAACAAGAATTACAGCTCCAACATAACTGGCATCTACAGAAACACATCTTTAAAAGGTTATTATCGGCTCATAATCATCTTAGATTCCCAGATTTGAACAACTTCTAGCCCCTATAGCTTTCCAAGATGTCTACTTCACGGCTTCATCACAAATAATATTCTTTTAAAATCTTCTCCAATCATTAATGAAAATTGAAGCAATGGTTTTACAGATGATTCTACCGTCAGCAAAACTTTGAAGCTATCTTATCCTGATTTTAATTCAAGTCAACATATAATTTACGATTCAATTCAACACCCTTCATATCTGGCATGATGCCACCCTCCATCTCATTAATAGCACAAACATTTAAAGAGAGAGATCAAATATAAAAGGTGTCATCTTTCCATTCCCAGCAAGGCATAACATTTTCAGAAAGATAGGCTTCACACCCCACCATTGATTTAATATTATAAACCACTTGAAAAACTTTCACTTCATCACCTTTTGCTTTTTCTGGGACAGATTAAATCATATCCAGGAATCAAAAATAAAGTGGATAGATTCTGAAATATATGATACCGAAAGCAAATTCATGAATCCACACCAGTAAATAAAAAATTCAGAGAAGGAAGAATCCATTTTCAGTTAAAATTTAGATTATAAAAGTCCAAAAATCATACAGGTATACAAATCAATATCATAACCAAACAAACATCCACATGGAAAACTACCCCCCCGCGCGCGCGCGCAGATTCTGCTTGAGAAAATCAAGGGCACATTCAAACCTTTTCTTAACCCTATCCAATTCCCATTTGTACCAATAAAAAAGACAAGAGCTGGAAAATAGAAAGAAATCTATAAACATGTATCTGCCTGCATCCTTTTACATTGTGAGTTGATCAGAATTTCAAATGAAGAAATACAACAGAATCAAAACAAAACAAGAGGTTAATTACCTCTTCCTTTGAAATGGACAATGTCTTATAGCATCTGAGGTAGTTTTCTTGAAGAATGAAGTACCTTCTGCGAGAAAACTGCAAACCAAACCTATGGGACCTGATGATATATAACCACCCTTCCATTTTCCCATCATTTGGAGGCACGCCCATTTCAGCAAACCACACAGAAAAGTTAATCCACCTTTCAAAAACCTTCTCAACAATGTTTCATGCTACCTTTTCTTCTAGTTTTTGAGCTGTGTTACTGAAATGGCTATGTAAAAATCTCGTACAAGGATAATATGCAACTCTTTTTACGTGCAGATTTTTTCTTTCAATATATAAATAAAATATTTTTGCATGTATATGATGCTGATCCTCTGATCCCACCTTAGGGAGTCAGAGAATCAAATTGTCAGTCTCTTACAAATCTTTCAGAGAATTCTTCCCTTTTGATTCTTTTCCGGTCCCCTTCCAAGTTTTTCCATTTTCCTCTTTCCAAATTAACTATTGTTGGGGTTGACAGAGCAATTGAATTGTTCCTTCGACCAAGTTATTGTCAATGGTAAAATTACCATATTGCCCTCGATCATTTTTTCATTAATAAAAAACACTGTGAAACGTTGGTTTTTATAATTGTTTTTTTTTTATTAGATAATATCATTTATTGATGGGATATGGACATACTAGTGGATTTTACATAAAACAAATCATCCAGCGATTCATATTGTTGAAAGAAAAATTATTAAATTGAATATTATGAAAATAATATTTGCTAAATCACGTTTCAATTGCATTTGTGATGTGGCTTTGTTGACAATAGCATCATGGTGTACAAAGTTTTAAAGACATGGCATGTCTTCTTGTAATGATTTCTAGACTTTTAGGCTGCTAATTGCACAGGACAGTCAGTGCCTTAAGAATTTCTTGCCACAATCATGATTTCAGTCGTATGTATATGTATGTCTATATATATATATATTGTGCCCTGAGAAAGGGGCAGTATGGTAAAATTCAAATATGCCCGATGCATCATTTTTACTTCAAAGTAAAATTGCAGATGTATGCGAGACAGACAGCCTTTGAAGACACACATGAGTGGTTAGGGTTAGAGTTGCACTAGAATGCAGAAATGAGTTGTAACTAATTTCTATTTACCTATTGTTTTTGCAACTGATCATGATTATCGTATATATTTTTATGTTTTTTTAGATTTATCTGCCAGGAAAAAGCATAGCCGATTTAGCTAGTCAAACAAAATATATAGTGTTTTTTTAACCTTAAAATAAGATGTTTTTAGACTGTGGAATCATCCCAGTGGATGGTGACCATTCTTTTGATCTCGTTTAGTCCTTCCAAAGATTACCAAAAATTAACGTTCTGCCTCCCTGTCTCTTCTCTTCTTAACTCTTACCATGTCAGACAAAATACAATTCTCCCCTGTTATCTTAGAACAAAAGGTAAGTTCGTCATCACAGTGGCGATTATCAGCAAAGATTTTTACCATAACTCCTGTGAATTATGCCAACTGAACCATGGAGTCAAACCACCTGTGACTGCTCCAAGCTCCTTCCATGGTCTAAATTTACGGTCCCTTTCTGGGTTGTTCAACAACTGTGCCGACATCAAGTTTCCCACGTTGTTTTTATGAATAACACGAACACTTTCTTTAGTTTTTGAGGATTTCGCAGCGCTACAACTGCTCAAGAAATTCATGCTTTTTTAGCCTTAAACTATTCGATATATCATGCAATTTTTGTTCATTATCAACTTTGCTAAACTCTCTCTTCGTATATAATGCTGGATATTAACCAGTCAAGTTCCATGCATCAAGATTAAATTCTGTGTTGTCATGTTCTAAGCCTTTAGCCACACATAAATTGTTGTGTTAATGAAAAACGTTTTCTTCGTAATGCTCTTATGATTCAAACTAAATTTATTTTATTTACCATTTGGACTAAAATCTTTTGTCCTAAATTCATTGATTAGATGCAAATGAAAAAAAGAAGAAGCAAATAGCCTCTGCCCACTGGGTCAACAGAGGCATCGTAGCATCTTCAAATTATGCCGAACTCGTCTCCATCCATAGTGCAAGAGCATGCCTCAGCCGTTCCTTAAATTAAGCTATTCAAGCACGAAAGAGTTCTGAGATCATTAGAAGAAATCTGGACGGAATCTTAAGCTCCACCAGTTGCTAAATTAATTATAGTTTCGTAAGCTTCAAGACTACTAACTTCAACCAACTTCGTTTTTTAACCTAATCCATCAGTTACCTTTACCTCAAAACATCCATTTCTTCTGTATTATCTTTATACACTCATTGCCCAACCTTTGCCCCTCCCCCCTTTCTACTTCTCTTGACAAAGACATGAGATGACAGATTCGCATTTCAAGGAGACATGCTGTTTCTTGCCAGAGTGAACAACACGAGATGGAAGCTACTTAGTGCAGCCTATCAATTAATTAATGCGATAAGTTTACCAGCCTAGTCGGAAGGAATTGACTGCAGCTCACGTGACCTTTTCTGGCCTGAAAGATCCATGAAGAGCTAGCAAGGCAAATAGAAGAGAGAATCCGTCTCATTTTGTTACTTTTATCTCACCACAAAGTGCCCCTGACAGCTGTCCTTGCTTGCTCCATTCCTTGTTCACCAGAGCTGACCAGGTCTTTGCACCCTAATATTTATTTATTTTTTCCGTTACTCGAGTTTGACTCAGCCCAGTTTCACCCAGTTGTTCATCTACTTGTAGGTGTTTTGACACGACCCGAATAAGACAGTTATTTTTGGAGAAATTGCAAAGCACACTGTCAACAGCTCCAGATAAACTTGTGCTTTCTTCAGCCTCAATTAGGAGAACATGGCAAGCAGATGAATTTAGAGACACCATAGTTGGCTAGCCCTGAAAAGGGTCATGGCTTGCAACTTCATCAATTCGAGCCTGTCGTCTCACAAAGGATTGACGATGAAAACTGAATCCGTTTGATACTGGCAACCCAAATACTCGGGGCATTACTCTCTTGGGAGTTATAGTTGCTCAAACATGTTACGAAACTTCCTAGTTGAGGTCAAAATGTTTGTCTATCACATTGGGGAAAATGATATTACCAAGTTTCCAGCCAAATCCCAAATCCCAGCCATGATTTTTAGGGAGAAAAAGAAAGAAAAAGGAAACAGGTTGCCTCCCTGTCAAACCACCGCAAAATCCATATATTTTCATGGGCGAAGTTCTGTTCAATGCGCGCCCCCCCCCGCCCCCCCGCACACACACACAGGGTGGAGTGGAAGTTAAATCCTGCTACTGGACAAGAAAATTTTCAAGTTCAAAACTAATTTCACTGCAAAAAATCTAAAAGTTCTGTAAGTGGCCCAAAACGGTCCCTGACGGGCCAGAGTCTGACCTGCTCAATTCATGATTAAACAAGTAATGCTGACACCCTCAATTCATGATTAAACAAGTAATGCTGACACCCTCCTCATCCACGGATGGCAGAATGAGCATATCATTGTCAAAAACTGGTACATACATCACTACTAAGTTGCATAATCAGGCCTTTCTGGAGCATTTGTCACTTCCTTATGGAAAGATCAATGTGTAGGTAAGCTACACAGGCCATGAAAAACAAGAAAAATACGGATGCCAACATCAATGGTTCTGCTAGCATAAATATAGGCTTGAAAGTGTAGTAAACCTGCAAGCACAAGATAATTGTTACTTAACTTTCACAAATACAGGAATCAAAGGTTTTTATATATATATATATATATATATATATATATATATATATATATATATGAGAATCAAAATGGAAAGACTTACTAGTCTCGTGGAACATTACAAATCATGCAAGTCAAAGGCATTTTACTAATTTGATAAAGTCAGCCAGGCATTTTAAATCCCAAGATTCATACTACCAAAGAGAGCTTCCACAACTCTAAATGAGGCAATAACCAATTTGGACAAAGCATAACAGTCATTGTAAGTAGAAACATACAGTACTATCCTGTATCACATATCATGCATTTTTAAAGCTCTCAACTGTTCAAATTTAAATCTTATATTTTCAGTAACCATGCAGCTTCCCTGGAAAACTTGCACAACCTACAACATTGCAGAGGTGAATAGCACTCAAGTAGAGATGGTGCAGTTAGCATCAGGTGGAATCCCAATCCTCAACACTTCTTATTTTCATACCCAAAACTCAACTTCCATCAATAAATGAAATGATTGCATCTAAAACTGCCTAAATGTAGTCCCAAAAAGGTGACATTGGTTGGTATTTAATTGCCAATTGAAACCTGGCTATCATGACCCTTCATTCGATACCTAGGAAAATCAAAACTGAGATGCAAGGGCAGTAACACAGTGATGTCCAAGGGAAGTGCAAATCACCTGGAAAGGAGTAATGTGCTCAGGAACTACATTTTTCTTCTCCAGAACCAGAACGGTCCTCCCAACAACATCAAGGTATGAATATTTGGTCTGCACAAAATCCAAACAAGAAGACATCTCAGTTCAAAGTGAACAAATTTCCAAAAATATAAACACACAATCAGTGCCTTTATGTCGCTGCAAAGCAAAGCACCAAGTGCCTTTATGTCGCAGCAAAGCAAAGCACCATGCTCAGTTTTATAGATCGAATACGTCTTAGGAGTTAAATACCATTCCAGTTTTTTCTACTAAATTTTTTAAGCAATTTTCTTGTTTCTGTTTATAGCCTTATAGCACATAATAATGACATGTTTACAATGTACCCACAAACTTGTTAAAATTTAAGAGTATTATTTTGAGCTGTGCTGGGATTAGTACCTCTAGACGCTGCTCCACTGGAAAAGGAACAGCAGCTGAAGGGTCTTTCGATCCCTCTGGTAGCACAACCTGAAATAAAACATCTTCTGGCATTAGCACGTGGAAAACATGACAGAAGCAACTAATGGACAAACATCAGACAACAGCATCATGAATGCAGATGATCAATAGAAGTAAACCCACTTTAATAGTCAACTTGTCCACGACAGTCTCTGCAAGAGGACAGCCGAAGCTGAAGTTGAGGTAACGCTTGCCATCAGGAGACTCAAAAAGGAAGTCTTCTAGTGGTAGCCCATATCCAATAACAAAAGTAGCCTTCCAACCTCCAAATAAAGGATACCGTGGTTCGATTTCAAGCTCTGACTGTTTAAAATGTTTAGAGTCAGCACACAGGAAGACATGTCCATAAAATAACAGAGTATCATTTTTCCTTGATATCTCTCCTTTGATAAATATATAGCCATAGTTCCATTTCGATGCAAGTATATAACTAGAAAATTGGTGCAATACCTTACGGTAATCTGAGCGTAAATGTGATGATGATATGTTTCCGATGTCATCCCGATAATACACAGAGTGCACCCTAGGTGGTAGACTTGCTAGAAGGTGTTTGAATGAAGATGTGCCACTAAAAGATGGCCTAGATTGATACTCAACTCTGCCAAAAGGTTGTCTCAAAAGATGAGATTAAAATGATCTAATTACAGAAATGAAACACTTATGAAAAAGGAAAAAACAGTCATATAAACTATGTGTTTACAGTTTTAGCTTCATCATATGGCCAACTGCCAACCATGGTCCTTGAAATAAGAAAGGTACACAAAACTTATTTAGATCAAAAATAGGTTAGAAAATCATTTGCTATGCGTTATCCATAGAGGAATTTGCTGATGTTCACTTATGCTGATTATTTTTGCGTTGCATTGTGGCCGCAATTCAAAGGTAGTTAATTGAAAGAAAAAAGAGAACAGGGGGCAGGGGGTGCAGCAAATTGAATGATTCTGAAGGGAGGGAAAAACACAGACACGATTCCAACCTGGAAAACACGCCTTTGTGTCGAGCACCAGCATGGACCAATTTGTAATGCTCTGTTATCTGAAGGCTGCCCCAGTGAGATATCTCTACTTCTCTTAAAAGCTCTTCAACAACAGCAAATGGGCTGTTATTCTCAAGATGAACAATTACCGGAGAAAATGAATATGGAGGATGATCTTCATATGGTCCATACTTTAGTTCTCTACCAGCAAACTTGGTGGGTTCCACTCTTGTAAATGATTCCATTTTTGTACTTGGTGTCTTAAGAAAAGTAGTTTGCTGCTTAACATGATATGGTGACAGTATTAATGCGCTGTCACGGAAATATACTAACTGTGATTCCGATTGGCTTATCTCTGCTGGGAAAGGTTCCAGTGAATGTGTTAATATATAGAGCACTTCCAGAGTTGCAGTTTCACCCGAACTTAACGGATTAAGCAAAGATATACTAAAATATTTTGTCCCATTTGGCGCATCAGGTAGCTCTGTTGGGTTTACATCAAGATGAACATAACTCTTCTTCTTCTTCTTGCCTATAGCTGCTTGTGCTTTGACAAGTGCTAGATGATCAGCTTGTGCAGGTGGAAATGCAAGAAAGATTTCTGAAGCAGGGGCTGTCATGACATTCTCAACCTGAATCAAATTCATACTTGTATCCATAAAAAAGAGAATCACAAACACAAAAGAACTTCTTATCTGGAATGCACATATCTCCACGCGTGAATATACTGGCCAAAATCCTTAGATATTTTTTTACCCAATTGTAGACTTTATAATCATGCACACTCAACTCTTTCTCTATGATCAAAGGTTGACAGAACATTTGACCACATACAAACCATCAAGGTGGCAAGTACCGCGTAGGAAATTGGATCACTGTTGCAACCATTGCACAAATATAGTGTCTGCACCTATTACATTTACCTCATTCACATAACTCGAAGCAAACTCCTAGTCATCATGCCAGAAGGTTTTGAGCTAATGTTCTATCATTGAGTTTTAAGCTAGAATATCAAAATCTGATTTCTGCGCCATGAAAGATTGCAAATTTCAAGAACCAAGGACAAATTTAACCCCCAAAATTATTATTGTTTTGCAAATTCTTCATGAACCCATTTATTTACTATAAAAAATAAGAATCAAACAAAGTAAAATGGCATACCTTTAAAGTCAAGAAGACCTTAACAATATGTGAACTCAAGTCAATCTGCACCAATTATCACACAAACAAACAACACAAGAAGTCATGAAATATATCATCTTCTTCCTTTTAAGGGTCTAATCATTTTGTATTTTTGAAATTGAGCGAAGAGACATAGCTGCTCTTACTCTACGTTCGGCGTTAAGGATTTGGATCTGGTTAGTTGAGGATGCAGCAGAAACTGCGAGAAGTGTGAGGATCAAGAAAGGTAGAGTGGGTCCAGCTGCTTCCATGGATATTGACCTCGCCATGTCTTGGAAACTGCCAAGTCCTCTACTGTCTTCGCTTCTGCCAGTTACGAGAAATAAATGGCAGTGGCGATGGAGGACAGGAGAGGGCATGTTTGGGCTTTTCGAACAGACAAGATAGACAAAGACAAAATGGGCCTTCAGCTTTGTTAAGTGGAGCAAGGGATGCCGATTTGGGCCTTATCGGATACTAGTCTGGACTCATCCAAAAAAACCCTAATTTCGCCTCTCGAAGCCCCCCTTCATCCTGACAAGACTGGTCTTCTGAGGAACCATTTGTTATCATTATGTGGGTGTTAGCCTGTTTCCCGCGACTGTGGATGAGCAATAATTCACAAGAATCTAATAGCAATTATTAATACAATATTTTTCTTAAATACAAGTTTATTTAAGCTATATATTAAATAAATTATATATCTAAATAAATAAAATACCACGTATATTCTTATATTGATTTTGGTATAAGGCAAAATTGGAGATTTAATATTAAAAAACGTATGTTTTGAAGATAAAATGATCTTAGCATGGAAGGAGTTGAAGAGGTTATTAAGAGCAATAATGTTCCCCACAACAAAATCAGATCAAATTAATCTGTGCTCTAAATTATTTTCATCTTAAAAAATGTATTAAATTATATGTTTCTTAGATGATTTTTATATACTAATATAAAAAATTTAATAAAAATAAAAAGTGAAAAAACAAGAGAGTAAACAAAGTACTTTTTTTTTCTTCTTTTACCCGTGAAAGATCCTTTATCCCAGAGTCCCATATAAGTTGAAACTTCACTCTTAAATTCCATCATCTTGCAAAAAATTCATTTTCATTTCCCACTACTCCATCTCAAGGATGAGGGAAAAAACCGTATAACCAATTAAATAAAAAGAAATTGAGATAACTTAACCGATTAAAAAAACTAGTTAAATTGATTATAAAATTTTAAAAAATATTTGATTTGGTTTGGTATCGGTTTTGTAAGATAAAAACCGAGTAGCCCAAACCAAACCTTAGGTGATTATTTTGTTTCGAAATAACATCATTTGTCATTTTTATGCTAATAAAATTGCAGGTAAAACCCAATCATCTTCTTCTGATACTGTAAAGTATAAACTAATAAATTGGAGATAATTTCGAGTAGTCACAGGAAACGAAGCATACTTTAAATGCAAAGTGTTTATTACCTCTCCAGTACTAACGTAAGAAAACAGTAAGTGCTTATAAAAGATGACCGAAACAAACTCTGCCTTTTTCTTGTAAAAGTAGCAACCGATTCTGCTCCTGGATTTTTCCCTTGGACTCGGGCCTCTTTGTTTACTCTAAATTTTTATTATTTTTTTACTTTATCACCCGAAAAGCTGCAAAATTTATCAACCAAGACCAAAGCCCACATTTTGTTTTTCACTCGTTTCCCTTTCCACCCTATCAGAATTCAGAAATCTCCTTTTCCGTTGCCTTTTCTCATTAAAGATTGTATCTTTAATATTTCCATCAGAAAAAGACTGTTGCTTTGACAACGTGTGTAATAGCTTAGGCTATACATGGCTTGCATGAAGCTGGGATCAAAACCAGAAGTCTTTCATCTTGATGGCCATACCTGGTCTGTCACTCTTTTCTTTACATATGTAATTTGTATATCTGTGTGTAGATGAATGTAATGTATCTGATTATGGCTAAGCACTGGCGTCAATGATGATCTGAGAATGTGGGTTTTTGTCATAGTTGGAAATCATATATTGGGTTTATTTTGATTTTTAAGCTGAGATGAGATTTTGGGTTGATTATGATATTTTTAAATGAATATTAATGTGTGGTTGCTGTGCGTTTATAACGGCTTACTATGTTCGAGAAATGTGTGTGTGAAGATGATTATTTGCAATGATCACTGGCATTATGTAGTGGTTTTGATGCAGTCAATACAATGATAACTGATATCAGATGAATGAGTCGGGTCTTTCCCCTTTTCAGTTCTGAGGTGAAAACTTTATAGGGGTCATTTCTAATTACCGCGTGCAGTATCAATTGAATTTACTTTCACTTGCTTTTGGATTACAAATAAGGATTATTCAGGCATTGTATCATTCATGGATGCTAATTTTTTTATGAAGAAGAGGACATGCATAAACTCACTTGATATCTTGCTGTACTTCTATGTGTACAGAGAGTTTGCTTAGAGATTTCCAACTGCATTTTAAATAAAACCAAATTGTGCTTTGGTGCAGGCTTTGCTCAACTGGACTTCAAAGTGATGTCATTATTGAAATCGGGGAGATGTATTTCCATCTCCACAAGGTGTGTGTTACATGGCCAAACCGTGCTTTTATTCTATCACCTGATAACCAAAAATTGATGTGTTATATAGACACCATTCTCGAAGTTTTACTTCAACGTTCAATCTGAGGTGACATTCGAAGCATGCCCCTTTAAGAGCAACATTAAGCCTGGAATTGCATTTCTCATACCTTCTAGTTCACTTTATGTGTGTGAGTTTTGCAAATAGGCTAGGAATTCACTAGAATGGCATGCTCATCTTGTAACACCAAGTTATTCTTTCGTCAACTAATTAATAAAACAGACCATACTTGAAGCATAGTATACTGGAAGTTTTTTGGGGAAATCCTGCTGTTTGGAACGCTTGAAAATGTGCACCTTTTTTTATTGAAGAAAGTGTTGATCATTGCACCTTTGATCCTTCCAAGTAATTAGAGAAAAGTTTAGTTGCATTGATTTTTTTAGTTGTCTCCTGTAACTTCAGGTAGCTAAGGGATTTCATACTGACATTTAATCTTATTTGTTTTCTTATACCCAGTTTCATCTGTTGTGTTCTGATGTTGGAGGATATTGCTTCCGTGAGCTGAATTAGCTCATTTCACCTCAAATTATTAGGATATCATGGATCAAAACTAGGTTCAGCACTGATAATATCTTTTATACCTTTTTCTTTGTTGTTTATGAAAATTTCAATGAATGGAGTTAGTAAAATGGAAAGGATTTTTGGAAGCAATAATCTCCATCCTGTTATTATTTTTTCGATTGTTTCTCTATGCTTCTTATTATCAGATATAATGATACTTGACTCTTGCTCCTTGGCCTTGGTGCGCTCTACCATTCATCGGGGAAGAACAAAAGGCTTCTTCTCTGCCTAGCTAATTAAAACTGTGATAAGACGGTTAAATTACCTGCTAGAATTCACTTTTTTTTTTTATTTACCTACTATTGAGCCGAGTTCTCTCTTTTATCTCCTGCAGTTTCCGTTGCTCTCCAGAAGTAAAGTGCTAGAAAATCTTATTGGAGAGCATTCTAGCATGGACGAGAAAAGGTGTGTTCTACAACTTCATGATGTACCTGGTGGAGCCAAAACCTTCTTGCTTGCTGCCAAATTCTGCTATGGTGTAAAAATGGAACTCACTGCATTGAATGTAGTCAGTCTCAGATGTGCTGCTGAGTATCTTGGAATGAGTGAAGACTACGGGGAGGAAAACCTCATCACACAAACAGAAAATTTTCTCAATGAAGTATTTGGCAGCTGGACAGACTCTGTTAAAGCTCTTGAAACCTGCGAAGAAGTTCTTTTACAAGCAGAAGAGCTTCATGTTGTTTCAAGATGCATAAATTCTTTGGCAATGAAAGCTTGTGCAGATCCAAGCTTGTTCAGTTGGCCCATGCAAGGAGGAAGTGACATGAAGAACCCAGATGGCACTCTATTCTGGAATGGAATACGTACTTCAGCCAAGCCGCATCCTATGGGTGAGGATTGGTGGTATGAGGATGTTTCCTTCCTTAGATTACCTCTGTACAAAAGGCTAATTCTGGAAGTTGGTTCAAATGGTATGAATCCTGGGAGGGTTGCTGGGGCACTAATGTACTATGCAAAGAAGCATCTCCCTTTGTTGGGTAGGCAATCAAGCATAGAGAGTGGAAACTATGCTGCATCTAGATCAACTATTTCTGCTACTTCTGAAGCAGATCAAAGGAGTTTCCTTGAAGAATTAGTGGAATTGTTGCCTGATCAAAAGGGTGTTACTCCAAGCAATTTCCTGCTGAGGCTTCTGCGAACAGCCATGATAGTACATGCAAGTCCATCATGCCGAGAGAACTTAGAGAAACGGGTTGGAACCCAGTTGGATCAAGCATCTCTTCAAGACCTTCTGATACCAAATTCAGGCTACTCAGTGGAAACCCTTTATGATATTGACTGTGTTCAGCGAATTCTCGATCATTTCATGCTGGTGGATCGTGATGATCTGACATCAAATTACATTGACCATGAAGGGCAAATGACAGAAAGTTTGCATTCGCTCACTCCAATAACAATGGTGGCAAACCTGATTGATAGTTATCTAGCAGAGGTAGCTTCAGATGTTAATTTGAAGTTAGCTAAGTTTCAGTCCCTTGCTGCTGTAGTCCCTGAATATGCCAGGCCAATAGATGATGGAATTTACCGAGCAATTGATATATATCTCAAGGTAAAGGCAATAATCTTCAAATGGTTCTTTATCTGTATTCCCTGACAAAGTTTATCATTAAATTTGATGACATAATTCAAGCTTACAACTTCTTTGTTCATTGTCCAATGACATTTTTCAAAATGGAGCACTGTTTTGTTTGAAAATTGTTGTTCTTTCCTACAAAGTTATTTTCTTGTGACCTAGGCCTATGCTTTGTTATTTCAGTGGTCACTAAAATTCTCTTACTGCAGGCTCATCCATGGCTAACAGATTCTGAGAGGGAACAACTTTGCAGGCTCATGAACTGTCAAAAGTTTTCATTGGAAGCCAGCACTCATGCAGCCCAGAATGAGAGGCTACCTCTTAGAGTCATTGTCCAAGTTTTATTCTTTGAACAACTACGGCTTCGAACCTCTGTTTCTGGTTGGTTCTTTGTCTCTGAAAACCTTGATAATTCACAAAACCCAAGTGGGAATCTTGCTCTTGCGAGAAACGATTTGCATCCTCAAGCAGGAGCCATACATGGCCGCATCATGGTAGATGTCATGAAAGAACGAGTTTCTGAGCTTGAGAAAGAGTATTTCAGAATGAAACAAGAGATTGAGAAGCTGGGAAAAACAAGGGTGTCGGGTTGGAACATCTTGTTAAGAAAGTTTGGTTTTAGTCGATCAAAGTCAAAATATGAGGATACAAAAGCATCCAAACCAACAGATACCAAAGAATTGCCAACGTCCTCAGCACCACTCATAAATGGAGGAGAAAATCAGAATAATGAACCAGTAGATTGAACATCAAACACTCTGGAAATGAAAAATAAAGACATCTCCTTTCTTGAGTTTTGCTTATGCTGTCTAGGCATCGCTACTCGCTACTTAGAAGTTGGTTTAACTTATCCTGTGATTATAGTTACTACTTGTGTTGTTGGATCTCTCGGATTCATTTTGATCTTATATTTTTGGTTGCTTCTTTATTATCTTTCTGTTTCTGTCCTCTTTCAGGACAAACTATCCAGATTAGATTCATTTCTGTCCATCCATGTCCCAAGCGCGCAAACTAGAATCTTTGGTTGTTTCAGCATGACTTTCTGCTTCTGTTTTGAATTGTTTGTCTCCCTTCTGTTTATGACGGAGCATATGACACCATGAAACTTCTTTACTCGCCAATGGATGTATTTCAAGGGCAAAACAATTATTCAAAATGTGTGGATCACAGCTTGTGGATCATCAAAAGAAACACTGCCTTTTGCTTTAAATGTAAACTTTAAGTGCAAAGAAACAATTGTACAATCTTCTAACAAATTATAGAGTCAACTTAAGAGATGGGGCCAAGATGATGGATTGCTCCTATATCGCGCGATCTGACCTCCCCCGCCAATAGGTGTGAATTCTCGACCCAGCTTTTCCTGAGATTCAAGAAATCAAGTTGGCCTCAATCGAATCATTCACGTACTTTTTAGAAATGCTTCATTGTTTTCAATACTCTTTAATTTTTATTCTTATCTTTCATTCATCAAAAAGGGGCACTGCGGTTAGATATCAACCAATGCCCTGCTACTGCAGCAAATACCAAGTGGTCAGACGTTTTATTCTGTTGTCAGTAGCTAGCTATTGGCGAGGCCATTAATACTTGATTTGTGTCAGCTCTTTATTTTACTCCTCCCTTGCAGTGATGCTTTTGTTATTTGTAAGTTATTGAGAACATCAATAAATATCAATTAGTTTTAGTCTTTTTCAATAAATCTTGAAATCTAATTTTCTTAAAGTTAAACCACAGCAAAAGCTCACCCCGACAGATTCAAATTCCCCAGACACGCAAAAGATATTAAATTATTTTAATTTCCCCAAATCAAGCAGTTAAAATCAGTAAGCGTGTGCGACGACGAAAAGTATTTTTATATGAAAAAATATTAAATTAATTCAGATTTTTTTTTTAAAAAAAGCCGAATAGCAATACCGATCGATGCCTAAAACAGAATCCAAGACCTAGAAAATCGAAACCCAAATTAGGCAAGTTTTCAATTGTTGACCAAAAACCCAAGAATCTTTTTTTTTTTTTTTAATAATAAAAAAAAAAATCAAGAATCTCTAACCTTTGATGCACGCAACTGTGAGTGATTAAGTAATATGTCAACAATTGAGACCAGCATGAGCCAGCCCCAAAAAATTACCAACACAGCTAAAAAGATTGAGACACATTTGCATCGTCGTTCAGGTAGAGGCCACCCCTTTATCAGATACGGCCTCCCCATGATTTCTCTCACTGTTTTGGGTGTTTTAGGACTTGCTCATCTCTTGCAAGCCAGGTTTGGCCTTTTCTTTTTCTCAATTTATGAAAAAGTTTGTAGCTTTATAGATCCTATGATGAAAGATGGGATCTTAGTAATAATGTAGCATTGCAAAAATCTCATGTCAGAACAGTTTCTTTTTGTGGTTTTGTGAAAAAACTAGTTCGTAGTTTTTGTTTTTATATTAGGCTGATGCTGAATTTGGGCTGATAATGTTGGCTTCTGTCTGTGGTTTCTTAACTTTGTTAAAAAGTTTGTGTGTTTATGAAGTTTTTTTTTTATATTCTGATGTGGTTTTATTAAAATCGCAGCGAGTGTTTTAAGGATAATAACCATATGCTAGCATGTGTTGGTGAGCTGTTAAGTTTTCACTCTCTCTTCTTAATCGTCACAAATTGCTTAGGTTTGGCGTGTATGAATTATTAAAAATAGGAAGTGACTTAATTTCAAGGGTTTTTTTTTGGCTCATGTTGGCATATAGTTGCAGACAGAAATTGCTGCCGGTTGATCTAGTACATTAAGATGCTAGTATAGTTAATATTTCGTTATTTTACTCTCTTTGAAGGCTGGCAGTTGGGTAGTTCTTGTACATTGGGATAACTTGGAAACCTGTTGGTGTCAGTTTTTGGCCAGGCTAGTTTTCTGGAAGAGATTGGGGTTTCTTGGGATTGGAATTTCCATGGATAAACTTCCTTCAATGGAAGAGATTACATTTCATTCTCTTGCTACTCTGATAGATGTAACATCAGTAAGAGATCAACAACTTGTCTAATAGTCTTGCTTTGGGAGAAATTAGGAGGCCGTGTTTGTTTTCTGGTGGAGACTGGTGTTTCTTGGGATTGGAATTTTCATGGCTGAACTATATCATTTATGGAGATCACATTTTGTAAGAGATTTGCATGCTCTCTCCCTGCTTGATCCATGTATTAACTAATTGTCTAAAAGTCTTTCTTTATGAAAAATGAGGAGGTAGTTGGCATGAGACTTCTGGATGTCATTTGAAAGTACAAAAATGACATATGCATTAGAGATAAAATCATGTTTGGTTGACGAGACAAGAAATAAAACAAATCTGAAAAAAAAAGTAAGGGACATGTGCTCTCTCATTGTCTCTATTTTTCTGTCCGAGACAGCAACCAAACACTATCTTTCTAATCTCTAACATATCATATGAAAAAACTAAGTTTTGTTCACGTAGATTTCTTGTGTGGTAACATTGAAATCTGAGTGCAAGGTGAAAACAGTCAGTTGGATCCCGTGGCTTCATTGGAGGAGATTGGCTGAGACAGGTAAATGATTTCGAGCCTTTTAATCTTTGGCATAGCTTTTGACCCCGGTAGGTTAAGAACTGAGAGTTTGATCTTTTAATCCAAATGATTGCAAAATAGCTATTTTTTCTCCGGGACGTCTTTCTTCATATCATGTTCATGGTGTTGTGCAAATTATCTATATATATATGCTTTTGTGATCGTACAACTAGTAGCAGTCTTCATGCTTATTTGAGAGAATGGTTGCAGTTGTTTTTGAAAGTGCTTTTTGTTTAAAAATATATTAAAATAATATTTTATTTATTTTTTAAAAATCATTTTTGATATCAGCATATCAAAATGATCTAAAAGCACCAAATTTTTTTAATTTAAAATAATAAAAAAAATAAAAAAAATCAAAATTTTTCATAAGCACTTTCGGATCACAATGCCAAACAGCCCCTTCATTCTTACTTTACACATGAAAAAATGCCATAAACACTGTTCCGGTGCCTAAAAGTGCCTCATTCCACACCATTATCTTCAGGTTTTCATTTCATAATCCTCTAATAATGTGGAAGGATACTGCAAAGGTGAAGGATGATCAAGAATGGGAGATTATTAAGACAAAAGAAGCATTATCTAGTTTAGGACCAGCAGGATCATCAAGCCTATAAAGATATCATTGGAGGCAGAGTTAAAGGTAATTGTGGTTTTGGTAGCATAACTCAAATTAATAAAAGAATTTCAATGGCATTTTTATAGCTTACTATCCTTTGTGTTTTGCAAGCTTTGCAGAAGAAATTAGACATGAACAACTTATGAGAACAAAAGATTTAGAAGGCAAAATTGCCGGGACTAGGTTCTGCTTGTTGCTCTCGTCACAATATATTTCACAGTAGCTGTTAAGTCCATGAGATTTTGTATGACTTGCAGAGCAGTACTGTTTGTCCAGTTTTACAGGAGAAACTATTCCATATACGCCTGTTATTCAGCAATAAATAGTGAATAGATGTGATACAAGCATCCAATTTTGCCTGGAGAAGTTGAATGCTAATATTTGATTATCCGTGTTAGAAAAAAGACCCTTATAACAACCAAGTGCACTATCCACCTCCAAAGAGCAAAACTAGTAGAGGATCATACTAGTCTCTCTCGTACATTTATCGACCGTGCTATATATGAACGACGGTGTTGATACTTTAGAGTGTGATCATTGTTCATAAGAACTTGCTCATGCATATTACATAATCAAGTCGTCACACTGCAGGTGGGGATTGGGGTGGAAACAGACTTGGAGATCAACTTGTAAATAGACCACAGCAGCACAGAAACCAGAACCTGTACTGTAGTTTTAAAAAATTGAAAGAAAAGAAAGAAAAAGGTAAAACTACACAAAATAATCGCAGCAACTGATATTAATTCTACATGTTATAGAGGCGAGGGTGAGGAAACAGGCATTACCAAAAAAATAGTCGTCTATAACGTCCAGCCAGCAGACAGGCTTCCAGGTGGTGGTGGCGCTTCTCGCGGTGGAGGTGAATCCATCTCTGTAGGAAGCGGAGGTGACTTGGTATTATTCTGTAGCAGGGTGCTCGAGAAGTTTTGCCTTACCAGAGGAGAGTTTTTGTTTTAGATGACTACATATAACATGGATGGTAATTTGGTACAATTCCCTTTCTTGATTTGTGCATCCACCTACCATTCCATGGCTGTTGTATTACGTCAAAATCACCTCCGTTTCTGTTTAGGTTCAATTTTCTGTACGTAATCTCAAATTTATTTCTTCCTTCGACTAACAAGGATTCCTTGTTAGCTTATCACAACCACAATGTCTATGCCCTTTTCAACCATTCAATATCGATGGTTTAAAGGGGCACAGACATTATGACTATCCCAAATTGCAGAGTAACAACCCCTCCGTGTATATTAGCTAGCTGCAAATCTCAAGATTTGCTTGCTCCAGAACAAATGATAACGCAAGGCTTAGGGCTTCGGACATGTATTCCATTTCTTCTGTCTGGTTGTTGCAACATTATTGAGTTATGACTGACTGGAAGCTTAATATTTCATTGTTTCTTCCTCATTCCTCTGATCCTAGTTTGCGCTCGCAGTTTCAGGACATACAATTGTCCAGCATGTAATCCATCGGCAGGCATGGCAACAAGTTAATAGCTACAGTATAAATATTCATGCTATTCTATAACATGAGAAACATGGAACATGTTTCTCTTCTTTTCCTTAGGCAGTGCTTGATATTAATGACATGAAGATTGACTTCATGCAGACCCAAATAGGTAAATTGTGCATGTACATGCACACAAGAGAGAGAACTAAATTGGCAAAATAAATTAACACTCTCTGAAAAGAATTGAGAGCAGGTAAACTATATTGGGCGAAAACTTCACCCCAACCATCTCCACAATTACAAACTTATACCCAGTTACCCCAGAGAAAATACCATTGCTCCTTATGTACATCACCCCCAACAACACAAATAAGAGAGCAAAAGTTGTAAAACCTACCTAGTGTTCCTTTTCTCTTTCTTCCCAAATATATCCTCCCCACACCTTTTCCAAGTTTTTTTTCATTTACACGTGATATCAGCAAAATCACAGTACAAAAAACTCTCTTCTCAAGTCTCCAATTTTATCCCCTTGACCCTAAATAATATTTGAAAACAAAAGAAGGCACTGAAAAAAGCTACTTGAAGATAATGCCCACAATAGTCCTAAGTAATCACCTTGGCTTTGGTTGTGATCCAATTGACCATAACGGTTGAACAAGTCTCTGAGCTGATGGACTGCCAAGTAATGTCGCCTGAGATCGAGTAAGCATCTCAGTCATTGACGGGGTTTGGTAAGATTGAACAAGACTTGAACCATCAGTGGAGTCTCCTCTCGCAGTTGCTCTTTGCCATGAGTGCGAGCTTAGGCCTGATAGAATATATGCTCTCCCAGATGCCTCATATACATGTCTGCTTGCCATTCTTTCTTGCATCTCCTTGAGCTCAGCATCTAATGCAATACATAATCGATCATGGGACTTGGCTGATACAGTTTCTGACAATAACCTTCGGCAGTTTTCAAGGATAGAAGCTGCACCAGCTAGATCTCCCCGTTCAGCTGTGGTTCTTGCCTGTGACATGGCTTCAGCTGCTTGGAGCCTGTTGCGTTGCCTGTCCACTTCAATTGACACTACTACTTCTCCAGATATCTCAGGTCTTTCAAGTTTAACTTCTTCACTTTCTAAAGTTGCCATTTCTTTAGTTAAAGGATCCCGGTATGCACATCTCACCCTTAGCAGTGATGTTTGATTTATGGAAGACTCTGCTGGAACATTGATGGAAACCAGAAAATCTCTCTCTTCATCAGCATATAAATCTCCAACATCGATAAACCCTGAACGGGTATCAGCCATCACACGACTAGGGTAACTTCCTGCTTTCAACGAGCCAAGGCGGATACTAGGGTGCATACACTCAAGTCCCACTTGTAACTCCTGCACTACAACACTTAGAAGGCCCCCAATGCACTGTGCAAATGCATCCTGGATCACAGCTTCAGTCTCAATGAAAGAGAAGGTGCCTCCAGAAATTTCTGAAATGGAATGCATTGACGAAGCATCATGGTCTGCACCAAAACCAAAAGCATGCACTGGAATCTGGAATCCTGCACTGTCATCGCCATGAATCGACAAAGGGAGGAGCAGCTGGTAATTTGGTTGAGGTTGGTTACCAATACTGCCACTGACAGTATAAGTATCCTGCCCATCAGATAGAAGTATAATACTTGCCACAGGATTCTTTTCCCTTCGTTCTTCCATTACCTTGGCTCCCTTTCTCAGACCTTCAGCAATGTTGGTCCCACCATTTGCAACCAAAGAGTTGACAGCTTGAAGTGCATGCTGCCGGCCTGCATCAGACATTCTACGAAGCGAAAAGAGGCGGCGGGCAGTGGAAGAAAAGGCAATAACTGAGAGCCTGTCATTGGAGCCAAGGTTCTGTATAACAAACCCCATTGCTCGTTTTAGCAATGCCAGCTTTGTACCTGCCATACTGCCACTGATGTCAAGCACTGTGACTAGATCAACTGGAGCACGAGGAGAAGTTTGAGATAGTTGAGGTAAGCTAGCCAGGTTTCCTCTGGGGTTTTCTCTTGCAACTGTTGCAGCAGCTTTGAGATGGACCAGGACTGTGAAGTTATCGTAAGAATTAAAACATGATGCAGCTGACACTTCTGGGTATGTTTTGATCTCTACTGTTTTACCAGCATTGTGACCTGCTGCCATTTTGTTGCCAGAGCTTCCCTCGGCAAATGCAGGTTGGAGATCCAAGGATTCATCATCATTAAACACACTAGGTTCAGGAACCTGCAGCAATGGGACAACATGCCTCCGATCTCGACGTGGTGGGGGAGGTAATCGACGGACCACAGTCATCATGGCATCAGTTTGTGGCCAACCAACTGGTGCTCTCCCAGGCTGGGGATCCAAAGTTGGTGCCTGAAAGGGAATTTCTTTCCATTTTGCTCTGCAAACTGGACAGAGCTGGTTGCCATGTTTGACATTTGAAGAAATGCAGTGGAAATGGAAAGAATGTGAGCACTCTGCAGTAAAAATTGCATGTCCACCACCTTGTTTCATCTTAGTCAGGCATATTGAGCAGGTTTGCTGAAATTGCAAATTAAAAAATGCCAGAAAGGACATGTATCAGATGAAATTTGAAATAATAATAAAAAAATCTCATAACATTCATGACAGTAGCGGTAGAATAGATGAGGAGCATGCACATGCTATAGCACACCAGTAATCTCATCAGCAACACTCATCTAGGAAAGAATTATGAATATAAAATTATGGTAACAGCAATATTAACTTGGTACAAGTTGCCGTATCCCAGGACCACTCAAGGTTAGTGATGGAGTTGATGTGCAAGCATGTTACGATAAACTCACAAAGTGGTCCACTCAAAAGCTTTCAACCACATAACAGTGTTAAGAACATAAAAATTATTATTAATAATAATAATAATAATCCAAATCTTCATGTGATTGGCTGGTTAGTTTAAGATGAATCTCCCAGAATTTGGCATCTAATATTTGAGAGGCTGCATGGCAGTTTGAACTGCAAATCAGACACTACTTTTGACATCTAATTATCAAGAGAAAAAAACCTTTTAACATAAGAAAAGGCACGTGCTTACATTTTTTTTTCCTGTGATTTAAACTTTAAACTGTACAATATCAGCAGAAATCATAGATATCAGATTGTTTAATGTCAACTATATCATCACAAATTGCATGATAACATATTGATAGCATATGAATGCAATCTCTGGGAAATCTGTCATGGAATAAAATGAGTTTCTAAATATTTTTCAAAGATTGTGACTTATAATCCTCCTGTTTTCTTATACTCTCTCTCTGGTTTCAATAAAAGATGATTATAAGGTTATTTCGTGTTGTTCAGGTAGCACTACTCAAAATTGATTACAATTATAGGTGTGAAAAGCTTTAGAGCCTAGAACCAGGCCATAAAAGTAGGACTATCAAAAAGGCAAGAAGAAAAGCAGCAAGAAATCACCACTAAGATAAAAGGAGGTCAATGTTAGGTATAGGACAATGGGCACACTAGGAAATGTAGAGTTACAGTAAGAGAGTGACATTTGTAGGTTATCAAGCAACAACACAGTGGATACAGATGAACCAAAGCTTTCAACAGAAACAGGAGAAGCAGTGCTAAATCCAAATCCATATTTATGAAAGGAAGGGGAATGCTAAGTTGCTTTATGATGATTCTTTTCCTGTCTTTTCTTTTATTTCTTCGAGAACTTTCACACCTAGAAAACTTGCAACCAAATACTCAAAATAGTTCAAGCCACAACACAAGCTGCTTTTCTTGCTTCTAAGGGAACGATGACAAGGAAAGATGAAGCCTGTAGTGTTCATTTTACTATTAAGGCAATTGGTAATGGTTCAGAAAGGGACTCATGCAGCAACCCCACAAGGTCAAAGAAAGGAAAACAAGGTGACATCAGCCACACAGCTCAATAATTTCAAGCACTCCTCAGAAGCTGCCAAAACTACTGATATAAGATCAGACCAAGTAAAAATATACCATTCAATTCTACAGTCCATTTTTTCTGCACAAAGATGATATGCAGGCAAAAATTATCAAACCAGATCAAAAGATTGACGCAGGATCTAGCTAGATGTTGATTTAAAAATGAGCATATAGAGCCCAACAAGAAACAAAGATACAAACTCTTACAACTTAATTAGAAGCAGGAAAAGCAGGAATAAATACCATGATTAATGGTGAAAACTCTAAAAAGAAAATAAAACAAAGAAGTTGGAAAACACTTATAAATGCCTAAACTATTTCAGTTGTCCATGTCGTGAGAATAAAACAAAGGAGATAAATGCTTATAAAGAATCCAGTGCCCTAAAGTTGAAGGTGAAAACGACGTTGTAAAAAAAAAAAAATGAAAATCTGGGAAACTAGATTCTTTATCTATGCTGCACCAAACAAGGGAAAACATTCATTCAATTAATGGTAGTACACGTATTTGGCATATTAGAGCTAGTCGAGCTGGGGTTTATGGATCAGCAAAACAACAAAAAAACAGGTGTTGTTCAACCTTTCTTTCTATTTTCTGAGGAATCAAAGGCAAAACAGGTAATTAGAGCTCCATCGCTAATATTTACTTGAAAATCTCAAGCTCGGGCAACGGCAAAAGCCGTAATAAAGCATAGCAGAAGCAGACATCTAAATTAAGAGCTAGCCATGAAGAACAAAGACCAGAATATAGCAAATACTGCAGACAAAACTTCTTCATTAAAGTCTCAACAAAAAACAGCCCAAACCCATCAAGAAAAGAAAGAAGGCACGCTAAAGTTCATTCCTTTCCAAATAAAAACATCTAAAAGTGTGAATATATATATATATATAAAGCAAACAAACCTTGGATGTTTTGCTTCCACTCTTGGCCAACCTTAAGCCATTTGAAGATGGTGTTGGTGTCATTGGCCTAGAATCCCAATTTGTAGGTGAAAGCAAAGCAGCATCAGATAATCTTTCACTTGAAGGTGCAGCTGAGTCATCTAGAGTTCTAGGTACATAAACACAAAGATTTAACCCCAAGGCCAGCTTTGCTTTTCTCCATTTACTTCCCATCTTTTATTTCTAAGATTCTTTCTTTCAAGATTCAAGAAACCAAATTCAGTAACTCAAAGAAACTAACCAGGGCAAGAACAAAAAAGAACAAGAACAGATCTCAAAGCGAAAGAAAGCCTTTGAAATTCTAAGATGCTTCCTTTTTGTGTTTTCTTTCTTGGGATGATAGAGATAAGTGATGGGTTTTTAACAAAAGTAGAAACGGAACACGAAAACCAAGAACAAAAGAGAGGCGTTAGTGGAGGGAGGTGTTGTTTTTGTTTCGTGGTGGTGTTGCGTATTCTAGAGAGTAAAATGTGGGATTTGTAAGGCCGAAAATAAATGTCAAGGTAAGTGACTCGGTCTCAGACACAGAATAATAAACGGGTGGCTTAAGAGCAGTACAAGCCTTCTTGTGGTGTTCTTCTCGGCCGCCATTGAAGAGAGAGACAAGTGGGTTTCTTAGAGAGATTATAGGATTTAGAGTTTGGACCTTTGCTGCTGCAGCTGCTTGGTTGAAGGTGGGGGATGGGATTGTTGCGACTTTGAGAGTCGTAAAAAGGGACATAAATAAATTTTTGAGAAATAATTTTTTTTATATATAAAAAAGGGGCACGTTCTGGTTGAATAGAGAAAGCTAGACGATTGCTTTTATGCAATCAATCATGCATTTCTTCCCCATCCATCAAAATACTCTTTTCCTTCATTTTCTTTCTCTCTCTCTCTTTTTACTCTTTCATCGTCCTTTACACCTCTGTCTATTTACCACCCTTCCTCTTCTTCTGCCCCAAAATGCTACCTAAAATAACGGTTATGAAACCCTTACATGATATCTTAAAAATAATTTTAAAAAAATAAAATATTTATTTTTAAAAAATATTTATAATTAAAATATATTTTTAAAAATAATTTTAATCATCCCATGTATATTCTAATTTCAGCTCCAGACTTACCTGCATTAACCTTAATATTTTTTATCACACTTAATTTTTAAATTCAATTCAATTATAATAGCTTTCTACACTTAGATTTTTTTTTATATATAAATTCAAGTCCACACTTAAAGCATGTTTGGCTTAGCTTTTGCACCGCAGGTTTGCTGCGGTGCAAAAAATTTTTTTTTTTTTTTTGTTTGTCAAAAATAATTTTTAAAAAATAAAAAAACATCATTTTGATATATTTCGGCACGAAAAACTTTTTGAAAAGTTTTGAAAAGCAACCGCAACAGCAATCCCAAACACCCCCTTAGATTTTTTTTAATTAAATTCAAGTCCAATAGCTTTCTTCGAATATATAAATAAAAAGAAACCCCACTGTCTATAAGTTTTGGGAATAAATTTAGTTTATAGGTTTTATTTTAATTTTTTCATGATTTTTATTTGTCTAAATGAAACTATAAAGATATATCCTCTTGGTATATAATTTTACTGTAGGAAAGTTGGTCCAACCCTATCATATAACAGTAAAACAAATGTTGCTTTGTTTATATATATATATATATATATAAGTTCATGCACGATACATGTATATACAACCAAATAAATGTGTTTTGAGAATAAAATGAAAAGCACATGATTCCCGTACAAATAATCATGTTTTTATCATAAATCCAATGTAAGAAGAAAGCATACGAGAAAAGTGTTTTTTTTTTTTAAATAATTTATTTATTATTTTAAATTAAATATTTTTTATATTTTTAGATTATTTTAATATATTTGTAAATAAAAATCATTTTAAAAAATAAAATTAAATTGAACAAGAAAAACCATGCAGCACGCTGAGCATTTAATGTATTTATTTTTGTTTAAAGAATAATTTACCTGTAGCTTATAAATCACAGTGTTTTTTTAAAAAGAAAAAAGAAAAGAAAAGAAAAATGGGTTGCATGCTTGGTAGTCCATGTTTGAGGCTGGGATGCCCATACAGTTGACTATGTATTTAACCCTCGGGAAACTAACAATGACTCCCCGACAAATCTTTTTGTTTTCGGACAAATGTCTATCTGTTCAAACAACAATAATAATAATAAAAAAAAAAAGTAAACCACTTTTCCCGTCCTGGTAAGAAATGGTCAGCACCCTCTAAACTATAAAGAGAGGCTGCTTCGTACCCAAATTGTTTTTTAAAATAATAATAATAATAATATATGGTAAAATATTATCATTATAAAATAAAAATATCTTGCAATTAATTTTTTTCCATCAATATCAAAGTCTTTGTATGATGGAGATATTTTCAGGAAGCCATAAAATTATTTGATGTTCAAGTATGATAATAATTTTCAATGTTTTAGTAATGTGATCAACCTACCATGTTGCCGACTGATTGTATTAAAAATATGTTCAAGATTATTTTTTAAAATATTTTTTAATTTATAAATACATTAAAATAAACTCCATATTGTTTTGTTTAAGTATGATAAGATGAGTTGATTTGTGACATGAGTTTCCTTTACGAACATGGGTGAGAGCCGACTAGAGCGAGGGATTTTTTTTTATTTTACCAAAACATTATCATTTCAAGATGGAAGTAGTGATCCGAGAATTTATTCAACGATCCAAATCTCAAATCAAGTGAGAAGCTGAGTTGAGCCGACAAGCACGAGGCAGGAACTTATTAGGGTTCGGGGGCAGCTGTAAATGGTGGAGCTTTCTCTTCCTCGCTTTTTTCAGTGTTCTTCAAAAGGAAAACTATGACCCTCGAGCGATCCTTTTTAAAACAGTGGGAGTATGATTTTAATGGTAGTGCCCGGTTGTCAAATCTCTCGCCAAAACAGATCTTCGAGTCAAGTGAGGGGAAAAAAAAGATTTAAGGGGAAAAAAAATCAAAATTCCCTTAGTGGATGATTGCCAAAATCCTCTTTCTAGAGACCCTCCACTACAAAATGGAGAAAGAAGAGCAACCCCCATCAGTGCATGTAATGCGTGGTTGAAATTATGATTAATGTTGTTTTTTAAAGTATTTTTTATTCAGAAATGAATTAAAATAATTTTTTTTATTTTTTAAAAATTATTTTGATATCAACACATGAAAATATCTATAAATATAAAAAAAATAATTTAAAATAAACAATAAAAATAAAAAAAGATATATTTTTTAAATAAATACTTTTTAAAAGAAATTATTGGCAAACACACCGTAGGACTCCATTTCTATGAATGGCCTGGCTTTGGGCAAAGCCACCATGATGATGAATCATTGCTAGGCATGAGTCAAACGGTGGGGATTTTTCTAATGATGTTAATCTTTGTTTGTTTGTTTTTCTTATTTTTTCCCACATGACATCATAAGTACACCACACGTGCACATCATCACCGTTTGGTCGTTTTGTGGTTCCCGTGCCATCAGGGTTGACATTGCTGTCTAATTTTCACCCTTAAATTTCTTTTATTTCTTCCAATTTGGTCAAATGAAATAAATATTTGAATGGAGTTTCCACGTACGCGTACCTTTCTTGCACGAGATTACAGCTATTATTGAAAAATATAATTTTGACAAATTCGGTGCCTTGAATAGATTGCCCGACTCATTTGAGTTTGACAAGTACCTAGCTCGAGTTTGAATCAAGGAACAAGATCCATGCAGCCCGCAGTTTAAACCCTAAATATTCCATTTGAAATCTTCTTGATATAGACCAGTTAAATGCAATGAAAATTCTTACAATCTAGAAACCCTAAGCTGTTCGATAATTAGAAGATATCAACTTGACCGTTGCCTGAAATATAAAAGTAGCGGTTCTTAACTTATTATGGACAATGAATATACATATATTATTCTCCAAAGCGTGACGGTAAAGAATTAAAGATCTATATAGTAGGTTTGAAATTCGAGTCAGGAGATACATCTCTTGTAAGAACTTGGAATAACCAGAATTTTACTGAAATAATTAGGGTTTTACTCATTTATTTAGATCCATAAAATATGATTTTCAGGAGACAAAATTTACTCGAATCTAAAACAATACATGACATTGACATTGACATAGACACATATAAACACAACAAATGTTTGAACTTTCTAGATAATGATGGGTTTACCTCTCTAAATAATATTATTATCTTTGATATTGAAATAATCCTGAGATTGTTGGTCAATTGTTGATTATATATTATATTGTAGCATGGCACTTGGAACGTGTGTTTTATATGTTTTTTAAGGAAAAAAAAAAACCTTGGCGGAGGAACCGAACAGTCTCAAAACTGGGATCCAATGGTCAAAATCTTATCACCTAGCCATGTGTTTAATTTTATATGCAAATGGCTTCTGCTTATCGAACCAGTAAAAAATCCTAAGCTTAACATGGATTGAGCGGGTTGTGTACGTCTGGTTAATTAAATCCCCTGCTTTCTAGGATGAGATTATCTAATTCAATCTAAGATATGATCATTTTATTATTAAAATATGAGGATCGATGAAACCAAATTTGTTTTCCATGGCATTAATTTCTATAAAAATAAGAAAATTCTTAAAGGGAATGGGAAGTTTTAGTATCTCTATGTCAAGTGATAATGAGCTTTTAAACAAAATTAAAAACAAAGATTTTATCTAGAAATTAAATTAAATTTTTGGGTAAGACATTATTTAACACCCGTAAAATCAAACAATTTGAACCTGAAATTCACATCAACTTATCACTAAATTATTTAGTCATTAAATCTCTTATATTACATTAAAAATCATATTAATTTAAACATACTTTGAAATATAATTTACATTATTTTCTTGTAGTATAGTATATTCTAGAGTATATTAGCGTTGTAAGTTATTCCAAGATTCACATTTATTGAAGAATTGACCATATGGTGGGAAGGATTCTTGAGCACAAGTTCCATGAATGGACCACTAAAAATCATTCCAAGGACACCAATAGAAGTCAATTTGAGTTGAGTCCGACGTGTGCCCCATTGCTTTTGCAATAGCACATGCAACTTTATTATCTCCTCGGAAAATATGGTAATCTCCCATCACTATGTCCTGCCAGTTGCAAATCGAGAGTCGGTTTCCTCTCAATTTCAAAGTTATTTTGGTATTGGGGCACAAAAAATTGACAGATAGAAGTCGAGAGGGCACTATCCAAGCTTGCATCGATCGACATGGCCAAAAGCACCACATTGAGAGAGAAGACTACAGGACCTGAGAATTGAGTGCTAGCCTGAGAGAATTTTGAGTGGAGTTTCCTATTCCCACTTACTTTTCCACTCTTAAAAGACAACCTTTTAAAAGAAAAAAAAAATGTTCTATCTTTTTAGAATGCCAAAAGCTATTCCTATCCCCCGCAAAAAACATCAACAAGGAACACTCCTTTTCATTTCACCCTTGCTTTTTCGAGCACCCATGCCACACACACTCTCACACAACTTGTTAGAGATGGAAAAAGAGGGAGAGTGATGAAGAGTTCAATGGTATGAGTGGAGATCCATTCACAAAGAATCCCCATAAAAACCTCTGCGGGTGCAGGGATAGGATTCCCTTTACTACCTCTAAATTTGCCAGACTTTCTGGGGCAAGTCAACGAGCAAGCTGGAACCTTTATTTTTATTATGATACCAAGGGAGCCTCTCCCTCTTATGGTGGGTGCCTCCCACTTTGGAGGTGATTTATGAGCAACAGGATGGCTTGCTGCACTTTAGAAATTATTCACAGTAACCCATGACCTAATTATCTTGTCTCTATCCCATATATAATAAGATACCATTTAATTTAACTATAAACTAAACACCAGTTAATCTTTAAGTGTTTTGGTACCCTAAAAACATTTTCGTAAGACGAAGCTAGCTAGCTAGGCTGGCTCACCCTACATCGGTATTCTCTTCTCGGGCAGGGCACGTATCTGCAAAACATATTTCGATTATATCAAAAGCTTCATTGGTGATCACGAGATTATACAGCTAATTACTCCTGTATTTGCTGGTGAATACATGTAAGAACACTGTAGGAAAAATAATTCACGAGGCTAGAAAAAATCCTGAGAGAGATGAGGATTTTTTTTCATGTACAGATAAAACTAGATCAAGAGGGAGGTTTGGGGGAGCCCAGCGATACATGCAAGAATCATACTCTGATATCTAAATTAGTAGGTGTTTGTGCAAGTGACCGAAAGAAAAATCAAATGATATTTTTTTCATTTATCATCAATAATTATTAACAAAAATAAAAGTAAGACCATTATTAGAAGTCAATTTTACTCACAGTGTAATCACTGCTTCGAGCAATACAAGCATGGGAAGACAGCCATGCATTCATAAAAAACCAATTCGATACAGGAAAACATGTAGCCATTGTGGTGGTTTTCCTTAATCATGATGTCACATGGAAATCTTTCTACTATTTATTCATCAGCAAGTCAAACCTAATCCATGCATGCATTGGGGTCCATATAGTTAAGATTATGTCGACCCTGCGAGTTCAATATTTCACTGTCATTTGACACCAGCTAGCGTGCATCGACCTACCTGTGCTTGTTCGTGATCATGATTTTAATTTGCAGGTGAAAATTAAGTTTACCCCAAATCAATGATTCCTTCAATCAGGGTTCCTCAAGTCTTGTATGGATCTTCCAAAGGGATGCTTCCGCAACGAGATCATTGGCAGACACATATCGAGGCGAGGATATCTCAAGAATTGGCTGGGATTGATTATCGCACAACTAGCTAGAAGAGAGGTAACTGTAACCCCGATCCATAATGGTTGTTGGTTCACTAGCGACACTTGGAATTGCTATTAAGGGATTACTCATGGATGGATGGTTATTAGAGATTTTAATTAATCTTTAATTTCTAGAAGTTTTAATTGTGTGTAAATTAACCCGAATATTTCGTGATCTAATAATGATATCAATGATTGACTTTTTTAAGTGCTCATCTCGACTTGGTGGGATCGAATTTTTTTCCTTCAAATTCTTATAATTGCACCAGAACAAACAAGTTTATCCAAGATCGTCTTAGTGCTCTCAAGCTGTAGAGATAACCTTGTAGTGATGTCTTATGCAATCAAGGATTGCCCCTCGACGAGTCAATGCTTCAACGACTTCTACGAGAGAGAGAGAAACACTGCATACTTTCTGGTTTGGCCCATTAGCATTTTAATAACTAGAGTCTAGAATTGTGGATTTGGTAATATAATTATTGGATTTTTTTAATTAAAAATATATTTAAATCATATTTTTACTTTTTTTTCGGTACATCAAGATCATAAAAAATATCAGTTTTTTTTAATTTATATATATAAAAAACAATTTAAATGGCACTTTAAGGTACCATAATGCCTAATTAGCACCTCCTCCCTGGATAAGTTGTTGAAAATAAGTCCTTTGACATTTCATTTGTTTCCCATCGAGTCCAGTCCTTTAATTTTTACAATTGTGTGTTCTCAAAACAAATAAAAAAATAAAAATAATATTACTTTACAATCTTCAATTTCTCAAACTGTACTCCATCGAATCTCAACATGCATCACTCCATTCCTTGAATCAATTAGATGGTAGCTCTGGTTGATGCGTCCGTTGTACACAACATCATCAAGATTGATTTCCACGTGCCCCAACGATTCCTTCACGTCGAAAACAACATCAATATTGTAAGAAAAAAAGCAGTCCAGTTGAAAAAATTAATGATTCTTGTACCTTTGATCGGAAACTAAAGCTTGTTCGCCTGCTCCTGACCTCGATACGAATCAACTCATGCAAGGGAGGTTGGTCGAGCGGAAATTGGAACTCTTCGTTCCAACGAGGATCACGAGTCTTTTTAATCGTCTGCTGGAACCAAGTTGCAGATGTAAATAAATATGTAAGACTGGACTGTGTCTGCAGTAATTTCAGGAGATCGAGGACCTGATATTTTACTATAATGAAGAACGTTCACCTTAGTTCTCTTCCTTTCTCCTCTGAAAAGGATTAGAGCATAGGGATTATTGTGATGCCTCCCTTCTACATCGTCAGCTCCTTGAACCATAAATGAGAGTAAACCTGCTCCACTCAATGGTGCTTCTTCTGGAGAAGACCTACCACTTGCACTTCCCCTCTCACCATTTCCATCCAAAGGTCCGCTGAACTTGATACTATCTTCTCTAAAAGGCACATAGGTCAACTCCACCACGATTTGTCCCCGCTGTTTCTTGTCCGGAGAGTCGGAAATATTTGTGTGCTTGAGCAAATCAAGAGTGAAGACCTTCGTTTCACGGGGAGTAAGCACTTTCAGGGGAATTGATTGCATCCCTAATCTGTCATGACCACCAACCTGCAAAATAAATCAGAAATAAGTTTGAACTCCTGTTGCTAAGCGAAATGCAAATTTCAACTCAACCGAACAAAATTTCTTTCAAATGCTGTCCTCTGAGAACCAGAAAAGAATTTTCTATCAGTTCTTAAAAGGATTTTGAATGCCAAGAAAATTGAAAAATATAAAGAATCAATGCTTGGATTTCTACGGGAAAACCTTGTCCCAGTCAAACACTTGTAGTTGTAGAGCTTGATATTCAGGATCCTTGACAACAAGCTTGAAGTTCTCGTTCCATTCAGGATTAAGATTCTTCTTCTTGATTGTCGTTTTCTTTGCTGGAAGCTTTTCTCCAGTAAGGTTAAGTTTCACATATGGATCAGATGTTCCGAGTAGATCAGCCTTCACGAGTTTATTTGCCCGCACAACTTTCACATGAAGTATCCCCACAGGCTGTAAGATGAAATAATAAAGACAATTGTATTGGCCAAAAAGATACTCAGCCGTGTGTATTGTTCTCATTATATATATGGATGTTTACAGTGATGGTAAGGATTACAATGACTACAACCGTGACTTTCAGAGTAATCAACTCTAGAGTTTTAGGCAAAACACAACAATAGAGTTTGACAGTTAAGTGTCCTGGTTTGTAGGGAGATAAGGATTGATATCCTTGTCATCTTTAACACCTTCCCTCAAATTATTGGGTAAGGAACAGGCCAATAATTTGTCACGTAAAGCACAAAACCGATCAGCAGTGTGACCCTTGGTGAAGATATCTGCAACTTGATTGCGGGTGTTGATGAATCGAACTACGATATCTTTATTAACAATCTTTTCTCGAATAAAATGATAATCTATTTCGATATGCTTTGTGCGTGCATGGAAGATAGGATTAGATGCCAGAGATATTGCACTGAGATTATCACACCAAAGTGTAGGTGGTGAAGACAAGGAAATGTGTAGCTCTCGCAAAAGCATACGGATCCAGTAAACTTCAGCTGTTGTTAATGCCAAGCTCCGATACTCTGCTTCAGTACTAGACCTGGAGACAATAGGTTGTTTCTTAGAGGACCAAGAAACTAGACATTGCCCAATAAAGATACCATAGCCAGTTGAAGAACGCCTATCATCAGGATTACCCGCCCAGTCCGCATCACAGAAGGCATGTAAGGCAACCATACTTGGTTTATAGTGAAGACCAAAGTCAGCAGTGTGCTTTAGGTAACGAAGAACTCTCTTCGCAGAAGTCCAATGGGTGCTAGTGGGAGCTTGCATGTGTTGGCACAATTGGTTTACTGAATATGCTATATCAGGACGTGTTATGGTAACATATTGTAGAGCCCCAACAATATGTCTGTATTCAGAGGGATCATCTAAGGGATCACCATCAGACTTTGACATCTTCGATCCAGAGACGCAGGGAGCCATGTAAGGTCGAGCGCCTACCATATTAGCACGATCAAGTAAATCAACAATATATTTAGATTGTCGTAGATGCAAACCTGTATGGTCACGTGTAGCTTCTATCCCCAGGAAATAACTCAAGTCACCCAAGTCCTTCATCACAAATTCAGATTTCAGCTGTGATATAATTGAGAAAATTATTGGATCATCATTACCAGTGACGATGATGTCGTCAACATATACCAATATATACACATGCAGTTTATCTTTATGAAGAGTGAAGAGCGAGTAGTCCACATGTGAACCAGAGAAGCCGAGATCAAACAGAGCCTGTGAGAGTCGAGTGAACCAAGCACGTGGTGCTTGCTTGAGGCCATAAAGGGAACGATGCAAACGACAAACAAAGGAAGGATGTGCAGCACTGATAAACCCCTTTGGTTGTTCCATATAGACTTCTTCATCAAGATGTCCTTGTAGAAAAGCATTAGAGACATCTAGTTGTCTTGTAGTCCATCGAAATTGAACAGCCAAAGCCAAAATAATTCTGACAGTTGTTGGTTTGATAACTGGGCTAAAGGTCTCAAAGTAATCGATTCCAGACCTCTGATCAAATCCTTTGGCGACTAATCTCGCCTTGTAGCGATCAATTGAGCCATCAGGTTTCTGTTTGATCTTATAAACCCATTTGTTGCGCACAATATGATGAGAAGCAGGTCGTGGACAGAGGGACCATGTACCATTGTCTAATAATGCTTTGAACTTGGTTTCCATGGCGGCTCGCCATTCTGGTTTAGAGACTGCCTGTGTATAAGTGTTAGGTTCAGGTGGAATAGCAATTGTGTGGAAGATTTGAAGTGGGTGTCGCGAGGAATAATGGGCCATATAATTTGGAAACTGGCGAGGGCGAGAGTGCCCTGTTTGTGAGCGAGTGACAATGCGGGGAACAGGTGATTGCTCAACAGGGGCCGGTGAATCAATGATGGGAGGAAGAGTAGAAGAATTATGATGCACAGGTAAGTCTTGATTTGGGGAGGAATTTGTATCAGGAGATATAGGGGGTGGTGAATCCAGAAAATTATGAGCAATTGGAATTTGAAGAGGAGAGGAAGACATACCAGTGGATGACGTAGCAGCGGGAATCAAGATTCCATCAGGGGAGTGATTTGGGGTCTTTAACTTGGCTGGAAATTGTGTTTCGTCAAATACAACGCTACGAGAGATGTAGACGCGTTCACTTATAGGATCAAGACACCTGTAGCCCTTTTGACTGGAGCAATAACCAATAAACACACATGGGATACTACGATATGACAATTTGTTTTCAGCATATGGGCGTAACAGGGGATAACATCGACATCCAAAGTTTCGTAGAAAAGAATAATCAGGTGTCTTTTTGTATAATTTAAAGAAAGGATTATCATTATTTAAGACTGGCGTAGGTAACCTGTTGATTAAATATACGGCAGTTAAAAATGATTCAACCCAAAATTTCTTAGTAAGACCAGATTGTGCAAGTAAAGTGAGTCCCATATCAACAATGTGACGATGTTTACGTTCGGCAATACCATTTTGTTGAGAGGTGTGTGGACATGTTCGTCTATGTAAGATACCATTTCCCATGAGATACCGAGTAAAAGTTGACGAAATATATTCACCACCATTATCGATTTGTAAACTTTGAATAGGGGTTGAAAATTGTTTTTCCACAAGTAGACGAAACTGAATAAATGAATTGAAAACATCAGATTTATTGGTAATTGGATATAACCATGTGAATCGGCTAAAGTCATCAATAAATATGACATAGAATTTAAAACCACTAGGTGAAGCAAGTGGTGCAACCCAAACATCTGAGTGAATCAAAGCTAAAGGACTAGATGTTTCACGATGAGAGGAGGAAAAAGGTTGTTGGATGGATTTGCCAAGTTTACAAGATTCACATACAAATTGCTTTTGCAGTGAACCAATAAGAGGTAAATTGGACTTGAATAAAATATGACGCAACACTGACTCAGATGGATGACCTAAACGTTGATGCCAAAGAAAACTAGGTGCCTTGATTCCCATAAACGCAGTTAGCCCTTTGCGCTTATTGTGTGATAACTTGTCGAGGTTGATAGGATAAAGCCCATTTTCACTCGGACCCTGGAGGAGCATGATTCCTGTCTGGTTGTCTTGAACAGAGTAGGTATTATGAGTGAGATGAAAGGTGACATCATTATCAACACAAAATTTATTAATGGAAAGGAGATTTGCAGCAGCTTGAGGACAATGTATAATATTTTTAAGAAGAAAGAGTTTGTTACGAGAATGGACAATGGAGGAACCAGTATTTTTAATGGACAAACCTGTACCATTACCTACACCGACAGTCTCATTACCATCAAACGGGCGTTTGGAATCCAAGTTCTCAGCATTATTAGTTATGTGTGCATTAGCACCACTGTCCGCAAGCCATTGGGAATTCAGAAATTCTGAGTTGATATCAGCAACCATTGCTACCAGGTCTGTAGGAGGGTGACGACCTTGGAAGGAGAAATCCATTCTTCGAAAACAGTCCAATGCTTGATGATTACTGCCTTTACAGATTTGGCAGGGAGAACGATTACTTGGGTGGGAGATAGATCGAACATTCTTGTTTGATGTGGGGGGGACAGGTTTTGGGAAGAAGTTTGGCCTTGTAGCAGTGGTGTTTGAGGATCTAGAATAATTTAATTTTCGTCTTGCGGGCTGAGATTTCTGTCGATTTGTGAATAAGGCAAAGGATGATGTTTCTGGTGCAAGATTTACTGGAGCATGTCGATTCAGAATTATTTCATGATTCAGTAGTTCAGACCTGAAATCAAAAAATGACATAGAGTTCTCCCGAGTATGGAAGGAATAAGAGGTAATAAACTGTGTAAAAGTATTGTTAAGCCCCCCAATAATAAAGGATATGAGATCGTCATCATCAACTGGTTTTCCAACAGCAGATAATTGATCTGCTAAAAACTTGGCTTCAGTCAGATACGAAGCACAAGACAAAGAGCCTTGTTGGAGATTCTGTAGTTGACGTTTCAAGTGAGAGATACGAGATTTTGATTGAGAAGCAAAGCGATCAGCAAGAGACTGCCATGCCAGTAGTGAAGTATCCAAACCATAAAGGGACGCTACCAGTGTAGGAGAAATAGAGGAGATGATCCAACTTAGCAGAAGTTGGTCACGACTCTGCCAAGTAATGTAGGCAGGATTTACAGATTTATTTGTGGCAGCAGTTTCATCAGTGAACATAGCAGGGCAGACATTGGACCCATCAATAAAGCCAATCAAATTGTGACTTTTGAGAATAGGTTTAAACTGGGCTGTCCATGCAAGATAGTTTGTCTCATCAAGTTTGATAGAGACAAGTTGCGTTGGACTGGGAAAAATAAATTGGGATGAGGAGGAGGAACCAGACTCAGCCATGAGAGAGTAGAAAGCGGAAGAGGGATCTTTAAAGCGTAAGCTATATTAGCTCTGATACCATGTAAGATGAAATAATAAAGACAATTGTATTGGCCAAAAAGATACTCAGCCGTGTGTATTGTTCTCATTATATATATGGATGTTTACAGTGATGGTAAGGATTACAATGACTACAACCGTGACTTTCAGAGTAATCAACTCTAGAGTTTTAGGCAAAACACAACAATAGAGTTTGACAGTTAAGTGTCCTGGTTTGTAGGGAGATAAGGATTGATATCCTTGTCATCTTTAACACAGGCTTCTTAATAATTACTCTAAAGAAAAGTAGAATCAGATGATAAGCTGGACTGTCATTAAAAAAAAGCTGTGTAAAAACTCAACGAAGAGTTTCTAAATCAAATCCTGCAGGTTCTCTCAGTCGTCTGACAGCTAATTACAGTGTTTTCAAGCATGAATATAATCGATCAAACATCAGATGCAGAGTGAACCAACAATATGAAGTATTGGATGATAGCAGTAGTGAAAATGATAAACGTATCGATCTCAAATTTATTGAAAGAAAACGGAAAACTTAATGAATCATATCATGCTCAGCATCTAATATAAACTTACGTTGAAGAATCAAGGATAGGTATATCGAGAGTTTGGGGCCACAGGCAGAGGCTTGCTACTTGTTTTTTTATATTCTCCTGCAAGCACCTGGAGCTATTAGTTGATTTAAACCCACCTAACAGTTTGATCTAATGCAAGAAATTTTAACACTGGTCCAATTAAATTATTGCAGCACCTGAACGAATCGATAAAGGCCAGGTATGGACATAACATCTCCTCCCAGGATTTTCAGCCCAAAATCAACATGTGGCTGGAGTCATATCAGTAGAAAAAGATCATACGAAGATGATCAGTCATCTGGATTTAGCTAAGATAAAACCTCACTGTGCCAGACTTCTTACCCTCTCCATCAAGGACACCACAATATTCGCAAAACATGGAAAAGTAGGGACCAGAGGTCTCAAAGCTACCCGTGGCGCTGCAAATATCTGCGGATCAACTAACTGCAAAGAAACATTGCCAGTGCAATGGGAGACATGCATCTTCTTTAAAAAGAATTAAGTCAACTAACAGCGCTAGTTTTCTGAAGAAAGATTGTGCCTTTTGGCACTTTTTACCTGTACTGTAACCCGCAAAGACATCAATTTAAGCACAAGAACAATGTTGGGATTCCCAGCCCACCTTATTGCTGGTTCCATGATTAAATCCTTCTCATTAGTTTCGTAGACTTTAAGACCTGAGAAATTACAGTTCACACAGCAAAAAAACATCACAGACCCTTGAAGGATCAATTCCTTCCGTGCATGGTTCATAAGATTTTGCTAAAGTTCATATATAATTTCTGCAATTGAACAGAATTGTCATTGCATGTTTAGAAACATCTTCATTGAATTTAATTAAGAGGTTTACATAAAATTTAATATTTGAAACTAATTTTTTTTTTAAAAAAAATTAGATGTCAAGAAACTCCACTCTGCTAAAGTATATTTTATGGGTCCAGATGAGCGAATTAAATCCCGATTATTTTTACAAAAAATATATGCCCTAACTCAAACTCGAGACTTACTATACAAATAGCAAGCTCTTTATTATCAATCCCCTTGGGGACTTGAAAACTCATATCGTCAAGTGTTCAGAATTAAATTTCAAATAGAATTTAATTTCTAAAAATACTATAAAAAAATAAATTAGATATTAACCCTTCTGATTTACAATTACAAGGAGAAAAATTATTATCTTTTTTTTTTAAAAAAAAATACTCGTTTAAACCTCTCTTTAAAAAATTGAAGAAATAAAATGAAGGTAACGCAGGTAGTCTAAAAAACATAGAAATATCCTTCAAACACGTGAATTCCATTTATTTATTAATTCAATTCAATTCAGATATTATAATTATATTTAATTACAATAAAGGATTGGTTTCAGAAAATTATATCTGAATTTTACTATCAAACTCTTCAGATTATAATTACAGATACCAGAAGAAGCAAGAAAAACTTAATTACCGTGAATTGTAGGGGGGAGAGTTCCAAGAGTTAAATGCTCAAGCTCGATGGCTTGTATCTTATATTTCCCGATATACTCTGCAAGCATAGATTGTGTTGTGCTTCTTATCATTGCACAAACTGCCTGCATGTAGCAATGAACTCAAAATATTTTAACAAGATGAAGGCAATCTTAATTATCAAATCACCTGATCAAGGTAGGGCCACATATCCGACAGAAACTTGTTCAACCAATCAACCTGTGAATATCACACAACAATAATCAGTGTAGTCACACATATGAGATAAAATTTAACCAGGGCATATGAACATTAGAGCAGGACCAGTATATTGCACTTACTCTTTCATAATCAGGGCTTTTTACCCATAATGGAATATCTGGTAGAATATCTAGCAGATCGTCTGTGTCTAACTCATGAAGTGGCCTGATTACTGGATCCTGCATTAGAAGGTCCAATTAGATTAAAATAGCCACACATGTTAAGCAAAGATTATCAGCACTCCTTTGTGCTCTGTTTGCAAGTGAAGTACCGATTACCATCAACTTACAGAATACTTTGAATTTCGTTGCTTTTAAGGGTCTTAATTTTTAAGTGTTCACTCCTTTATTAGTCGAGTTTTGTCATAAAGAGGAACTTCTTTAATGTTTTGAACTTTGAAGAAGGAAACCTTTTCGACAAATAAGTAAGATTTCTGGTTTAAAATCTTGTCTGGATAGCATAATTTCAAGAAAATCAAACACAAATATTTCTCCGAAAACAGTAAAATCCCAGTTCTTCTTCATTTTAATATTCAGCAAAATTACTTCATTCAACATTGAGTCACATTTTGCAAAAGAACACAGCATCGCACTCAAGAACTGTGTTCCTGACAAAACACAATCATATATATAAACCAAGAAAAGCAAGAATCTTGACGTAAACAAATGCAGTGTTACTCCACAACCTCAACCCAAAAAGAAAAGAAAAAACAACTTTTAGAGGACAACATATGTAATGATTCAGAGTATAACAATTATCAAACAACTTAGCAACGTTATGTACGTTAACAGCAAGCTAACACATATAGAGAGAGGGAACGAGAGATAAGGATGATCATACAAAATTTATTACCTTAACAACAGTATCTTTAGGCTTAGAATAAACGAAAAGAAGGAAACCAATCAAGACACCAAAAAGGAAGTCCAAATACAAAACCAAGAAGTTCCAAGAAAGTACTCAAGAATCCCATCTCTCTGTCGACAAATCCAGTAGCACGGAGAGAAAATACTTATTGAGGAGGATAGAGCGAGAAAATGCAAGGGAAAATGTCTACTGGGAAACGTAACGAACAGTTGAAGAGAAAGATAGAGAGACGACCATAACCGCCAATTTTGATAAAACAACGAGAGAAAGAACGAGAGTGGCACGTTGTGGCTAATCACTTGTAACTCTGATTGGCTTCGTCAAAATCGAAAACAAAGAAACAAACACAAAGTTCTTGATTAAAATTTTAAATTCAAGAACTGCCAGAGTTCTTTAAATTACTTGTTGTCCCTATATTATGAAATTAAAAATATTATTTATATTATATTTTAATACACTCTTCTACTATTAATTAGTTTTAATTACAAGAATAAATAAAAAAGACGAGATTTTGATTAAAATATAAAGCAATAAGATTTGAATTAATAAATATTTCTTTATAATTAAAAAATAGTCAGATTATATTATTAAATGAGTCATAACACATCATTTTTATTTTTATTTCATATAAATTTGACTCTATACTATCATTTTGGTGGAAGTTAGGGTAATTTGTGATCAAGTTTTTGAATTGTATGAGAATGTGTGTGGGTTTTGTGTACAAAAATGCAAGGGTAAGATGGGAATACAATGAAGGATTTGCTCTCAAATTTTGTTTACAAAGAGATATAATTAAAATATGAATTAATAATTAATTTAAATTAATGTGGACACCGACAGGATAGTTGGTCCATTGCTAACACCTTCACATTTTCCAATGATTAGCAAAACAAAATAAGATGGCAACAAATTCAAGTGGCAGATAATTAATTACAAGATATATTAGCTTTCTCTTCCTGTATTTTAGTGGGGGGAAATCCGGGTATGATTTTCATTAGGATTTTCTTGCTAGATCATAAGATTTGGCCGTAGATTATATAAGAAAGAATTCAAGGGAACATTTGGCGAGGACGATGAAGGAGTGAACTTTAATTTCATAAAAAGGTGAGAAATTGAAATTGGAAAATGGGATATGAAGGATTTTCAAATCTAAAATGGAAGAGGCCGAAGAAGAGAGGAGATTTGCTGAAGGAGGAGGTGGATTTTTATTTTTATTTTTATTTTTAATTTATTAATATGAGTGTCTAGGTTAGCTTGCGTATATATCGACTAATTCCATAGGACCTGAAATTAATGACCATATAAACTTTCAATGGTCATCCTATTAACAATCACAAGATTCAAAGTTGAGACCATGAAAAAAGCAAATTCCTTAATTCTAAATTGTTCCTACTAGGTCACCTGCTAGATAGGTGGAGGAGGTGGAACTTGGCTAATTACTATATATATAAACTGCATACTGGTTTTACTAATCAATTTTTCATTATGCACATGGACACAAATCATCGTGGATTGCAATAATAAAATTATTATTTTATCCTAAGACTAAAAAATTTAACACCTGAGACCGAGGTCGCTTTAGTCACTTCTAGAAAATATGGGTAATATTTTTTATTTCATTGTAGAGTAAAACTATTGTTTTATCCTTGGATGCCGAGAAAAGAACGCAGAATAGTCTGGGGTGTTTTTGATTTTTCACACATTAATGCATAGTAAAATTACAAAAATAACCACCTAAAAATATGATAAAAAAAATAAGCTCTAGAGTTGGGGGTATTGTGGTACTTTCCACGCTGGTTTTTTCCATAGTTGTCCGTTTCGTTCTATTTTGGCCAAAACGATTGAAATATTTTATATCAGTTAAAAAACCAAGACAAAACAACGTTATTTTTATCCTCGATTTAAATTCCAATCCATTACAGATTTTTCGGCCAAATACCGGCCGAAACGTTCCAGTGTTGTTATGTGCATTCCATTTCGGCCAGGTAATTTTTTTTAATTATAATATAGTGAATTCATTCATTTAGACACCCAAATCTTCTTACTTTTTTAATGATGATGATAATTTTATGTTGTTGATTTAGTTGAAAACTATTAAATAAATAAATTTATATTGATTTAAAATTCATATATTTATATGAAACTTGCATTTCATAGGAATTTTTCATAAATTTATTATTTTGATAAAATTTATATTATAATAAAAAAAATCTTATATAATTAATATTTTTTATATTAAAAAAATAACTGTGTGTGTGTAGGAGGAATATGCTGTTTCTTTTCCTATATTTTAGCAAAAAAGAGTGCCGCTAGTTGGTGAAGGGGCATTTAGGCCGGGAAATGAATATAAAAAAGACATGTAATAAGCCTAAGAACTAACGTCTCGTTATCCACTTATAAAGGGTCCCTTCCAAGCATTAATTGTGATGGTTTGGGGATATATTAATATTGTTTTTAAAATTATTTTTTATTTAGATCTATATTAAAATAATATTTTTATTTTTTTAAAATTATTTTTTATATCAATACATAAAAATAATCTTAAAATATTATTTTTTTATTTAATATATATATATTTAAAAAATAATAATTGAAACACAATGCAAAACACTAATATATATTATTGGATTGCCCTCGCAACTTATAGTGTCTGGATATTATTTTAATATGTAGCCATATGGTCTGTAAATTACACGTGGCTAGGTGAGAGTAACTCGATTGACATATTGCGTGGTGAATCCCTGGAGTCTTGTGATTCTCGCCCAACCTGGTTTCGGATGGACAGCCTTGTTTTGATATGTTGTTAGCTAAAATCATAACCAGCCATTATACAGGCTGGACTGGACCGGACAGGCAATTATTTATACAGGCTGTGGCGGACCAGAAAGTCAGCCACAGACCACCATCCCCATGAATGGAGCTATCTAGAATTACATTCATAAATAAATAAATAAATAAATAATAAATTCAGCCTGCATTGAATCATAGCAACCAAGAAGTTTTCTTTTTTCTTCTCATATCCCTGTCCCCCCATAACAATGTCAGTGAGATATCACGAGGAAGGTTGCCGCAATATCATTAATATAGGCCGCTCAATCCAGCAAATAAATAATAATGATGATGATGAAAATGAAGATTTTGATTTGATACTCGCACAGTCGCACGTTATCCGTCCCCTTTAAATCTGGTCTAGGCGAAGTAATATATATAAATAATTAAATAAAAATGATTATGTATTGAAATGGGCCTGCCATTTTCATCTAGCACCAGAAACATCTTTCGAAATGGCATAAGAAATTATTTATTATTAATTTATTTATAGTTTTGATTTGTAAACTATTCTCTCTATTAATTTAAAGGTGTTAGTTTTCGGATGAAATCTTGAAATATAATTTTTAATATTTTTTAACATGCCTTTACATTATTGTATATTTAGTTTTAATTATATAAAATAAAAATAATAAGATTTTAACTCATAAATACTGGTATATATACACTTCCCTGCCCATTGTCCCCCGTGTAGACAAGTACGACATCGTTTTCTCTACCCAGTAATGGTACGAGGCGACTCTCTATATATTATTTGTTGAAGAATTTTGTGACTAGTTTTCCTTGAGTGTTAGATTACGGTATGATCGAATCCAAGTGATGGGCATGGACCACCAAAACATGAGCCATGTCTTGGGAGGGGACAAAAACATTTGACTCGACAACATGTCAGCATGCCTACCAATCTATGAATAAACACAACATTGGCCTAATTTAACATCACTATGTGCAAACACCCTATACACTCGTTAATGTGTGATAGACTTTTTAAAATGTAACAAAATATTAACAATATCAATATTTTTTAATTGTTATTACATTTAGATTAATGGGTTAATCTTTAATTTTTTTTATTTAATTCAAATTTTAAACTAAATCATGCGAGATTTAGCTTCTATAAAAATTATGTCGTGGACTCCATTGGATTTTATAATTTTTTAAACAATATGATAAAAATATATTGTTACAAGATTAAGCACCAATCTGGAGGTAAAACTTATTTAAGACAGTAATAACCCTATAAAAATAAGAAAAACTTCAATTAATGGCCATGAAAAACATAACCAAGAATAAACACCCTACAACACCACAATTTGAAATAAAAACAAACTTTCCAAGCTTAAATATGATTTTCTAGGTGATTTTAAGATAAGAACAATTAATCGTAACTATTCTCATCAATACAAAAAATTATAATACTTGTGTTTGGTAATTATCACTCATAATCATTTTCTCTCTGTAATTCAAAACTCAACAATCTTCTCTCTCTCATCCAACCAAAACAAGACTGAAAAAAATAAAGTGAAGTTTGATATCAAAATTAAATTATTTAAAATTCAAGGGACCAATCTTCTGATAGCTTAAAAATAGGAGTGGAGTGAATTTGTGATAGAAATTTTCAACCTAAGACCTATATTACCGGCCTTATATATTTTAGTACCATTTCTTTAAATTCATCCCTCTTTTACAAAATAAGAAGAACAAGAAAGAATTCATGTAATTGAGCTCTAATTTAGTTTCGAAAGGACTTAATTGTGCAAAAACAAGTTTGATTACCAAATGTTTTTCTTAAAAAAAAATACATGGCTGTAATTCATAATAAAATACATAGCTGTTTCCATCATGATGATTCCAATTTCGAACGGTGCTAGTATTTCTTCCTATACTTTTCCTTGAATTTGTTTCAAAGCTGAGGACAAGACAAAACTCACGAGCCAATAAATCGGACGTATTCCTACCATTTTGCATGTAGTTTTCAACCCCCGCACGCCAAAAAATAACATATATATTTTTTAAAAAATATTTTTTAATATCAAAACATCAAAATAATTTAAAAATATCAAAATAATTTAATTTAAAATAAAAACAAAAATAAAAATTCTCATTTTTTTATATTTTTAAAACGCAATATAACAAGATATTTTACATGATATTTTGCCAAACAAACAAACGCTTAGCATGGTGATATGCTTACCATTTCCACCCAAGATTCTATATTGCTATTGATTTTACGGTTTAATTTATTGAATTAAAGCGTCACTTTTATTTTTGTCTTTTATTAGTATATATTTAACAAATAGAATTGTATTTTTTACTTATAAATATATTTTTTGTCACACGTAACTGGTCGATGGACATTGGAACTCAACTAAATAGATTGAATTAGCATATCAACCTTATTTAGTGACAGGTTAATTGTTTGCCGTGTCAACTCAGCCATGCATGCATCTTATCCAAAAGTTTGACAATCGATCGATAAATCACAAGCTGCATATCTCATGATCTCTCTCACTGTCCTCACCTAACCGGAAGCAACAACCAAAAGGGTGGTGGTTGGTGGTGAACAACACCTCTCCACCCACAACAACTCCAAGCTACTATATATCGTTTTTTATTATTATTATTTTTTGTTTTGGAGAATGTATGCTCTGATCTCGCATCTGATCAAATTTATTTTTTATTATTTTTATTGACGATGGCTCTTGGATATAAACCTAACCCTCATGATATACATCCACAACAAAAAAACCCAGGCCTCCATTGTCAGCTTGAGTCAATATTGCCTCTGATCATCGAAGGGTTATTTTTGCTTTAGAGATTTATCGGTCAATATTGCAGCTAATTATGTATTTTTGTGATTACAATTTAAAAAGCCTGGTCCTTGATCTTAAGTCCAGCTCCTTGTTTAATTTCCTGAATATTTGTCACTGCTGCAGCTCCAACTCAGATAATATCAAAAAGATGTGGCAGCACGCCGTGCATGGCATAAACTCGACACTAGATCCAAATAAATTAGTGCTGTTCTGGGTAAATAAACTTCAACCAGCAGAGATATTCAGAAAAATAATTGTGGGGATGACGAGGGAGGTGGGGCAAAGAAGACTTCGTGACAGCTTCCTACCAACCACAATCTAATTAAATTAGAGCGGGGGTTGGTAGGCATTCCACTAGAAGCATACAAGTTGACGAAAAAGTACAGAAGTAAGAATCCATGCTATCGATTCCAATTTCCAAACTCAGAAAGGTGCTGGTTATCCCAAAAAACCCAGCTTCAAATAAAGGCCTGGCGCAGGTGTGCAGACGATGCATCCTTTTCATGGTTTCAGGGCAGAAAAATATGAGGATTCGTTCGTTATGACGTGAAAAAAGAATTTGATTCCTTAACCCAGAAACCCAGCTTCAAATGGTTTCAGGACGGATGAGGAGTCTCTCTTAACTTTGCCACGAAGACGACTGTTGCTTCCATTACGGACCAAGTTTTTTATTTATTTATATATATATATATATATATAGACACACACACACAATGGACTGTAAAAATAGAGAAAAGGCAATCATAAAATCACAATGTGTATCAGTCGAATCCGAGCAATTATGACATTCATTGACGTCACTAATGAAAAAGCTCAGAATTTGATGACAAAATAAATAAATTCCTTTTCATCAACCATAATGGAAATGGTTGCTTGGAAGCGTCAATTGTTGGATTGGATATACTTCTCTTTCCGTATTATAAATAATTGTTGAATTTAAAGACATTCTATATATGTTGTCTCTGTGCAGTCTTTCTTGATTTGTTGATTTTTATTGGCTTATATTTAGGTATTTACTCGGCCTATACTGTTTTGCATTTCAATTCAACATGGCTTTAATTTTATTATCAAGAAAAAACATGAACTATTATCTTTGCTTCTTTTAATTTTCTCCTATTAAAGTGGATTTTCATATCATCTTGCACTTCGATTAATTCAACGATTATAAAATTAATCATAATATAAATTTTTAGTAACCATTATATTTACAATTATAAAAATACCCGAACCTAAAATTACAGATAAAATAATTTTTTTAGACCTGAATTCTTAATATTATGCTACCTATAACATGATTATTAGGAGATGTTATGGTAATGATAATTTTTTTTTAAAAAAAAAATTTAATTTACGTGATGGGTCTACAATAAACCTTCCATCATGACACCGTGTTCTCAATTTTCTATCCATTCTGAATCGACAGCATCCTTACTTAATTTCCAATATTTTTTTCTGGGCAAAAGAAATTGTAGGTTTAAGTAATGGACTTTAAACCATGACGTGGTGCTTACATGCCACTTCCCACCAACCCCCATTTCTCCCACCCTGTATTTTTTGACCGGAGAAACTCCAATTCCTGGACCCACCCAGGTACGTGCTACTTACCACGAAACCCACGTGTCATCATCCTACCCACTGAAAGACATGGCGATCCAACGGCCACGCAAACTTCTCAACGAACACTTCGGCCAACCCCCCCTTCTCAATAAGCCTAAGCTCCCCAACACCCTCTATTTAAAGCACTCGATTTCGGTGAACAAACTCAGGAATTTTGGGTGGCCTGAAAATTCCTAAATACATATAGAGCCGAGCTATCTTAACTTTGTATGCTAAACAACCCTCTTGTATTTTAACAAACACGAAAGAAACAGCTCCATTTTCTCCGATCAATCAAGAACTCCCTTATTTTTCCCGTCTTGGCACAGAGAGTCGTCACTTTCAAGGAAAGGAGAAAATGGAATTCTGTCAGAACTCGTGCAATGCCAATGGTTCCCTGGGATTTAACCCCAGTGACCCCTTGAACTGGGGCATGGTGGCAGAGTCACTAAAAGCAAGCCACCTGGATGAGGTGAAGCGCATGGTTGACGAGTACAGGAAGCCTGTGGTAAAGCTAGGAGGTGAGACCCTGACCATCGGCCAGGTAGCGGCCATCGCTAGCCGCGATGTGGGTGTCAAGGTAGAGTTGTCCGAGGAGGCTCGAGTTGGTGTCAAGGCTAGCAGTGACTGGGTTATGGACAGCATGAACAAGGGCACGGACAGTTACGGTGTCACCACTGGTTTCGGTGCAACCTCACATAGAAGAACCAAGCAGGGTGGAGAGCTTCAGAAGGAGCTTATCAGGTAATTAAATCCATGAATTCCAAATTATACCTTAATTGCTAGCTTAGTTTCTTAATGACGTCTTTTTTTGTCATAATATTGTTAATATGTTTCTTTAAACTGGGGCCCTTGGCTTGTTAATTACTGATATTTCACCAAATAAATTACTAATGTCCCGTTTCGGACCAAACAAAGATCTTCTTGTCGCCAAGACTCCTTCATGTTTTAATTGCTTCCACGTACGAGCACACATGTTAGCGTTAGCAGCTGAATCACTGATCACATGAATATATTGATCTAATCGCGCAACAAAAGTATTGAAGATTTATTTTTCTTAGAGAAGGGAGGCAAAACTGTTGTTTAAGCTAATTGTGATTATGGATGATCACCGGCAAAAATTGCAAAGAATATTTGATAAATGGTTAGATTGGGGCAGGATAAAGATGTAGGCCTCGTTTGGCATTGCCGCTCAACCTTTTTTTTTTTTTTTTCATTTTAAAAACCGGTAGTTAGTGTTTTTAGATAATTTTGATATGCTGATGTCAAAATAATTTTTTAAAAAAATAAAAAAACATCATTTTAATGTATTTCGGTACGAAAAATATTTTAAAAAACAACAACAATTATATTCTCAAACACCTTTGTAAACTGAAGGGTTTTTTTTTTAGGGTTTTTAATATATTTTTTCTGGGATGTTAGCTAAGAAAGGGGTTATACCACAAGGGCATGTGATCCTTAAATTACGTGGCACTAGAAACTGTATACTTCTTGTATTCAATTAGTTAATTCTCCTCCACTCTCCTAAAAAGTGGCTGAAATTTGCACACACGTCGTCTACTCAGCTTATTATTGTTGGGTTGGTGAGCTGAGCAAGTGGAAGCTCCGCAAGGCACCCAAAAAAATAATAATAAAAAAGCCTGTAGTGGTAGGTAGGCGACCATTTAAAATAATAAAAATAAATAGTAATAAGATCTCGAGCCTGACTTAACTCGTATTATAGAGTGCTTTAGTGTCAATTAAGGGTATACAAACAGAAGAAATTAGTAACTTCCAACCAACTGTAGAAACAGCTCTAAAATTGGTAAGAATTGTTCGATGATTGTCCTAATAAAATATCAAAGAATTTCAACGCCCTCTCAATATAATTTTTTTGTTTTGTTTTTAAATTTTTGGTTAAAATTATTAATGATGTGATTGTGAATTTTACTATTTCACCAGGTTCTTGAATGCTGGTATCTTTGGTAATGGCACAGAGTCTACTCATACATTGCCTCACTCGGCATCCAGGGCAGCCATGTTGGTGAGAATTAACACCCTTCTACAAGGTTATTCAGGTATAAGATTTGAGATTCTAGAAGCCATAACCAAGTTGCTCAACCACAACATCACCCCTTGTTTGCCACTCAGAGGAACAATCACCGCATCTGGTGACCTTGTTCCATTGTCATACATTGCTGGGCTCTTGACAGGCAGACCCAATTCAAAGGCAGTGGGGCCCAAGGGAGAGCACCTGGCCGCTGCCGAGGCCTTTACACTAGCCGGGATTAACGGTGGATTTTTTGAGTTGCAACCAAAGGAGGGTCTGGCACTTGTAAATGGCACCGCTGTTGGTTCTGGTCTTGCTTCAATGGTGCTCTTTGAGACTAATGTGTTGGCAATCCTATCAGAAGTTTTGTCGGGAATTTTCGCTGAAGTTATGCAAGGGAAACCAGAGTTTACTGATCATTTGACACATAAATTGAAGCATCATCCTGGCCAAATCGAAGCTGCAGCCATCATGGAACATATTTTAGATGGCAGCTCTTACGTCAAAGCAGCTCAAAAGTTACACGAGATCGATCCTCTACAGAAGCCTAAACAAGACAGATATGCTCTCCGAACATCTCCTCAATGGCTAGGTCCTTTGATTGAAGTGATTAGAACTTCAACCAAAATGATCGAACGAGAAATCAACTCTGTCAATGACAATCCATTGATTGATGTGTCAAGGAACAAGGCTTTGCATGGAGGGAATTTTCAGGGGACTCCTATTGGCGTCTCCATGGACAACACTCGTTTGGCAATTGCTTCAATCGGCAAACTCATGTTTGCACAATTCTCTGAACTTGTTAATGACTACTACAACAACGGGTTACCTTCAAACCTCACTGGCGGCCGCAATCCGAGCTTGGATTATGGGTTTAAAGGTGCTGAAATTGCCATGGCATCTTACTGCTCAGAACTTCAGTTCCTTGCTAATCCCGTCACCAATCATGTCCAAAGTGCTGAACAACACAACCAAGATGTTAACTCCTTAGGATTGATTTCGGCGAGAAAAACAGCCGAAGCTGTTGACATATTGAAGCTGATGTCTACCACTTGGTTGGTTGCTCTATGTCAGGCCATAGACTTGAGGCACATAGAGGAGAACCTGAAGAACACGGTGAAGAACGTTGTCAGCCAAGTTGCTAAGAGAGCCTTGACAATGGGCTTTAACGGCGAGCTTCACCCGTCGAGATTCTGTGAGAAAGACTTGCTCAAGGTTGTCGATAGAGAATATGTCTTTGCCTACATTGATGACCCTTGCAGTGCAACCTACCCATTAATGCAGAAACTCAGGCAAGTACTAGTTGAACATGCCTTGATGAATGGTGAGAAGGAAAAGAATTCAAGCACCTCGATTTTCCAAAAGATTGGGGTTTTCGAGGAAGAATTGAAGACTCTTTTGCCAAAGGAAGTAGAGAGCGCTAGACTTGAGCTTGAGAATGGAAACTCAGCTATTCCAAATAGGATCAGGGAATGCAGGTCATACCCCTTGTACAAGTTTGTGAGGGAAGAATTGGGAACCAGTTTTCTTACTGGTGAGAAGGTTGGATCGCCCGGGGAGGAATTTGACAAGGTATTCACAGCTATCTGTGCAGGGAAGTTGATTGATCCCTTGCTGGAATGCTTGAAGGAATGGAATGGTGCTCCTCTTCCTCTTTGTTGAGCTATGGTTTTCCTATGATCATCTTTATTTTTTCTTGCTAAGGTTTCTTGTTTATGTACTTCGGATCATTAAAGAATCTTTCTTTTTTATATGAATTTCAAATCAAGTATAAATGAACAAATATGTTATCTTTAAAAGCTCACTCAAAATTTAAATTAGGTATATTTAAGTAAAAATAATTATGTGTTGAAATGGGCATGCCATTTACGTTTAGCACCATAAACATATTTAAAATGGCATAAGAAATTATTTATAAGTAATATATTTATAGGTTTGATTGATTTGTGAACTAATCTCCTTATTAATTTAAAGGTTTTAATTTTTAGATGAAGTCTTGAATATAATTTATTTTATTTTTTAATATCTCTTTACACTATGGTATATTTAATATTATATAAAATAAAAATAATAAGATTATAACTCATAAATACTGATATATATTATTGTCGAACAAAAAAATATATTTTGACTAAACCTCTCTACTCATTGTCCTTTATGTAGACAAGTAAAACGTTGTTTTTTCTACTTTGTAATGGTATGAGAATCTCCAAAGTCCAAGCTTACGGGCGATATGAGTGTCGCGACTCTCTCCCTCTTTTCTTTTATATTATTTATTGCAGAATTTTGTTATGAGTTTTTTTTTTTTTTTTGTGTTAGATTATGGTTTTTTTATTCTCTTCTATCAAACGCTTTTCTAAAATTAATTTAATTACAATTCGTAAGAAAATTATGCCATCCACTCTATTGAGTTTAATAAAAAAGTTATAATTTTTTTTTTTAACAACAAGATAAAAATATATGGTCATACAATTGAATACCAATCTAAAAATAAAACTTATTCGAGACGATAATAACTGTAAAAAAAAATAAAATTATGCATCCATTTCTCAATCAATCTAATATTATTATGCATCCATTTCTAAATCAATCTAATATTAAAGAATAGAATCGAGAAAAAATATAATAAAAATAGTTATCAGATTAAAAACCAAAAAAACACTTTCAACTAGTTGATAAACTCGTTAAACATATGAATTGAGTAACCGGGGCTAGCACACTAAACTTATTAATTTGGCTATAAATTCAATGAGATTATAGGGGATTTTTTTCAAAATTGTTTTTTTTATTTAATTACAAGATAAAAACAATGATATCATCAAAAAACAAAAAACCTTAAAATAGAGACACTGTAAAAAAAATTAAACGACAAATAAAGATCATAATAGATTTATAATAGAAAACACTTAAAATTTATGGAATAAAAAAATTGTAAGGACATATATGAAAAATATTATATAAAAAAACATTAAAAGAAACACAAAATTAATCTATATAAAACTTCTTTGATAGAAATTTTTCATTGAACATCTATATTACCCGCCTTATTTAATTTAATTTTCTTTCTTTATTTCAATTCAACTCTCTTTAAATAAAATAATTAAAGCAAAGTTTATTCTTTTAGGTTTTATTTTTTCCCGACAGGACACTGTCTTTGGGAAAAAACATGTTTTTGTTTCTTACAAGTTAACACAAATCAATTTTATAAGAACTGCTACCCCAAAAATCTCATGGTAGATGGTTTATCGTGATACTATTTGGAGTGTGATTAAAATTATTTTTTGTTTATAAATAAATCAAAATAATATTTTTTTATTTTATAAAAATTATTTTGATATCATTATAAAAAAATTATTTTTTTAATTTAAAATAAAAATAAAAAAATTATATTTTTAATTTCTTTTAAAAATATTTTCTAAATACATTCCCACACATTCTCTGAATAAAGAAAAGGGATAATAACGTGTTTTAAAGTATCCTTATTTCCTGAACAATTAAATTCTGCCCATAAAATACACGAGATCCCATGTGATTTTGTTTTTAAATAAAAAATAAAAATAACGAGCTGTTTCCATCAGGATGATTCCAATTTCGAACGGTGCAAGCATGTTCGTCCTCTACTTTTCCTGCAATTTGTTTCAAAGCTGAGGACAAGACAAAACTCACGAGTCAATAAATCGGACGTATTCCTACCATTCTGCATATAGTTTTCAACGCCCGCACGCCAGGAGTTGCTGCAGTTCCTCGAGAAATGCATCTTCAGCTCAGCCTCCTCCGTGAACAAAGATTGCAATCCGAAGAAATCAGGTTTTCTTATGCCGGTTTGTGAGTGTATGGCTCGTCTGGTTTCTTAAAGTTTTTTATTTTTTTATGATATATACATAATATATACATTTTTTTAAAAAAAATTATATTAATATATTAAAATAATCTAAAAATACAAAAAAAAAAAAACTTGATTTAAAATAAAATAAAAATTCTCTCTCTCTTTTTTTTCAAAATTATTTATGAAACACAATGATAAACAACATACATTTGACATCGTATTCTGCCAAACAAACACTTAGGTTTGGTTTGACATTGTATTTTAAAATTAATTTTTTTAATTTTTTTTTGCTTTAATTTTTTTTTTGATATTTTATATCACTTTCATGTATTGATATAATAATAAAAAAAGTATAACCAGGAAAAAGAAATTTATGGGAAAATATGAAAAAAAATTAGAAAAAAAATAATAATAAAAAAAGGCTAGAAAAAAAACAAATAAAAAAGCAATAAAAAAAGAAAAAAAAGAAAAGAGAAATGTAATCGGAAGTAAAAAATAATAACAAAAAAAAGACTAAAATAAAAATAAAAAAGCAATGAAAAAAAAATATAATCGGAAGTAAAATAAAAAATAATAATAATAATAAAAAACTGTTGAAATCCACAGTAAAATATGTGGGGAGCTACAGTGATCTCCCTGCACATTTTAGTATTTTGTATAATATATGGGGAGCTATAATGATCTCCCAGCACATTTTAGTATTTTGTATAATATGTGAGGAGCTACAGTAATCTCCCTATATATTTTAGTGTTTTGTATAACATGTTTTTGAATAAAAAAAATACTTAAAAAAAACTTCAACCACACTCACGAGCATGCTTAATATATCGGACGGATTCCTACCCTTCTGCATACAGTTTTCAGCACCCGCATGCCAGAAGTGGCTATAGTTCCTGAACGGGTTGATGATGCCTCCTGAAGAAAGAATGTTCATCAAATGGCAAGCAATGTTGGAGGTCTTCACCAGCCGGTCTTGAAAGATGTTCATATGTTTAATTTACGAATTCAAATCAATAGATTAAATTACCGACAGGCTAGTACGAATGAAAATACAAGAATCAAATTGAGATGATGTCCTTTTGGTTTGGAATTGGACCGTTCGATATTCAGTCGGTAACATCTACGATCGAGCATTGATTTAAAAGTTCGATTGGTAGGTGAAGAAATGTATCCTCAGCGCAGAGTCCTCGATGAACCAAGATTGCAACCCGAAGAAATCAGCTTGGTTATTCTTAGCATGGCGTTCTGCGTCCCATTTCTAGCCAAAAACTGTGCCCTGGCCTCGAGATTAGATGTGGTTTTCACGAGCTATGTCTAACGACATCGAGTTCTCGATTAAGTATTAAAGTAATTAGTAGTTTTAAGGCCAGGATGCATTAATTCCATAAAGGGTTGCAAGTCTATGGGATCTAAATTCTAATCTAATTGAATTGTGTAGCTGTGTGCTTGTTTATTTTTTGTTTTTTGGATTCGATGAAATTCTATCTTTGAAAAATATATTTTATGAGTTCAGATGAGCGAGTAAAATCTCGGTTGTTTTAGATTTTTACAAGACATATATATCTTGATTCGAACCTCAAACTGATTACATATATCTCAAGTTTTTCATTTTCACGCCCCCACACACTTGAATACTGTATACTGTGTGCTGGATTTTTATTGGAAATTAAGCCTCTAATTACCACGTGGCGTGTCAATGCAGATATGAATGTGAAATTGAATGGAATTAAAGTCAACCATATATACTGTTGAAACAGAAACAGTCGTAGTGTATATAAATGACCCAGAAAATCATTTCGACTTTTTTACCATCTTTCGATAGATATCAATTCAGGCACTCAACAACCATGCACGCATCTTATCCAAAAGTTTGACAATCGTTGGATACATCACACACTCAATATCTCATGATTCTCTCATTGTCTTCACCTAACCGGAAGCAAAAGCCAAAACGGTGGTGGTTGGTGGTGAACAAGACCTGTCCACCCACAAGGGCCACAACAACTCCAAGCTACTATATTTCTTTTTCATTATTTTTGTTTTGTTTTGGAGAATGTATGCTCTGATGTTCGCAGCTGATCAAATTTATTTATTATTATTGACGATGGCTCTTGGATATACACCTAACCCTCATAATATACATCCACCAAGAAAAAAACCCAAGCCTTCATTGTCGGCTTCAGTCAATATTAATTGCATTTGATTATTGAAAGATTGTTTTTGTTTTGAGAGATTGCTCGGTCAATATTGCAGCTAAGTATGTATTTGATATTGCACTCGTTTCTGTGATTATAATCTAAAAATATAGATTTACTAATTAATTATAGTTTTTTAAAAAACCTATACCACAAAAACAAAAAGAGTCTCACCGAGCAATCTCTATGTATTTTTGATATTGTTATTGCTTGAGTCAATATTTGATATTGCTCGGTCAATATTGCAGCTAAGTATGTATTTGATATTGCACTAGTTTTTGTTAAAAAATAATATTTTGAGATTTTATCTATTAACATGATCACGGGTTTGAATCTCACTATTATCATTCTATTTGATAAAAAAAATCAAGCACAAGGTAACGTGAACCAGTGCAAATTTCAAGCCCAAAGAATTTTCACTTAAGGAGGTGTTTTTGAGAATAATATAAATAATATTTTGGAGTCTCACTTATAAACTTAATATTTTAGGTGAGATGATTCTTTAATAGTTTTTGTGATTATAATTTAAAAATATAGATTTAATAATTAATTATAGTTTTAAAAAAAAACTATACCACCAAAACAAAAAGAGCCTGACCATCATTGAGAAAACAATCATGCAATCAACCATATCATTGGTGCACTGAAATTCTATAATTTACCATCAATAGAGATTGCTAAACAATTCAAATAAATAAAGAGAAGATACAGACATAAAAGAAGAGACTAAGATTTCATAATTAATAAACTCAATACATAATTAATTTAACCTAAATACAAAGAAACTACTTCGATCTTTAATATATAATAAAATAAAATAACCTTCTATTCTTAATATTTTAATTAACTAAATATTTTTGAATTTATACACGCTGCAGCATGGGAAAAAAAAAGTTCAACGAGACTTGAGAAAACGCTGTGCATGTTTGAAACAATCAACCTTACCGAGGATTGACTGCTAATCTGCAATTCACCGATCAATAGTGTTGAGAAGAAACACGTGAAAAAATGCATGAAGTAAACGTGCAGAAAATAAAACACGACCCTGAACTACTGTTTAAAACACGACCTGAACTTCAGTTAGAAGTTGTTTGGGATAGTTTTTGCACTGCAGGTTTGCTGTGTTGTATTATTTTTTTTTAATAAAAATATTTTTTTTTATTGTTTTAGATCATTTTGATGTGCTGATGTCAAAAATAATTTTTAAAAAATAAAAAAAATATTATTTTGATATATTTCGGCACGAAAAGTACTTTAAAAAGCTACTGCAACAGCTTTTCCAAACAGACCCTTAGTCATATACTGTTCTGTTTTAGATTGTTGTTAAAGTTATTTTTAAAAATATTTTTGTTTAAAAATATATTAATTTTTTTTAAATATTATTTTAATCATCGATATATAAAAACAATAAAAATATTTAATTTAAAATAAAAAAAATTATTTTTTTCAAAAGAAATTATAAAATCTAGTGTCGAAACTCATGTTTGTGCCATGATTGAGTGTGCTCGTTCGTAATATATATCATTAACATTCAATCTGAAAATTCATGTTGCAGATGAATTATGTCAAAGACGATAGCCCATTTCGTGTTTATAGAAATCTACAGGATGCAACGCTTCGATTGAGCACACAAACACACATATTTCGAACTCTTAAATACTATTAGAGAATATTTTATATTAATTATCTTAATTGCTGTTTTCTAGTTTAGCTGATGTAAATAATAATATTTTTTTATTATATAATTAAATACGAAATAGTTATAAAATCTTGTTTTTTTAATTTTAAATTTATTATTATTTTTTAATTAAAAATCAATTACTTCATTATCGGATGATTTTTAAATTCTATATATAAAAAAATGTTTTTCAAGTCTTAAGTATTCTATCACCTACCACAAACTCTTATGAAGTAAGTATTGATGTGAATATGTAATTATCAACTGTTCAACACTAAAAAGTCTCATCTTGAATTTTGAATCACCAACAATTTGCTTACCAAAGAGCATGCTGAACTAGTTGCTTTGAATTAGGTAGAACGCGTGATTCTATGGAAGATCAAATAATACTAAATAATAATAATAATAATTAAAAGGGTTTGATGCTTTAATCTCATGAGTCCGACATTTTTTCTTCCAGATAGACCTCCACATATATATAATCGAGTTTTCTGAGTCTACGAATCTTGCTATTTGTGTTTCGTTATGTCAAGTAGGGATTTCATAATCTTTTAAATGTTATGTCCTAGTTAGAGATGAGATAGTTAATGCACTAAGAATTTTATTTATTTAGAAAAGCCTGGTCCTTGATCTGAAGTCAAGTTCCTTGTTTAATTTCCTGAATATTTGTCACTGCTGCAGCTCCAACTCAGATAATATCAAAAGGATGGCCCTGTAGCTAATACCAGCGTTGAGATTGTGACAGCACACCATACATGGCATAAACTCGACATTAAATCCAAATAAATTAGTGCTGTTCCCGGTAAATAAACTTCAACCAGCAGAGATATTCAGAAAATTAATCATGGGGATGACGAGGGAGGGGGTAGGGCAGAGAAGGCTTCGTGACAGCTTCCTACCAACCCACAATCTAATTATATTAGAACGGGGGTTGGTAGGCATTCCACTACAAGCATACAAGTTGACGAAAAAAAGTAAGAATCCATGCTATCTATTCCAATTTCCAAACTCAAAAAGGTGCTGGTTAGCCCAGAAACCCAGCTTCAAACAAGGGCCTTGCAGGTGTGCAGACGATGCATCTCTTTCATGGTTTCAGGACCAGAAAGACACCAGATTCAGTACCACAAAATCTATGAAATTTGTTTTGCTAGCATGCAAGCAAAGATTGATGGCGCCACCTATAAATAAAACAGTGGTGAGATCACACAGAACGAGCTCGCCCGGTTAACGAGAAACCGAATTACGAAATTCTAATAATAATAATATAAAAAAGAATTGTATCTGTAACTTGTACTTTAAAGCATGGAGAGTTTAAAGGGATGCCTTTTAAAAAAGAAATAATTCGTTCAACACCCACAAGATCACTACAAATGCAAAGTACAAATGCAAAGGGTTCACAATAAGCGATTGAATATTGGCTGTCGCTCATGTGGATTTCAAGTGACAAGGAGGTCGGAGAAAAGAAATGGGTAGAGTAGTGCTCCAAGTTACGGATGCAAAACGGCCGGCCGAGGGTGGAATAGTTGAAGCTTCCGCTTGACATGGTCTCATTGACTTGACCGCACCAACAGATAATATGTTAGAGGCTTGAATATTTCGGTCCAAGTTTTATGTTAAAGGCGAAATAAAATTTATCAAAATGAAGGAGTAATTTTTTTGGGAAAGAATTGGAGATTTTCTGACTACATATGTTTTATATGGCTGTTTAGGAGGGTAGTTGTGGTAGTTTTTGAAAGTATTTTTCGTGCTAAAATGTATTAAAATGATATTTTTTTTAAAAAAATTATTTTTTATATCAGCACATCAAAATGATCTAAAATACCAAACCGCCGGTTTTTTTTTTTTTAAAAATAAAGAAGAGAAAATAGCAAAAACACCGGTTTGGCCACATGCCAAACAGGCACTATAAATGACAATTGTCAATTACACTATAATTTTAGTATAATATTTTGACACTATATTTTAAAAATATTTTTTAAAAAATTAAAAATTTTAATTTAATTTTTAATTTTTATATATTTTAATATGCTGATATAAAACATACAATGATAAATTTCACGTCATGGGTCTACAATGCAGCCTCCCGCCTATTACACCCTGTTCTTAATTTCTATCCATTGTAGATGGACATTGGACAACATCGCTATTTAATTTCCTTTTTTTTATTTTTTGGGAAAACAAATTGTAGGTTTAATGGACTTTAAAGCCATGACGTAGTGCTAACGTGTCACTTCCCACCAACCCCCATTTCTCCTACCCTGTATTTTTTGACCGGAGAAACTCCAATTCCTGGACCCACCCAGGTACGTGCTCCTTCCCACGAAACCCACGTGTCATGATCCTAACCACTGAAAGACACGGAGATCCAACGGCCACGCAAACTTCTCAACGAACACATCGGCCAACCCCCCCTCTCAATAAGCCTAAGCTCCCCAACACCCCCTATTTAAAGCACTCGAATTTAGTTGAACAAACTCAGGAATTTTGGGTGGCCTGAAAATTCCTACATACATATAGAGCCGAGCTATCTTAACTTTGTATGCTAAACAACCCTCTTATATTTTTACAAACACGAAAGAAACAGCTCCATTTTCTCCGATCAATCAAGAATTCCCTTATTTTTCTCGTCTTGGCACAGAGCTCATCACTTTCAAGGAAAGGAGAAAATGGAATTCTGTCAGAACTCGAGCAATGCCAATGGTTCCCTGGGATTTAACCCCAGTGACCCCTTGAACTGGGGCATGGTGGCAGAGTCACTTAAAGGAAGCCACCTGGATGAGGTGAAGCGTATGGTTGACGAGTACAGGAAGCCTGTGGTGAAGTTAGGAGGTGAGACCCTGACCATCGGCCAGGTAGCGGCCATCGCTAGCCGCGATGTGGGTGTCAAGGTAGAGCTGTCCGAGGAGGCTCGAGTTGGCGTCAAGGCTAGCAGTGACTGGGTTATGGACAGCATGAACAAGGGCACGGACAGTTACGGTGTCACCACTGGTTTCGGTGCAACCTCACATAGAAGAACCAAGCAGGGTGGAGAGCTTCAGAAGGAGCTTATTAGGTAATTAAATCCATGAATTCCAAATTATAGCTTAATTGCTAGCTTAGTTACTTAATTACGTCTTTTTTTGTCATAATATTGTTAATATGTTTCTTTAAACAGGGGCCCTTGGCTTGTTAATTACTGATATTTCACCAAATAAATTACTAATGTCCCGTTTCGGACCAAACAAAGATCTTCTTGTCGCCAAGACTCCTTCATGTTTTAATTGCTTCCACGTTCGAGCACACATGTTAGCGTTAGCAGCTGAATCACTGATCACATGAATATATTGATCTAATCGCGCAACAAAAGTATTGAAGATTTATTTTTCTTAGAGAAGGGAAGCAAAATTGTTGTTTAAGCTAATTGTGATTTTGGATGATCACCAGCAAAAATTGCAAAACATATATGATGAATGGTTAGATGGGGCAGGATAAAGATGGAGAATAAGTGTTTTTTTTAGGGTTTTTAATTTTTTTTTCTGGGGTGTTAGCTAAGAAGGGGGTTATACCACAAGAGAAATGTGATCCTTAAATTACGTGGCACTAGAAACTGTATACTTCTTGTATTCAATTAGTTAATTCTCCTCCACTCCTAAAAAGTGGCTGAAATTTGCACACACACGTCGTCTACTCAGCTTGTTATTGTGGGGTTGGTGAGCTGAGCTAGTGGAAGCTCCGCGCGGCCCCCCCCAAATAAATAAATAAATAAATAAATCCGTTGTGGTAGGGAGGCGACCAATTTAAAATAATAAAAATAAATAGTAATAAGATCTCCAACTCGACTTAACTCGTATTAGAGTGCTTTAGTGTCAATTAAGGGTCCACAAACAGAAGAAGCTAGTAACTTCCACCCACCTGTAGAAACAGATCTGAAATTGGTAAGAACTGATTGATGATGTGTCCTAATAAAATATCAAAGAATTTCAAGTCTGCTGGGGGGAAAAATGGTAAAACAATCTATTAAAATCCCATATCTGAGCTAAAATTCTTGTTTATTTTGACCCAATCTCAATATATATATTTTTTGTTTGTTTTTAAGTTTTATGGTTAAGATTATTGATGATGTGATTCTGAATTTTACTATTTGACCAGGTTCTTGAATGCTGGTATCTTTGGTAATGGCACTGAGTCTACTCATACATTGCCTCACTCGGCATCCAGGGCAGCCATGTTGGTCAGAATTAACACCCTTCTACAAGGTTATTCGGGTATAAGATTTGAGATTCTAGAAGCCATCACCAAGTTGCTCAACCACAACATCACCCCTTGTTTGCCACTCAGAGGAACAATCACCGCATCTGGTGACCTTGTTCCATTGTCGTATATTGCTGGGCTCCTGACAGGAAGGCCCAATTCAAAGGCAGTGGGGCCCAATGGAGAGCACCTGGCCGCTGCTGAGGCCTTTACACTAGCCGGGATTAATGGTGGATTTTTTGAGTTGCAACCAAAGGAGGGTCTGGCACTTGTAAATGGCACCGCTGTTGGTTCTGGTCTTGCTTCAATGGTGCTTTTTGAGACTAATGTGTTGGCAATCCTATCAGAAGTTTTGTCGGGAATTTTCGCTGAAGTTATGCAAGGGAAACCAGAGTTTACTGATCATTTGACACATAAATTAAAGCATCATCCTGGCCAAATCGAAGCTGCAGCCATCATGGAACATATTTTAGATGGCAGCTCTTATGTCAAAGCAGCTCAAAAGTTACATGAGATCGATCCTCTACAGAAGCCTAAACAAGACAGATATGCTCTCCGAACATCTCCTCAATGGCTAGGTCCTTTGATTGAAGTGATTAGAACTTCAACCAAAATGATCGAACGAGAAATCAACTCTGTCAATGACAATCCATTGATTGATGTGTCAAGGAACAAGGCTTTGCATGGAGGGAATTTTCAGGGGACTCCTATTGGCGTCTCCATGGACAACACTCGTTTGGCAATTGCTTCAATCGGCAAACTTATGTTTGCACAATTCTCTGAACTTGTTAATGACTACTACAACAACGGGTTACCTTCAAACCTCACTGGCGGCCGCAATCCGAGCTTGGATTATGGGTTTAAAGGTGCTGAAATTGCCATGGCATCTTACTGCTCAGAACTTCAATTCCTTGCTAATCCCGTCACCAATCATGTCCAAAGTGCTGAACAACACAACCAAGATGTTAACTCCTTAGGATTGATTTCGGCGAGGAAAACAGCCGAAGCTGTTGACATATTGAAGCTGATGTCTACCACTTGGTTAGTTGCTCTATGTCAGGCCATAGACTTGAGGCACATAGAGGAGAACCTGAAGAACACAGTGAAGAACGTTGTCAGCCAAGTTGCTAAGAGAGCCTTGACAATGGGCTTTAACGGCGAGCTTCACCCCTCGAGATTCTGTGAGAAAGACTTGCTCAAGGTTGTCGATAGAGAATATGTCTTTGCCTACATTGATGACCCTTGCAGTGCAACCTACCCATTAATGCAGAAACTCAGGCAAGTACTAGTTGAACATGCCTTGATGAATGGTGAGAAGGAAAAGAATTCAAGCACCTCGATTTTCCAAAAGATTGGGTTTTTCGAGGAAGAATTGAAGACTCTTTTGCCAAAAGAAGTAGAGAGTGCCAGACTTGAGCTTGAGAATGGAAACTCAGCTATTCCAAACAGGATTAGGGAATGCAGGTCATACCCCTTGTACAAGTTTGTGAGGGAAGAATTGGGAACCAGTTTTCTTACTGGTGAGAAGGTCGGATCCCCCGGGGAGGAGTTTGACAAGGTATTCACAGCTATCTGCGCAGGGAAGTTGATTGATCCCTTGATGGAATGCTTGAAGAAATGGAATGGTGCTCCTCTTCCGCTTTGTTGAGCTACTGATTTCTTGTAACCATCTTTAATTTTTTTTTTTTTGTGTGTTTACTTTCGGTCATTAAAGAATCTTTTTATCTTTATCATGAATTTCAATGCAAGTGTAAACCAACAAATGTGTTATCTTTAAGATCTTCTTCAAAACTTAAATGAAATATAGTTAAGTAAATTTATTTTATTTTATAATTTAATCTTCTTCTTTTTTCAAATAAATTTTATAATTTCAGAGTTATTTTAACTTGAGTTAATGAAAACATATATCATCTATCTGATTTGCATTCATCCTTGTTGTATATATAAAAAACTATTTAATTTTAATTAGGTATATAATTCATTTATATTACTTAAAGCTTCTCATGCACTATAATTAATTAAATTTTATTCGTAAAATCTAAAATTCCCAAACAAATTGGAATAAAAAAAAGGCTATATATTTTAAAAGACAATTTTTTTAATAATTTCGTTGGAAATCCTATAATTGTTATTGCATTTAACTTGTAAATCACGTTAAAAAATGTACATTACACCGAACCTCCAGCTGGAAGCTCTGCCCAAAACAAGAAGAAGCCCATAACAAGGAGGTCCCTGAGCTGTAAATCCAGCGAAGCCCAGCCTGTAAAATAAAAGGCTAGCTTATGCTATTGACTTTTTGGGGGCGAGGGAGAGTTTATACTATGCCACGTAGCACCATCTCAGCCGTTCAAGCTACCAGAAATCTCAAGAGTTAATTTAGACGGGTAAATATTCAGACAATGAAACGACAAGGAATGTGGAGTTGCCAGCTATATCCGATTATTTTATTTTTTTATACACTTATATTAGTAAAATTACAACAGATCGATTTACAAGAATTCTTTTCATTTTTAAAAAGAGAATTTAGATAATAATTATTGCACGAGTATTTAACTCTTGCTTTTTACAATTTTAGAGTTCAATTTGTCACTCGAATATAAGTAGATCATTTCTACCAATTTTTAAGGAAATTATTAATTTATTTGAGTAAATGTTTAAGATGGTTATAATTATATAATATAAGTAGAACATTTAAGCTTGTCGAGTCCATTTGATATTACTGTATTGTTTGTTTTTTAATTGTTTTTAAAATAATATTTTATATTATTAAAATGTTATTTTTTTTATATCAATACATAAAAAAATAAAATAAAAAAATTAATTTCTTTCTACAAATAAAGTATAAAAATAGAATTAGCTAGCGTTTAGTCTTATGCATATTAAAAAACACTTAATTATCTTGAAAAACAAAACGGAAATGGTGGGGGCTGTTGTTCTGCACCACCACCTCACCAGCAACATGTTGATTTTCTCTCTATATTTTTGCTTGGTCTCACTTCGATCCTCTTGTTAGTTTTATCTCAACACTATCATCATTTAATTCTAAATTATTTTGTTGTGAGATAAAAAAACAGAAAGGACGATATTGGAATGAAAAGATATTGTAAGCACCGGAATAAAATCAAATAGACAGTAAAGGGACTAAATAACACAATGAACCCTAACAACAACCCCCTCTTAGAGCAAGTCCAATGACAAAAGTAATTTTAGAGAGCTAAATCTCTAAAATGATTATTTAAATAGTGTAAATATAGTTTTTTTTGTTGATGTGTACTTTAATGATAAAAGTCATTTAAAAGAGCTATTTTTTTTATATATTATTTTAAATATACTGTAATTATTTTGTATATAATTTAATTATGTAATTACTAAAAGTAAGTTATATAAATAAATATTTGCTTTTAAATAATTACTTATTATCTTTGAGTGTTAGAAAAATTTAACAATACAAACTGAATTGATATCAATTTTATAACACGATAACATATTATCAATTATTAAAGTTAACACACTAAACAATATATTTCAAGTAACCAATAAGTTTAAACATAATTAATTAAAATACATTTTATTACAAATAATTCAATCAAATTAATTACAAATTAAAACCCTTATTTGCAATACTTTTCAACTTTCTATTTTGAAAATATGTTGCAGAAATTGGATCCAATATAGAAGTATCCATCTTTATAATTTTATCTTCTTTCTTAATCCTATCCATTTTTTGTTTCTCTTGGCTTTATTTAATCATTAGAGCTTATTGCTCTAACATAATTTTTCTGTCTTGCTTTTTTTACTCCTTTAATTTCAACTAAAATATCATTGAATTGTTGTATGAGATTTGTTACAGTTGTCTCCCCTATTTTCTTTTTTCCTTATCCATGTTTAAGTCGTTTCTTTACATCTTTTTAACCAATTGGTCTATTTTGATAAATAAATACTTCACTATCTTCTCCTAAACTAGTAGAATCAGGGGTTGATGGAGTTGAAGAAGATGAGCTTGGATTTCCATGATTTATTTGTTTCTTATTTGACTTTTGATGTAGATTTGCATGCTCAAATTGCCATTTGATTTTTTTTAAGATAACTTAACAATGTTCTAGTTGAAATTGTTTGCTAACGACTGAAACATATATTTGATAAGCATCATTAATATAGTATAACAAATTCAATAAATTTAACTATGCTATATAAATATGTTAAACAAATAATTTAGTATGAAAATGTTCAAATAAAAACATTACTCTTAATTCTACAGTTGTTCGACTTTGTCGACGATTTTCAATTTAGGTAACAAAGTCAACAAATTTTTCAACTTCTCCATTTATTTCTTGGCATCTTCTTGAGATGTTTATTTGAGAACGATTATTCAAGTTTTCTCTATTTTCAACAAAGTAAGTATGTAATCAAGCCCAAAATTATCTTGTTTATTGTTCAACTCCTATGATTGGATCTTTGCTAGTATTTAATCATGTAGACACAAGTAAACAATCTTTCTTTAGTGAGAAATTTTTACTTCTTTGTAATTTTTTATTTGTATGAACAATTAAATTAGAGTCCATGGAGTCATAAAAAAATTGATTAGGATCACTTTGTTGAGAAATAATCTCTTCATACTCACTTATAAGAAAGTTAGTGAATGAGTTTGGCAAATTTGAATCCATTTGTATAAAAAATAAATTGTGTAATTGCCTTATCTTACATTCTATATAACTCAAATTCTATCAAACTTACAGTCTTAATAAATTTATAAAAATATCTATTTTGTACAAGAAAGATAACATCATTATCAACATACAAATTAAAAATAAATGTACAACAACTCTAAACATAAAATTTAAATAGTTTATAAATCTAACAATAAATTTAATAATTCTTGTATTGAATTTTGAATCACCAACAATTTGCTTATAAAAGAGCATGCCCTGAACTAGTTGGCTTTATATTAGGTACTAAGCGTGATTCTATGGAAGATCAAATACGACTATATCATAATAATAAAAAGGGTTTGATGCTTTAATCTCATGATCCCAACATTTTTTCTTCCATATAGACCTCCACGTATATATATCTGGTTTTGGGACCGAATATAATCGAGTTTTCTCAGTCTACGAATCTTGCTATTTGTGTTTCGTTATGTCAAGTAGGGATTTCATAATCTTTTAAATGTTATGTCCTGATTAACGATGAGATCGTTAATGCACTAAGAATTCTATCAATAATAACATAAAAAAAATTGTATTTGTAATTTGTACTTTAAAGCATAGAAAGGATTAAGGGATGCCTTATTCATTCGTCATGCACAAGATCACTACATAAGCAAAGGGTTCACAATAAGAGATTGAATATTGGCCGTCCTGCATGCGGATATCAATGGAGGTCGGAGAAAAGAAATGGCAAGAGTACTGCGGAACGCTTCAGTGGAATAGTTCAAGATTTTCCTTGACATGGTCTCATTGACCACACCATCATATCGTGTGTAATCGATAAGGATGTTCGAGGCTTGAATATTCCGGTTCAAGTTTTGTATTAACGTGAATAAAGAAATCGAAATGAAAGATCTTGTTTCATACTTTAAGAGTAATCTGGGAAAGAATTGGAGGTTTTCTGACAATGTGTGTAGAAAAATAAGGAAGTAAACATCATTTGTTTTATAAATGACGATTCCCAATTACACCACGATTTTAAAAACCTCACGTAATGGGTCTACAATGAAACATTCCACCTATTCTTAATTATCTATCCTTTGTAGATGGACTTCTTTGTTATTTAATTTCCTTTTATTTTTTGGGCAAAAGAAATTGTGGATTAAGTAATGGACTTTGAAGCCAAGACGCAGTGCTTACATGCCGCTTCCCACCAACCCCCATTTCTACCACCCTGTATTTTTTTGACCGGAAAAGCTCCAATTCCCGGATCCACCCGAGTACGTGCTACTTACAACGACACCTGCATGTCATGATCCTACCCAGTGAAAGACATGGCGATCCAACGGCCTCGTACTTTTCAACGATCACATCGGCCAACCCCCCCTCAATTAGTCTAAGCTCCCCAGCACACTCTATTTAAAGCACACGATTTCAGATGAACTCACTCAGGAATTTTGCGTGGCCTGAAAATTCCTACATGCAAATAGAGCCGAGCTATCTTAACTTTGTATGCTAAACAACCCTCTTATATTCTCACAAACACGAAAGAAACAGATCCATTTTCTCCGATCAGTCCAGAATTCCCTTCATTTTCCCGTCTTGGCACAGAGAGTCATCACTTTCAAGGAATGGAGACAATGGAATTCTGTCAGCACTCGAGCAATGCCGATGGTTCCCTGGGATTTAACCCCAGTGACCCCTTGAACTGGGGCATGGCGGCAGAGTCACTAAAAGGAAGCCACCTGGATGAGGTGAAGCGCATGGTTGACGAGTACAGGAAGCCTGTGGTGAAGTTAGGAGGTGAGACCCTGTCCATAGGCCAAGTAGCAGCCATCGCTAGCCGTGAGGCTGGTGTCAAGGTAGAGCTGTCCGAGGAGGCTCGAGTTGGTGTCAAGGCTAGCAGTGACTGGGTTATGGACAGCGTGAACAAGGGCACAGACAGTTACGGTGTCGCCACTGGTTTCGGTGCAACCTCACATAGAAGAACCAAGCAGGGTGGAGAGCTACAGAAGGAGCTTATCAGGTAATTAAATCCATAAATTCCAAATTATACCTTAATTGCTAATATTGCTAATATGTTTCTTTAAACAGGGGTCCTTTGCTTGTTAATTACTGATATTTCACCAAATAAATTACTAATGTCCCGTTTCGGACCAAAAAAAGATGTTCTTGTCGCCAAAACTGCATGTTTTAATTGCTTCCACGTTCGAGAACACATGCTAGCGTTAGCAGCTGAATCACTGATCACATGAATATATTGATCTAATCACGCAACAAACGTAACGTATTGAAGATTTATTTTTCTTAGAAAAGGGAAGCTAAAATTGTGATTTTGGATAATCACTAGCAAAGATTGCAAAACATATATGAAAAATGGTTTGGAGGGTTAGATGGGGCAGGATACAATGTGTCATGATAAAGATTTAGAATGAAGGGGTTTTTCTAGGGTTTTTAATATATTTATTTATTTTTCCTTTGTACGTTCGAGAAAGAAATCAATTAATCTTGGCATTTATTTATTTATTCATGGGGTTAATCGATTAACTCTCTCTCTCTCTATATACACACAATATTTATTAATGCACCTTGAAATATTCTACTTGAAATTCGTAAGAATTGATTGATGACGTGTCCTAATAAAATATCAAAGATTTTTAAGTCTGCGTAGTAAAAAAATGGTAAAACAATCAATTAAAATCCCATTTCTATCTAAAATTGTTATTTATTTTGACCTAAGGCCCTCTCAATATAAAAATATTTTTGTTTATGTTTCTAATTTTTCTAGGTTAAAATCGTTGTTAATGTGCTTTCAAATTTAATTGTTTTATCAGGTTCTTGAATGTTGGTATCTTCGGAAATGACATGGAGTCTGCTCATATATTGCCTTACCCAGCATCCAGGGCAGCCATGTTGGTAAGAATTAACACCCTTCTACAAGGTTATTCGGGTATAAGATTTGAGATCTTGGAAGCCATCACCAAGTTGCTCAATCACAACATCACCCCTTGCTTGCCACTCAGAGGAACAATCACTGCATCTGGTGACCTTGTTCCATTGTCGTACATTGCTGGGCTCCTGATAGGCAGACGCAATTCAAAGGCCGTGGGGTCCAATGGAGAACCCCTGACTGCTGTTGAAGCGTTTACACTAGCTGGGATTGATGGTGGATTTTTTGAGTTGCAACCAAAGGAAGGTGTGGCACTTGTAAATGGCACCGCTGTTGGTTCTGGTCTTGCTTCAATGGTGCTTTTTGAGACTAATGTGTTGGCAATCCTTTCAGAAGTTTTGTCGGGAATTTTTGCTGAAGTTATGCATGGAAAACCAGAGTTTACTGATCATTTGACACATAAATTAAAGCATCATCCTGGCCAAATCGAAGCTGCAGCCATCATGGAACATATTTTAGATGGCAGCTCTTACATCAAAGCAGCTCAAAAGTTACATGAGATCGATCCTCTACAGAAGCCTAAACAAGACCTATATGCTCTCCGAACATCTCCTCAATGGCTAGGTCCTCTGATTGAAGTGATTAGAACTTCAACGAAAATGATCGAACGAGAAATCAACTCTGTCAATGACAATCCATTGATTGATGTGTCAAGGAACAAGGCTCTGCATGGAGGGAATTTTCAGGGGACTCCAATTGGCGTCTCCATGGACAACACTCGTTTGGCAATTGCTTCGATTGGCAAACTCATATTTGCACAATTCTCTGAACTTGTTAATGACTACTACAACAACGGGTTGCCTTCAAACCTCACTGGAGGCCGCAATCCAAGCTTGGATTACGGGTTTAAAGGTGCTGAAATTGCCATGGCATCTTACTGCTCAGAGCTCCAGTTCCTTGCTAATCCTGTCACCAATCATGTCCAAAGTGCTGAACAACACAACCAAGATGTCAACTCCTTAGGGTTGATTTCTGCAAGAAAGACTGCTGAAGCGGTTGACATATTAAAGCTCATGTCAACCACTTGGTTGGTTGCTCTATGCCAGGCCATAGACTTGAGGCACATAGAGGAGAACCTGAAGAACACGGTGAAGAACGTTGTTAGCCAAGTTGCAAAGAAAGCCCTGACAATGGACTTCAATGGCGAGCTTCACCCCTCAAGATTCTGCGAGAAAGACTTGCTCATGGTTGTCGCCAATGAACATGTCTTTGCCTACATCGATGACCCTTGCAGTGCAACCTATCCATTGATGCAGAAACCAAGGCAAGTATTGGTTGATCATGCTTTGATGAATGGTGGGAAGGAAAAAAATTCAAGCACCTCGATTTTTGAAAAAATTGGAGCTTTCGAGGAAGAACTAAAGACCCTTTTACCCAAAGAAGTAGAGAGTGCTAGAATTGAACTTGAGAATGGAAACCCAACTATTCCCAACATGATCAAGGGATGTAGGTCATACCCATTGTACAAGTTTGTGAGGGAAGAAATGAGAACCAATTTGCTTACTGGGGAGAAGGTCGGATCACCTGGGGAGGATTTTGACAAGGTATTCACAGCTATCTGTGCAGGGAAGTTGATTGATCCCTTGCTAGAATGCTTGAAGGAATGGAATGGTGCTCCTCTTCCTCTTTGATGAGCTACTGATTTTTGTGATCGTCTTTATTTATTTTTGTTTATTTACTTTTGGTCATTAAATAATTGTTCTTTTTTATTATGAATTTCAGTTCAAGTGTGCACCAATAAAAGCCTTATCTTTAAAATCTTCTTCAGATCTTAAATTATGTATATTTAAGTAAATTGATTTGATTTTATACTTCCATCTTATTTGCTTTCATCCTTAATGTAAATATATAAAATTATATAATTTAAATTAGCTATCGTATTCATTTATATTACTTAAAGCTTCTCATAAACTGTAATTAATTAAATGATATTAATAAAATCTAAAGTTTCCAAACAACTTGGAAGAAAAAAGGCTATATATCTTTTATTTTGAAAAAAAAAATTTGATCCACGATTTCTCTAATATTTTAAATACAAATTTTGCAATGATTTCGTTGGAAATTTTATATTGTCAATAATAAATTTCAATTAAATGATAAATAATTATATAAAAACGAGCTTATATTTCACATTATCAAATAAAAACTTCTAATAATTAATTTTAAAAACTAAATGTTGCCATTTTAAAAAACATTTAAGCTTGTAGAGTCCACTTGATATTACATTATCAAATAAGAACTTCTAATAATTAATTTAAACTAATGTTTGTTTTTTAATTGTTTTTAAAATATATAAAAATAATATTTTATATTTTTTAAATGTTATTTTTTATATCAATACGTAAAAAAAACACTTAATTATCTTGAAAAACAAAACGTAATACGGAGGTCAAACAAACGCAAATATATTTCATGCCAAGCAAAATGAAAGACCAAAAGTAGCATTTAAAAAACGAAAAAGGTGGGGGTTGTTGTGCTCCACCAACACCTCACCAACAACATGTCGGTTTTCTCTCTGTATTTTTGCTTCTTTTCACTTCGATCCTCTTGTTAGTTTCATCTTATCACTATCATCATTTAATTCTAAATTATTTTCATTCATGATTAATTTATTGTGAGATAAAAAAACAACAAGGACGATATTGGAATTAAAATACATTTTTAGCCCCAGAATAAAATGAAATACAGTTAAGGGACTAAATAGCACAATGAGCCCCAACAACCCCCTCTTACTATATAAACCCACGAACCCCCATTCTCCTTTCGCCACGAAGAACCCCGCTCCTTTCTACTCGCATCAGCTGCTGCATCTCATTCTCTCGATTCATCTCTCCGGCAAATAACTCAAAAATGGCGTCCGAGGGGATCTTGTTGGGTATGGGAAACCCGCTCCTTGACATTTCTGCTGTTGTCGACGATAGTTTCTTGCAAAAGTAAGTTCTGCCTCTTACAAATACCTCCTTCACAATGTTTACTCCTTCCAATGTTGCAGAAACCAAACCTTAAACTTTTATTTGTTTATACTTTTCTTCCAATGCTTGAATCTTTATCATTCGATACAGTTTGATCTGTATCTGTTACCTGTTGATCATATTTTGTTAGATGATTTTAAATAAGAGAGATCCGAGCTGCTCTCTGTGTGTTTTGGCTTGCAATGACAGATCTGATTTTGTTCTTACATTTCATGATTGATTTCTCCTTTTGAAAACTTTATCGTGAATGTTTGTTTACCGAGAAAAATAATTTTATGCTTGATGTGTCTGATGTGAGAATCGAGCTTGATTTAGTGACTTCAGTTGTTTTCTACAGATCGGATTTTCCTAGATTCAAATTTATGTATGTGGTGGTTTAGTTTGTGAATTTAATATTGTTGATTTTTGTAATTTGATTATTTTGGTAGGTATGACATCAAGCTGAACAATGCTATCCTTGCGGAAGACAAGCACTTACCGATGTAAGCTCTCTGACATAGATGTTCGGCTCTTATTTTGCTAAATGAGTGACTCTTTTCAGGGGTTTGAAACTTTGCATTGGCGCTTATTGATTGTTGTTTTGATGGACATTTGAAGGTACGATGAGATGGCCAGCAAGTATACTGTAGAATACATTGCAGGAGGTAACATCAGAATTTCCCGATGAAGGAAGTTTAAGGATGCCTTTTTTACATGACTTTGAGTTTTCGAAATATGGTGTTTTTATTGATGTTTTGTATGTTATCTCTAGGTGCTACTCAAAATTCAATCAAAGTTGCACAGGTTTGTTTTAACATATATGACTGCATATGTTTTAGTAGTTATGCTTATGCTTATATAGTCTCTGTCTCATTTGTTCTGAGTCCTGTTGACTTTTGTGTCTCTTATAGTGGATGCTCCAAATTCCTGGTGCAACCAGCTATATGGGTTGCATTGGAAAGGACAAGTTTGGGGAGGAGATGAAGAAAAATTCAACTAACGCTGGTGTTAATGTAAGTTACTCTGCATCTTTTGTTTTCAATGTTTAGGTTGTTTTTATAGTCTAGGAGATTTACTTAGAATGTGAATACAGGTACATTATTACGAGGATGAGGCTGCTCCAACAGGAACGTGTGCTGTTTGTGTTGTTGGTGGTGAGAGGTCAGTTTTTCCTGATTGCTTTGGATTTATAATCTGAATACATTGCTGCAAACTGACATGAAATTGCTCTTGTTGCAAAAATTTCAGAACTGTGCTGTTTGTAACAAGCATCATCTTTTTGGGTACATTGCATCTGATTATTGAAAGATGCTAGCCATAATTAATTGACTTGCCTTTTTGAATGATTGGATTTTCATGTCTAGAGGGTTGCTGGCTACACCCTATAGAAGATTTTATGTTTCAACCATACCCATTTGATGTGAGGTTCCTTTATTCAAGACTGGTGATAGAGGGATGTCCCTCGGCTATACCAAATATTATTTGGCTAGACCCGTAGATGTGTAGGTGTATTTATTCTTTCCAACGTCAAAGCATATCAGTTTTTCATTGAAGATTCATTTGCAACAGAAATTTGTTAATACAGTTTTTTCTAGAGATCCTGTGCTGTTAGCTGGGCACTAGCTGTAATTTTCTGCATACTGACTTTCACGGGTACCTTATTGTCAAGCACTGGGTTCTAGATCAACATCTTGTTCAATTTTGATTCTACATGCTGAGCATCTGTAGGGTATGCCTATTGGTGATGGTTGCAACTGTGCCAAGGGTGGGGCTACAATTCTCCACACAGTATTGATGGCACACTTAGGTGGAATGCCATTTATACTGGAGGATTGCTAATGGCCCCACCCCCTCTTCCAAATTTTGTGTTTTGACAATTGTAGTTTTCTGGGTTACAAGTTTAGTTCAACTGGTTGTTCATTCAGGTCACTTATCGCAAATTTGTCGGCTGCAAATTGTTACAAATCTGAGCATTTAAAGAGGCCAGAAAATTGGGCACTCGGTACTACTTCCATTTCTTTTTCCTGCTTCGGCTTTCAGTCGTATGTTTAGTTTTTGATCATATGTCATGTTGGTCTCATGAATGCAACTTATTCCCTTTTATTGAACAGTTGAAAAGGCAAAATATTTCTACATTGCTGGGTTCTTCCTTACTGTGTCTCCTGAATCCATTATGCTTGTTGCTGAACATGCAGCTGCAAACAACAAGGTAAAGCTTGTTTAATCAGATCTTATCTCTTGAAACCATTGCTGTTTTTCTTTTTGTTTGAAATTCAAATATTCTAAGACATGCATGTGCAGATCTTCACGATGAATCTTTCTGCTCCATTTATCTGCGAGTTCTTCAAGGATGTGCAGGAAAAAGCTCTACCGTAAGTTTTCTATCCCCTCCTTTGCTCATAATGCTTGTCAGTGGTTCAAAACTGATCCACCTTTTGCCTACAGTTATATGGACTATGTCTTTGGAAATGAGACCGAAGCCAGAACCTTTGCCAAGGTTCATGGATGGGAGGTAATTATTTCTTGGTGCGTTATAGTTAATTAGAGAACCACATTCAGTTACTCAAATGCAAATCACTCAAATGGGTTTTTTCTGCTTTACCAGACTGAGAATGTCGAGGAGATTGCTCTTAAGATTTCCCAATGGCCCAAGGCATCAGGGACACACAAGAGGATTACTGTTATTACCCAGGGTGCAGATCCTGTTGTGGTTGCTGAGGACGGGAAGGTTAATTTATTCCCTGTGATATTGTTACCTAAGGAGAAGCTGGTTGACACCAATGGAGCAGGTATGCTCCCTCACTGTATCTTTTTTACTATGTCCAATGTTTGGAACTGCCGAGAGATCTTTAGGATGCATCCTTTGATTTGAATTTCAAAGTGTATAAAGGTTAATGGCTGCCATACTTTCTATTTTTCAACAACATTTTTATTAGAAGTGTATCGAAAGTATTGTTTTATCTATCTCACTCCCTCCATTTTAACAGCTAACTTGCTAGAAAGCTAAATCACCTTCCATTTTGGTGACGAGAAATGTAAAAAAAACCAAACTTCGCTAGTGAAATTTAGTATTAAGCTGCTATTAACTCAGTATCCCAGCAGGATTCATGTGGGTCAATAAGATGAACAAGTTATTAAAGAAGAGCTGGTGCTAATGTCTTAGTAGTTTAGAAGTCTCATAACAAATGGTAATAATAGCTTTTCTTTCGTGGCAGGTGATGCATTTGTTGGTGGATTTTTGTCACAACTGGTACAAGAGAAGCCCATCGACGACTGTGTGAAAGCTGGTTGCTATGCAGCAAATGTCATTATCCAGAGGTCAGGCTGCACATATCCTGAAAAGCCCGATTTCAGCTAGGCTCCTTGCTCCCATCTGAAAGTCTTACTATACACAGTATCGGAGTAAGTTTTTCTGAGCATGATGTTGGCTGCCAATATTATCTGCTCCTGAACCCATATATTTTGGCAGGGAGTTTTTATTCTGATGTTATTGATGTTGTATATGTTTGGGATGGCAGGCCGCTAAGCTGACGAGTCTATCTGTGGCTTAATCCCCCAAGCATTTCCCCCCTTTTTTGGTAATGAAAAATGAACCAAAGACTTGGTTCAGACGAGTCTATTGTTCTTTAAAGCATTTGTGCTATTTATATAATCTAGTTAATAACATGGCATCACATTCTCCCAGCTATCTACACGACAAGCTCTAAAGAAGTACTTGTATCCCCCTTTCTTTCTATTTCAATTTCTAAAATATTTTGTCCTTGAAGAAGAGGAAAACTACAACATTTTTTTTGGTGTAGACAATGTTTGACTGGGCTTGAAGTTCTACTCTTAGGAACAACCTTAATCCTTGAAGCAAATTTAAACTTAACAATAAAATCTATTCCTATAAAGACGAGAAAATGCAGGAGAGACGAGCATGGTGTTGCTGGCCAATGTATTTTTTTTTTAATGTTGAGAATGCTTCCGGACACGTCGAGATTACAAACTCACATTAACTAAATTGCACATATTTATACAATCATGACACAAATAAAACTATAAATCTGAGTTTAATTCGCATATTTAAATTCTAAGAAGGAATAAAATATATTTTTATTCAGAAAAAAATTATCTATATCTAATAATAATAATAATAATAATAATTAAAAATAATATATAGACCAATAAAAAAAGTACTTAGTATATGAAAACTTGTTGAAAAGGTTTTTTTTTTTAGTGGGCGAAAAAGATAGGATGGACTTCCTAAATTTGATAATTTGATGCACTAATTATAATTAGTCAAAGGCAGCACACCATTGACCATCGATATGCTGCCTTGGCTGTCAACCAAGATTATTATATTTACGAGTTGAATTATACGGGCTGATATAATCTATCAAATTAATTTAAAAAACTAATATTTTATCTAAGAATCATTCTATAATTTTATTAAATTGAATAACTAAATTGAACACCTCATAAATTCATAACTATATTAAAATTTTATTCATAGTTCACCCTCAATCCTGTCTAAGATCTCAAATTTTACTACAACGACCAAAATGTATTTTTTTTTTTAAATTTGGAGACTAAACTATAATTTTTATAAAAGAGAGAACAAACTAAAAAATTAAACCATTTTCAACCTCCTGTCCAGAATTCCACCAAAGATTTTTCATATTTTCTCAACAGTAGTTTACACCAAACATCAATCAATTTCAAAATCATCTACAATCAAATCAATTAAACCATTACCCACCACATTCAATCCTTAATATCTCAATGAATTCATTAATCAAATCTAAACAAAATCTTCAAATTCTAAACATTATCTCAACAACTTATTTCTCCTCTCTCTTCTTTTTCTTCTCCTTTGTTTTTCTCTTCCCGATTCTCTCTCTCATTTTCAGATCAATCTTCTCTTCCTTTTTTTTTTAATTTATATTTACAAAGTTTATACAATTATGACAATACCCTTCATTCATGTATCCCTAATTCTAAGCCACAAGTGCCTTACTATCTTTTCCTTTTTAATTTTTTTCAATACGCTACGGTGACTGCTATGATCTTGGTGATCCATGGAATGAAATTGATTCTGGTGGTTGATAATCAAAATCCAGACACCATGAAATGTCAACTTTCCAAAGCAGAAATGGTAACCGCAATACTTGAAATCTCAATGAAGTTAGGCGGGTGAAGATTTGATTTTAATCAGAATGTTTGCACTGCGAGAATGGTTCTGGAAGAAGCTATAGAACCCACGATGCTCATAAGAGTCTTATGGTGCTTGTCAATCCCTATTCTGCAAATATAGCTCTGATCATTTACCTTCCTGTGTAGTTTGCTTTTTCATGTATGGAAAAAATTGTTCTGATTTCGGATGCTTGTTGGACGTAAATTGACTCCAATCAACCGGCTCTCAAGCGGGGGCTGTGAACAGTGTTTCATTTAATTAAATCTATGAAATTAAATTTATTGTTTTGAATTGTATTTTTAAATATTTTACTTATATGATTTTTTAACAAAAATATTATATTTATGATTTTATTATGGGAGTTTATATAATATTTTCGCATCGTGTTGCCGTCAACTCATCCCCATGACACGTCGTTCGCTGTATCCACTCTCAAAGGAATTGGGGTTCTTACTCTAAATCAATTATGCTTGCTGAGCTAGATTTCTTCGCAGGACAATCGTGATATCGTACTTGCCTTCCATGCTACACAGAACTCTGAAAATTTACATACTAATGAACAACAGAATTACAATTGCGACTACAATTACAATTTTAATCTCAACTAAAAATCGCTAAACCTTTGCACTTCAGAAACACAACGAAAACCCACTATCATCCCGTTGAGAGTTAATGCAGTGTAGCATGCTTTTGAACATGTTCTCATTGCATGGAATGCAAAGTTTTGAGCCCGTGGTGAAACCGAAAACCTCCTCGGCGCGATCAAGCAATGCCTTGAAGTGAGGATGCTTGAGTAAAGTAAGCTTGATCACATATCTTTTGCAGTCTTCACCTACATAGACCGCTAAATGACCTTTTGGAACGTCTTTTGGTACTATGCAGTAGTCATCCTCCGGCAAAAGAGACCAGCTTTTCCAATATTGAAGATGGTAACGGGTTGCATGTTTCCTAAACCAGTTGGTTCCCAGATTGATGCACTTGCAGGAGTAATGTTTGAGAAACCTGCCCTTGTTTATCATCTTTAACACCATGCTCCTATGAGAAAGAGAAAGATATAAAGAGGGAATGAGGATGGGAGATTATGGAGCTGGATGCTTGGTTTTTATAGCTGTCCAAAATTTATTGAATTTGCAAACTGTCATTGATGAATAAGAAGGAGTTGAAGACAGCAAATTCGCCATACTTTTTTTTTTTGGGTTCATGCACCTTATCTATACTCCACTCGCTCTGTATATTACTGATAAAAGAGCAGCTATCCGAATAGATCTAGTTGGGAAACTTCTGACGTGAAATATGTTAGCAAGTTGCCATTTTTGGCTGTCTTTGGATATTTTGTAAAAGCATTTCATTATAGTTCATACAACCAAGTGTGCTCCAAATCCTGATGAATTAAATATCGGCGTGGTTTCCAAAGCATCATGACTGTGTGCTAATCAGGAAACTGTATAAGAAATACAACATAATGAAGCTAAAATCTTCGGAACAAATTAAGATAATGCAGTAATTTGAAGGACCGAGTTATCAAGAAAATGAGAAGCAACCACTGCTGAACTCTCTTAGAATATGGTACTGGTAGTTCTTGATCGTTAAGCGGGATTTGGTAAACCTTCAAGCTAATTTTTATGCCAATCAAATTAGGCTGGATCTTGCTTGTTCCTCTAAATTCTTATGATTAGCTATCAACATGCATTAGGAATTCAGTTAGTTTTGAAAGTGTTGCTTACTCAACTGCCTTCCAGACAAGTCGGCATGGTTTCAAGATTTCACTAGAAAATGCAAGTTAAACCTGAAATAGCACACGGGTTTGGCTGAAAGGACATAGTTTTGTTAGGTGCTGTTTGAAGAGATGAAACAACTAGTCAACAGATTTGAAAACATGGTCTGAATAATCTTAATCCCCCCACCCTATTTGCAAGGAGAGAGAGGTCATGGTCGGAGGTTGGAAGTCTTTCTCACATGATGCTAAAAAACTCTGTTAGTTTAAGACAGTATCTTCCACTCCGTTGCTCAATTATTTTTTATAATCTTCTGAGCAATAGGGTCGTATTGATAAGCATAGAGTTTCTATAATAGATCTAAAAGATAAAAAAATATTTTTTTTGGTTATTTATAGCAAGCACTCCACCTACAAAGCATGTGTTTATGTTTCTGTGTTGTTATATTTCATGGGACCCCTGCTGCTCCCATTCTCGGGTGTTCCTCTGATTTGATACTTGATAGCCAGCCTGGCCTACTGTACAATTTGTACACGTCTAATCTTCTACTTGGTGTTTCTTTGCTGACTGATATGAAATTTGATCCTCATGAGAAGTATTTTTCAAGTGCATGATGCAGTACCGATCAATCTATTAACATTGTCCTTTATAACAGCAAACGGTGTAAAATGCTGGCATTTTATCATTTCGCTTTACCCGTAGGAAAAACATTAGCTAGATGGTCAGAGAAATGGAAATTCTTTTCGGAAAATCCGATAAAAAAACCTTAATCTCTGCATGCTTGCCACTTGTATTTAATGAAACTCCATCATCTCACGTCTGCCACACCTCACTTGTTCCGAATCCAAATATCAAGTTTCTCCAAAATCCCCATCGCTGGTAGTTTAGGATATTAAATCCACATCGCTAGTAGTTTAGGATATTTCACTTCAGTTTTGACCCATGGATCCTGACTCCTTTCAACTCTCCCAGCCCGGCTTCCCCTGCCAAAATAGGCTATTGCTCCAAATGTCAAGTGCTAATTTTGAGCATTCTAGGTAATTGATGCATCTTTTGAACTTCAGTTTGCTTTACTCCTGGTAGTTCCATTTCCAGCATAGATATATCCAAGCATCTGTGAGCTATAGGTTTGTAAATAAATAAATTTTAATTCCATGCTTGATTCAGCTAAAAGACCGAAAGCGCTTGTGTTATCTTGGTGATGATGTCATTCCAGGAGTATGATAGATTTTTATGCCCCCTAGGAAATGAGACCGAAGCCAGAACCTTTGCCAAGGTTCATGGATGGGAGGTAATTATTTCTTGGTGCGTTATACTTAATCAGAGAACCACATTCAGTTTCTCAATGCAATTTAATTACTCAATTGGGTTTTTCTGTTTTACCAGACTGAGAATGTCGAGGAGATTGCTCTTAAGATTTCCCAATGGCCCAAGGCATCAAGGGCGTAAGAGGATTACTGTTATTACTGAGGGTGCAGATCCTGTTGTGGTTGCTGAGGACGGGAAGGGGAAATTATTTCCTGTGATATTGTTACCCAAGGAGAAGCTGGTTGACACCAATGGAGCAGGTATGCTCCCTCACTGTATCTTTTTTACAATGTCCAATGTTTGGAACCGCCGAGAGATCTTTAGGATGCATCCTTTGATTTGAATTTCGAAGTGTTTAAAGGTTCATGGCTGCCATGCTTTCTATTTTTCAGCCTAGCTCAACATTTTATTTAGAAGTGTATCGATAGTATTGTTTTATCTATCTCGCTCCCTCCATTTCAACAGCTAACTTGCCAGAAAGCTAAATCATCTTCCGTTTTGGTGACAAGAAATGTAAAAAAAACCAAACTTCGCAAGTGAAATTTAGTGTTTTAAGTTGCTATTAGCTTCAGTATCCCAGCAGGATTCATGTGGCTCAATGAGATGAATAAGTTATTAAAGAAGAGCCGGTGCTATATAATGTCTTAATTAGTAGTTTATAAAGAAGAGCTGGTGTTAATGTCTTAATTAGTAGTTTATAAGTTTCACAACAAATGGTAATAATAGCTTTTCTTTCGTGGCAGGTGATGCATTTGATGGTGGATTTTTGTCACAACTGGTACAAGAGAAGCCCGTCGAAGACCGTGAAAGCTGGTTGCTATGCAGCAAATGCCATTATCCAGAGGTCAGGCTGCACATATCCAGAAAAGCCCTATTTCAGGGAGGCTCCTTTCTCCCATCCGAAAGTTTTACTATACACAGTATCGGAGTAGGTTTTTCTGTGCGTTCGTGCCTAAGCATGATTGTGGCTGCCGATATTATTTGCTCCTGATACCCATATATTTTGGCAGGGAGTTTTTATTCTGATGTCATCGATGTAGTATATGCTTGGGATGGTAGGCCGCGAAGCTGACGAGTCCATCCGTGGCTTAATCCCCCGAGCATTTCCTTGCAGGGTTTTGAAAACTTTGATTATTATTATTATTAATTAGCATAAAAAATAGTTAGCATAAAAAAATAATTTAAAAAAAACCCTATTAATTTAAGATAATAAATAACATTAATTAACTTCAATTACAACTACCATAAAAAAACATATAATTACTTGAAAAACATACAATAAGTAGTTTAAATTTCAAATCTCAAATATTGTGTGTCTTTTAATTATATTTAAATTCATTTTTTAAAATATAATTTTAAAAATCAATTTTTGACTAAATGTTTTATTTTGAGGATGGACTAAAGTTTTATGTCCATAATTATGCTATCTTGTATTCAAAATATTTTACATATTTTCGATTTTGATTTTGCTGCCGATATTATTTGCTCCTGATACCCATATATTTTGGCAGGGAGTTTTTATTCTGATGTCATCGATGTAGTATATGCTTGGGATGGTAGGCCGCGAAGCTGACGAGTCCATCCGTGGCTTAATCCCCCGAGCATTTCCTTGTAGGGTTTTGAAAACTTTGATTATAAAAAAGTATTGTTGTCCTTAATATTTTAAGATTAGGTATAAATGAATTAAATATCTAATAATAATTTGTAAATATAAATAAAAAAAAGAAAAGAAAAGAAGTAAATCTGAAAAATTTGAGAGAGGAGAGGAGAAATGGAAGAGAGAAGAAAGGAGATGAAGAAAAGAGGACAAAGAAAAGAAGAGAAATAAGTTATTAAGATAACGTGTATGTGTTATTATGTAAAATATTATTTATTAGCTAAGCTTTTTGCTTATATTGGTAATTAGGGTTTGTAGATTTATTTGGGTTTGACTGATAAATGGATTGAGATGTTAAGGATTTAATGAGTTTAATGAGTTTGATTGTAAATGATTTTGAAGTTATTTAATGTGTTTGATGTAAGAAAAGATTGAGAAATGGTGAAAACCCTTGCTGGAATTCTGGGTTGGAGGTTAAAGATGACAAGATTTCATTTTGGTCCCTTTTATGAAAATTACACTTTAGTCCTTGAATTTTAGAAAAATTACAATTTGGTCCTTGGAGTGAAATTCTAGATTTTGGACAGAATTGAGGATAAATTATGGACAAAATTTCAGTCTAGTTATGAATTTATGTGGATTTCAATTTAATCATTCAATTTGATAAAATTATAATTTGACCCTAAAAATATAAGAAAATTACAGGATGGTTCCTAAGTGAAATATTAGTTTGTCAGATTGGATTGGTGGATAATTGAGGCTTAGTTGATGAATTATTAACAATTTTACGAATTAAGTATTTTGAATTAGATTTCGGAAGAAACCGTTGTTTTTAGGTTTTTGTGAAAAATAGATAGTTTGATTCAAAAACACGTTAAAGTCTTAGCTACATTTATTTAAGAGATTTCACTTCTTTTAAGTCATTTTTGAGTATGTCTTCTTTTATATATTCAAATAATCTTGGTATTCTTCCCACAATATGTTAGCAGGATTCCATCAGTATTCTGCTTTTGAATTCCGATCTTTTTGAGTCTGGTGAGTGAATGATATTTAATATGCATGGGAAATATTATAAATATTTGGATTGCTAGTAGGAATTGGATTATGCTTTTGATAATATATACGTTGATTACTATTCTTGTTACAGTAAAACATAATCAATTATTGAATATATATTCTTAATATGAGCCGATATCTGTTCATTTGATTGATGTCATGAGTTGAGTTTTGAGATATAAATATGTATGTTTGAATACACACACACACACACACACATGGTATTACAGTTAGAATACCTATGTTGACAAGGTAGTGTTAGTCTTTGTGCACATCATATCTGAAACTCTAGTTGGTCGGGAGTGTCACCAACCTATGCAGATTGATCATACCATAGTACAGAGCCTCATACTCATTGCATTATGATTTTCTGACGAGCTTTATCTTATACATTTTTGTTATGACCTATTTGAGAAACCTTCTTATAAGAACTTTGAGATGATTCGGTAATATATTTCTCATTGCTGTAATATCTCATATGTGTATATTAGATGTTATCTACTCATTAAGTTGTTGAACTCACCCCCTCATTATTTATTATTTTCAGGATCGTAATTTGTTAGTAGATCATTATCGTTAAAATCTCATAACTTATTATTTTGGTTGTAATTGATATTTTTGTTTTTATATCTAGTTAGCGCTCCATAATTATAATAAGATATATTCAGTTCTTGTATTAAGACAATCGAATTATATCATAAAGTTTATTTTGTTATCTACGCTGCGTTGAACTCTAAATATGAATAATAAGTTTGTATGTAAGTTTAACTGTATTATCTTGTATGTATATAAGTTTGTATGTAAGTTTGGTAATATATTTCTTATTGTTGTATTATTTCGTATGTGTATATTAGATGTTATCTACTCACTAATTTGTTGAACTCACCCCCTCATTATTTATTATTTTAAGGATTATAACTTGTTAGCAGATCATTATCATTGAAATCTCAAAACTTATTATTTTGGTTGTAATTGACATTTTTGTTTTTATATTTAGTTAGCGCTCTATAATTATAACAAGATGTATTCAGTTCCTGTATTAAGACAATCAAATTATATATTAAAGTTTATTTTGTTATTTACACCACGTTGAACTCTGAATATGAATGATAAGTTTGTATGTAAGTTTGGGTTCGTATAAGTGTGGAACCTTGAAGGGGGATTATGCCTATGTGCCGGTCATGGATCCGAAAATCGGGTCATGACATCCCCCCTTTTTTGGTAATGAAAAATGAACCAAAGACCTGCTGGTTCAGACGAGTGTGTTGTTCTTTAAAGCATGTAAGCTATTTATATAACCTAGTTAATAACATGGCATCACATTCTCCCAGTTATCTACACGACAAGCTTGGAAGATCGACTATTATCCCCCTTTCTTTCTGCTATTTCAAGCTCTAAAATATTTTGTGTCCTTGAAAGAAGGGAAAGTACAACATCTTTTTGGTGTAGACAATGTTTGACCGGGCTTTAAGTTCTACTATTAGGAACTACCTTAATCCTAACCAGAAACTGATTAGTGATTTTTCAAATAATTTATACGAGGGCAAGGCAACTTTGCTTTCTTGTTGTTAAAATATAGCCGTTAATTTCTCGATTTAGAAACTCTATAAAGTAGGTATAAAGTAGTTTTATATTTTGCTATTTTAGTACTGTAACTTTTCTATAAAAGTAGTCTCGAATGTAAGAGAAATACAAGTGAATCTATATTTTGAAGAGCATTTTGAAATTTTACACCATTCTACATGATATCAGAGCAGGTCTAAGTTTTTTTTTTCAAATTGTATTCGTATTTTTTTCAAAGGCTAATGTTCCTAGCAACTCCTACTGTTCAAATCAAAGCAATTTTAGTGCATTTGTTCTTCATCGAATTGTTACTATTCAAATCCAGCTCTTCCGTGTTTAATCAACAAACATCTTCAACCCAGAGCCCACCCAGAAAATCATCATCATTCTTAGAACCCACCAACACTTGCATCAAACCCACAAACATTCCACAATCAACCTAGAAATTCCAATCCCACAACACAGATCGACACCATTAACACACATAACTCAGATATTCAGAATCCAAAACCCACAAAATGGAAATTAACCCAACAAACACATTTACCTCTAATCCGTCACCACCAATTGTTGTTCATCAAGACAACTTGGCATTTCCAGCAGGCATCACCCTGGATGAAAACAAATATTCATTATGGTCCCAAGTAATGGAAATGCGAATTGGGACTCGTAACAAAGTTGGATAGCTTACTGGAGACACTCCATGACTTGAGCCAAGTGACCCACGACTGGAAGCATGGGTCACCGAGAACCACTGAGTCAAGAGTTAGCTCATCGACCCCATGAAACCATCTCTAATGCAGAGGTTCATTCGTCTCCCGATTGCCAAAGACATTTGGGATGCCATCACTAGGACATTCTACGATGGCATCGATGAAACATGCATCTTCGAGCTTAATCAACGCTCGTTCACCACATGGCAGGATGGCCATCCACTATCCACTTACTATACAGAGCTGGTGTCCATCTTCCAAGAGATTGACAACCGGAGCACATCATAGGGAGGCACCGTCGAAGGTGCCCTCCACCTTTGCTCGACCATGGCACGCCTTCGAGTCCATATTTTTCTCTGTGGACTCAACCCTAATTTTGAACATATTCAAGGTGAGATCCTTCACAAGGATCCAAAGTTGGACCTTGAAGGAGCTTACACCACTGTCCGTTTCAAGCACTCCTAGAAATAGATCATGGGAAGCAAGCATAGTGGTGGCCCTCTATGGTTTGTTGAACCCACCATGATGATGACTAGGCACCATCAGTCGGTGGGAGAGCAAGGGCAAGAGAGGGCAGATAGGGTGGCGTAATTTGAAAGAGGAGGAAAAAATGAACAGTCGTTAGTGCTCCTTTTTAAAGTTGACCGGGTCGACCGATCTGATCAAACTTGGTCTGACCGTATGGACCAAAATGAGGTTGACCAGGTTGACCAAAAATACTGGTGGGTTGATGTGCTCTCATTGCGGTGAAATGAGGCATTCGAAACATAAATGTTATGAAATTATCGGCTGCCTGGACTGGTGGGATTTTTCAAAAAATCCTTCGAAAAATATCCAAAAACTTATGGCCCATTTGACGGAAGCAAATCAGGTATAGCCTATAATGAAAGTGGCGCATCCAGGTATCATTGAAAGAAATTCTGCACTCTATTATTACTAAAAATAATGCTTGGATTATTGATACAGGTGCATCTAGTCACATGACTAGCGATTCTGATAATTTAATTGGTCATAAACTCTCCTCAAAGTCACTTATATGCATTATTACCAGCAGTCTTTCCCCTTATACGGGGGAAGGATCTCTCATTTTAACTAATACTATAACACTAGATACTGTCGTTATTGTTCTATCTCTTGCGTATAATCTCCTACCAGTTAGTCAAATTATGATTACCCTTGAGTGCACGGTAATATTTTGACCTATGTTTTGTGTTTTTCAGGACATTCTCACCATAAAAATTCTTGGTTATGGTGTTAGATTAGGCAACCTGTATTATTTGGAATTAGCAGAACATGGGGGGTCGAAGCTGGGTCACACATATCAGACCAGAAGCACGGATCAAGCTCACGCTCTCATATAGTTGTGGCATCGAAACTCGGACATCTGTCATTTGGCTATCTTAAGAAGTTACAACCACATCTATTTTTGAATTTATGTATTTTGGATGCTTAGTGTGAAATTTGTGAACTGGTAAAAAGTCACCGTGTTTTCTATTTGCCAAGTTTGAATAAAAATGTATAACCATTTGTAGTCATACATTCTAATGTTTAGGGTCCCGCAAAGGTCTCATCATTTTCTAATGCACAATATTTTGTTACATTTATTAATGAATATACTCGGATGGCTTGAATCTCTCTTCTTCGAAATAAAAGTGAAGTAGGTATAATTTTTTAGGAATTTCAGAAAATAATGCTGATCTAATATCAATGACATATTCGTACACTTCAATTAGATAATGGAACGGAATTTATGAATCAAGTGCTAGGAAATTTTTTAAAGCATCATGGATTTCGACATCAGACATCCTGCCCGTATACTCCACAACAGAATGGATTAGCTGAAAGAAAGAACAAACAGATTATAGAAATTGTTCCCACTTCGCTATTTGGCATGAATATGTCAAAATAATATTGCCGTGAGGCAGTCAAATCCGCTGCGTATTTAATGAATCGAACACTTTCAAGTGCAACTGAGTTTCATACTCCTCAACAGAAAATAAAGTCTCTTCTCTTGGTTCCTCACTTACCAAATTTGGAACCATGAGTATTTGGATGTACGGTATATGTCCACATTCCTAAATTTTTGCAAAGCAAACTAGATCCATGTGCAAAAAGATGCGTGTTTGTAGGTTACTCAGAATTTCAAAAAGGATATCGGTGCTGTGATCTTCACTATTGAAAGCTGCATGTCACCTTGGATGTATCATTTTGAAAATTTAAACCCTACTATTTAGGGAGAGTTCCCGGGTCTTTTCTTCAGGATGAGAGTAACAATGAAGAGAATCGAGATATATTCTAATTAGAGAAAATGAGACCAAGCTGTAATGATAATATGAAATTTTGCACAAATCAAAATGATCTGAGTAACGACCCCCCTATGACTTTGGAATTTCCTAAGCTTACACCATTAATCGAAGAATCAATTGAAAATATCTCTCCTCACTCTACTCAGGTACCCCTAAATCCTTTTCTTAATGAGATACATGAAATTTTTGTTTTAGAAAATAATATGACCAATAGATATCCACAAAGACTAAATCGAGGGGTCCTAAAGAAAAAGTATGAACCTGATCCCAAAAACAAAACTAAATATCCCATTAGTAACTATATCTCTACCCATAGATTATCGAAATCATATACATTTACTGTTAATCAATTATCCAATATGTCTATTCCTAGTAATGTACAGGATGCATCAGCAGATCCAAAGTGGACCAAGACGATGAATGAGGAAATGGAGGCACTGTAGAAGAATAACATTTGGGAGCAATGTCAACTAATAAAAGGAAAGAAGAATGTCAGGTGTAAATGGGTGTTCACGGTGAAGTTAGAAGCAGACGAGAGTATTGATAGATACAAAGCGAGGTTAGTCGCGAAGGGATATACGTAGAAGTATGGAGTGGATTACCAAGAAACTTTTGCCCAGTTTCATAAATGAACACCATCTGAATCCTTATTTCTATAGCAGTGAATCGTGACTAGGCCTTACAACAATTTGATGTCAAGAATGCCTTCCTAAATAGAGATTTTGAAGAAGAAATCTATATGGAATTACCACCTAGAGTTAAAACTAGGTCCTCATGTGAAACTGAAGTATGCAAAATTAAAAAGGGTATTATATGGTCTAAAGCAATCATCTCGCGCATTGTTTGGAAGATTCTTATCCACGATGAAGGAGTTTGGCTATAAGCAAAGCAATTCAGATCATACTTTATTTATAAAACACAAAGGAGGGAAGGTAACGACACTAATGATATATATGGATAATATGGTTTTAACAGGAAATGATCTAGAGAGAGAAAGGCACTACAACAATTTCTAGCATTGAAATTTGAAATGAAAGATCTTGGACAACTAAAGTATTTTTTAGGGATTGAGGTCTCAAGGTAAAAAACAGGAATATGTCTATCACAACAAAAATATGTATTAGATTTGTTAGCAGAAACCAGAATGCTTGTATGCAAGCTAGTGAATACACCTATGGAAATGAATCACAAACTGGGACAAGCTGAAAATCAAACGCTAGCAGATAAAGGATGCTATCAACGGTTAGTTGGAGAACTAATATACTTATCACATACTAGGCCAGACATCGCCTATGCAGTAAGTGTGGTAAGTTAGTTTATGCATTCACCAGGAAAAAAAACATATGGAAATTGTCTATCGAATCTTAATGTATCTAAAAAGTGCACCAAGAAAAGGACTTCTTTTTTCAAAAAAGGAGGTCGAGGATATTAAAGGATATACAGATTCAGATTGGACAGGAAATCAGGCTAATAGGAGATCAACATCAAGATATTTTACGTTCGTGGAAGGCAACCTTGTCACTTAGAGAAGTAAGAAGCAAAAGGTGGTTATAAGGTCAAGTGTGGAAGCAGAATACCGAGGTATAGCTCATGATGTGTGTGAATTACTATGGATTAAACATGTATTACAAATGGAACATCTATGGGTCTACACTGTGATAATAAGATAATTATCAAAATTGCTCATAATCATGTTCAACATGATCGTATCAAACATGTTGAAGTCAACCAACACTTCATTAAAGAAAATCTTGATAGAAAAATTATACAACTTCTGTTTGTTAGGTCTGAAGATCAGCTAGCCGATATTCTCACAAAGACAATCTCCGGAAGGGTGTTTTATGATGCATTTGACAAGTTGAGCATGATAAATATCTATACTCCAACTTGAAGGGGAGTATTAAAATATAGCCGTTAATTTCCCGATTTAGAAATTCTGTAAAGTAGAGATAAAATAGTTTTATATTTTGCTATTTTAGTATTGTAATTTTTCTATAAAAGCAATCTCAAATATAAGAGAAATACAAGTGAATATACATTTTGAAGAGCTTTCCGAAATTCTACACAATTCTACACTCGTTAAAGACCTATGCGTCTACTTTTACCAATATTCATAGCTACCAATCTTCATAGCAAAAGAGCTACCTCTATCTCTGTTTTTATTTATTTATTTTTTTATACAAATCATGATGCGCAACAAAAATAGTCTTCCTTTGTGTATATATTGACACTTTGCAGCCTTATCCTGAACTGTACCTCAGTTTTTTACCTGTAAACCAACGTTTCTTGCTCCGTCAAACCCATCATCCACACTACCAAACAATGGAGAAGAGTTCCAAATCCAAAGACGTGATAAAAAAAATTTAGGAATCAATCATCAAGACATGGTGCATTAAACACATGCAGAAGCCTTGAGAGAAAGGAACGTACCCTTAGCAAGGCCCGTGGCCTTCTACAATGCTGACATTGCACTAATGAAAGAACATGATTGCCGCGTTAACATGTTCTTCTACATAACAAAATGCTGTTTAAATCATGGTTGTTTCCCATTTCATTCCGGTTTTGAGCTGGGTGATTTGATGTGCGAGTCTGCAGCGAAGCCTCGGCTAGGTTTCGGACAATACTTTGCATTAAGCACCTGCTAGGTTTTTCTATTAAATCTTTGCTCCACGTACATATTGTATCTTTGTATTTAACTGTGCTCCATAATTTCTACTCAAGTGATCAGTAATTTTCCACAAGTTGTGATGACCCATCAATGCATAGGAAGTGGGGTTCTTACTCTTAATTAATCAATTATACTTGCTGAGCTAGATTTCTTTGCATGACAATCGTGAAATCGTACTTGCCTTCCATGCTACACAGAACTCTCAAAATTTACTTACTAATGAACAACAGAATTACAATTCCGACTACAATCACAATTTTAATATGAACTATAAATTGGTAAACCTTTGCACTTCAGAAACACAACGAAAACCCACTATCATCCCGTTGAGAGTTAATGCAGTGTAGCATGCTTTTGAACATGTTCTCATTGCATGGAATGCACAGTTTTGAGCCCGTGGTGAAACCGAAATCCTCCTCGGCGCGATCAAGCAATGTTTTGAAGTGAGGATGCTTGAGTAAAGTAACTTTGATCACATATCTTTTGCAGTCTTCACCTACATAGACCGCTAAATGACCTTTGGGAACGTCTTTTGGTACTATGCAGCAGTCGTCCTCCGGCAGAAGAGACCAGCTTTTCCAATATTGAAAATGGTAACGGGTTGCATGTTTCCTAAACCAGTTGGTTCCCAGATTGATGCCCTTGCAGGAGCAACGTTTGAGAAACCTGCCCTTGTTTATCATCTTTAACACCATGCTCCTATGAGAAAGAGAAAGATATAAAGAGGGAATGAGGATGGGAAATTATGGAGCTGGATGCTTGGTTTTTATAGCTGTCCAAAATTTATTGAATTTGCAAACTGTCATTGATTAATAAGGAGGAGTTGAAGACAGCAAATTCGCCATACTTTTTTTTTTGGGTTCATGCACCTTATCTATACTCCCCTCGCTCTGTATATTACTGATAAAAGAGCAGCTATCCGAATAGATCTAGTTGGGAAACTTCTGACTTGAAATAGGTTAGCAAGTTGCTATTTTTGGCTGTCTTTGGATATTTTGGAAAATCACTTCATTATAGTTCATACATCCAAGTGTGCTTCAAATCCTGATGACGTAAATATCCGCGTGGTTTCCAAAGAATCATGACTGTGCGCTAATCAGGGTACTGTGTACGAAATACAACATAATGAAGCTAAAATCTTGGGAACAAATTAAGATCATGCAGTAATTTGAAGGACCGAGTTATAAGGAAAATGAGAAGCGATCACTGCTGAACTCTCCTTCAAATGGGGTTCAGGTTTCAGTTAAGAATCTGGCAGTGGTAGTAATTGATCGTCAAGCTAATTTTTCATGCCAATCAAATTAGGCTGGATCTTGCTTATTCCTCTGAATTCTTATGATTCGCTATCAACATGCATTAGGAATTCAGTTAGTTTTGAAAGTGTTGATTAATCAACTGCTTTCCAGACAAGTCGGCATGGTTTCAAGATTTCACAAGAAAATGCAAGGTATACCTGAAGTTAGCACACCGGTTTGGCTTAAAGGACATAGTTTTGTTAGGCCCTGTTTGAAGAGATGAAACAACTAGTCAAAAGATTTGAAAACATGGTCTGAATAATCTTAATCCCCCCACCCTATTTGCAAGGAGAGAGAGGTCATGGTCGGAGGTTGGAAGTCTTTCTCACATGATGCTAAAAACCACTGTTAGTTTAAGACAGGATTTTCCACTCCGTTGCTCAATTATTTTTTATAATCTGCTGAGCAATATGGTCGCATTGATAAGCATAGAGTTTCTATAAAAGATCTAAAAGAGAAGAAATAAATTTTATTGTTATTGTCAGCAAGCAGTCCTCCTACAAAGCATGTGTTTACGCTTCTGTGTTGTTATATTTCACGGGACCCTGCTGCTCCCATTCTCGGGTGATCCTCCGATTTGATACTTCATACCCACCCTGGCCTACTGTACAATTTGTACATGTCTAATCACCTACTTGGTGTGTCTTTGCTGACTGATATGAAATTTGATCCCCATGAAAGTATTTTTCAAGTACATAATGCAGTACCGATCAATCTATTAGCGTTGTCCTTTATAACAACAAACCTTGTAAAAAGCTGGCATTTTATCATTTCGTTTAACCCGAAGGAAAAACATCATAGAAATGGAAACTCTGTTCGAAAAATCCGATAAAAAATCTTGATCTTCCTTTGTGTCTATTGACACTTTGAAGCATTATGCTGGATTGTACCTCAGTTTCTTACTTGTAAACCAAGGTTTGTTGTTCCGTCAAACCCATCATCCCTGCTACCAAACACTGGGAAAGTATTCCAAATCCAAATATATGATACCGAAATTTAGGAATGAAACAAGACACGTGCATTAAACACTGAGGCCTTAAGAGAAAGGAACCCTTTACGAGGCCCGTGGTCTTGCAATAATGGCATTGCACTGATGAAAGAACATGATTTCCGCGTGATCGTGTTCTTATCATGAGATGAGATGAGAAGGTTTTTAATATGATGTCAGAGTTTTATTGATTTAGCGGTTATGAATTTAAATTTTATTATCTTTATTTTATTTGATAAAAATCAAGTATAAATTAATATGAGTATGTGTAAGTTTCAAGTTCAAAGAGTTTTTACTTGAGGGAGTGCGTTGGAAAATAATATAAATTATATTTTGGAGCCTAACTTATAAGCTTAAGCTTGTAAGTGAGATGATTTCTTAACATGATATCAAAGCCTTATTGACTTAGCGATCTTGAGTTCAAATCTCACCATCCCCATTTTATTCGATAAATATCAAGCACAAGGTAATATAGATCTATGCAAGTTTCAAACCTACAAGGTAATATCATCACTTGATGAAGGGTATTAGAAAATAATATAAATTATATTCTAGAGTCTTACCGAACAATTTAAACTTTTAAATTAGATGATTCCTTAGCACTTTTACATAAAAAAAAAATGGCTGTTCAAATCATGGATGTTTCCCATTTTAATCCGGTTTTATTTAATGCATGGAATTGCAACGTACTCGCGCGAGGTACTTATGGTTCAATCTCAAGGAAATACCATTCAAGCTAGTGCCATATGAGCTTTGTTAATTTTTGTGTTTCGATGCGTTTGTAGATAATTCTTTTTTTTTAAACTTAGAGAATATTTTCAGACCACTTTGTATGCTAATTGAGATAAGATTTTTTTTCAAAACTATTTTTATGACACAACCCTCTTGTCGATCTAGTGCGTTTAACAAAATAATTTTAAAAGTATTTGTTAAAATTTGGATGGTCTAATAGAATGAATTCCCATGGGAATCCGTTGTCTTTCCGATCCTTACAAGTATCCGCAACGACTCTTCCTAGGCATGATCGAAATTGGTGAAAAGTTATTTAATTTGTGCATTTTCACAGCTATACATCATATTCACTTGATAGTTTATGTTTTTCGATTGAGATAGTTTGATATTAACAGCAAACTTTTTCTCACAATTGCCTTTCGAATCAACTCAGACAATCCAAAAAATAAATATGAAATGAAGAATGAACTCATCTTACTCAATTAGTAAGCAACATCAATTTTCAGCACTTGCTTGGAGACATGTTTTGGCTTGACTTGAAATCCTTCCCACAACATTTCTTTGTATGATATTTCCCCGGCATAGCTGCATCAACTACTTTACCAAGATCAAGACAACTGAGGCGTGTTTTGGTTAATAAGGTTGCAGCATCTTTGAACCATTTCCTGTGTCCCTTTTTGTCATGAAACCGTCACAAAAGTTGATACATATAAGAACAAGTTAATCGTCAAAAGTCGTTTGAACGAAGCGATATTATAGAGCTTACCTTGTTCATTCTATTGTGAAAGCACTCTAATTTGGGGCAACCAATATTTTGATCGGTCACCCAGAGGACTGCAGCAGCTGCTATTGTGGATGGAGTATAAGCCAAGATATTCATCACTGCTAAGAATTCATGCGAGCTAGCTGTAATGATTTTTGTGTGTATAAAAAAGATGGGAAGATTTAGTTACTCTAGGAATTACCTCTAGATGTGATAAGATCGGATGAATGAGCTAAGATAAAATAAAACTTCTGGGGCGCCTGTTATGTCAAAGCATAGCAACGAAATAATGAGGAAAAGAGAAGGGGTAATGATTTGTAATCGCGACTTGAGACTGCCCATGACCAAAAGCTCCATCCTTGGAGATGTACTTGGTTTAAATAAGAATCTGGGCTCCAATGTTTGAATTTCTAAAAGAGATGGTTCCGTGTAATATGTGATGGTAAAAGATTTCAGATATGTAGACTTGAATTTAAATCATTTATTTAAATTATAAAATATACTTTTCATAAAATATTTTTTCTTAAATCCAAAAAAAATATATCTAAAAGAGATGGGACTCTTGTTGCCTCCAATTTTGCTGCTACAGATAGGCATGCTACTGCTAATAGCTGCAGGGGCCATCGTTTACCTTTCTGCATGAAACAGCAATTAATGCCAAATCAATGAATTTGGACATGATCATTTGGACTTGATCCTAATATATACTAGAATAGACGATCAATGATTTGGATACCTATTTTTCGTTTCCCGTCTCAAACCCTAAAGCATAAATTCTGCAGCGAAGCATCTGCTAGGTTTCGGACAATACTTTGCATTAAGCAGCTGCTAGGTTTCTCTATTAAATCTTTGTTCCAAGTACATATTATATCTTAGCATTTAATTGTGCTCCATAATGTCTACTCAAATGATCAATAATTTTCCACAAGTTGTAATGACCCAATAATGCATAGGAAGTGGGGTTCTCACTCAAAATCAAGTATACTTGCTGAGCTAGATTTGTTTGCAGGCAAATCGTGATATCGTACTTGCCTTCCACGCTACACAGGACTCTCAAAATTTACTAATTAATGAACAACAGAATTACAATTGCGGTTACAGTTACAATTTCTTCTCAACTAAAAATTGCTAAACCTTTGCGCTTCAGAAACACAACTAAAACCCACTATCCCGCTGGGAGTTAACGCAGTGTAGCACGCTTTTGAACATGTTCTCATTGCATGGAATGCAAAGTTTTGAGCCCGTGGTGAAACCAAAAACCTCCTCGGCGCGATCAAGCAATGCCTTGAAGTGAGGGTGCTTGAGTAAAGTAAGCTTGATCACATATCTTTTGCAGTCTTCACCCACATAGACCGCTAAATGACCTTTCGGAACGTCATTTGGTACTATGCAGCAGTCCTCCTTGGGCAAAAGAGACCAGCTTTTCCAATCTTGAAAATGGTAACGAGTTGCATGTTTCATAAACCAGTTGGTTCCCAGATTGATGCTCTTGGAGGGACAACGTTTGTGAAACCTGGCCTTGTTTATCATCTTTAACACCATGCTCCTACGAGAAAGAGAGAGATATATAGAGGGAAAGAGGATGGGAAATTATGGAACTGGATGTGTGGTTTTTATAGCTGTCCAAAGTTGCAAATTTTCATCGATTAATAAGAAGGTGTTAAAGACAATATACTCTCCACCTTTTTTTTGGGTTCATGCACCTTATCTTTATTCCACACGCTCTGTATATTACTGATAAAAGAGCAGCTATCCGAATAGATCTAGGTGGGGTAGATCTGACGTGAAATATGTTACCCACTTGACATTTTTGGCTGTCATTGGATATTTTGGAAGGGCACTTCACAATTGTTCAGACAAGCAAGTGCGCTCCGAATCCTGATGAAAGTAAATATCCACGTGGTTTCAAAAGTATTATGACTGTGGGCTAATCAGGGAACTGTATAAGAAATATAACATAATGAAGCTAAAATCTTGGGAAAAAATTATCATCATGCAGTGATTAGAAGTACCGAGTTATAAAGAAAATGAGAAGCAATCACTGCTGAACTCTCCTCCAAATGGGGCTCAGGTTCCCGTTAAGAAAATGGTATTGGTAGTTCTTGATCGTTAAGCAGGATTTTGTAAACCTTCAAGGTAATTTTTCATGCCAGTAAAATTAAGCTGGATCGTGCTTATTCCTCTGAATTTTTATGATTAGCTATAAACAAACATTAAGAATTCAGTTAGTTTTGAAAGTGTTGCTTAATCAACTGCCTTCCAGACAAGTCGGCATTATTTCAAGTTCAACCTGAAGTTAGCACACGGATTTGGCCTAAAGGACATAGTTTTGTTAGGTGCTATTTGATGAGATGAAACAACTAGTCAACAGATTGAAAACATGGTCGGAATAATCTTCATCCCCTCTCCCCCTCCCCTCACCCTATTTGCAAGGAGAGAGGTGTCATGGTCGGAGGTTGGAAGTCTTTCTCACATGAAGCTAAAAAACTCTGTTAGTTTAAGACAGGATTTTCCACTTCATTGCTCAATTATTTTTTATAATCTTCTGAGCAATAGGGTCGTATTGATAAGCATAGAGTTTCTATAAAAGATCTAAATGATAAGGGATAAATTTTATAGTTACTTTCAGCTAGCAGTCCTCCTCAAAAGCGTGTGCTTACGTTTCTGTGCTGTTATATTTCATGGGACCCTGCTGCTCCCATTCTCGGGTGATCCTCTGATTTGATACTTGATAGCCACCCTGGCCTACTGTAGAATTTGTACATGTCTAATCACCTACTTGGTGTCTCTTCGCTGACTGATATGATATTTGAAAATTTGATCCTCGTGAGAGGTACTTTTCAAGCAAATGATGCAGGATCGATCAATCAATTAGCTTTGTGCTTCATACAAGGCTGACAAAGCAGGTATGGATCAAGAAACTCTATTCTCCAACAATCTCGCCTATCCAAGATTTAACCGTTGTCTCCATAACAACAAACTGTGTAAAATGCTGGCATTTTAAAATTTCGCTTTACACCAAGGTAAAACATTAGCTAGGCGGTCACAGAAATGGAAATTCTGTGCTGAAAAAGCGATAAAAAATCTTAATCTATGCATGCTCGCCACTTGTACCTAATGAAACTCCATGATCTCACCTCTTCCACACCTCACTTGTTCCAAATCCAAATATCAAGTCTCTCCACAATCCACATGACCAGTAGTTTAGGATATTTCACTTCAGTTTTGACCCATTGATCCTGACTCCTTCCAAGTCTCCCAGCCCGCTTCCCCTGCCAAAATAGGCTATTGGTCCAAATGTCAGGTCCTAATTTTGGGCATTCTAGGTTATTGATGCATCTTTCGAACTTCAGTTTTCTTTACTTCTGGTAGTTCCATTTCCAGCATAGATATACCCAAGCATCTTTGAGCTATAGGATTTTAACTAAATAAGTTTTAAGGCCATGCTTGATTCAGCTAAAAGACCTAGAGCGCTTGTGTTAGCTTAGTTATGATGTCATTTCAGGAGTATGAGATATTTTTATGGCCCCTTGGAGTATAATCTTCTTGACGATACTAAAATATTTTTCTCGAATTGAGGTGGCTTGATCAGGTTAAGGGATATTTTTCACAAAAAGAAAGTATATACATGATTTGCTAGCTGATACAAATATATTTGACTGTAAACATGTAGACACGCCATTAGCCCAAAACTATAGACTAAAAGAACATCCAGATTAGATACCCATCAATAGAGAAAGATACTAGCGGCTCATTGGCAGGTTAATTTACTTGTCTCACACACGACCATATATGGGCTACGTCGTGAATTTGGTGAGTCAATTTATGCATAGTCCAAATGAAAAATATATAGGAGTTGTCATTTGGATCCCACCATACTTAGAACATCTCTAAGAAAAGAGCTCATATTTAAGGCCCCGTTTGTTTCCCGGAATTTATTTTCCGGGAAACCATTTTCCAAACTTTTCTGTGTTTGTTTGTCTTCTGAAAAGTTGGTCAACGGAAAACACTTTCCAGTCAAAGAAGAGTTTGGCTTGGTTTTTAGGAAAGTGTTTTCCGGAAAATTTGGACGGAAAACACTTTCCGGAAGTTGTGAAAAATTTAGAAATATCATTATTTGCTGATTATATCAAATTTGATCCTCAAACTTTTGATTGCTATATATAATTTGTTTTGAATATTTATTTTTCAATTCCATTTCTTAAAATTTAATTTTTATATTAATTTTGGTTCTTATTTTTATAATTGCTATTTGCTTTTTTCTTATCATTTTTTTATTGAAATTTTTTATCTATCAAATTTGGTCCTCATTTTTTTTATTGTTACTTATTTTATTTGAAATAATTTATGAAATGTTAATTATTATTATTTTAATTTATTCACCTTTTATTTTTTTTTAAAAAAAATTTAGATTTGATCTCTATTATTTTGATTATTATTTATTTTATTTGAGATAATTTATGAAATTATATTTTTTCAATTTCATTCTCATTCAACTTTTTAATTTGTAAGATTTGTTCCTCATTATTTTAATAAACTTGAAAAAAAAATTAATTTATTAATAAATTATTTTCCAGATTATTTTCCATAACATAAACAAACACTGAAAAGTGTTTTCTAGTTCATTTTCCATAACACTGCCAAACATCGGAATTCACTTTCTAGGAATTCACTTTCCAAAAGAAAACCACTTTCCAACAAACAAACGGGGCCTAAAAAGTGTAATCACCTTAATATCGATGGTTAATAAGATGTGGATTAACATCATGGTCTAAAATTTAAAGAAGAGAATATAATTTTTATTGTAGTTGTCTTCTGGTTGGTTGACAAACTTCACATGTTTTACAGTATGAATTAACATCTATTTATACTTGTTGAAAACTTTTTAAAATCTCAAGACTACAAATGTATTCGTGAAGTTGGCAAATACCTAGCACAAATTTGCTCGTCTCACGCATTAGGCAAGTAGAAGAAATCATACTTACTTGGAGCGATCAAATTGTTGCATAGTTTTTCATATTTTTTGATGAGTTGCTGAAGTTTTGCTAGACCAGATATGTTAACAGCTACAGGAAGATCCATGACACATCGCGTTCCAAGGGTATTTTGATTAGTTGTCTTTGATCATGATCAAGAACGTCAACAATGTTGAATCTGCATCAATCTAAATATGCTTATCTACTTATGGAAACTTATACTGATTTTCTTCATATCTGATTCATAAATAGGGCCACTTTGTTAAGGAGTGGCTAATGCGGTTGGTCTTGCCTTAGCAGAAGCTAACTTGGGAGCTAGATTCGATAAGCCTGTGTTCTTGATTCTTGATGCCGATATTGCATAATGGGAGATGGGTGTGCCATGGAGGGAATAGCGCATGAAGCTGTATCTTTGGCTACACATTGGAAGCTCCACAAGCTCACGATATTTATGGTGATAATCATAATAATATTGATAAACCGACCAGCCTGGCATTTTCTGAAGATTTATCTGCTCGATTCAAAGCTCTTGGTTGGATTACAATTACAGATGATAACACACATGGTGACATGGATCCACTCAATAATCCTCTTCTCTCCGCTTTTGGTGAAAATGGAAAACCATCTTTCATCACAGCTTGTGCCTTTATCAAAAGTTGCTTAGATTTGTGTGATCCCATTAAGTAGCTCATGGCATCGGAAGCAAATTTGAAATGGGCGAACTGCGTATCGGCTAGGCCATTTATAGCTACCGTCCATATAATTTAACCAACACTTTCAATTATGCATAATCGACACCTTGTATTCATATAAATACACAGGTGAACAGGGAGACTGTCTAAAAAGGAAGTTACATCGAAGTCTCGCCATGGAGCCTTTGATGAAGGATGTGAAGCAAATGATACAGAGTTAAATGGTTAATCAGGATCTGGTCCATGTTATTCCTATGGTCTATATGTTTGGTTTGCTGAAATCAGCTCTGGTTTAGCGACTTCGTTTTTTACAGCTGCACATCAGAAATCAAGCGAGCAAAATCATGATATAATTTGCAGGGAAATGCAAATTCAAACAGATTATGGAGGAAAGCTGGAGCAAGTATCCTCAGGAGGACGCGGAGTTTGAAGTTGTTCTTAGTGATGGTCTGTTTCCTAATTGGGAAAGCTGCTTGTCAGTAATTTGCAGAATCCAAGACGCTATATAGTCTATGTACATACTTAGATGCAATAGATTCATTCAACTTTGTTTCCATTTTTTTAACTTGTGAAGAAGTTTATCAGGTTCAGAAATGACAGCATAGCATCCTCGAAAGTAATCACTAACAGGATATTGCTCTTATCCCAACAGAATTGGTTTGTATCAGACTCGGTGGATGCTACTCGCGGATACCCTGAAAAGTATTACACAAAGTAGGATTTATGAGGACCAAATCGGTCTGCTTTGTCCGTGCAAATGTACAATGAACCCTATACCATTTCCACTTGCTGCAGTAGTTTTTTGTAAGGTGTTAGATCCGTTTAATTGTTGGCTTAGATGCACACTATTTCTTCCTTCTTTCTGTCTTGGCCTTTTCTTTTTGGGTTTTCTTGATAACAAGTTGGCGAAAAGCCTCGGGATTTTCGTAATTGGTAAAGAGGTGAGCATGAAATGTGTGGCTGATTTTACCAAATATACTTCTTATATCTGATCCACACATTTTCCATAATCTTCAACTGGCCTTGTTGAAAAAATAGGAACCGTTCAACCACCATCCTAAACCTCAAGTCTCGCCATATTTCACTCCAAACCACTTGACAGACATGCAGAGGAATTTATCATCTGCCCGTTCCTTTATATAGACAATGGAACTCTCTTTTATCAATCCATTGATCACACTGACAAATTTCCTTAACCACCGAAGAAAAGGAGAAAAGACAGAAAAAATCATCAGTCAACACAAACCAAAATGACCATCAAGAAAACCATTGCAACCTTGCTAGTCTTTACAATGACAATCAAGCATGTCTTCAATCACCGCATTCGAGTGTCCCTGCCTGTGAAATAGCCTGCACAAGTTACTGCAGTAGTTCATATGGTAGAGGTGCTGCCTAGAAGTGCTAGTTCTACCAGCTGGATTACTACATTGCTCAGCTGAGAAAAAAATGAAATTAATTTGATGAATCGTCGAAATTAAGCATTTAAATTATTGAATTTATTTGACCACTGATATTATTTAATAATTGATTTTCATATTTCAAAATTAAGGTTTCTTTTCTACGTACATTCTCTATGAAAAAAAACTAACCCACTTGTTCTCAGCAACTTATCACTAGTATAATTTCTTAGAAAACATACGCAAGGCGACTCCATGATCGAGTCAAGAATTCATATTATATTCTTGATCGCTGCATACACATCACAATCGTATCAAACTCTTCACGCCTCAGCTGTCCCTTTCTACATTTTATCACCGCCTACTGCTAAAATGCGCTTACAATAGACCCCCTTCCCCCCCCCCCCCCGGCAGGCGCTTCATCCGTGCGCATTGCCCCCCCTTGTCACGTTAACACATCAACACATTAAAATGCTACCTTGAGCCGGGATGAGAAAACGCCTATTAACCTATACAAACCTCCAAGCCCCCTTCTCTGCCAGTCCTTCTCTCCCCCTTTCCAGTTTGGTTGTTTTGATTAGGGAAAAATCAAAGAAATCTCTTTCTTTCAACCAGGTTCTGTTTTTTTTTTTATTATTAACTTATATTTTATCTTACGTTTTTTTTTTTGTTTCCCAAGTTAATATAGCTTAATCACTACAAAACTCATTTAACGATTTCACCAAGAATCTTTGGGCTATGGTTTTCAAAATATGGGCTCTTTAGCTTGAATGACAATGAAAGTTACATACTTGAGAATGATACGGTGGTAATGACGATTTTGATGTGCTGCTGTAATTGGTGTTAATGTGAAGATTTGTTGAAATGAGTAATGTGGAAATACCAAAATGGTTAAATGGGTTGCCCTTGGCTCCCGAGTTCAGGCCAACTGATACTGAATTTGCAGACCCCGTTGCTTATATATCGAAAATTGAGAAGGAAGCTAGTGCTTTTGGGATTTGTAAGATCATTCCCCCATTACCTAAGCCTTCTAAAAGATATGTTTTTAGTAACTTGAATAGGTCTCTTTCTAAGTGTCCAGAGTTGGGTGATGATGTGGACATGTCGAATGTTTGTTCCTCGTCAAACGGTGGTTTAAGGGATGGTGGTAATGATGGGGAGAATAGGGCGGTGTTTACAACTAGGCAGCAGGAGTTAGGGCAGAGTGTGAAGAAAGCAAAAGGGATGGTTAAGGAGAATCTGCAATCAGGTGTTCATAAGCAAGTTTGGCAAAGTGGGCGGGCTTACACGTTGGAACAGTTTGAGTCAAAGTCTAAGGCTTTTGCAAGGAGTTTGTTGGGTACGGTTAAGGAGGTTAATCCATTGGTTATAGAGGCATTGTTTTGGAAGGCAAATTCTGAGAAGCTTATCTATGTGGAATATGCAAATGATGTGCCTGGTTCAGGTTTTGGGGAACCAGAAAGTCACTCTAGTTACTTTCATAGACGGAGGAGGAGGAAGAGGGCATCGTATCAATCTTATCGTAGGAGTAGAGAAAACCATGTTTGCAAGACAATTGACATGGATGATGTCAAGAATTCCCATAATGATGAGGTTAAAGGTGTTTCCATTAAGAATGTGCCAAGCTTGTCTTTGGAGACAACACCCACGTCATCTGTGGCATCTTCAACTTCATTTGCAGAGGATAATCTGAGGTCTTCTAAGCAAAAGAGTGTAACTACAACGAATGATATGGAAGGTACTGCAGGTTGGAAACTTTCAAATAGCCCTTGGAATCTGCAGGTGATTGCGCGCTCACCTGGCTCTCTTACACGATTTATGCCAGATGATATCCCAGGTGTTTCTTCACCTGTGGTCTACATTGGTATGCTGTTTAGTTGGTTTGCTTGGCATGTTGAGGATCATGAACTTCACAGCATGAATTTTCTACATACCGGCTCTCCAAAGACTTGGTATTCTGTCCCTGGAGATTATGTATTTGCTTTTGAGGAAGTTATACGCACTGACGCTTATGGTGGCAATATTGATCGCTTAGGTATGTGTTAATTTCTGACATTTTATTTAGTATTTTTATCCTATTTCTCTGTCATGCCTCCCTTGAGATTATATATTTGCTTGTTAAGAGGTCCTCTTTCATGTGCTTTTTGTTTACTTGATCTCTCTCGTCAATGATTAGGTCTTGCTATTTTGCTAGCAGAGGTATATCCTTGTTACAAAACTCCCCTATCTGTTAGCCCATCATTCTCTCATGTTTCCACCTATTGCTATCTAGGTCCAATATAGCTTCTCCAATGAGTGCTGTGCTGCCTGGTTTCCTATTTTAATGCTACACAAATCATGACTCTTAATTCATGGTTTCGGGCTTCTTAACAATGGAAATAAATCTTACCCGCAAAGAATGCAACTTAAGTTCAATTCAAGTTTTTTATGCCAAATTGGATCTGCCAGGCCTGTTGGAAGCCAACTGGCTAAATGTGTACCAGAATTGATGATAAACAAGACCTAAATCAGGTTGCAAAGAATTCTCATGATTGATGAATATTTTTTTTGCATCTTGATATTTTATGGTTGTTAGGAATTAAACAAACCAAAGCTAGATTATTTGTATTTCTCAAATTGTGCAAGTTCTAGTTTGTAACTGCTTTGAAAGGCATATTTGTTAGTCTGGCAACTTGTATCAACTCTGTTGTAATGAAATGGTTTGTCTGAATCTGGAATTGTTGGACATTATTTCTTGTTGGTATTTTTGGATCGTAATTCTGCTTTCCTTTGCTAGCTACCCTGAGCCTGTTGGGTGAGAAGACAACCCTTCTGTCTCCTGAAGCAATAATTTCCTCAGGCATTCCTTGTTGTAGGTAAGTCATTCTTCTTTCTCTTTTGTATTTTCTTTTCCATTTTCCCCTTTTATTTTCATTTGTAGCTTTGGTCCCTCATGGAAAAGGACTTTGCAGAATTGGATTGGTCTTTTTCATGGAAATTCAGATTTAGAGGTGGTTTTGATTTTCAAATGGGGGGTTATGCTGAATGTAAGTGTTGAAATTCTGATCAATCTTATTCTGGTCTTTGCTGTAGGTTAGTACAGAATCCTGGTGAATTTGTTGTGACTTTTCCAAGGGCCTACCATGTAGGATTCAGCCACGGTATGCTTTACTAACATAATTGCTTTTAGTTTAATGAACACTTCAATGTGCTGTTTTAATGACTTGGATGAAATTTTGCCTTACCTTGTTTTAACTGGGGATTTTGATAGGTTTTAACTGTGGGGAAGCTGCCAATTTTGGAACTCCACAATGGCTTAAAGTAGCTAAGGAAGCTGCAATCCGTAGAGCTGCCATGAACTATCTTCCAATGCTTTCACATCAGCAGCTTCTTTACCTGTTGACCATGTCTTTTGTTTCAAGGTATGTGGACTATTGAGCATTGACTGTAGTGTCCTGTATATTGTAGTTTATGAAACCTCTATGAAAAATGTTTGCCCACTCTGTTGAAGGGGAGCTTTTGGCCTGATGGAGCATTAGATAAAATGATTCGTAAGTGAAAATTGACAGTGGATGTTCTAGTTTTTCAAATTTCTTTGGTGGCATGTCCTGTATGTTGATCAATATAAAACTTTGAGATCGGTGACGGATTGTTTTAATCTGCCCCATATTTTATTTCATGTTTGCATGGCTCATTTCAACTGGTTTCGTATGTATGTTTTGATTTCTACTTGAAATCAGTTGTTTCTTTCACTAGATGTCAAGAGATTAACCAACTTGCTTTTTTGTGGATCCTTCAACATGATTTTTAAATTGCATGTGAATTACTTTTGTAAGATTGAGATATATCTGGCTAAATTCTGTGGAGCTTTTGAGCCCCATTACCACACAAATATTTTCTATTATGTAGTACATCATATTTTTATGTTTGAATAGTTTGTGCGATCATTTTCTAATTTATTGCATTTATAAAGTTATTACTGCTATGCTTCATTGATTATTGTTATGGATTTTTTTGGATGCCAGGGTGCCAAGATCCTTGCTACCAGGTGCTCGGAGTTCTCGTCTTAGAGATCGTCAAAGAGAAGAAAGAGAGTTGTCAGTAAAGAAGGCTTTTCTAGAAGACATGTTAAAAGAAAATCACATTTTATCTGCTTTTCTTGAGAAAAAATCCACTTGTCATGCAGTGATATGGAACCCTGATTTGCTTCCTTATGCATGTAAAGAGTCTCACTTACTTGACATAACTTCTACTATTACCACTACACCAAAACAAAATGCTTCCCATAATCATTCCAATGTAAATAGTAATTGCAATGAGAATAATCTCTATAAGGAGATGAGCTTGTATATGGAAACTCTCAATGATTTATATATCGATGACAATGATTTGTCATGTGATTTTCAAGTTGATTCGGGGACTTTAGCATGTGTTGCTTGTGGAGTCCTTGGTTTTCCTTTTATGTCAGTGGTGCAACCAAATGAGAAAGCATTAATAGAACTGATGACTGGCAAAGAGCAAGGAGTTACAAGAATTGATAATGTTCAGCCCTCTTCAAACTCTGATAGCATCGTCAAAGACTCTGTTTCAGGTACTGAATTTATGTACTTTATACTTTTGTATTTTTCACTCCCTTACTCTTGTTATTTTTCTTTTTTACACTTTCCTTTTTGTGCATTTGATAATGACTTCTTGCTTGATCCATAATAGAGATTTCTTAATATCTTCAATGCAAAGCATATACTACCCCTGTATAGGAAATTGTAATTACTAAAGGAAGGCACTAGGTTGAGGTTGTACAAAAGATTGTCTTTGCATGATTCAGAGCATTTTGGAATATATACCCAGTTTCCAATGCATGCCACTGTTATTCTTATGGGAGATCATATAATTCCTATGCTCTTTTACATTATTATGAATCAATATACTTAGAATCCTAAATTCCATATGCTTCACCTGTCACCTTCCTGCTTTCAGATGAAGAAAATTTCAGTAGTATCAGATGAATTCTAACGTAGTGCTGCGTGGTTTATCCTGGCACATCAAGTTGCAGTCAATTTATTCTTTCCTTTTATGTGCTTGTCCTTTTTTTCATCATGTAATGCACATGTCCATTTTTATATAGTGTTGAGCCATAAAAGTTCAACCAGGAAGCATGTGTGAGTAGTTTTAGCTCCCCTATATGCAGCCCATGGGACTATCCTATTTCTTGGTATGACTTTGAATCAGCTAATTGTGTGAGATGTCCTACTGCACTGAAATGTTGTGCAAATGGTTATTCTCAATACTGCCCTTCACTTTTGTTGTGTAGAATCATAGTGTCAAGGAATCATCTCACCTAAAAGGTTAAGCTGTTAGGCGAGATTCCAGAATATGATTTATATTATTTTCTAACATGTCCCCTCAAGTGGATGTTTTTTGGGCTTGAAACTTGCACACAGGACCACACTATCTTGTGCTTGATTTTTATCAAATAAAATGAGGGTGGTGAGATTCAAACTCTTAACTGCTAGGTCAATAAGATTCTGATACCATGTCAAGGAACAATCTCACCTAAAAGCTTAAGCTGTTAGGTGAAGTTCTAAAATATGATTTATATTATTCTTTAACACATGAAGATGCATAAATAACCAACATTTGATTGTCATTTGGTAAAATATTTGTGGGATGCTTATAGTTTGTGATTTTTAATGGCTGATATATCTCAAGTTTATAGAAGATAATAGTGGCCTAAAATAATGTATATGATTCCTCATTAGAGCAAACTGAAACATCAAATCTTATCATAGTAAATTTACCCATTTGTTCTACTGGGCCTCATCAGGTGCTACAGTTAATCAGCTCGACCATTTTTCTTGGCTCTGCAGATGATCATGGTCCTGTTAGAGATTATTCTGTGCCTCTGAAGGATCTTCCGATGCCCACAGGGTGGAACACTTATCATAAGTTTTTAAGACCTCGTATATTCTGCCTGGAGCATGGTGTCCTGATTGAGGAACTGTTACAGTCTAAAGGTGGAGCAAACTTTCTTATAATTTGCCATTCAGGTGAGATGGGTTCTCAGTTTTTCTTTAGTTACTTGGTAAAATGAGATTTAACGTATGCACATGCGTGACATGCTATCCCGTTTATTCTCTTTGATATTGGATGTCTGCATGTCAAATTGGTCAATAATTATTTTGCAATTTTTTTTTTTGTAGACTATCAAAAAATAAAAGCACATGCTTATGCCATCGCTGAGGAAATTGAGAGTCCTTTCAATTATAATGAGGTTCCTTTAGAAGCTGCATCTAAAGAAAATCTGAACTTGATAAATCTTGCAATTGACAATGAAGATCATCATGAATGTGGAGAAGACTGGACATCAAAACTGGGTATCAACTTACGGTATTGCGTAAAGATCAGAAAGAACTCTCCATCTAAGAAAGTTCAACATGCATTGGCATTGGGAGGATTATTCTCTGACAGAAGTCTCACAGATTTCTTAAACATCAAATGGCGATGTAGAAGATCTCGGTCAAGAATCAAGTTAAACCAGCCTTGCCACTGTAAACCATGCAAGATTATGGAACCAGTCAAAGATGAAATGTTGGGGAATAAGTCAGATGGTCTCACTGTCAAAAAAGAGGAAAAACTTGTTCAGTACACTAGAAGGAAGTACAAGGTAAAAATAGATTATTCAACAAATGGCCCAAATGGGCTTGAAGAACGCTCTAGAAGATGCTTTGCAGATGAGGTTTCAGGAGCCCGTGGTGATGATCCTGATAATTATACAGAACAAATGACTGTGATTTACCCTTCCAATATTGGGATTACCAGAAGTGGTTCTGCAGGATCTGTTTTTTCTCCCATTGAAGATCCTGAAATGTTGCATGAAGTCAAGGTGCTTGAAGCAGCTCAGTGTTTGACCTTGAATTCTGCTCCATCACAAGTTGCATGTTCAGTTCTCACTGCCAATGTCGTTCTCAAAAGTGTTGGGGGGCAGATTGAGGATCAACTGTTGAAGGAATCAAAAACTGCGAGAAATATTTGTAATGTAAAAGCCATTGGTACTTCTGAGATAGAGCATCAGATAAATGCCTCTGGAGATACCAGTGAAAAACAGGGTTTTTACACCACAAAATGCTGTAGTCGATTCATCACTGTAGCTAATGAAAAATTTGATTTGCATATAGAGGAACAAATTTTGGGAAATGTCAACATGGGTGAGACTTGTAATATGGTTTCTGAAGGGAAACACAGGGTCCTGGATGATGGAGATGCTTCGGTGGATGATGTTTCTGATGCTTCGGTGGATGAGGTTTCTGATCTTGCTAACATAGCAAGTTTACATATTTCTCAGCCCCCCATCGGACTAAAGGCAAATGTAGTTGTGGAGAATTCTTTCATTAAAAACGATGTGTTTCCTCCGGTGACTTTGGATAATGAAGTGAAGAAAGAACTTGTGGCTAAAAACAGAACTGATGGTGACCATTGCTCTTCAAGTGATGACACATTGATGAATCAGCCTACTGCCTCACTGGATGAAAAATGTGGCCATGAGCAAGAGACCAGTACTGTACAAAATAAGATGCAGAAAGAAGCTGAAATAAAAAATGGGAGCAATGAGGAAATCATTCTGAGTAATGTGATTCGTGTGTCTAATCATGTACCGATGGATGAAAGTTCTGAATTTCATAGAGAGCTGCATGACACAGTCAACTTGTGCAATGGCATGGCTTTTGAAAATGGAAAGCAGCTGGCGTTTCAGACCTCAAATGATTCTAACAAGGAACTTATCTCATGTTCTTTTGCACAAATGGAAATAAATTCATCTACTTCATCAGAATTCTCTATACTTCAGAGGCAGCGCTATGCTGAAAATGATTTGTGCTGTGGCTTAACTTTGGACACCATTGTGCCATTAGAAATTCCAACTGCAGACATAAGCACTGTGGAGGAACTTGCCTCTAATTCTGCAACCATAAACCAAGAACTTTCTGAAGCTTCAAAAGAGATTTGTGCTATTCAAGATTCGTATGCTTGCATGGATTTTGAAGCTGAAGGAGAGATGGAAATTCATTCCGGTGACAGGGTGACTGGAGACAGTGAGGTGCAGAAAATAAACCAGGGCACAAGTTTGATTAATGAGGACATGCATGTTTCTGCTCCGGTTATTCTGGTAAATCAGCCGCCGACTCCTTCCCCAGTTATAAAATATTCCAACGTTGATGATAAATCATGTGTTGGAGAAAGCATGGTAACATGCAACAAATTTTGTTCATCTCAGGAGATTGAGAGCATTGAGTCAACTGTTTTAGACTCTAGACTGACTGCTGGAAAGGGAATAAAAAGAAAGGATGAAGTGGAGCAGCTAACAGAATACAAGGTTGATGGCAATGACTTTATTAGGAGTCCATGCGAAGGATTGAGACCGAGGGCTGGGAAAGATGTTGGGAAATCAGCTGAGGAGAATCCAATACCAAAGAGGTTAAAGAAACCTTCTAATGTTTCAGTTCCTTGCTCAAAAAGGAAAGAAATCACAAAACGATCTTACAAGTGTGACCTAGAAAGTTGCCGCATGAGTTTTGAGACAAAAGCAGAGTTACAGTTGCATAAGCGCAATCAATGCACATACGATGGATGTGGTAAGAAGTTCAATTCCCACAAATATGCATTTGTACATCAACGTGTTCATGAAGATGATAGGCCCCTCAAGTGTCCATGGAAGGGTTGCACCATGTCATTCAAGTGGGCATGGGCTAGGATTGAGCATATACGGGTGCACACGGGTGAGAAGCCATACCAGTGTAAGGTGGATGGCTGTGGCTGTTCTTTCAGGTTTGTATCTGACTTTAGTCGGCATAGGAGGAAAACAGGACACTATTTGAACACACCTTCCTGAAGATTTGTTTTGTAATCAGGTTGGCTCTGTACCATATGGAAATGATAGATTGAATTGAGGCCAAAGCGGCCTGCAAAGTCGTATAAAAGCTTGAATGTTGTTGTAGGTTAGGGTTACACTGATCCTTTAGTAGGGGGGGCATACATTCTTCAATTATTTGAATTCAGTGATAGTTGAAAACCCTTCTTCCTGTGTCCTAATCCTATGCATCTAGATCTTTCGATATATATTTCTTTTGAATAGGACTGGTGACCACAAGGGCAACGTGCATACATATTAGCTTTAGAGGACACGCTTTTAGAGATGTTAAGCTTCGTCACATGTTGCGGCCTCTCTGGTCTCTTGGTAGGTTTCCTAGAAGCTGTGTAATCATGGAACTAATTAACAAATCTCAATCTCTTATTCTCCTATGACATTTCCTGATATTTATTCATGAATGGGACTGTTCACTTGTTCTGACTTGTGTTCCTTGTGTTATTGAGCGCTGATATCTTCACAAGCAGCAATTTCTAATGCTCGACAAAGGTATAAACATCATATTGGTGCTGGCCTAGTACGCACCAGGCCCCTACAAATTCTTGGATCGAAGGACCATGTATATAATGCATGATGTTTAGTGTTTTTTTTTAAACTGATTTTCTGGATCATGTTCGATTCACTCAAATGTTAGTGAAAATTGGACATCTTTCCTATTCTCATGCACTAAAGACTGATGCGATAACAAAAAGTTGATCAACTAGCATACTGTTTATTAAAAAGTTAATAAATATTTGAATCTATTTGAAATTTTTTTCTAAAAGTATTTTATACTTAAAAATATATTAAAATAATATATTTTTAAATTTTAAATTTTATTTTTAACATCAATAAATAAAAATAATCAAAAATTAATATTAAAAAAAAAAAAGTTTAATCTCAATTCTAAACCAGCTTTAGTGACCGGACGGCCCAAACTTGAAAGCAGAACAAAGTCCATTTCTCCAGGGGCGAAAACAAAAGTGTTCTTGATAAAATTACCCTCCATGTCCCATGAAATGCCCATAAAGTTCCATAAAACACCATAAAACCTCAAATATAAAACCCCCACCCCACGCTAATTCATTCCACACCCTTACCCTCAAGCCCCGGCCTTCTTTTTTCTTTAATCACTCACCCAGACACGCTCTCCACTTCTCTAGAACCTCCCATTTCCATTTCCATCAAAATGGCAGCCGCAGCGCCGCCTCCACCGCCAACCCCTGCCCCCTCCGCCCCTACAGGCCTCCCAGACTCAGACTCAACACCAGTAGGCCACCCTCTCTTCTCCAGGATCCGCCTTGCAACACAACGAGACATCCCTAACATCCACAAACTCATCCACCAAATGGCCATCTTTGAAAAGTTAACCCACCTTTTCACTGCCACAGAATCCTCCCTTGCCTCTACTCTATTCAAGTCTCCACCTTTCCAATCTTTCACCATCTTCCTCCTTGAAGTCTCCGCACATCCTTTTGAAAAAGATTCGGACTTTCACTCTCAAAGCTTCACTCCCATTGAAAGAATTTTCAATCTTGATCATTCTTTAATAGACCCAGAAGCTGAAACTTTCAAAAGCGGGATCAATAGTGACGTTGTTGTTGCTGGGTTTGTTTTGTTTTTTCCAAATTTCTCAACTTTTTTGGGGAAGCCCGGGTTTTATGTGGAGGATTTGTTTGTGAGAGAGTGCTATAGAAGGAAGGGACTAGGGAAGTTGTTGATTTCTGCTGTGGCTTCACAGGCCGTGAAAATGGGGTATGGGAGAGTGGAATGGGTCGTTCTTGACTGGAATGTTAATGCTATCAAGTTTTACGAGGAAATGGGTGCTAATGTTTTGCCTGAATGGAGGATTTGCCGGCTAACTGGCCCTGCACTTGAGGCTTATCGTGATGCTATTTGAAGTGAGTTTCTGTGTTTTCTTGAGGGGTTTAAGATTTGTTGGGTTATGTCTAGCAGATGCCTTTGTGGGTTTGCATATTTCATGGTTTTGTCTGTTGATCAAAAACAAAGAAATCTTAAGGGAACTTCAAGTCTTACTCTTGTTATTTTTATATTAAGTGATGACTTCTAATGAACTCAACATTAAATAAAGATTGTTTGTTTTTTCTGTTATTGATCTCAATCTATTATGTAATGACATTGAAATTTCTGAGAAGGAAATGTGATTATTTTGTCATTCATGTTATAGATAAAGGGGAAGAAAGGATTATAGAAGCTTGTCTCTTTATTTCAATGTTAAAATAGTGCAAAATGGGGATAAATTAAACATCGAATAATAATGAGCCTAAATAAAATCAAACTGGCTTATTGGAGATGTTCTGCTTGTTTGTACGTGTTAAAATTTCTGTTTAGTCCAAAAAATTGGCATGTGTGTTGCATTGCGTACTTGGTCTGCTTGTTAATTGGGATTTGGGGCTGTGCAGTAATTCAGACCAAAAGGACATGTCCATCAATCTCTTCGTTCGATTGTGCATTTAAAGAAATAAAAATGGTAAATAGCATGATTTGATTCTATTCTTCGGGGATGTGCCTGGAACTTTCTCCATGTTTGATGGTGCTGTGGAATTGCACCTGAGAAGATTTGATTCTTTAGATGACTAAAGTTGAAAATGTAATGGAGCTGCTGTAATGGAGCTGACAATATGACTATGAATTTGTGAAAGGTGTCAAGCGTCTGAAGGTGGTCATACCCTTTGCTTGCTCATGAGATAAAGATTGATATGCCGTGTGGTTTGCTTTGTGTCATGCTCAATTGCTTCTGAGAAGTGAGAACCAGACTGCAGAAAACACAAGGTCTTCTCTTTTTCTAACAGATAAAAGAACCATTTCATTACTAAAGGTAACAAGAGCTGCATCAATCTCTAGAAAAAAATTTCAGAAAATTTGCAGCGACTTTTTTTTTACTAGTCCAGATGGAGTTCTGGTTCATCATCACCCCATAAAGTACGAGAAATTCTTATAATGGATTCGTTTAATATGTGCCTTTCGAGCACACAAATTTAAGGTTACCTTGTTTCTGGTTGTTCGATCACAAATAGGTAGTGATGTAAGAAAATGTTTAATCCTTGTCAATGCATGATCTTGGTGCGAATTCTATAAAAGTTATATTTTTATTTATTCATTGAACCTCCTCTAAAACTTATCTTCTTCAGTAATTAACATCGCCATTAGCCTCGAGAGTGGAGAGGATCACCAGTAATCTTGGAAACGTTCCAATCACTCAAGATCTTGGCACCCATCTCATGAAACTCGATACCTCTCACCTTCCACTCCAAAACTCACCGTCCCTCTCCCTTAAACCCCATTTCAGCCACCTGTTCTGCCGCTGCTGATAACAACATCATCCTAGAGCCTTTTCCTCTATAATTCTCTGTAACAATGCCCCGCGTGAAATATCAATCCCTCTATCATTCTCCTTAACTAAGAATGCTCCACGTGAAAGATCAAGCATAGTGTACCTTGGCATTGTTAAAGAAATATAAAGCTAGACTTTACTTAACAATTTAAGTTTTTATATGAATTTTGTAAAATAAGTGATTATAAGTTTAAATTTTATTATTTTTATTCTAATTAATAAAAATTAAACGCAAGATAGTATAAGATACAATGAATGTGTATAAATAATACAAACTCTACTCAAAGAACAACATTAACTTCATAAATATTGGTCTTGAATGTTTCTGCTTTGAGGTCAGTACGTTCAATGGGAACACAGAAACAGGAGAGCGAGTTCATTTAGGGGGTAGATGCTTTGGGTTCAATGGCTAGATGATCAACAAGGTCAGAACATTCAATGGGAACATAAGCTGGAGAGTGAGTTCTTGAAGGGGTTAGAGGAGACCTCGAGGAGGAAGATGGTGAAAATGCAACTTGAATTGCATTTTATCCCATTTCCTTTAATCTCCATTTTTGTGATGTGTATGTAATCTCGATCACGTGTATTGCGAGATCAGATAAACAAGGAGGACGTTTGGTTTATCTTTTCAGCACAATTTTCTCTATGATCATGGTTAATTGCTCAATAGAAGCAGCAGGCCTCGTTGAGAATTCTATATTGTAATGGTTTTTCATGATGGCCAGCTATGATGGATCAAGGCGGGTTGAGAATTCAACATATTATTTTCCCATTGTACATAACATAACAGTAATGTCCAAATATTGCAACTCCACGTTTAGTAATTAAGTACTTACTAGATATAGTAACACGTTCTTAATCTAATCACTCCCAAACTAATCTTCATTACCTGTTGACTATTTTACCATAACAAGACTAGTAGAACGACGATTGAGAATTATAGTGGTCGGCCTACTATTTAACAAGAACGTCTAAAAGTGTGTTTAAGCAAACTTTCACTTGTACAGCTCAAAACTTATAATTTGATTTGAAAAGTAAAATGGATTTTCTTACGAGATTAAATTAAATTGTCAATTCAAAATTCACATCAATATCTTGAGCTTTTTACTTTTTACCTGTACAATAAATATATTAAACTACTCTTAACAGATAAGTTAAATGAACTCGAAGAGTCAGGGGATTTTTAAGTACCAGTTTCAAGATACGTGACTTCGTGACAAAGTGTTCGAAATCTGCATAATATGTTTTGAGTTTAAGTTAGGGTGTGCATTTCTTGTAAGAGTCGGGGACAATAGGAGTTTTACTTGTTCTTCTGGACCTACAAAATATATTTTTCAGAGATAGAATTTCTCAAATCCAAAAAAAAAAAGTTTTTAAATATTTCAAAAAAAAAAACAATAAGATACTCAAAACACCCTAAAAATTAAGGTCAGGGGCATTTTCATCATTTTATATTTACTGGCAAGATGACTAGACACAAATGTATTATTATTAAAACACAATATGATTTTAAATAAATAAAAAATTCATGATGAATGTAATGTGTGCACAAGCAAATAAAAGGCATTTATGCCCTTCACTTGGGTCGTGGTGCATTTTAGGATGTTGTTTCATGTCTTGTTGTCTCAACTAAATTTGATCTTTATTTTTATATGTGAAATTTGGTTTTTATTTTCTTATTATTTGTTTTTGTCTTATATTTTTATTTATTTTATTTTATTTTATTTTTAATAACTATTTTGGTCCTTTCAATTCTTTTTTTCCTTGAAAACTTTTTTTATTTTTTTAATCAATTTTACCCCTTATTAATTGGTTGATCGAGAACGTGGCATTATGATTTCTATGTATGACTAAAAGTAATAATAATTTAGCCTTTTTTAGTCCTTTTTTATTTTATTTTAATTTATCATTTAATATTGTATTGATTGAAGATTTATATTCACTATTATTATTTTTTACTTTTTTATATGGATTTATCTCGACCTCATGTCTTAAATCATGAATTTAGTAGGTTGGGGTTAATTGAGATCTTTTTTTATGTTATCTTTAAAGAAAAAAAAAAAACTTTTTTGCACCTTCAATATAATATTCATTTAAGAATTAAACTTCATGATTTTATTTAAAAAATTTCATGAAATTATCTCAATTTTATGACTAAACTGCAAATTTGGTATGCTAGATTGAATAGACTCGTTTTTTTTTCCTTTTAATTTTGTTGCTCAACATTTTATTTCCTAATAATTGAGATTCATGTTGTTTTCTTTCATTTTTCTTTTTATTTGATCATCACGTTCTCATTTAATATTTTCTTTGATATTAGTAGGGTTTTTTTTCTTAATTAAATCATTGTTATTTCTTTTTGTTTTATTTGCTGTTGATAATTTTTTTCTAATCAAATTATTAGATTAGCTAGGCTTGATAAGCCTAACCAAATTAATTATCTAAATCTCACAAGAATTGTTTTAATATTCTTTATATTAAAAAAAAAATCAGCACACTTGGACAGCATAGTGCTACCACCCGTGTAGTTATTGCTACATGACATACTTAAACAACCAAAGAAATTTAGACAACACAAGATTTTCTCTTTACCTATGAAAATAAAAAGACTAACATCTGAGCTAGCTCGAAATGCAAATGCCACAAGCCCAACATCAAATCTATAAAAGTGCTTCTTCCACACAAAAAGATATTTGCTCCATATTTTCCTAGCTCAAATAATAAAGGCAACGTACCTAGCTAGAGCCCAGAAAGAGAAGAGGATTTATTTATTTATTTTATTCGGAAAATATTTTTTATTATTAATATTAGCATTATTTATACCTTGATTCCAAAACGAGAGAGAGAGAGAGAGACTCTAGGAATTAGCATCACCATAAGCCTCAAGAGCATCGCCAGTCAACCTACAAACCCGCCACTCACTCAAAACCTTAGCGCCCATCTCCTCATAAAACCTGATAGCACTCACATTCCACTCCAAAACCGACCACTCCACTCTCTTAAACCCCATCTTCACCGCCTGATCCACCACCGCGGACAGCAACATCTTCCCAAAACCCTTCCTTCTATAGCACTCCCTGACCAGCAGATCCTCCACGTGAAACCCTGGCTTCCCTGCAAATGTAGTGTAACTTGGCATAAACAACACGAACCCTGCCACAGTAACGTTATCATCATCTTCATTAGCAACACTACTACTCTTAAATGTTTCTGCGTCGGGGTCAGTAGCTACATGGTCAACAAGGACGGTGCGTTCAATGGGAAGGAAAGCTGGAGAGTGAATATTTTTGAAGGGGTAAGAGGAGAGCTCGAGGATAAAGACAGTGAAGGACTGGAAAGGAGGAGAGTTAAAGAGAGTGGAGGCAAGAGAAGATTCAGTTGCAGTGAAGAGATGAGTGTCGTTTTGGAAGACAGCCATTTGATACATGAGTTTGTGGATGTGAGGGACATCAGCGGGTGTTGCTAGGCGAATACGAGTGTAGAGTTGGTGCTGCCCCACTAGGGTAGTGGGGGTGGCGAAGGAGGCTAGAGCTGGTGGTGGTGATATATCGGAAGCCATTGGTTTGGTTTGGTTTAGGGTTTTTGTGATTAGGGTTTATATGGACAAGAAATGAGCTAGGTTTTAGAGAAGTGAAAGTACTGCTCAAAGAGAATGAAGAGTGAATTGTGAGGAGGCAAGGGGGTTGTAAGGGTTTTATAGTGAATTCCAAACAAGATCATTCTTTCTTTTAATTTCCTTTGATTTCTCAAAGATACTCTCTCATTGTGTTCTATTTTGTTGTGTGTGTATAAATATATTGTTCAACATGAAAGTATATTTAGGTAACACGTGACTCTTGACAATGTGATAAAGCATTCAAAGATGGCTCTATGAAAAATATATTAATTATTGTTCTATGACGTCGATGAAAACTTCATCGGTGGAAATAAATTACTTCCGTAATATTTTTTACTGTATTTTAAAAATATTTTTGAAAAAATATATATATTTATATATTTTATTTTAAATTATTATTTTAGTGTTTTTAAATTATTTTAATGTGTTAGTCAAAACTAATTTTTAAAAATTAAAAAATATTATTCTAATATACTCTTAAATTAAAAAAAAAATATTTAAAAAAAAAACTTCAACTATATTTCCAAAATTTTCAAAAAATTATCCTCACTATTATCCATTTATTCAATTTTCTGAAGGAACAAAATCCATTCGTAACACCATTCCACTACTCCACTAGGCACTGTTCTTTTTATATAAAAAAAACTAAGTTTTAATTTCTCGACCTCTCTCTTATTATAATTTCTTTTTCTTTTTCCCCGTAAATGATATAGCTAGTCTTATGGGTTGGGGCATGATGAGATTATACAATAAATTTTGAAATTGAGTTATTATAGTTTGTATAATAGATTTTAAAATTGAGTTAGAACGTAATTTTTTTTAATAATATAAAATAATTAGAGTTTTATTCATTTATGTTTTTATAGACATATAAAATATATTTTTTAAAAGATAAAATTTTAATGAGTGAAAAAATAAAAGAGATAGCTAAGTACAAGTTTGCATCTCAATTATCATCCATTAAAAAATAAAATTCATCAGCAAGTTGTTTGACCCTCTCTTTTTTTCTAACAAAGCAATAATTAAATATACTATTGTTATCGATTTTTAACGAGATTTATCAATACTATAATTAAATATACTTGGAAAAACGTTTACAAAAAAAAAAATTGCATGTATTTATTTTATATTATTTTTTGTAAAATCTATTAATTTATAAACTTGAGACCGGACAACTGTTTAGAGTTATTAATCAGAATATTAATTCAACGCTATAAGGTGCTCTTAATTAAAGGGGGGGGTGTGTGTAACATAGAGTATAAAGTGTTTGCAACATTTGTAGGGTGTTTCCTATTTTAATGTATAGCGTTCTTCGATCTGATCGAGAAAGGTGTTCTAGAAATACTTTATAACATCCATGTCACTATTGTTAGGTCAGGGATGAAGTCACTCACGCTCATGAAGGTCTTAAATATTAAGTTAAGCAATGTAAGAATGGCGGCTAGCCTTGATTTAATTTTCATTTATCATTATCTATTCCTTTGAGGGCTTGCTAAAATGTACATTTCAAGTGTATTAATTGACTCTTTTAAAATATAGTCGATGTTATTTTTTAAAGTAGTTTTTATTTATATATATTTTAAAATAATATTTTTTAAAAATTATTTTTGATATATATAAAAACACTAAAATTCAATAATTTCAAGTAAGAAAATAAAAATAAATTGTTTTTAGAAATATTTCGCAATCGTATTCCTATACATCCAAGAGAGCTGATGACCCCTCAGTCATCGTCAACCTTTCTTATTTTCGCACGAGGGATCTGGAATTCAAAGATCACCGGCGTTAATTCAGTGATTAATGACAGGCACCAACCTCACTATCAATGGCGGGCACCACTTTACGAAGGAAACTGATAGAGCTAGCGTTTTTAAATACATTAGTCAACAGGAAAAACAGCAGAGGCAAAGAGATAAAAATCCAGAATGCAGGGGATTTTTGTTTGGTGTTCTTAAAAATAATGATAGAAGATGACTTGTTTATGTTAATCTTTTGTTCGAATTTTAATAGTTCATGAACAAGACAGAATTCCTTGCAAAATATTTTCTAGCAGACAATTAAGTCAATAATTTTTTTCTCGAGAAGTTGCAGGAAATAACTATTAAATTCTAAGAATAAAAATATTTATTCCTCTAATTGTTGTCACATAATTATTTTGTTTAAAAATTTAAATGGGTAAGAGATTCAAAAATATGATTTATATTATTTTTTAATATATTTTTTCAAGTGAAAGTTTTATTGAACTTGAAATATGCATAGACCTGCACTACCATGTGCTTGATTTTTATTAAATAGAATGAAGGTGATAAGATTAGAACTCGTAACCATTGAGTTAATGACGCTCTGATACCATATCGCGAAATTGTTTCACCTAAAAATTTAAATTATTAAATGACACTCCATAATATAATTTATATTATTATCTAATAATTATACATTATAAATACCGATAATAAATTGTAATAAAGTAGAGATTGTGAACCTATTTTCTGAATTATTAATAAAGTATTTATAATTTTAAATGTATTTTTTTCTCCCAAGTACTGTTTGTCTTTTTCTATTTTATACGAGAAAACTTTTACAATTCATTATTGATAAGAATATCATGTGTTTTCAGAAAATGGTTATATTAATATTGATGAAATTATCATTTTTAATCGAATTTAATACTAAATGATGTTTTATATAGACTTTTGCATGTCTATAATCAAGAACAATACGATTTTTGCTTGCAAGAAACAGGAGATCAGAGAGAAAAGTCCGCATTTATCATTCTACACGAGGCAGCCATGGAAAACCCATTTCTGCATTAAGTTTTCGCATAAAAAAATAGTTATTTAATTGTGTAAATGATTGAAATTCATAAAGATAATCTTAAGGGATCAATCATGGATTCGTCGTCGTATAATAAACCCATCCAAGACTTCCAACCGAGGGGGCCACATGACCACGTCCAAGACTTCGAGGGGCATGGAATTATGTTTTAAAAATATTTAATTTTTTTATTTTTTATTTTAAATAAAAATATTTAGTGTTTTTAGATTATTTTTATGGATGGGTATTAAAAATATTTTTAAAAAATTATATAATTTTGATATATTTCTAAATAAAAATTATTTATTTCGCAATAAAATTGTAAGATGAGATCCACGTGTCATTAGATAATCGGATGCAACATAAGTAATTGGAAAACATAGGTGTTGATTTGGCTCAAATTCAATATTAGGACCTTGATTGGTAATGTATAGAAAATAGAAGGATCACAATATACTTTGTCTCGTACCATCCTCCTCCAGCACAGCCTGAACACCATGGACAGGAAAGATTCTCTGCTTCTTGCAAGTTATAAGAAGACAACTCGGACAAGGACCTAACTGGAAACCCCCATAAAAAACCGACAATCCCAGGTTTCTTGAAATTTACAAGCTTATCTTGGCAATCAAAAAACAAAACTTGACTGTTCTACCGATCTGTTTCAACAATTTATGTTCCTTTCATTGCTTTATTCATGTGCAAATCAAAAAAGAGCACCAACATCATCAGTTCTACAACTCCCCCAAAATCCATGGCTGACAAATCCTTAAGATCACCACCACATACAGCATCATCTTCATCATCAACCTCTACTTACAACTATCCATCAACAAATTACTCGCAGAAATACCCATCAACAAATTACTCGCCAAAATACCCATCCACATCGAAGTCTTGGTCTTTTTCGAGCAAAACATCTCTTTCTAACCTTAAAGATTCATTACCAGAAAACCCTCACATTTATGATTTCTCTGAAATCAGCAAAGCTACAAGCAACTTTTTACAAAAACGATTTTCGTCTTCCTCCTCATCAATCTCTTGGAGATGCTCAATTCGTGGAAAAGAATTGATTCTTTTTCAACGCAAGTTTCGCCGTCAAATTGAATTACCTGAGCTTCAACAGAGGTTATTGACCATTTGCAGGAGCCATCACAGTAGCGTGATCAAGCTTCTTGGTGCTTCCACTTCAGGGAATTATATCTATCTTGCTTATGAGTATGTTCATGGTGCAAATTTAGCTACTTGTCTTAGGAATCCACAGAACCCTAGTTACACAGTTTTATCATCCTGGTTGTCTCGTATGCAGATTGCTACTGATATAGCTAATGGTCTTGATTATATTCACCACTGTTCAGGATTGAATTCAGAATTTGTGCATAATCATATAAAAAGTTCAAGTATTTTAGTTACTGAAGATTCTTTAAATGCAAAGATTTGTCATTTCGGGACTGCTGAATTGTGTGGAGAGATAGTGGAGAAGGAAGTGTCTTCCTCGAAAAAACTTGGGAGGTCGAATAGTAAGGTATTGAAAATTGAGGGAACAAGAGGCTATATGGCGCCTGAGTTCCAGGCAAGTGGATTTACGACACAGAAATGTGATGTGTATGCGTTCGGGGTGGTAATTTTGGAGCTGGTGTCTGGGGAGGAGGCGTTGAGGTATGTGCCTGATGAGGGATGTGGAGGTTACAAGAGAATCAGTGTTATTGAGAGGGCAAGGGGGGTGATGGATGTTGGTGGGGGTGAATTGAGGAAGTGGATAGATAAGAGGATGAAGGATTCGTATCCAGTTGAAGTTGCAGAGAAAATGGTGTTGTTGGGATTGGAATGTGTGGATGATGATCCAGAGAAGCGGCCGGATATGGGGCTGGTTGATGGTAGAGTGTCTAAACTGTATTTAGAGTCAAAGAATTGGGCTGAAAAGATTGGTTTGCCTACTGATTTCTCAGTCTCAATGGCGCCTCGATGAGAGTGGTTAATGAGAAATGATACATCAATTGATGATTTTTGTCTTCGATTGTGCTTGTGCATATAGGATTTGAATTTTTTATCTGGACTTCTGATTTTACAGTCATTCTTTCTGGAGAAATTGATAAAATTTGTTGATTTTTGTATACATGTTGATAATATAAACAAGCGACATTTCTGCATTAATATGCTTTAGTTTTTTTTTCCTGTCATTACAGTATCTTTACTATTTTCTTCCTTCACTGAATGCAGTAGGCTAAAAATGTCATATTGAGCTCGAAAAACATGTTTGTTTGTTGCTGTCGATACATATTAACTTCAATTCTACTGGAAAATCAACTTTGATTTCAGATTAAGCTTCAGAACATGATGGTTGCATTATGGATCATGGTAATATGAAGGCGTAAAACGTTTATATTGAAACGAGATGTAGCTAAATATATATTTTCCTCTTTGCACGATAACCTTGCCATGAAAAGATCGAAGCAGCACTAATAAGAGAAAGATTTTTAGTTTCATGGATTGGGTTTTGCTATTTATTTCCAGCTTTAGACAGGCTTCAAATGTCAACAGTAATCGTGCTTTACACCCTCCTCTGTTCCTGTTATCAGAGAAAAATTACTGCATTTTTATCAGATAGAAAAAACAGATCCAGGACTACCCTTGGAATTTAAGACCCCTCTGTTTTTTCTTGAAGAGCAGGAAAGTATTTAGCTGACGTTATCCACTGATGCCATGCTTTGTCTCTGGTAAACTGAAATCCCCGGCGTTGACTTCATGCCTGAGTCTCTACAGTGCGTCCAAACTAGGTAAAATGTCCCAAAACTTGCATCGATCTTATCTGATCTGATCTTCATTATCTCCTCTTCAGCAGAGGGGACGAGATTGTAAAACCTGGTAAACAAAATCGTAGAGCTGCCTAAAAGGCTAATTATCAATTGATTGAAGGATTATACCGAGAGAATTTTTTTCTAACTGAAGCTCACTGTTACTGACCAGAAATGTTTTTTAAAAAAATGTTTATTAATTTCTCTCAATATTAAATATTGCAAAACTAATATAGCCTCAAAAAATGTGGTTCACATGCTATTATTTTGATGTTTGTAGATTATTTTTGATATGTTAATATCAAAATAATTTTTAAAATTAAAAAATATTATTTTAATTTATTTCTAAATAAAAAAGCTTTGAAAAACAAATTCTACCATACTCCAATATAGCCTCAAAAAATGTGGTTCACATGATATTATTTTGATGGTTGTAGATTATTTTGATATGTTAATATCAAAATAATTTTTAAAATTAAAAAATATTATTTTGATTTATTTCTAAATAAAAAAGCTTTGAAAAACAAATTCTACCATACTCCAATATAGCCTCAAAAAATGTGGTTCACATGATATTATTTTGATGTTTGTAGATTATTTTGATATGTTAATATCAAAATAATTTTTAAAATTAAAAAATATAATTTTAATTTATTTATAAATAAAAAAACTTTGAAAAAAAAATTCTACCATACTTCAATATAGCCTCAAAAAATGTGGTTCACATGATATTATTTAGATTGTGTAACTATCTATTTTTTTAGTATAATGGTTTTACAAATTTATTATTAAAATAACATGTTTTAAAAAAAATGGAGGGGTGTATGGTTTGTACATGACTATAAAACACAACATTTTAAAATAATATATAAAACAGGTTATATATGAGAAGAGAGAGAAAACAAATAAAGTGTGATCTATAAAATATTTATTACGGTGCTATTAATAACAAAAAAATAATTTTGACAAGATAAAAATAATGACATTAAATAAATCATCAACAACAACAAGTGTGACATATTGATTTTAACAATGAGTGTGACCTATTTCTTTCATTAGCAGTAATTTTTTTTAATGTTGATGAATTAGTCTTGTTAATTTTTTTATAAAATTATCAACATGTCTTTAAAAAAATTTTTTGCTCTCCTCTCTTCGTTATAATTTGTGAAAAGAGGAGAGAGAAAAAAATTATCGTGACACATGAGACTCCAATTAAAACACACACACACACACACATATATATATATAATGATGAGATGAAATCATTAATACTAAATTAAAAAAAAACATTAACAATAGATGAAGCGAATCACACTTGCCACCTATTCATGTTACCATTAATTAAATTTTTTATATTACAAAATTTATTTTATTGAGATATTTTTAATAATATAAGTGGTTTTATAATTAGAACTTTGATATGTCACAATTTTTTAAAAATAAAATGCTATTAAATAGCAATAAGCTTGAAAGTCATGTTTTTCAATTGTGAGATGTAAGAAATAAATTATAATATTTTATTCATTATTTTTTAAAATATGTTATTTTACAAATATTTAAAAAAAATGCTATATAAAAACGTTTTTCAGGGGGCGGAGCCTGCTTTATAATATGGAAACAGTTAAATAGAGTGTATATACAAGTTAAAATTGATTTAAAATTAAAAGTCGCCATAAATTAATAATTATAATATGATAAGAAGAATTTAGATAAGGGAAGAATAATAGAGAAAGGTACTTGTTTATTGATTGCATGCCTTCCTTCTTCGGAACAGAGGCCTAAATAGGCTATTCCACACAACGGTAAGCTTAATAATAGGAACTACAAACGTGGGAAGCTGAAGACTAGGGATACTCTGGCTAATCCCTTATTCTCTGACCAATTCAAATACTGACTCAAACAATAATGAAATAAACAGAACATAAAACAATGAAATAAAATAATAATAATAATAATAGTATGCAGATGCTCCCCATGCAGTCGCAGCAGACGCTCCCCATGCAGTCGCAGCAAGTGCTTCACGTACCCAGCTCTTATCATTCCCTCGCCCTTGAATTTTCCTTGTCCGCAAGGCTGAATTGAGGATAAGTTTTTGCAAATCTCCACAAATTTTCCCACGAAGAATCTTCTGGCAGGGCCCCCTTCCATTTCACCAATATCTCCGTTCTTGGCCTGTATTTCCCCTTCTGAATCACCCTTCTATCCAGGACTGCTTCTGGTTCTGGTAACACCACAGCATCTGTCGTTATTGGAGGAAGGGTGACCACAGTGTCTATATCTCCCCAATGTTTCCTGAGTAAACTGACATGGAAAACATCATGTATGCGTGACCCTGTGGGAAGGTCTAATTTGTATGCCACTGGTCCAATGCGAGCGAGAACTTTGAAGGGCCCAAAAAATCTCGGGGACAGTTTTAAGGAACTCCTGAAGGCGACTGATTTTTGGCGATATGGATGCAATTTTAAGAACACGTAATCTCCAACCTGAAATGTGACCTCCCGTCGACGCAAATCAGCCCGAGATTTCATGCGCCCCTGTGCGACAATGAGATTTCGTTTGAGGTCCCGCAGGATGACTTCTCTGGTTCGCAGCAACTGATCCACTTCTGGAAGCTTGGTAGTTCCTGGTATATAGGAGATCATTGATGGAGGAGGGATCCCATAAACTGCTTCAAAAGGTGAAACCTTCGTTGTTGAATGAATCGCCGTGTTGTAACCATACTCCGCCCAAGCCAGCCAGTTCTTCCACGCCTTTGGGTGGTCGCAAGTGAAGCAGCGTAAGTATTGTTCCAAGGTCCGATTAACTACTTCGGTTTGGCCGTCCGTTTGCGGATGGTAACTGGAGCTATAGTTAAGTGATGTGCCCTGTAGCGAGAATAAGGCTTTCCAGAAGGAGCTGACGAAAACCTTATCTCGATCACTCACTATCGAACTCGGCATGCCATGTAATTTGACCACATTATCCAGAAAACATTTCGCTACTGTCACAGCCGTGTAGGGGTGTTTAAGTGGCATGAAATGACTGTACTTTGAGAGCAGATCCACCACCACCATGATAACGCTATATCCTTGCGAAGATGGTAAGCCTTCTACAAAATCCATGGATATGTCTGTCCAAATGCGCTGCGGAATTGGAAGGGGCTGAAGTAACCCAGCTGGTTTTAAGGTTTCATGTTTACAACGCTGGCACACCTCACATTCCTTAATGAAGTTTTTGACCGAAGTTCGTATGCCAGGCCATATGAAACTGGAAGAGATGCGGGTCAGAGTCTTCAAATAGCCAAAATGCCCACCTGCAGGAGAGGAATGCCCATCGGCCAAAACAGCAGGTATCAAGGAAGATGTAGGGCTCAAGTGTACCTTCCCCTTCTGCATCCAAACCCCATCTCGTTGGACCAATTTCAAAGTCGGTCTGGTTGCTACATTGCTGTAATAAGGCTGCTGCTGGACTTCTTGTTGGAGAGTCTTCCACCAGTCGGTAATAGGAGCAGATATGGCATATAATTGGGCTGCCGCTATGCGAGAGAGAGCATCAGCTCCTTGATTTTCCTTGCCCTTGCGATACTGGATGCTGTAATCGAACCCCATAATCTTGGGCAGCCAACGGGCTTGAGACGGGGTGGAAAGTCGCTGCTCCAGAAGGTATTTCAAGCTTTTATGATCGGTCTTGATCACAAAGGGTCGACCCAACAAATATGCTCACCATTTCCGCACGGCCTTTACTACTGCGAGCATTTCCTTGTCGTAAGTTGACAGTAATCGCGCCTTACCCTTCAATGCCTCGCTATAATACGCAATTGGCTGGTTGTCTTGGGATAAAATTGCTCCTAACCCATCACCACACGCGTCACATTCCACTGCAAATTGTTGTGTGAAATTTGGAAGCCGCAGCACAGATGGGGACGTGAGGGCTTGCTTCAGCTTGTTGAAAGCCATGAGTGCCTCCTCAGACCAGTGGAATCCCTCCTTGGATAAGAGCTGATTTAATGGGGCAGCTATGACGCCAAAGCCTCTCACAAATTTTCGATAATATCCAGCCAACCCGAGAAACCCACGGACATCCTTGGTAGTTGCTGGAATTGGCCAATTTTGGACAGCTTGAATTTTGGTCGGGTCTACTGCCACTCCTTCGGCAGAGATGATGTGCCCCAAATAGCTCACTGTAAGTACTCCAAACTGACATTTTGATAGCTTGACGTACAGCTGGTTGTCCGAGAGAATGCTCAAAACTTGCCGAAGATGTTGTAAGTGATCCATCCAAGACCTGCTATACACCAGAATATCGTCAAAAAACACCAATATAAATCGCCGTAGATGAGGGCGAAAGAGGTCATTCATGAGACTCTGAAAAGTTGCTGGGGTGTTTGTCAACCCGAACGGCATGACCACAAACTCATAGTGACCGTCATGAGTGCGGAAAGCGGTTTTTGGGATGTCTTCCGGCTGGACTCTAATCTGATGATACCCGGATCGTAAGTCCAGTTTTGAAAAGAACCTCGCGCCATGCAATTCATCAAGCAACTCGTCAATGACTGGAATGGGAAACTTGTCTTTAATTGTGATTTCATTTAGTGCCCTATAATCCACATAAAATCGCCAAGATCCATCTGCCTTCTTAATCAACAGAACCGAGGACGAAAATAGGCTGCGACTGGGGCGAATAACTCCCGATTGTAAGAACTCCTTGACCAATTGTTCAATCTCATTCTTTTGATAGTGCGGGTACCTGTAAGGCCTACTATTGACTGGGGATGTATTCGGCATCAAGGGAATCTGGTGATCATGGCTGCGCACAGGAGGCAGCGCTGTGGGTTCCTGAAAGACATGAGCAAATTTTGACAGAATAGAATTAAGGTCAGGTGACCATGCAGGGGCTGTCTTCGTCCGTGTCTCTGCTTCTATCTGCACAAAATATCCCACTCCTGATAAATGGATCAACTCCCTATCACTGAGAGGGGCAAGTTCATTGTTTGACAATCCTCTTAAGGTGTACGTCTGCCCTCCCCTCTTGAACGACATGATGAGCTTCTTGTAATCAGTTCTGATGGGGCCTAAAGTCTCCAGCCATTGCACCCCTAATACGACCTGGCAGGCTGCCACTGGAAGCACAAAAAAGTCTGCACGAACAATGATCCCTTGGATGGATAATGCCAGGCCTAAGCATCGCCCCGTGCACTCAATAATTTCCTTATTTCCCACTGTGACTTGGATGGTTTTGCCGTGAATGACAAGGAGTCCTAATTTGGTTGCTGTGGACTGATCAATAAAATTGTGGGTGCTTCCCCCATCAATGAGAACTGTCACCTTCGTGTTTCCTGCTTTACCAATGACCCGGAAGGTTTGTGGGTGATTGGTTCCCACCAGAGCATGGAATGAGATTTCTGGAATGTCTTCCTCAGGTTCCACAATCTCCATGTCCACATCTTCTCCTTCTTCCTTCTGCTGCACGTCCACCATCATGAACATCTGAGGTCGTGAACAACGATGCCCAGGGACATATCGTTCATCACAATAGAAGCACAACCCTTTTTCACGTCTCTCCTTCGCCTCTTGTCCTGTTATGCGTCGGATTGGGGTGGCTGGTTGAGCTATTCGTTGAACCGGGGAAGGGCCCAGGAGCCCCTGGTTGTTTGGATGTGCTGGTTTCGGCTGGAAGGGGGTTGCTGTTGCTGATCTAACTGGATTGTTGAGTTTCCTTTGGAATTGATTTCGTTCTTCGATCAGATGAGCCACACTAATGGATTCTGAGAGAGTTTTTGGTTGCTTAACACGAACATCCAAACGAATTTCATCCTTTAATCCTGCTATAAAGCATCCCACCAGGAAACTTTTGGGAAGGTCATCAACCTTGTGAGATAATTTCTCAAAGGCTTCTTGATATGCATTCACCGTTGTGGTTTGTTTAAGTCTGGACAATGCCTCGGACGGGTCATCATACTCAGTTGGTCCGAAACGGTGGAGAAGGGCGGAAACAAACTCATGCCAGCGTAATTGGCCCTTGTTTTTCGTATACCAACGGTACCACTGTAATGCCACGCTTGAGAGATGGAAGGAAGCCAATTGTACCTGTCGAGGAGCATCAATGTTCTGGAATTCAAAGTATTGTTCTGCCTTAAATATCCAGCCCGTGGGATCCTCTCCTTCTCCTGAATAGGTTGGGAAGTTTAACTTGAGGGTGGTGTGGTTTCTGTCAGCATTGAAGTTTGCCGATGACCTGTCATGAGAAGAACTTCCCCCAGCAAAAGGATTTACTTCCCTCTCACTGGCACGATGGGTCTGAGCAATTCTCATTGCTTGGAGTTCAGCCATGACTCCTTGAAGAGCGTCGTTGACCCGATTAAAATTCTGATTTAATTCATCAAAATTGGCGTCGTGTCGTCCAAGAGCTTCAGTGATCTCAGCACGAAACTCCGCATTAGTTTTACCACGCGTGTCCATGGGTTGAACCGCGCTCTGATACCACTGATAAGAAGAATTTAGATAAGGGAAGAATAATAGAGAAAGGTACTTGTTTATTGATTGCATGCCTTCCTTCTTCGGAACAGAGGCCTAAATAGGCTATTCCACACAACGGTAAGCTTAATAATAGGAACTACAAACGTGGGAAGCTGAAGACTAGGGATACTCTGGCTAATCCCTTATTCTCTGACCAATTCAAATACTGACTCAAACAATAATGAAATAAACAGAACATAAAACAATGAAATAAAATAATAATAATAATAATAATAGTATGCAGATGCTCCCCATGCAGTCGCAGCAGACGCTCCCCATGCAGTCGCAGCAAGTGCTTCACGTACCCAGCTCTTATCATAATAATAAAAATAAAAATTGTAAGTTTCGATACTAACAATTCTGTCAAATCGTTAACGTCGACTAGAGGGTTCGTCAGGTGTGAATTCTATAGAGCATGTCTAGGTTTATTTATTTGATTTGTCTGCGGTTGTCGGCTGCAGATTCTAGATGACCAGTGGTGCGTCGGCATTTTTTTTTAAATTTAAAATTTCAATACCTAATTAACCAGAATATATAAATAGTATTTTTCTTAAAAAAAATAACCCGGACCGTCAGATTTTCATCACGAATCATGTAGCCCGGTGGTTTAGGCCGTAATTATTTTTAATATTATACAGAATATTAATTTAAAATAAAAAATATTTTTAAAATATAATGTCAAACAAAATTTATTCAATATAACAAGATCAAATTAGTGAATGAATTTAAAAAAAAATACTGTAATAGTATTTATTTTAATTTAAAATCAGGAATGAAGTAGGTTAAATAATTAAACATTTTAAAGAAAATCCAACTGATGGATCATAATACATGATTCCATATTCACACGCACATGTATGTATGTATGTATGTGAAGAAATAGTTCCTCTAGGAAAAGGTTGACTAAATTCCCCGAATCTAAGGGCAACGAAGACTTCAAAGCTTGTTCTTACTTTGGCCGAAAACCAGAGACGATTTACAAGACTAAAAATCAAGTGTGGTCCCTCAATTCTATCTATATTCCATTAAAAAAAAAGGAGAGAAAACTCGGTCGGACAAGGACGTTACTGGGAACCTCCAAAAACCACAAACAGCATAAAATTCCCAGTTACTAGAAATTGACGACCTGATCTTTGCTTCTCCTTTCTTATGTCCCCAAAGTAAGACGACCAAATTTCTCTTTCAAAGATTTCTTCGCTCATGAGCAAATCAAAAAAGATCATGGACATGATCAACAATCTAACCCCAAAATCCAAGACATCGAAGTCCTTGAAATCGTCACCACCACAACCGTCGTCGTCACCGTCGTCGTCTGCATCGTCTTTGATCAACCAGTCATCATCTAGCAACTACCCATCAACAGATGACTCAAGCAAGACATCTCTTTCAAGCAAAACATCTCTTTCCAGCCTCAAAGATTCATTACCAGAAAACCCTCACATATATGACTTGTCTGAAATCTGTGAAGCAACCAACAACTTCTTAAAGAAACCCTTTTCTTTTTCCTCTTCATCAACCTCTTGGAGATGCTCAATTCGTGGAAAAGAAGTGATTATTTTTCAACGCAAGTTTCACCTTCCGATTGGATTACCTGAGCTTCAAAAGAGGTTATTGACCATTTGCAGGAGTCATCACAGCAGCGTGATCAAGCTTTTTGGTGTTTCCTCTCCAGGGAACTATATCTATCTTGTTTACGAGTATGTTCACGGTGCAAATTTAGCTACTTGTCTTAGGAATCCTCAGAATCCCAGCTACACAGTTTTATCATCCTGGTTATCTCGTATGAAGATTGCTACTGATATAGCTAATGGTCTTGATTATATTCACCACTTTTCAGGTTTGAATTCAGAATCTGTGCATGGTCATATAAAAAGTTCAAGCATTTTAGTGACTGAAGATTCTTTGAATGCCAAGATTTGTCATTTTGGGACTGCTGAATTGTGTGGAGAAAGGGTGGGGAATGAAAGCTCTTTGTCGAAAAATTCTGGTAGTTCAGATAGTAGGGAAATGAAATTTGAAGGAACGGCAGGATACATGGCGCCGGAGTTTCAGGCAAGTGCATCTGTGACTCAGAAATGCGATGTGTATGCATTCGGGGTGGTGATTTTGGAGTTGGTGTCTGGGGAGGAGGCGTTGCGATATGTGTTTGATAAGGGGGGTGGAGTTTATAAGAGAATCAGTGTGATTGAGAGGGCAAGGGAGGTGGTGGCTGTTGGTGGGGGTGAGTTGAGGAAGTGGGTTGACAGGAGGATGAAGGATTCATATCCGGTTGAAGTAGCAGAGAAGATGGTGTTGTTGGGATTGGAGTGTGTAGATGATGATCCTGAGAAGCGGCCCCATACGGGGCTAATTGATGTTAGAGTCTCTAAATTGTATTTGAAGTCGAAGAAATGGGCTGAAAAGTTTGGTTTGCCCACTGATTTCTCGGTCTCATGGGCGCCACGATGACAATGATTAATAAGTAAGGATGGATCCATTGTTCTTATCTAGTTTTGTTGATGATAACTTGTGCACATAGGATATGAGAAATCAGATCGATAGGAGGATCAATTGATGATTTTTGTAATCATGCTGATGATACAACAAGTGACATTTCGCATTGATATATATATATATGCTTGTTGGGTTTTTTTTCTGTCATTTCATCATCTGCAGTAAAGCAAATGGTTCCTTAATTGAGGGTAGCAGTTTAAAACTGCCATCACGAGTGCAACTATCATTCTTTGTTTGTTGCTGTCAATAAATATTCCTGCATCCAGCTTCATTGCTACTGGAAAAATCATATCTGTTTTCAGCTTGAGCTTTAGAACATGCTTGTTGCCCACTGGATTCTGGTAACATGAAGGAGTAAAATGATTGCATTGGATCGATAGCTAAGGTAATACTTGCCTATTTTCAACAACCTTGTTGCTGTAGAAAATATCAAAGCAGCGACGGTAAGGGGGTGCGTGGAGGGTCAGTGGTGGCTGAACCTTTCTTGGCTGCACAGTTAGGCTGTGATTTTTCAGTTTCATGCGGTTACTTTCCATTTGAGCTAAACGGAGATGCAGAGAAGAACAAAATGCTCAGCCTTCACAAGGAATTTTGTTTCATTTTGAGTAGCTGGCGGCCAGAAACACTGTTTGATACATTCTCGTTGCTGTCATCCAAAAGTTAATAAGTAGGTGTTTGAAAAACAAAACAAAAAACGTGTTTAAAAAGATTTTGATTTTTTTTTTGTTTTGAATTAAATTTATTCAGTTTTTTTCCGTATGGAATGATCAAAAATTATTTTAAAAGAATTAAAATATAATTTTAATATATTTATAAATAAATAAATAAAACACTTTAAAAATCAATATCATCCTAAATCCATTTGTATCCACCAGTGGACACGGTCTGTATAAGTAGAACCTTTGCCATCGGAGACCAATTCAGAATCTTGACTGCTGGATTCTGGTGGAAATCAATGAAAAAGATTGATGAAGATTTGCCATCGTGTTTATTTTTAAAATGCCAAGCATGCGTATATTACAAGTCATTGAAAATTGATGAAGACAAGAACATGTATACTTAATTTCCTGGCAATAGAATTAATCAAGCTGATTTACGAGACTAGGGTTTTAATTCAAATCTGGCCTCAAATATCTGGAAGGGTTTTTTTAAGAAAATGCTAGGCTCAAAATCTTGCTGAACCTGTTTTAATGAATTGAAGTTAAAATCAAGAGGTTTTCTTGGGCTGAAATATTTCTAAATAAAAAGAAAAATATTTTCTTAGGATGAAATTGCAATCCCTAAATGATAATGTGGAATTCTATTGAGATTTATGGACAAAGTTTATGTAAATCATATTGATTATCTTCAAACTTAAGGGTCGGGTTTATAAAATCATCTTTTCTTTCTATTTATAAAACACACCCCAAAACTTATGGGCCAAGTCCAAAAAACACCCTCTTCTACGCTTCTCCGACTTGTAATCCAAGAAGAAAAACAGGGCTGCGAGCTTGGATAACAATCTTTCATGGCGGCAGCTAGAAACACGTGGCGGCTGAGGCGATTACTCTCTGTTCTTTCCCATAATAATCAACCCCTCACCTCTTCTCTCAATAAAGGTAACCTATTTATCTCTCTCTGTCTCATTCACTTCGTGGGAAACCGTCTGTTTCTTTGAGTTTGTGTTCAGCTTGAAACCTGGGGCGTAAAACTCGGGGTTTCTCTGTTTTCCTTTCCTTTTTTATTTTGAACGGAATTGGGTAAGTGGGTTTTTGCTGATTGAGCGTTTTGCAGAATCTTTGAATTGCTAGGGACATGGTATTGGACGATTATTTATTATCTTCTATTGGCAGTTTATAATCTTTGATTATCCTCATAGCAATTTTTAATAAATTTCATCAATTTGGTAGTTTTCAGCTATTGTGTATCAATGTGAAAACTTTGAATTTCACTAGGGCCATGAATGACAAGATATAGTTCACTTGTTATAAGTTTCCCGGACACATTACCAGTTCAATCTATCCGTAAGCTTGGGAATGAAGAGATTTCAGAAAGGAAATGATAATTCTTGACACCCTTCCAATTGGTTCCAATCAGTGGATCAACGTATAGCTTGCATGTTTTAAGAAAATCAAAAGTCATGATTTTTTTAAGAATATGAGGTTGGAAGCATTGTTTGTTATGGTCAGCTTAAGCTTTAATGTAAGGCCTTTGCGCTTCTTTTGATAGGTCATGTGTTTATAAATGTTCTTATATTTGATATTTTTTTTTCAAATGGTACTGTTGTTGATTCTAGGTTCACGTCTATTCAAATGTATTATCGTTGCTGCTGATTTGGGTTATATTTCAAAGTTTAAACTTGCTGTAATGGAAGATAAAGGAAATTATTTGTCTGTTTTTTGTTTCTGTTTTGCGGTTGCTGTTTACATTGAATGATCAGTTGTTCCTTGATAAGGGGACTACTGATCCTTGGAGTGGAGTTTCAGGCAAACCAAGGGAAGATTTTCCCATGGTTTCAACTGTACCTTGTTTTTCTCAAGTGGAAAACAGTTTCTGTTGAGCAATTAGACGGCTAACATTAGACTAAAATGTTATGCTATACTAGCATGTTGTCATTTGGTGGTGCTACAATTGAGCCAATCAGCTTTGAGAAACTCAGTCTAACCTGGACTGAATTCGCTTTGAGTGTGTCTAATAGCATACCCGTGAAACAAAGAATGAACTTATATTTCAAGGTTCAAACATTCGAGGCATTTATCATGCAGACATGAAAGTTTAATGGATTGTGACCCATGTCTGCATTTTCATGCCACTAAAACCTCTGAATGCCTAAGATAATCAACTGGCATTTTACTCCCTATGGCTGTCCCGGCCATGGCTGGGGTTTGAATTTATGACTGCACCTGCATGGGGAATTATTTAGTTGCAAACGTTTAAAGAAACTCAGCCCCACCCTTTTACTGATTTCAATATTCGCAATCACTCCCCCCTACCCCCTGCAATTTGCCCATCCGATTGTTTCTGGACCTCATGGTTCTTAACCCATGATCCTTTGTGCAATATTTGAAACAAGAGAACTTCTACTTCAATTCTCAGATATTTCTTGTGATAAATATAATTCTTGTTCGCAGAACATAGCTGGAAGATTCTTCCTGCTGCAAGTTCACTCTTCACCAGGAATGATTTTTATGGAAGAGGACTTCAGACTCTAGCAAAACCAACCAGCCAAGCTAACGAGGAGTCGGAAAATCTTGAAAATGATTTGAACACCGATTGCAGCTCAGCCACTGCTCCCTCCCAAACGAACAGTAATGAGGGTTCTGCTACAACTTTTTCTGCGTTATCTAACTTGAAAACCTCTCCAAGGCATGATCTTGCCATGATCTTTACTTGCAAGGTCTGTGAGACAAGATCTGTCAAGACAGTTTGTCGTGAATCATATGAAAAAGGTGTGGTGGTGGCACGGTGTGGTGGTTGCAATAACCTGCACCTGATTGCAGACCATCTTGGATGGTTCGGACAGCCTGGAAGCATTGAGGAAATCCTGGCTGCTCGAGGGGAGGAAGTGAAAAAAGGGTCTGCCGATACATTTAATTTAACACTTGAAGATCTAGCTGGAAATAAAATCTTCAAAGAGTGAATTCAGCTGCCATGTAAAATCATTCTAGTGACCAGCATTGAGTTTTTTTTGTTTTTGTTTTTTATTATGGCATTTGTTGGCTTGACTCTCATGGATATATTTGTTTTTCTTTATAAATTAAATTAAATATAATTGAAATGACAGGACACTGTATCATTTTTTTTCCTTTTATATTTGAGCTTACTATTAAACAAAAACCTGTAGGTAGTCCACAAAACATGACACGATTCTAATCCTAGTAGAAACCTAAGCTTGTTAATATAAAGGTTTTGGAAATGGAGAAATTTTCTAGGACTCGTTTGTTTGCTGGAAAATAGTTTTTTTTTGAAAAGTGAATTTTGGGGAAAGTGAATTCCTGGAAAGTAAATTCTTGAAAAGTGAATTCCGATGTTTAACAGTGTTATGGAAAATGAACTGGAAAACACTTTCCAGTGTTTGTTTGTGTTATCGAAAATGAACTAGAAAATAATTTATTAATAAATTAATTTTTTTTTCAAGTTTATTAAAACAATGAGGAACAAATCTTACAAATTAAAAAGTTGAGTGAGAATGAAATTGAAAAAAAATATAATTTCATAAATTATCTCAAATAAAATAAATAATAATCAAAATAATAGAGATCAAATCTAAAAAATTTTTAAAAAATGAAAGGTGAATAAATTAAAATAATAATAATAAACATTTCATAAATTATTTCAAATAAAATAAGTAACAATAAAAAAAAATGAGGACCAAATTTGATAGATAAAAAATTTCAATAAAAAAATGATAAGAAAAAAGCAAATAGCAATTATAAAAATAAGGACCAAAATTAATATAAAAATTAAATTTAAGAGATGGAATTGAAAAATAAATATTCAAAACAAATTATATATAGCAATCAAAAGTTTGAGGATCAAATTTGATATAATTAACAAATAATGACATTTCTAAATTTTTCACAACTTTCGGAAAGTGTTTTCCGCCCAAATTTCCCGGAAAGTGAATTCTAGAAAACGAACACAGCCCTAATCCCAATTCACAGGAGCACGGTATCATCAATTATATATATATAATTAAAGGAAATAATGAAGTTTTGAAATATATATATATATATATATATATATATATATATATATATATATATAATTAAAGGAAATAATAAAGTTTTGAAACTTGGCTTTTAACTAGCACTTGCTCATCTTATGCTGTGAGTCTAATTATATTTTTCTTAACATAAAAAATATTAATACGTTGTTAATGTATTTTGTTAGAGAAAACAAAATATACTAGGATTGGTTTTATATGACTAAGTTGACTTGATATGTTTAAAGACAACCTGAATGAATAATTGATTTAAAAAAAAAATTGGATGATATTTTTAAAAAAAATATCAAAACGATATAATATTAGATTGATTTCAAATGTCAAATAAATTATCTGGATCATGAAACCATTATAACCCTATGGGAAAAAAAATATTAAACTCAATTTTCAATTAACCTAATATTAAATAATGAATTTCAAAACAAAATTCAACTAAAAAAAGTCAAGTCAACCTGCAAAACATGGATAATAAGATCAAGATAATCCCATACAAAGCAAATCAAAATAAATTATAAAACTTATTCCGTGATCAACCCGGTGTTGAAAGGTAAGATGAAATGAAAAAATTCATCTAAAAAGCAAAACAAAAAAATTAAGTCAACTGACATAACTTGCAATCCAAGTTCTAAAATCTTCATAACATCATATATATATATATATATATATATATATATATATATATATATATATATATATATATATATATATATTGTAAATCTTATTTTCAATCAATCCATTTTTAAGGATTAAATTGAAAAAAAATAAAAAATAACAAAAACATTTACCCTAATCAATCCAAGATAACCTGTTAAACTCGGGTCATAAGATTGGGATAACACAATAGAAAACATTTTAAACAAAAATTATAGAGTTCAATTCCTAAACAACTTGATGTTAGAGGATAAATTGAAAAATATAATTAAAAAACAATTTGAGTCAACATAATTAACCTATAAAATTCACAACCCGAGTAATGAGATCGAGATAACTTCATAAAAAATTAAAATAAATTATGAAATACCTAATAAATCTAATATTGAAGAATAATTTTTTTAAAAAAATAATAAAAAAGAACTAAAATATTAGAGGAACAAATTGAAAAGTGTGGCTTTTCATTATATTGATAATGTTTTTTCTAGTATAAAAAAATAAATTACGTAAGGATTAATCAAATATAATTTGGTTGACTTTATGTGTCTAAAAACATTATAGAACTCATAAAAACATAGCCTGACTAAAAAGAATATCATGATAACATTTTTATTAAAGAATGAGATTAAAAAGAATTAATTAAAAAATAACATAAAAAATAACTCGAGTCAAACTCATGACTCAAGTCATTGAACCAAGATAATTTTATAGAAAATAATAATAATAATATAGTTAATCTTAGTTAACCTTCCATAAAACCGAGATAACCTGATAGAGAGAAAATCATAATAAATTATGAAACTCAATTCTTAATTTTCCATATTGAACCTTATATCGAACAATGAAATTGGTAAGTTATTTAATTAGAAAATTGATACAAAAAGTAAACGATAACAACTCAAGTGATCACATCAAGAATTATATTTGGGTTAAAAGACAAAGACAATGTAATAAAAATCAAACCAAAATAAACAATAAAGTCTAATTTTCAATCAAACACAATATTAAATAATGAATTTGAAAAAAGTCAATTAAGAAAAAGATACAAAAAACTAATTCAATTGGATTAACTCGTCAAACTCACATCTTGGGAATGAAAAGAGAAAAATCTAATAAAAAAGCAAATTCATTGTTAAAGGACTAGAGATTAGGGGTGAGCATTTGTGGTTCAGTTTTTACCAATAAAAATAACAAAAAAAAAACCAAAACAGAACCGAACTCGATTTAAACCAACCGATTTTAGTCTAGTTTGGTTTTTTAACTAAAAAAATGAAAAATAATTTTGGGTTTTTAGCCTCTTTTTTTTTTTTTTTTACTTTAACCAATTTTTTCTTCTCTCATGTAACCAAAATGGAAGCAAACTAAAAAAATTTGAATTGAAGTAGAGGAATTAAAAAAAATTATATCATATTTTTTTTAATTGAATCGGTTCAGTTCGATTTTGGTTTACCAATTTTTTACTTAAAAACAAAAACCAAATTGGACTGGAAGTTTAAAAAAACTCTAATCAGTTTAGTCGAGTTTTTTCTCAGTTCGGTTTTTCTTGGTTAATTTTTTTTGTTTTCTCTGTTTAATTGATTTTTCAATTTTTTTGGCTCACCCCTACCCGAGATCTAGATCATAAGATCGAGATATTCTTATAAAGATTAAAAAAAAAAAGCAGCACAATTTAACCAGAGTTAAAATAGCAAAACTTAAGAATTTGATTATGAGATCAAGATATCACAAACAAAAATAAATCAAAATAGACTATAAAGTTCAATTCTCAACGGACCAAATATTAAATGTTAAAATTAGAAAAAGAAATTTATTTTAAAAAATAACTTAAAAAACAACATGAGTCGACACGGCTTAATCTGTTAAGTATTATTTTCATGTCATGAAGCTGAAATAACACAAAATAATATACAAAACAAATCATGAAATATAATTCTCAATCAATTTAATATATACATAAAAATTTAGTCAATAAGCTTAACCACCAAACTTATGATAAATATCATGAAAGTGTAATGACTCGATAAAAAACAAATCTAATATTGAAAAATAAAATAAATAATTACAAAATCAAAGAAAAAAAAGAAAAAACAATCATTATCGAAATGAATGGTGGTAAATTAATTAATATTATAAAAACCTTAATATCAAGTTGCTTGAATTTGAAGCTCGAGATAAGAAAATTGAGCTGCTCGTTTGAGATAAATATTATACATACAACTAAATCAGCCTTTGCTTCCACTTCCATTGTAACACCAGAAACATATTACTATTCATTGTAATAGGACAATAACGTTTTAACCCCTTATTTCATCCCAGTTTTATGTGCACCTAAACAATGAAATGGGACCCACCAATAATGTGATAGACGGCGCAGGTCTGTTTGTTATGCAAGACGTCATGCATTGTTGATCGATTGGGTCTGTTGGAAAGCATGGAAGAAGCATGAAAATTAACGGTTATGATTTTATTAGAATCTGGATGAAATGTTTGTTTTTGGTTAACTGTAGATGATGTCAGTTTACTATGCATGACAAAGAATTAACGGTGGAAGGTACTCCGTGTAGTGGAGGCATGGGTATTGTAGATTAATTAATCTCACCTATCACGGTCACTTTTAAATGCATTTTTAATTTAAAAACATCAAATTTAAATAATTTATATTATAAATTAAAAAAATAACTTCAGCTTACAGTGTAGCACTAGAAACATAATACTATTCCTAGTACAAAAGCTAATCCAGAATATTGTTTTAAACACTAATGAGCAGTAATTTTTACTATTTATCTAGAATTGAATGCACTATGGATTGTAGGGTCATTGAACATTTTTTTTAAATGGTCAAATATGCATATACCCTCATATAAAATAATAAAAAAAAAGATGATTGTAGGGGTGTGACGGTAATTTATTATTCTTTTATTATATTTTCTGGCGAGTTACTATTTGTACGTTGCCGAACGCCCTGTCCATTTCCACGCTCATGTGGATTTTAGTTTCATTTTGGTTCTCAATCTTTTACTTTCCGGTTTTGTTTTAAATTCTTTAATTTATTGGGTATCAAAGTTTAGAATTGTTTCAATTCTGTCCTTGAAATGAAATTTATTATATATGTGTTTTTTATCTTGGATTTTATTTTAATTCTTTTATTTTTTTATATATTTTTCTTAAATGGTTTCTATTTTTGTCCATGTTTATATATACATTCTCTTAGTTTTTGTTTTTAATTTTTATTATTTCTATTTTTATTGAGTTTTTTTTATTTAATGTTTAGATTTTAATTTGTGTTAGTGATCATTTGAAAATTAATATTTATTATTTTTTTCTTTGTTTTTATTTTATGATTTTTATTTATTCTTAAAGTCAAATAATTTTTTAAAATATAATAATATTTGTTTTTGTTTTGTCATTTGTTTTGTTTTTTGATTGCTTTTTGTTAATATTGCTAGGTGTTGACATTTCTAATTATTATAGATAAGATATTTAAAATAATGATAAAAATTATATTAAAATTACTAAAAAGTTAAAAAGATCAAAATTAAATCAGGAAATAAAAGAATTGTAACCTCGTAATACATAAATAATTATTGTAAACAAAAGGGCGGTGTTCTGTTCGAATGGAACTCCGGGGCTTCAGGCCCAAAAGATGTGGAAACCGATTACGATACAAATTTCATTACCTACAGGATTTGCACCGTCTTCAGATCTTCTACATTAATTAATGAATGCGAATTCCGTTTTCCTAAAGGAAAGTGCACCTCAAAAAGTAAGCAGAGAGAACAGACCGGGCATTTGTTTCTACTGTCTTGTAGTTTGTTTTCGGAGGGTTCCTGTTGTTGTTGTTTTTAGTAGAAGGCATGGATTTAGATAGTGATGAGTTCGTGGAGAAAGATCCAACAGGTCGGTACGTTAGGCGTGATGAAATCTTAGGAGGAGGAGGAATCAAGACTGTATATGGGGCTTTTGATGAAGTCGACGGAGTTGAAGTTGCGTGGAAACAAGTAAACGTCGAAGATGTATCACCAGAGCAACTAGAAAGATGGACTTCTGAGGCTCGTTTATTGAAGTCGTTGAAAAATAAGAACATCATAAAGTTTTATGATTTTTGGTTCGATGATGGGAAGAAAACTCTTAACATGATTACTGAGATATTCGTTTCTGGGAGTTTGAGCCAGTATTGCAAGAAGCACAAGAATGTTGAACCGAAGGCTATAAAGAACTGGGCAAGGCAGATTCTCCAAGGATTGCACTATTTACATACTCTTGAACCTCCTATCATTCTCGGAGATTTGAAACTTGATAACATATTTGTTAACGGAAACAATGGAGAGGTTAAGATTGGAGGTCTTGGACTAACCATTGTTTCGCAACAGCCTCCTGGTTTAAGAGATTTAGGTACTCCAGCGTATAAGGCTCCTGAGATCTGTGAAGAGGAATGCAATGAGCTTGTCGATGTTTATTCTTTCGGCATGTGCATGTTAGAGATGGTTACTTGTGAGTTTCCATACTCTGAAATAAAAAACCCAGGGCAGGTATACAAGAAGGCTATCTCCGGCGTGAGGCCGGCTTCCCTCGATAAGGTTAATGATCCCCAGGTTAAACAGTTCATAGAGAAGTGCCTAGTTCCAGCCTCTTTGAGATTACCGGCGATAGAGCTTTTGAAAGATCCATTCTTAGCAACTGAAAATTCAAAAGATACTGTTTCTGGTTCTATGAAGTTACCAAATAATCTTATGCTCAAGCAAGCGATCAACTTGCCACATTCAGAATCCCGTTCGATGGCCACTGACAACAAGAAGCTTCTGGTAGGATCTTGTAAGGAAAGTATCGATGAGAAGCTCCAGTTTTCAACTCCAGAAATTTGTAAGTTCACCGAGAAAAATGAATTCAGATTACGAGGGGAGAAAATCGACAACAATAAGATTTCATTGAGTTTGAAGATTACGGAAACTTCATGTAGTCGAGAAAGGAAAGTGGAGTTTTCTTTTCATCTTGACTCAGATACTGCAATTTCGGTTGCTGAGGAGATGGCCGAACAACTTGAATTGTCACCTGAAGATGCAGCTTATAATGCTGAGTTGATTGATATCTTGGTAATGCAGCTGGTTCCTAGCTGGAAAACTTCACCTGGAAGCATCGAGAAAGCACCTGAGAGGCATCCTGATTGCTTGCAATCTGTGAGAGATCAAGAGGCTCTACAGTCAATTAATTTAGAAATTTCTGCCGAACACGATGTGACAGTTTCCTTTCGTGCCAGTACCAACAAGCCTTTGGGATCTTCCCATTGCAGTCTTCAATTGAACACTCACAATTTGGGCTCAGATTTCAGGACACATGATGATGGACGTCTTCCAGAGCAAAAAAAACCTGCAAGAAGACTTCTGGGCTTCTGTATTGGTTCATGCTTTGGTATGAAAAATATGAGAGCTGGTCCTGCATCTGCTACCCATACCAAGCAGAGGAGATTGACGAGCTAAAGATAGATCTCGTTGCAATTGATTTCACTGTAACGAGCATGCCCAAGAACTCTAGAGGATAATGGAGGAAGCAATGGAAAAATCCAAAAAGAAGATAACTTTATGATGATTAGATATATATACTTTGCTTTATGGGTGGAATTCATCTTGTAATTGGAGTTTTGAAAGATTTTCTTTGCCAGATTTCACTGTTCATTTGGCTAGCTGACGATCATTCGATTTAGTCGCAATTGCAATTGCAATTATAACTAGCGAGTATTCTTGTACAGAGATTCAAAGAACTTGTTTAATCTCTCTGTCTGATCTGTTTTCTTTTCCTGCAAGCTTCAGAACTTTAAAGAAATTGGCTGAGTAAAAACCTTTTTTTGTCGATCTCTAGCCATCTCTTTCGTTTGGAAGTCTTTAAATCAAAGCAGGCACTGTTATAAAAAATGACCATCTAAAGGATTTAAAAACGAACTTTCCAGTCTTCATGCTCTACTTCTAACTGTAGAAAATGTATCAATTAGTTTCCAATCATCCAAATTGTGGTGATGTTTCTCTTTCATTCTTCTAGTAGTTTTGCAGTAATTACAGAAGTTCTGTCAATCCCTTGCTGCTTTATAAATTTTACAGCTCTGCAGGGAGGGCTATCAGATCATTGTCATCGACTGGTCTTCTCTGATCAGATACAATGATACGATTAGAATTAATTGATACATCGGAAACACGAGAAAATAATTGGGGACCTGATGGGATTTTCTTATAAGTCGGGGACCTGATGGGATTCCCTTATAAGTTGGGGACTGTTATGAGGTTTGTTCAAGAAGAAAGTATATAAACACACAAAAAAACTGTGTCATGTTTCTTACCAGAAGCAGCAACCAGCAAACCAAAGCATTAAAAATGGCTTCTTCTTCACTAATTACTTCCACTTCTTCCTTAGCTTCATCTTCTATACGCAAGTTATTTACTTCAAGAAACTCCATGACTACTGTGGGTTTGCTCTCTTTTGCACCAAAAACTTCAATCTTTATCCTTCACTCTATCAAGCATAGGGCTTATCATAAAAGTTCATTTAGAGGTGATTTTTTCAAACCCAGTTATGTTAAATTTCCGATTCATTGATGGGTTTTCATATATATAAAGACAGGAACTTTATTGGGCTTTACATGTTTTCTTGTTTAACGTATTTATCATGGTTTCTCAAGATTTGTGAAGTGGAATTCCTTAACTGGAATTTGGCTTAAGTGTAGAATGGTTTTTTGAAACCCAGTTATGTTAAATTTTCAATTCATTGATGGGTTTTTTTTTATCTATAAAGACAGGAACTTTATTGGGCTTTTCCTGTTTTCTTGTTTAACGTATTTATCATGGTTTCTCAAGATTTGTGAAGTGGAATTCTATAACTGGAATTTGGCTTAAGTGTAGAACGTGATGGTTTGTTCTCAATATTTTGTGATTGGAATATGAATTGAGAGCTATTACTTTGTCTTTGTTTCATTGGCCAGCTATACTTCATTAGATTTTGAATTGATAAATTGTATAGTTGAGTGTTAATACAAACTTGTTTATTGATGAATTCATGGATGAAATATTTATATTTCATGGATGAGGGAACAATTTTATTAATAGATTATGTTTAGTGGTGGTTTTTGCAATTTAGAAAAGTGATTTTCTTTAAGGAGTTTCTGCAGCTTCTTAGAGAAAATGACTGCGTTGGGTTTGTTTTGTTTTGTTTGTTCTTTTTGACAGTGATGTCAGTGGCTGCACCAGTAGAAGATGTTGCTGGGTTTGATGAAATGGTTGCTGGGACAGAGAGGAAGTATTACATGCTTGGTGGGAAGGGAGGCGTAGGAAAGACGAGCTGTGCTGCTTCACTTGCTGTGAAATTTGCAAACAGTGGACACCCCACTTTAGTAGTTTCAACTGATCCAGCACACTCCTTGAGTGATTCTTTTGCTCAGGTTGGAACCAGAAAGTACCTTTTTCGTTTTGTTTACAAGTATCTGCTATGAATTTTAGTAGAGCAGAACATGAGTGTCGTGTTTTTATTCAGGATTTGACTGGAGGTACACTAGTACCTGTTGAAGGACCTGAAAACCCACTGTTTGCACTTGAGGTTTGTGGGATAAACCTTCCTTTGTTTTTCTTTAATGGCTGCTCTCTTTTTCACGTGCGCCATGAGATAATCATCATTCTAAAAACAAAAACTATCAATTGGTGATTTTGCTGCTTAAAGAACTCAGTAAGCCAGATTTTAGCTTTGCAACAGATAAATCCTGACAAATCTCGGGAAGAATTTCGTAGTGCAACTCAGACAAGTGGTGGAACCGGGGTAAAAGACTTCATGGAAGGCATGGGCCTTGGAATGCTCGTTGAACAGGTAATTCCTTGTCTATATCTGTTGGCATTGCAACTTAATAACTGACTGGACTTGCATCCTGATTTGTCATTCATGGTTTCAATGCTGTTATAACTTGATAGTCAATGGCAAATCTCTCTGTTTTCCCTTTTCCATTTCTTTTGGTCATTTAAAGTTGGACAAGTAGCACTTGTGTCTATAAGAACCTTCACCTAGAATTTTGGATCTTTCTTTCCCCTCAATCATCAGAAAAAAAATTGGAATTATCCTTGTATAATTGATCATGATTGATACCCTACTTCTCTTCTTTGTTTTTTCATCCTTTTGTCGACAAAGTTAGGAGAGTTGAAATTGGGAGAGCTACTGGACACACCTCCTCCTGGTTTGGATGAAGCTATAGCCATTGCCAAAGTATGATTTTATCTTTTCGGTGTTCTTTTTGTACTGGAGTGAAATGTCTCTGTATTTATTGATTTCCTTGTTGAACATAAATACTCTTGGCAGGTGATGCAGTTTCTCGAATCACCGGAATATAGTATGTTTACTCGAATAGTTTTTGATACTGCACCCACGGTGAGCTTAAGCATCAGGATTTATGTGAATTTTTGGAATGAATCAACGGAGGTTCACGATTGTTCTTTACAGGGCCATACATTGCGACTCTTGTCCTTGCCAGACTTCCTGGATGCATCCATTGGCAAGATACTGAAGGTAGAAACACCAACATGAAACAATGAAAACATGGAAGTGTTCTTGACACTTTTGATAAACAATGAAAACATGAATGTGTTCTTGACACTTTTGATAAACCTGGAAAATTTAATCTTTAATTACCTGTCTAGAAAAGGTGTTGCTACACAGTGTAAGTTGTAGGTACTTCCTTGACATTATTTGTAATGAATGAACTGCACGCCATTTAATTTTACATGACTTTGGTGACTTTTAAAAAGTTCTTCGCTGTGTTGTATTATCAAAGGAATAACTAGGGTCTAGGGATGTGTTGGTGACAAATTACTTATTTTAGCTCCTTTGAAACAGTTTTTTATTTGGCTACCAAGCATTTCTTTCTAATGTACTGCAGCTTAGACAAAAAATAACTTCAGCAACATCAGCTATCAAATCCGTCTTTGGCCAAGAACAAACTAGCCAACAGGATGCTGTAAGCCCAAATTCTTTGGGAAATGGCTTTACGCTCCACTTTTTAAATTCACAAGCCCTCTTTTTAAAAAAAAAATCTCTTTGCAGGCTGACAAATTGGAGCGATTGAGGGAGAGGATGATAAAAGTGCGTGAGCTTTTTCGTGACACAGATGCCACAGAGTTTGTCATAGTAACAATTCCCACGGTAATATGATGTATTGTCAAATGAAGGGCTTATTTGCTCGCTAATTTAATCCTCTTTTAAGTCTAAGCATGAGGGGAGAACTTTTTGTCTTCCCTTGAAAGAAAAAAGATAAAAATAAATTGGAGCTATTCATACTTTTCCATGCTCTGGTGTGTTCTCTAGAACGACTATTAGCTTAACAGTTGGGGAACAAGCAATGCACAATATACCCTTGAATGGCCAGAGTATAATGGTGTCATTTTTTAGAGTAGCTCATTTGCATATGAGGAGAGGAAAAGGATAGCTAGAAGTCTATTAAGCTTATTAAGAATGTTTTGCTTCAAAATATATAACTACCATTTCGTTTGTTTTTCTAAGGTGATGGCAATCAGTGAATCATCTAGGTTGCGTGCATCCTTGAAGAAGGAGAATGTTCCCGTCAAGAGGCTTGTTGTTAATCAAATTCTCCCTCCATCTACCACTGACTGCAAGTTCTGTGCAATGAAAAGAAAGGTATTATTACAGTTACCGTGTGCGCCTTTGAAGCTTTGAACATCGTTACCCCACCCCCCACCCATCTCGTTTGCACTTGCAGCGTAGGAAAATTAATATTTCTCATTAAGATTGACATTTTGAGCTGAGGTTTAACATAAATAAATCATTAATCATTTATTTTTTTGAAAATTTCAGGATCAGTTGCGTGCTCTTGACATGATACAGAATGATCCAGAACTCTCGAGCTTGACATTGATACAGGGACCTTTAGTTGATGTAGAGATCAGAGGTGTTCCAGCGCTTAAATTTCTGGGGGATATTATATGGAAATGAGTATCTGTAGAATGATCCAAGCAGTTGCTTGGAGATGTCTATTTCATTCAAAATGAACTACTTGAACCGGAGGTTTAAATGCTCTTTTCCTTGCCAGCGGAAATTACTTGATACAGAAGAAACTGAAGTCTCCGAATCGACTGTAAAGCTACGTCGAGAAGGATGGGTAGTGGGGGTCCTTGTTCTCAACATTGTGAAGGGTGAAAAGTTCAATGAGATAGTACCCTTTTGTTTTCCTTTCTGCTTTCACAACTGCAGAATTTCTCAGTTTAACCTCTAGCATCGTCATACAACTTAAATTTGACATGGCAGTAACAGTGCTATTCATGTAGTTCCCAATGAGCACAAAGTGCCAATCAATCGTAACACATGGCATGGAAACAAATCAAATGTTTTAAGTTATTGGCAATACCTTTTTGCTAAAAAGAATATCATTTCTCGAAGGATTTGTTCAAGTGGTGTTTGATATTGTGTTTTTTTAAAAGTATTTTTGAAAAAAATTGATTTTATTTTTTATTTTTTATTTTAGATTAAATATTTTTGATACCTCTTATATATTTTTTAAAATAATATATTTCTTAATAAAAAATATTTTTAAAAATAATTGCACTTTCAAAACAGGTATAGCATTCCGCCTACAAAGATTCTAATATGCAAATCTAGAATAAACTACAAAATAGGCCAGAATCTCTGTGCTGTTGCTGTTGCAAGTGAGTATATGACTTAAATGAATTTCCACTTTTGCAAGTATAATAGATTGACAAAAGAATGGTGCTTCATTGTGAATTCACTTCTTTTGGAAGGTTATCATCCCAAAATGCCACAACTCGACTAGCTAGACCTGTACGTATGAGGAGGAATATACATAGACCCCAGTAATGAAGATTATGACCGCTTTGCATTAGTGAAACGCTAGTGATTAACCACACTCCATAGTACCTGTGGGAAAAAACAGGATTAGGGTTAGTTTCATCAAATCACTAGTAGCACGAAAAAGTAGATAAATTGTGTATTTGCACAAGCCAATATTCTGACTTCTCAGCATTTGCTATCGCAAATGCTCCCAAAACCCATTGAGGTAGCACAAGTTGGCTACAAACTTTAAAATTTCACTCTTGTTTTGCTGTGCTGTGCTGCAATGAGAGTCAAAACAACTCGAAGAAGAACTGACCACTGCAAGAAAAGAACTCGTCAGCACAGATAGATGGCCTATGATTGGAGAGTTGCTAGTGCACTATTACTCACCAGCCGGGCTGGACCTGGTTCAGAAAAGATGGCCAGTACATAGGCTATTCCAGTTACACAGTAGACAAGACAGAGCGTGACAATGTAATTTTCGGAGAAGGAGGATCTTGGGTTGGTGAAGAAGAACATAGAGAGTTACACCACTGGCTTGATCACTGTACTAATCAAGTCAGCAGAATCAATTGGTAGTTGTTGTATATCGAAATAATTTGGTATTTAATCTTATTATACAAAAAATCATAAAAATAGAATAAATATGTTCCACTAAACAATCCACAATTACAACCACTCAGAAATTATCCCATTCATCTAATTTTATGGTTAAAATCAATCATTATAGTTAGCACATCCCTAGGATTTATTGGTTAATTCAATCAACGATGATTGATATTATCTTGGAACAAACAACATTCACAACCTTCCAAAAAAAACACTAATCTTAACAAGCTGGGAAACCGATAAGTCACCTTATGAAAAAACTAATGAAAAAAGACAATCCAAAAAAATACGCGTGTGGCTCAAGAAATCCACGGCATCATCAGCTAATTTCAACAAAGGATGCCTAAACAGTCGACAGTTGGCAACTTTTTTCGAAACCCCGTATGTTTATGATATTCATCCGTTGACTTGTTCGGCTTTCAAGTAAACCCTTTTATCTTTTAGTTCGAAAGGGAAAGAAAAAAAAGAAGATAGTCGCCTATCTTGGAGTTAAAAACCTGAACAAGGTACGTGCTTATGTTGTTGTATTCAGATTTTTTATGGGATTGAATAAGGTTGGACTTTATGTTATATTTGATTGAATTGGTGTTGGGTTTGTTTTTCTCGGTGTTAGGGGTTTCAAGGAAATGTTTTTTTTTCAAGTAAAGTTATGTTCTTTTTGCTGCTTTGTTGATGCACTTGATTTTTTTTTTTTTTGAATATGATGATAGATGGTTGTTTAATGATGTTTTTCTTTCAGGGTTAAACTAAGATGTAGCTTCTTGATGTTGGAAATATGAAGTTTTGATTGAAAGATGGGAATTGGGTTAGCAGCATAATTGCATGAGTGGGTTTTTTATGTTGAAATTAGGAGTATGATTTCGATCGCTGCAAGTGGGTTTTGTGGCCTTATTGTAGGATATAGAAAGTTTTGATTTTTGATTAGTGAAAGTCTGAAGTTATATGCTTTGTTTCTGTATAGTGAGCTTTATTAGATTTTGCATAATATGGCTGGTTTTGCAGGTGCCGGTTAGAAAGATTTGTGCAAGTACATAGCGCAAGGCAGTTGTGCTTTCGTTAAGAGATTTCATTTATTTTGATATCCAAGATGATTGTGGAGAATGATGCCGTCATTGCTCGTGCTCTCCAAGAGGAACTTTCAAGGGATTCTGCTGCAGAAGGATCTGGGTTAAATAACACTGAGTATGTTAGAAAACATTATAATGATCCGTTACATGCAAGTAATGTGGAGAATGATGCAATTATTGCTCATGCTCTCCAAGAAGAACTTTCAAGTGAATCTGCTCTTGATGGTGAAGTGGGCAATAGGATAACTGAGATGGTTCCTTTTCCTGTAAGTATGACTCCTTCCAAATTATACCTCATTGCTATGAAGATTAAGATTATATTACTTCCAAACTTGAGTGATTAATATCCTTTCAAAAATGAAGAATTGAGTATCCTAAATGTCTCATCTGTTTTTGGCAGCATGCTCCTAAAACTAATGGAGAAATACCATCGGAGGATGAACAGATGTCCGATCATCAAAGACTGCTAGAAAGGTGTTGTGTGTGTGTGTGTGTGTTTATTCCTCTCTGTGCTGTTAATTGTATGCAAATTTGTCTCCTGAACCATCTCATATTATATTCTAATGTACTGCTTCAAACTACAACATGAGATTGAGAATTGGCTGGAAGTGGATTATTAGGCGCCTTATGGTATACCTCCCATCAGAAAATGTTGTGGATAACTTAGTTTTCTAGATGTATACGTTCCTATTATAATCAATTATTAACATTTTGGGGGTAAAGGTTTCATTCTTTAAGGCATAGTGTGCGGGTGTTAGTATCTTTAATGTTATCATGTTCTCCTACAGTATGAGTTTTGAGATCTAGGTTTTCAGCGTGTTTCACGTGTCTTTCCTTGATGAATGTTGTGATTTTGTCTCTAAATTATTTTGACTTGAACAGTATTTTTAATATCAATATGTTCTCTGTTTTATTAGGTTGAAGTCTTATGATTGTGTTGAGAAGAAAGTTCAAGGAGATGGTAACTGTCAGGTTGCCTTCCTTATTTTAAAGATAAATGGCGGTGCAAAAAGCTTGTTTCTAGAATTCCATCACCTGTTATTTTTTGCTCAAGTCTCACTTGTTCATGTGTTTTTGCAGTTTCGTTCTCTGTCAGATCAACTCTATCGTTCTCCTGAGCACCACAACGTGGTGAGAGAAATTGTTGTTAGACAGGTTGGTTTGTGTTTGAACTAGTGTGCTTCTATGTACTTGTATTAGAGTCTTGTTCCATTCCTATACATATAAGCGTGAACTGTAATCATATTTCCCCCCATGTTGATTTCGTCAGCTCAAGTCTGAGCCAGAAAGGTACAACGGCTATGTTCCTATGGCTTATGGCGACTATCTGAAGAAAATGAACAAGTTTGTTACTTCTCTCTGTTTCTTTCTTTTTTTTAAAAAAAAAATCCCATGGCTTTCTTTAAATAGACTCATGCTCATATGGCTAAAATTAGGACTGGTGAATGGGGTGATCACGTCACATTGCAAGCTGCTGCAGATTCGGTATGGGCAAATACCTTACCTTGTAGATTCCCTCTTCTTTTGTCTGCTTCTCTTTCTGTTGATTTTCATGTTACCTACTAACCTTTTCTGGACTGCATCAATGAGTCGTGAACTTGATGTTTATCACTGATGGATATTGAAAATATGGATTCAACTAGTTATTTATGCAACTGAATTCCCTTAAACCTGAATCTCCAACTAGTTGAATTGAGTTACACAAATCTTTTTCCTTCACTATGCTTTTTGTGAGCCCAAATTCTTCATGCGACGACTAGGGATTATTATATCAACTCTCATAACTTCAATTAAGTGAATTGCTTTTATGCTTACGAGTGATTCTTTCTAGGATAAAAACTGTGTAATTGCTGTTCTTCTCTGACGGTATGTTTTTCTTAATTCATTATAAACAACTTGAAATATGCATGTAGCTACTAACATAAGAATATTCATGCAAGCAGGCAAGCTGCTACATTACTTTATTACTTTTTGCTACATGTTTGCTGTCGGTCATTTTATTTTAGAGGCTCAAAGCTTCTCTAACTAATGTCTGTGCATGTTGCCATGCAATTGCAGTATGGTATCAAGATATTTTTGATAACTTCATTTAGGGATACATGTTGCATCGAGATCCATCCAAAAGCAAAAAAGTCCAATCGAGGTAAGAGTAGAAAATTTTACTTTTTGAACTTATTTGTTGATTAATACAAATCTTAAAGTGAAGAATGCCCCGTCATCTTTCTACTATGTGCAGATTTTACATGTAATTGTTTGTTGTTGTTGTTGTAGAATAAGTTTTGTTGATTATGGAATTGGGAAAAGTAAAATGGGGAAAAGTTTATAGCATTGAACACTCAAATAATGAGAACAAGAAAAAAAATCTTATTCAGCTTTAACCAATTAGTTTCCAGAAATAAAAGGGAAGAAAAAAGAAAAGAAAGATCCATGAAAACGTCGGATGAGATCTGAAATTCAATTCCCTTGCAACTTGTGTTTTGTGCAGTTATTTACTTGAGCTTTTGGGCGGAGGTTCACCACGATTCTATTTATCCAGAAGGAGTTTAACATTTGGATCTTGTTTGTCAAAGCAATGCGGTGATCTATGATACTTCTTTGTAGGTCTATCCTTTTGTGGCCTCCATCTGATGTTGTCTGTAAAAGTAATTCGAAAAACATGAGACACCTTGTCACAAGTATAATTCCACCTATCTAGACTGTTACTTATTGGCGATGAGCTTTTCAATTATCGTTTGAAATTAATTCATTATCGACAGAAACTTGGTAGATGATGCATGAAAAAAATCTCCTACGATAAAAAAGAGATCAAGTCAATGTTGAAATGTGAAAGAGGCAATATGTGGTATACCTGCAACATGCGCTGAACCAGAGGTTCTCTTCAACTGTCAAGTTCCCATGCTCGATATCATCTTCTGGAACAAAACCAGTAATTTTCGTGCAGCTGCTTCCCTGGATTTGGCTAGTCTCCTCTTTCGTGTGGTGAGAACTTGATCAGAGCAGTTGTAAATAATGGCTAATCTCCTACATAAGCAAATAAAGGTTTTATTTCTACTAGCCAACTACTTATACCGTGAGAGGAATGAATTACTAAGATTCCTGAACCGAGATTAAGGATATCACAGTACGTGCAGGAAGCATAAAGAAAGTCATGAATCGTTAATTAGATGGAACCTGGAGAGAGAGTGTGAAGTCGATTTCAAGGTAACGCAAAATAACTTGCTATTTTAACAGAATCCCATAGGCATGGATGTTTTGACTAGTGGAGTTTGCATCACATGAACTCAACTTGAAGCTGGCTGCAAGTTTGTCAGCAAAGGTCAAAACTAGCCATACCGGGGAAGAGCCAATATTGAAGACGTCAAAAACAGAATAGTCCATAATATGAGGAATACAGATCTCGAATATACAAATTCTGTTAACATGGATTAACTTGCCCGAACACCGAAGGTTAACTTGACTAGAATCAATTTCTTTTAAGCAGGGTTAGTGCTGTACAAGCTGATGTTGCCACACAAGCCTCTGTCTAATTTGAGAAAGATCAGCATTGGGCTCGGAAGGGCCATTGAGGGCGACCTAGGCTTGGATTTATAGATTCTTCTTCTATTATGTTTAGGCCTTTCTGCCAGTAAGTAAAAGCCCACGTTTGCTGTACCTTCAATGGCCCAAGCCCTATAGAGGAAAGAAACTTAATTACATCTTCTGAGATTGCCTATACCCCTCTCAACTGAAATCCGACACATTATCTAATGCTAATTCGTATTTGTTAGCGTGTTTTAGAAATATTATAATTTTTTATTTTAAATTATTTTTTTATATCATTTTGATGTGCTTGTATCAAAAAATAATTTTTAAGAAATAAAAAAAATAATTTTAATATATTTTAGAACAAAAATCACTTTAAAAAACAATCTCAACCATACTTTCAAGCAACCACTTCATATATTTTTTTCCTTGATTAATTTAAAGAATTTCAACGAGTTCGTGTATATAATTTTTTAATATTAGTTTAATTACATGATGATATGGTAATTAAAAAAAAAATTCAATGTTGAGGACTAAACCTCGAGGCTCATCTTGGCATCTTTGAATTTCCATGTATAGAAAAATATTTAGGTGTTTACATTCAAAAACATGATTGTAATGTGTTCAATCCCTTGCAATAAGAAACCCTAAGAAGAAAAGAGGCCCGCAAATGCATGCATTTAATAAGTTGAAGGTCCCGAGTCCTTTTCCAAACCATTATAATTGTTAGCACAATTAATGAATTTCTATATATAATCAAATAATTATTTTCACAGGAGATTGGGAAGATTTTGGACTGATAATATCTTGAAGAATGTTGATATTTGACTTTCCAAAGAGGATTAGGTGTTAGCCATGGGAATGGAAGGGTTTTAGAAGGGGTGAAAATTTTGACTTTTGTGATTTATATATATATATATATATATATATATATATAAATCATTTTAATTTTAAAATATAATTATTAAACTCAACTTGATTGATTGCTTGCTTGATTGATTTGATGATGTGTGAACTTGGAATCCAAGTGTGACTCATATTTGTTTTTAAATTATTCGTGTAGTTAAATATTTCAAATTTAGTGACTCAACTTGATCAATGATTTATTTATTTATTTTGTCTTGGATAACGTTGTTTTGTTTAAAAAATACATTATATAAATCAATTTTATTTTGTTTCTCAAAAGAAAAAAAATAAATGTTAGCATGTTGACTTAGCATGTGTTAATAAAGTTATTTTTTAAAGTGTTTTTAATTCAGAAATATATTTAAATTATTTTTTATTTTTTAAAAATTATTTTTGATATTAGCATATGAAAATGATCTAAAAACACAAAAAAAATTATTTAATTAAAAAAAAATTATTTTTATTCAAAAGAACTAATGATAAAATTTGGAATTTAATCTAATTATACAAAAAATCATAAAAATAAAATAAAAATGCACCACTAAACAATCCAAAACCACCACCACTCTCAGGAATTATCCCACTTATATAATTCTCTGATTAAAATCAATCATTATAATTAGCACGTCCCTAGGATTTATTGGTTAATTCACTCATCGATAATTAATATTATTTTGGAACAAACAAGATTCCCAACCTTCCAAAAATAAAATAATTCTGGTCCAAGTCAAAATATCAAACTAATCAGCAAATTAAATACAAAATAAAATAAAAAACTTAAAATTCGCAGCAGGCAGGGAAGCCGAAAAGCTACTATTGAAAAAAGAATCATAAAAAAAAAAAATAGTGAAAAAAGAAAATACATATAAATCACACGTGGCTCAAGAAACCAGGATTTTGAGGGTTCAGGGATAGCGCAGCACAAGGCATCATCAGCTATATATAAATTTCAACAAAGGACGCCTAAACAGACGGCAACTTTCACCAAACCCAATATCTCTGATATTCTTTCCGTTAAGAGTCTTCCTAGTAACTTGTTCGGTTTTCAAGTATATCCCTTTATGTATCTAGTTCGAAAGGGAAAGTAAAAAAGAAAAAAGATAGATTCTTTGTTGCCTATCTCGGAGTTAAAAGCCTGAACAAGGTACGTACTTATGCTGTTGTTTTCGGATTTCTTATGGGATTTGAATAAGGTCTGGACTTTATGATGTGTTTGGTTGAGTTGGTGACGGGTTTTGTTTTTCTTTGGAGTTTTTGATTGAATCGAATGCTGTTAGGTTTTTTTTTTTTTTAAAAAAAGAGTAAAGTCATATTCTTTTCTCTGGTTTGTTGATGTATTTCAATTTTTCTTAATTGAATTTGATGATAGATGGTTGTTTAATAATGTTTTCTTTTAGAAGTAGCTTTTTTATGTTGGAAATATGAAGTTTTGATTGAAGGTGGGAATTGGGTCAGCAGCATAATTGCACGAGTGGTTTTTTATGATGAAACTAGGAGGGTTTAATCTCGTTCGCTGCAAGTGGGTTTTGTGGCCTTATTGTAGGATATAGAAAGTTTTGATTTTTAATTAGTGAAAGTCTGAAGTTATTTGTTTTGTTTCTGTATAGTAACTTTGATTAGATTTTGCATATTATGGCTAATTTTGCAGGTGTCCGTTAGAAAGATTTGTGCTAGTACATAGGCAGCTGTGCTTTCGCTAAGAGATTTCATCTATTTTGATAGCCAAGATGATGGCTTATGAGCAGGATCCTGATGTTGTTCGATGGGGTCTCCATAATCTAATTGATGTTTGTACACTTTCAAATTCTGGCTCATGTAATTCTGTTACTTGTTATGGCATGGATACAATTAACGTTGAGTATGTTAGAGAATATTATAATGATCCGTTATATGCAAGTAATGTGGAAAATGATGCTGTTATTGCTCGTGCTCTCCAAGAAGAACTTTCAAGGATTGCTGATGTGGAAGCATCTGGGTTGAATAACTCCGAACAAGAATCAATTATTACACAGCACTGGCCTGGTCCTCATGAAACATACCATGATTCACAGCACTGGCCTGGTCCTCAAGAAACATACCATGATTCTGGTATTAGGAAATTCAGCACCTGCTATGCAATTTCATGGTTATTTGTGGCTCTCTATTCTTCATAATTTATTTTATTTTATCTACCATATGCAGAGCACGAGGATGATCAGACAGTCACAGTTGCTTACAGTGAAAGCAAGATGGATGATGATTATTGCAGCAAAAATGTTGCAGATTCTTCTAGCAAGGATGAAATATTGATTCCTATTTCATCTTCTAGCAATGGAGAAAATTCCCTCAATATGGAAGAGCTGGAGGTTATTTTAAATATAGCAAGTGAATCTGCTCTCGATGGTGAAGTGGGCAAGAGGATAACTGAGATGGTTCCTGTTCCTGTAAGTATGCTTTCTGTCAAACTATACCTCATTGCAATGAATATTATATTACTTCCAAACTTGAGTGGTTGATACCCTTTCAAAAATGAAGAATTGAGTGTCCTAAATTTATCATCGGTTTTTGGCAGCATGTTCCTAAAACTAATGGAGAAATACCATCGGAGGATCAACAGATGTCCGATCATCAAAGACTGCTAGAAAGGTGTTGTGTGTGTGTATATATATATATATTCCTCCAGTGTTTCTAATTTTATGCAAATTTGTCTCCTGGACCATCTCATAAGGTGTGAAACCCCAAGTATTATCTTTATATTATAATGTACTGCTTCAAACTACACAGGAGATCAAGAACTGGCTGTTGTGGATAACTTTGTTCTCTAGATGGATACATTCATATTATTATCAATTATTAATATTTTGGATTTCAGTAGCTAAGGCATGGTGTGTGGGTGTTAGGATGTTTCATGCTATCATGTTCTCCTGCTGTATGGGTTTTGAGATCTAGGTTTTGGCGTGTTTCATGTCTCTTTCCTTGATGAATGTTGTGGTTTGTGTGGTTCGAGTGATTCATTATATCATTTTGACTTGAACAGTATATTTAATATTAGTGTGTTCTCTGTTATATTAGGTTAAAGGTATATTATCTTGTAGAGAATAAAGTTCAAGGAGATGGTAACTGTCAGGTTGGTGCCCTTTTTAATTTTAAAGTTAAACGGTGGTGCAAAAAGCTTTCTTCTAGAATTCTATTACCTGGTATTTTTGCTCAAGATATTTCTCACTTGTTTATGTGTTTTTGCAGTTTCGTTCTCTGTCAGATCAACTCTATCATTCTCCTGAGCACCACAAATTGGTGAGAGAACAAGTTATTGTTCAGGTTGGTTGGTGTTTCAATAATTGTGCTTCTCTGTACTTGTATTAGAGTCTTCCTAATCCATTCTTATACATTTAAGCTTGAACCGTAATCATATTTCCCACCATGTTGATTTCATCAGCTCAAGTCTCAGCCTCAATTGTACAACGGCTATGTTCCAATGGCTTATGGCGACTATCTGAAGAAAATGAGCAAGTCTGTTACTTATCTTTGTTTCTTTCTCTATTCTTTTTTTATTTTTTTTTTAAAAAATCCCACGGCTTTCTATAAATAGATTTCATGCTCATATGTATGTACTTTTTAATTGGCTAAAATTAGGAGTGGTGAATGGGGTGATCATGTCACATTGCAGGCTGCTGCAGATTCGGTATGGGCAAATACCTTACCTTGTAGATTCCCTCTTCTTTTGTCTGCTTCTCTTTCTGTTGATTTTCATGTTACCTACTAACCTTTTCTGGAATGTATCAATGAGTCGTGAACTTGATGTCTATCACTGATGGATATTGAAAATATGGATTCAACTAGTTATTTATGCAACTGAATTCCCTTAAACCTTAATCTCCAACTAGTTGAATTGAGTTAAACAAATCTTTTTCCTTCACTCTTTTTTGTGAGCCAAATTCTTCATGAGATGACTAGGGATTATTATGTCAACTTTCATAAATTTAATTAAGTGAATTGCTTTTATGCTTACAAGTGATTCTTTCTAGGATAAAAATTGTGTAATTATTGCTGTTCTTCTCTGACAGTATATTTTTCTTAATTCATTATATACAACTTGAAATGTGCATGTAGCTACTAACATGAAATATCCATGCAAGCAAGCAAGCTTGCTCCGTTACTTCATTACTTTTTAATTATTATTTTTTATGATTTCATTTATGCTACATTTTTGCTGCCGGTCATTTTATTTTAGAAGCTTAAAGCTTCTTTAACTAATGTCTCTTCATGTTGCCATGCAATTGCAGTATGGTATCAAGATATTTATGATAACTTCATTCAGGGATACATGTTACATCGAAATCCTTCCAAATGTTCAGAAGTCCAATCGAGGTAAGATTAATAAATTGTACATTTTGAACCTGTGTCAAACTTAATACAAATCTAAAAGTGAAGAATGCCCCGCCATCTTTCTAACATGTGGAAATTTTACATGTAAGATTTTTTGGTTGTAGAATAAAATTTGTTGATTATGGAATTAGGAAATGTAGAATGGGGAAAAGTTTATTACATTGAACACTCAGATAATCAGACCAAAAAAAAATTCTTATTCAGCTTCAACCAATTAGTTTTTTTTTTTTTTAAAATGGATGAAAAAGAAAAGAAAGATCTGTGAAAAAGTTGAATGAGATCTGAAATCCAATTCCCTTTCCCTTGCAACTTGTGTTTTGTTGCAGTTATTTTCTTGAGCTTTTGGGCGGAGGTGCACTACAATTCCATTTATCCAGAAGGAGGTAAACATTTGGATCTTTTTTGTCAAAGCAATGAAAATTGCTCTATGATTCTTCTTACAAGGGTCTATCTTTATTTTGGCTTCCATATTATGTTGTCTTGGTCTTCTATAAAAGCAAATTTGAAAAACATGAGCATCTCATGTCTGCAATATGAAAATACCATGGGTGAATTACTGTTGTGGGGGTAAACAAATGTCCTTTTGCAAATTTTACAAGCCTCTTATTATGTCATCGGATATTTTGTCATGTGTGTTTGATTTGTTTGTGTGGAATCTTCTTTGCTCAATTCTATTGTCATTTCAAGTAGTTGGGGGCCGTAACTTGCATGCAAGATATCTGCTCATAAATTCTAACAGATTTTGCTGCTTAACCATGGCTGCTATCTCTTTCTCTCTAATATAGAGGTACCGCAGTATGAGCCTAAGAAAAAGAAGTGCTGGTGGAACCTTCGATGATTTGAAGCTAGGACTTTCAGTGGCAAACCTCGTAAGAAGTGGTTTCATTACATGGAGAGGCTACTCGTTTCGTTTTTATCCAATTTCCACACAATTTGGCGAATCAGAGAAAAGGGGGAAATGCGGATGCCATTACTGCGCCGTTATTAGCTTCCTTTGTGCATATTATATATTTTAGATATGACAACCCCTCCCTCCAGTTCCATCTTTCGTGTCATGTACTGACCTCTTCATTTTTCCATTCTTTTTCCCGCTGTTGTGATTGTACATAGTGATTAGGCAGAGGGCAATAGCAGGGTTTCTTTTACCCTTCATGGCATAACCGGAGACAGTGTATCTGAATCCAATAGAGCTGGTATATAAATCGTTGCTGCTGTATATCTGTTTACTTTTTTGTCGAAAATTTTAAGTTCTGTATGGAGGTATTGTCAAAATGTTTGTGAAATGGAAAGAACAGGAGAAAAGGGAGTTGAATTTAGGGGGCTGGATTGAAATGCCGAGTCGGTTTAAGAAGTTTACTTGCATACTCGAAACTTCAATTCAATCTATAAAGTTATAAAAAAGTAAAGGTTCGGATATTATACTCAGTTTGGAGCTTATGATTCGATCATTTCTCCTGTTCTTTTTCGGTAGAGATGTTGTTATTGATGAACAATATTAATTTAGTTATTGAAAATAAAAGTATTAACATGAGATGAAAAAACAGTTCCAACTGAAATAAAAATAAAAAAAATGAAGGTAGTGTTCTGTGGTTGTTTTCAAAATATTTTTTTTTGCTTGGAAATGCAATATTTTTTTAAAATTAATTATTATTTTTAACATCAACAATATAAAAACATAAAAATATAATCCAAAAAAAAATTATAATTTTTAACAAGCATGTAAAAGTGATTTAAGAAGAATCATTATTGATCTTTTTAGGTACATGGGAAATCATATTTAATAGAAGGAAATTATTAGTACCGCGAATTTTAATTAAACTCTTTAGTATATAGATATGTTTTTATAATAAAGTTGATTTTATAATAAAGTTGATCTGGGAATATTTTAATTATTAGAACAAAAAAATATATAATGTTGGTATTACAAAACTTTATTTTCATACCAACTCTAGATTCCAACATAAATAAATTAATTCTATCAATTTCATACGTGAGAAATCAGATAATATTACCCTTCCACACAAAGAACACTTGGCATTTCCTTCTTGGAGGGGAAATGGTGTTTAATTTTGAATAGATCTCGGACGAAATTGAAAGCAATGTGGTTGGAAAAGAACAAAATCTTGTTTTTCCATTTTTTTTTATTTTACAAAAAGGCACCCCAAGTTGCTACAGAGCTTAGGTGTATTTTAAGTCTTCCTATAAACGACCAGTCATCCCCCCACCAACTGTTTAACTGGAAGCTCTGTAATAGAAGCCACGAGACACCCTTAATCTTCTCCACCAAAACCTCTAAAACCCTACACCACTAAATCCCAAATCGATGTTCTTCAAAAAAACCACCTCTAAAACCCTAAAAATCTTACTCCACTCTTCTCAAAATCCAATCTTTTCCCATATAAACCATAAAGCCAAGAACCCACCATGTACGTACACACAAACCAAGAACTATGTAGATGTGTACATGAAATGGAAAAAAGATCAATACCTTGACTCAATAGATCACATACACATGTCCATTCAACTTAAACCCATCATTTCTTTGAAAAATGTGATAGCCCAAAACCCCAATGGTTGTGTCCCAATCTCTGACGTGTCAAAGAAAGGCTTGCACTTTGATGTGAAAGTCAAGGTTGCGAGGTTTTTGAGGCAGTACCCATCGATTTTTGAGGAGTTCACTGGTCCTCAGTATAATTTGCCTTGGTTTAGACTGACCCAAGAAGCTGCTGAGATTGATAGAGAAGAGAGAAGGTTGTATGAGAATTGTAAAGAGGATCTGATAGAGAGGTTAAAGAAGTTTATTTTGATGAGCAAGCAAAAGGTGTTGCCTTTGAAGGTTATTCAAGGGATGTTATGGTATTTGGGTTTGCCTGAGGATTTCATGGAGTGTTTGGATATGAATCTTGATGGATCCTTAAGGGTGGTGGAGATGGAGGAAGGGTTAAAGGGATTGGCCGTTGAGAGCAATGAAAGGTTCTTGTCTGTTTTGCAAAGAAATGCAATGAAAAAAGGAGTGTATTCCAATGAACCTATGGAGGCAATTGAGTTTCCACATTTCCCATCTAAGGGTGTGAGGCTAAGGAGGAAGATTGAGGTTTGGTTAAAAGAGTTTCAAAAGGTTCCATATATGTCCCCATATGAGGATTATTCACATTTGGATCCTAATAGTGATATTGCTGAGAAAAGGGTTGCTGGGTTTCTTCATGAGTTGCTCTGTTTATTCGTTGAGCATTCTGCAGAAAGGCGGAGACTTTTATGTCTTAAGAAGTATTTTGGGTTACCACAGAAGGTTCATAAAGCATTTGAAAGGCATCCCTACATGTTTTATCTGTCTTTGAGGAATAAAACTTGCACTGCTATTCTTAAGGAGGCTTATTGTGACAAAATGGCCATTGAGAGACATCCTGTGTTAAGGATCAGGAACAAATACATTAACTTGATGAAGGAATCAGAGGTGATTCTGAAAAGGAGAAGAGTGAACAATCCTTATGTCGAACGTCCAAAATTGGATTTAGATTTGGATTGTGCCGATGAAGAAGAGCGTGTTGAATTAGGTAGATTGTAAAGGTAAAGTAAATTAGAGTTGAAAGCTGTGTTCTTGTCGACTGATTCTGATCCACTTCCTTCAGGTACTTTGTCCATTTAACCGCTTTAATTACTGGATTATTATACCTGCCATCTCAGGTGAATTTCAGCCACGGATATGTATCGTTGTGTAAATTTCTTAATGTAATTTTGAGAGCATCACTAATTATTTGAATAGACTTTTACACTAGGATAATATCGCAACTCTAGTTACTGCACAGAGGTGGCTGGGCTTGTTAATGATCAGTACTTGCAGGTAATTTCAAGTCCTTGTCAGGATATTATTGAATTGATGCAAACTAATCAAAATTGAATATTCTCGACATATTCCAATCAGCAAGAAGATGAGAAAATCCAATTCCTGTACTTGACAATCTAAAACACGGACCTTCTGAAGCAAAAAGATTGAATGTCATCTTTTACGTCTGCTGTTAACCTTTACATTCCATTCCTTTTTACAGACCGTACAGATTGCGACTGTACTCCAAGAGGAAGACTGATCAACTATAAATTGCCTCCCTAACCTAAATTTACCTTTATTCTGTGAGTTGCATATACATTCAGATATTGACAAAAACGAAAGCATCTTATTCCGCAAGCGTGCGGTTTTCCACTTTTCATGGTTTATTTCTCTTCCTTTTTATTTACATCTATGAGATGACGACTTGCAAAAATCACCTTCCATGTTAGCTGTACAAAATTTGCATGCCCTTTTTGCTTTTCATGGCATCAAAGAAAAAGTGCCCTCCATGTTTCCAGATAAAAACAAGTTAGGAGGAGACTGAGAATGACAATCGTATGCGCCTTTCTGCATATGAGAGAGAGAGAGAGAGAGAATTATGCATGTAAAAACAAGGCAAAGACGAGCAACTAAATTTTCCAAGAATAAACTCCAAAGATTCCTCACCTCCAGTTGTGATGAGCTTCTCAACGCGCGAAACAATATGTTTACCATAAGTGTATCTCTTCAGGGCATTCAAATGAACCCTGATGCGAGATAGAATTAACTCTAGACTTCGATCATCACAGGTCTCAAGAACCTTTTGTACAACGTAATTTCCAAACGGATCCTTCATCATAGCCTGCAGTTTTGCATTTCAAACACAACGGTCATCCAGGCAATGATCAGTGAAAGTAAATAAAAACCAAAATTGGAAGCCTTGAAACAAGCATAGACTGCAGTAATCTTGATTTCATGAGCGAAGAGCATGTTAAGCTTGGATGATCATTCAAGTGTTCCATAATCAAGCTTAATTTTAATCTTTGTGTGTGCATGTGTTTTCAATACGGTCACAGGGAGAGGGGGCTAAGGGTTGTTAATGCTATGACCTGCAAGGGCTCATTTTCATCAGTGGAACCAAGCATCTCATTCACCAAAAGCTGGCGCTCATCAGGGCCACCAAATGTTAAGCACTTCTCCACAACATTAGAAGCAAATTTCTGCTGACTCATCAAAACAATCTGCCCTGCAAGCTTGCTAATAATAACAGATCGTTGTTGTGGCTTACCATGCTCAAGGACATGCTACAGAAAAAAAAATAGTACAAACATCAGGAAACTAATGATGCAGCACAATAGCGGGACAGTTAAATACAGAACAGGGCCAAACATTTCATGCCAATGATGCAACGTAATCCAAAAAACAAGATCAAACCATATCTTTGGTCAACATAGAGGAGTCAATATAGATGCAGAGTGCTCTAACAGATGAAGGTAAATCTGACTAAAACTGAATCCGCGAAGGAGAAGATTCCAAGGATATTAAAGATTATAACTTTCATAACTTGGCACTCAATACTTCCACCTTCATATCATCGACTTCATTACCAGTCCAGGAAAGAAAAGCTGTGAAACTCAATTTTCTTAACTCATATCCGCAATACATGATCTTTCATTGAAAGAGTCTCCTTTTGGTTTGTATATTGTTAGATATTGTTTTATCTTGAAAATAAGCGTAATAGGATAATATCTGAACCAAGAAGAAAAATAAATCCCTGTAAATTATGGACTAATTCTGCCTTGCTTATCTTTCATTTCATTGAGTTTTAACAGAAGAAAACTACAATTTTAGGATTAGCATGCAGGGCAAATATGACCAGAAACTAATATCCTACGAACAAAGGATTTCATTCGCCAGTCAATATACGCTTGGCTGGAAAATTTTCAATACCTGAATGACATAATTTCCATATTGATCTTGTGCCAAAGTGCATACAGACTGCATAATTTCATCCATAATAATTTGCTGCGTTTTCATGTCCTTACAATGCTCCAAGACCCTCTGTTGGTGCCAGATCAAAAAAATGACAAGTCAATTATGATAATATATTTCCATCAAGAAAGTGAATAGTGCGTAATTTCTAACCTGGATAACACGGCAACCATAAGGGTGGGTAGAAAGGGCCAAAACTTGCCCATAGAAAGCTGAGGTGATGAATTTTATTCGATCTCCAGGAACACACTCTATACACTTCTGAATAACATGATTACCATTCTGATCTAGAATACATTTCATGACAGAGCCATCAAGCTCTGCCACCATTTGAGTCTGTCGATCCACATCAATCACCTCTAAAGCCTGTGGTCAGATTTAGCACATTAAGTAATTTTGATGGCCAGAAAAAGGTAATCATCTTGAACATAAGGTGGTAAGCTGCATTTCACGCCCTGATCAAATAATTCTTCTTCGTTCCTTGTAATGGATGCATGTAAGATATACCAAATCATAATATTTTAATTATGCATCTAAGGAAAGCCCTGGCACTACACCAAGCCACATCACGGTGATAAAGTAAAATGCTCAGGAAACATATTCTGCACAGCAAATATCCATCACCAACAACAAAATGCACATAGAATATGCTTGCTTCAAGCAAATCCATGTCCAATAAAAATCTCAAAGACATGCTGAGAACTAACATACATGACTGTGCGCATCATGGACATGTCACATGTGCACATGTATTTAAGACAGCAAGGGACTCAGAAAAGTACCTTCTGGATTACTCTGCACCCATACATTTGGAGACTGAGAGGTAAAACATGACCAGTAAGCTGATTGGCCAACTCCATTCTCTGACTTTCTGTACCATGATCAAGAAACTGTGCATTCAAGAATAACAATGTAATATTAATGAAAATAAACAGAGCATGGAGTTGTAAAGGAGATAATCATCATTTGGAATTTCAAATATAAAAAACATGTACCTTTTGTATAACATAATTTCCAAACACATCAGTCATCAAGGTGCAAGCATGAGGAATAATCTCAGGGAATATCTTGTTTGTCTCTTCAACTGAAGCAGTTTCTAGTTTCTGCTGGATAAACCGGCTACCATACTGATCTGTGCTGCATTTGCTCAAGAGGAAATGTTAAACTCAGCACTCCGGAAACTGTATGAGAGAAACAAGCACCAGAAAAAGTTCAAAGTATACCTGAATTCAACAACATGACCAACAATGCCTGAAAGTTCAAAAGAACCAGTCTTCTTGTTCTTGAATTCATCTATTAAGGATGAAGACTGTCTTCTTTCAGCATTGCATCCAATATCAGACTGCCACGTCCCAGTGGATCCTCCCACCGAACTCCTCATTGCAAAAGCCAAGTGTGCAGCACGCCCGCTCCGATAACCTCCAGATCCAACAGAAGGAAGCATAGATTTCACTGCTGAGTTCTCTGGATATGGCATGCTAAGATTATTTGATGAATTCCTATGGTATCGCTGTTTCAGCCTGCCAGATTTGGTTAGAACTGGCAGCTCATATTGTTGCTTCTGTTGAACAAGCAATGTCTCAAGATAAGCTTTCTGAATCCTGTCCAAGTCTCCCTCCGAAGTTCCAAAATAATCTCTAACTGAAGGCCCACTTGAACTAGCTACATCACGTGTTGCAAAATCCGACATTCTTTGTAAGGACCGAGTATAGTGTGGGTCCAGAACTGGAGAATGAAGATCAGACCCTACTTGATTTCCCAGTCTGTTGAAACCATGCCCAATTCCAATACCACCTAAAGCAAAAAAAAAATCAAACTAGCAAGACATGTATCTATCCACATGTTTATTGTACAAAAAATTTCCTTGAAAGCTTAAAAGAAAAAAGGATAACCTGTGTCAAGATGATTCTTGATCATTGAATTCAGTTTCAGTGTCGAATAATCATCAGGTACATGGCCAGTGAAATCCACAATTGGAATATTTGCATTTTGATGATAAACATTTGATCCTTCCAAACTTCCAAGGCCCAAGGAATTCATTTGTGAGTGAAGATTGGTAGAGGAAGAAGTTCTTCTGGGAATAGTAACTTCCCCATCATAACTTATCCTAGAAGCATTATGGTTTGGTATGATCCCGTTGTTTCTCAGCATATCAGTATGGTTGATAGAAAATGAGAGATTTTCTACCTTGGATGTTTCTATGAGTTGCTGATGTAGAGCCTGGTCAGCACCGTTTGACATGTTAAAAGGAAAATCCAGCTTACTTTCCGGCGGATCCTTTTGCAGTTGACCTCGTATATGACTCGCTTCATCTGCAAGTCTAGTGTTCAAAAGTTGTAATCCAGATAACGTATCCGCAATTTCCCCAAGCTCAGTAATCCCAGAAGAGTGATTATTTTGGACAGTCATGCCAACAACATTCTTCTTCTCAATAGGACCAGCTCTGCTGCCAACGGGACGTAGACTAGAAATAGCAGGCCTCCCAAGAAGCTGCTGTTCAGGTGTTGTACTCCTAGACAATGATGAACCCACAACAGATGCAAAGGAGCTAGAAAAGGTATTGTTGTGGCTTTGAGTTCCTGTGAAGTCAGTGATAGCTGCTCCAGAATGCAAGCCTTCCAGGGATTCCATTCCATCACGTAACCCAACTTGATGAGGATCACATTCACCAGTTGTATCCAGAAGATTATCAAAAGTACTACGACTTGCTGGGGATGATAGGTAACCTGGTATGGAAGTGGGCTGCTCAAGTCCTTCCTGGAAACAAAAAGATGTCATTTAAAAAGCAAAATGAATGCAATACCTAGCATAAAAAAGATACAATAGAACACAATACCTAGCATTTGCTGGTGTGCATGTCGGGTGAATCTAATTAAATTGGCTGAATAACTATGGGCAATACCAACACTTTTTTCAAGAATAATAAACATTAAAATAAAGATGATTTTTATGAAAATTATCCATAAGTTCCCTCACTTTATCAGACAATTGTTGCTTATTTCCTGATATTCTTTTATATCAGTCAAGACTCTCAGATTTATCGTCACTTATTTGTAGTACAATTTGTTGCTTAGTTAATGATAAATTGCTTCACTCATTGTCCCGTTCTTCAACCTTAAAATTTATCAACTAGTGCAAACATGTCCTTGATAAGCTAAGATAGACTTTGATAATTTCCATAACTGTAAGGGAAAAAAAAACTCCAACGTCATTTTATGCACAAATGGAATATCATTGCTAATGTTCAGCTACCAATTCTTATATTATTATTAAACAGTTGGTAAGTTGATTCTCGTAAAAGCTCTTTATTTTTATATTACTAAATCCAATACCTGAAGAATGTCAGCAAAACTTTTCCTCCTTGCACCAAGCCTGGAGCGCTGCAATCCAGGATTACTGGAACCTCTATCAAGCCACTTGGATGGAGCATTCCTGATGACATTATTTCTTCTTGAATTACTCAATTCTGTCAAATCAACGTCAACCTTATGCACTGAAAGTCCTGGCTGTATTGAAAACAGTGAACTATCGCTATCTCCTACCACCTTATTCTTGCTCAAGTTGCCAATACCACCAAGCATAGACCCAGAAGACTGAAACCTTTGTGCGGCACGCCAATCCTCCTTTGACAATAAGGGTGGGGGCAATCTTGGGTTAATGCTATCATGAGAATAGTAATATGAAAGGTAAGATGGGTGTGAGCGAATCTCCTCTTCTGTCAAAACTACATTGTTACAGTTACTATTACTACTAGTGACACCATTGATGTCACACAAATTATAGTTCCTAAAAAGACTTCCTACTGCACTTAATGATCCCTCAAAAGTAGGCGGAGCACTGCCACCCCTATATCTATCAAGATCCTTTTCTAGGCGTTGATTACGATGCCGTGCTTGTAGAATCAATTCCAGCTCGCTCTGCAAATTATCCTCTAAATCACCGCCGAACTCCCCTTGTAGATAATCATCCACTGTCGGTAGCACCTCTATGTAGCTGCTCCCAGTGACCATCTCTCAAAGAAACTGAAAATAAGCAAAATACAAGAAGCAACCAAATAAAAAAATATATATATCCAAACCTCCCAACAAATTAATTCCCAGTTTACATGCTAAGAAAATTTACAAAACTCATTTTAAACAGAGAGGATTCAAATTTAAAATCCAAACTATAACACTAATTCTCTGTATGCTCGCTGAGGAAATTCACGAAATTCATTTTAAGAAAAAGGAGTCGAGTAAACTGGCACATTTAGCAAAATCAGAATTTCTGGAATATAAAATTTAACAAAACTTTAACATAATGAGCGCAGGCTTTTTCAGACAAAGTCAAATCAACAAGAAAATACCAAAAATATGATTTCCTGAACATAACCAGACGTGTAGAAAGATAGCGCCAACGTAAAATAAACTAAAATATATGCCCGATATTTATATCGCATAATTATTAATCAATCAAGCAAAAAAATGAACTTTTATTATTGCATTTTCTTATTTAAAATTAATACAGGAAAAGCTCATGCGTTTTTATTCCGTTTTTTAGCGTTGTTTATCAGCAACCTAACAGAGCTTCAAAGATTAAAATCAAACAAAAAAGATCGTTAATTGCATCAAGATTCCATACCTTCACGATTTATCCCCACATCAATGAAAGAACTGGAACCTAAAAAACAAATATAAATAAATAATCAAACGAACTCATAGTTTTATTTTATTTTATTTAAATCAAAAACAGAGATGAATCGAATGCGAGACTTGGGAAAAAGAGTTAAGCAACAAACGACGTCGAGTCTAGAATTGCGGGGAGCTTCTTGATTAATATAAAAAATTGTGAGAAAAAAAAAAGGAAAAATGAAGAGAGAGAGGATTTACAGAGGGAGGGAGGGAGGAGATTCTCAAGAAACGGTCACTTATTCTGTTTTTGATTATTTGTTTATTATTTTATAGAGATTGAAAAAAGAGAGGGAACTGTGAAGACCGTTTATCGATAATGGACGGTGAGAGACGGTCGTTACGTGCATGGCCAGCATTCTTGTAGAGATCGTTTGAACTCTCTCTCTCTCTCTCTCTCTCTCGATATCTACCCTCTCTAATAAACCTGTGAAATTAATATATAGTTAAGAAAAGTATCCATGCAATATATCAGTATTTTCAAGGCAGTAGGAAAATTTTGAGAATTTTATGCTTATTTACATGCAAATAATTTAAATTAATTTAATTATAAAATATAATCCATTTTTAAAAATCAGACAAGTTTAGATATTAAGATTAATCTCTTAAACTCAGAACCTGTTAAATTGTATATATGGGCCAACGTAAGAAGTTCACTGTCTGTCAAATTATATAAATTTATTTTAATTAAAAAAACAAAATTCCTTTTAGAAAAGCTAAATTAATCAAGGAACAGGAAAAAAGCCAGGGGAATCCTTGTTACTTTTTTGAAAAACAAAGATAGATTCAATAGACAACAAGTAAGAAGAACATCGGAGGATGAATAGCATTGACTCGGTCACCGATTTTTTCTTTATTGAGTATTTCTCAAAGTATATTTCTTCTTGATGCAGATCAGTATTCCTCATCTCTTCGTATAGCAGCGGGAGAGGGTATTTAAACAGTGCTGAAATCATATATATATATATATAGACCAGTCTTCTTTTTCTACATGTAATGTTTTTTTTACAGAGCAAAAAATAAAAACACTGGTGACTAAAAAGATACCGATCAGGAAAAAAGAATGGCGAGCACTACCATAAATCACAACGTATCCTCATTGTCAATCATTTCACGAACTTCATTGATGACCAAATATGCTTTGTGACCACCGATCACCTCTGCCTGTTTCTTGCTATCCTTCCATAGCTGTAAAACAAAGAGAAACAGCTTTAGGAAGAGAAGTGATGATGGAAAACATTGAATCTCAAAAACATACAATAAAAACTAGCAATTACCTGGATAGTTGGCATTTTCTGCACAGATTTCACAGTCCACAGCAAACAAGCACATGAGAAATCGAAAAATTAACGGTTAATCACAAGTGCTTGGAATGTGTATTTTGCTGGAGCAAACAGAAAATATGGGATTAACATTCAACATGCCAGCGTTCTTTGTTTGTTTCATATGCTTGTGCATGTTAAAAGTTTTTTTCTGTTCCTTCCCCCTTTTTTAATCCACATATTGGTTCCAAAAAAAAAATGTTAAAAGTTTTTGTGACAAGAATAGCCTTGGAGTGGAATATATGACAAGAAATAGACAGTGCTACTCAATTATTTACAAACTAGTTAAATGATCGCGAGGTTAGGCAGAACCTAAAAATCGAACCATTCCCACCTCTCAACCTCTCAAAGTGATCTAAAACTAAAATTCCATCCCTCTCCCGGCCCTAGATCCCCACTTTTTTTCCCAAATTGATTTTCTATCTCTTATTTCCTAGATAGAATGACTTATAACTGCTCAGTTACAATCAGATTTTACATCCCCTGGCTGTTGGATATAAAGATACAAAGAAGGACGAAATACAGAAAGTGTAAGGAACCATAAGACTTACAGTGACTCCTGCACGAGTAACAAGTTTGTGTGGAACATTATTGACATTGACACAGTGAAACCGCAATCTGTGTAGCATCAGTGGATACAAAAATAAGGAACATTCTCAATAACAAAACAATTTTCAGCATGTCCAATGGGCAATTCCCCTCTAATTAAGCCGTAGACAATCAGAAACGAAAATAGAGCAAACCTTGTATGGTAATCAGCTGCCAACTTTTCCAATTTTGGTTTCAAATATATACATTTTCTGCACCAGCTTGCCATCCTACAAGAACAAATATCCTTCAATAAGATCATATAAACCAATCGTTATATAGTAACTTGTCCCAGATGAGAAGGGACTGTTACATCAAGTTCAACTCAGAACACACAAATAAACCCACAAAGATTAAAATTTACACTCCCATTTGCTAGGATTTCTCTTTAACCATGTTAACCAGTTTCAGAAACAAACCAATTGGAACAAAACACATGAGAAACAAAGACATCTTATTGAAACTGATACAAGACTAAAAAAAATCTGAACTTGCTTCTTTTCTCATATTTTTTCATTGAAAATGTTTTTGACACAGAAGCAGAAACAGTCATAATTAAAAGGTTATTTGAAAACAATTATCTATTTACATATCATAGTGTTTAGTTTAAGTTCATTTGATAAATAAATTAGAATTAACATGTTTTTGAAAAATAAATTCAATTTATTTTATTTTTATATTACTCTCGTTAAGATTTTTTTAAAGAAAGATTCAGAGTATTTTTTATTTTATTTTAAGGGTTTTTATAATTATAGTTTAATTTTTAAAACATGAAAAATACATAAAAATTCATTAAAATCGAGGCTACAAACATGCTTTAAAGCATAATCTAACCAATTCAAACAAAGCCCAGGGACAAACTAACACCACATACCAAACAATGATAACAGATTCCTCAACTTGCTGGGCCTCTGCTATCACACGATCAAAATGACTCTCACTGGAAATGGACTCCAACTCAAACGAAACAGGAGAATCATTCACCTCTTGTAAAGACCCCTCTTGGCTCCAAGCATGAAAGATTCCATTTTTCCCTTCAACCCAGTGAATTTTGCCGGAAAAAATAAATTTTCCGGGAGAAGAAAGTTTATTGAAAGTTGAAATAGAGGGATTTTGACAAGAAAGAGTACTCCTCAATACTGGCAAGTCACGTGGGATTGAGTATGGCGACAGAAGCCTGAGAGATGGTGGGCTGTGTAAGATCTTAGACATGTTTGAAGAAGCAAATATAGTTATATGCTAAAGGAAACTCTAGATTTCAATATAAGTTAGGGATTCCACAAGGCACAAGATACTAGTTGAAAACAATCAAAGGAAATGTCAGAGCTGGAACTCTTTTTTTGACCGTTTGATTAGTCTTTCATCACAAGGTTGCAGTCTTGGCAAGGAATCGGTGCTCTTTCTGATGCACCGAAGGAGAGGGTAGTCTTTTTTGACCGTTTGATTAGTCTTTCATCTTACAATACAATAGCACATTCATGACCGTTTAATTTATTTTTTTTGGTTTTTTTTTATGAGGTTAATATCACATTTCTATTTAATTTTTGCTTTATTATTAAATAAATTGTTCATACTTTTTCAGAAGATTTAAAGAGTATTGTTTTATAATATAAACAAATATTTAGAGACTTTTTCATAATATCTAGAGAGAATTTTATTACAATTATTTTTTTGATCTATTATGATCCTTGATTTTTTAATTACTACTAATTAGCCTTTTGCTTTTCCAATTTTGTTCAAGTTATTTGATTACTCTATAAGTTTAATTTTGTTTTATGCATATAATTGTAAACGTTTTGAAGGCTCAAACCTTGTAGTTGGAATTGTCCCCTGGAAGTTTTGATCCTCGTACGAGTAAGATTTCAGCTGAAATCAGTCGATGACTTGGGAGTTTTAAGTGTGATTTTTGTTTTAAAATGGATCAAAATAATATATATTTTTTATGTTTAAAAAATATTTTTGACATTAATATATAAAAATAATATAAAAATATTATAATTATTTTTTATTTTTTAAAATAGTTTTAAAACGTAGTGTCAAACACCCTCTTAGAAGTGTTGTAAGAATATCTCGTTTTCCCGGATATATACATGTGCAAATTCCAAATAGTTATAAGAATTAATACTCTATGAAATATTTGTTCAGTCAAATAAAAAAAAATCTTGTTTTAATACATGGATATTAAAAATAATTTTTATAAGATAAAAATAATAATTATTCTCATACATTTCAAGGCAAAAAAACTAATTTAAAAATAATTATATCAGACATATTCTAAATCCACTCTACAAATACCTCCCCTTAATTACTTCTACATATCATACAAACACACGTAGATATCTTACACAAATTTTGTCAATAAGCACACCACCACAACAACAAAAAATGGAGAAAGCTTCTTTTGAGTTGCCAGTCGTCAAGATTTATAGGATGAACTCTTGTTGTTCGGGCGATTAATTATAAATCTATTGTTTTAAAAAATATTAATTTATACTGTAAATTGTTTTTCTTCAATCAAAGGGAGTGGACAATAGACTTGATGATTAATTTTAATCACCACACAAATTAGTACGAAGATATTCGTTGAATTATAATAAACTTTCCTCTCTGTGTATTTATTTGACTCAGTTCTCAGAAGCTTTGGAAAATATGTACAGAAATGATAGCCCAGGAGTGATGAAACAAGAATATTTGACAGGTTTTCTACGTGGAACAGCTCAAGCTACCGAATATACAGTGCATATCAAGAATATTTGACAGGTTTTCTACGTGGAACAGCTCAAGCTACAGAAAATACAGTGCATATCAAGAATGTTTGACAGGTTTTCTACGTGGAACAGCTCAAGCTACAGAAATCACAGAAAAGAGAGTGCATATCAAGAATCTTCATCTAAAATAAATGCCGTGATATGTACTAGAGATGAAGAGTGTATAATACCCTTCTTCCCTAAAACTTGCAAACGTATTTTTCTGGTAAAGGCTCTCCAGGCGATGGAATGTGCTTGTGCCAGAACCGTTCTCTTTCTCCTCTGCAAATGTTCGTAGCAGTACCTTGTGTGCAATGTTAATATAAAGCTGGCCTCTCCTCTGATGGTGATGATCAAAAGGAGAGGCATCACTAACTTATTTCGCTAGATTGATCTAACGGTAGCTAGCTATATCAAAATAAAATACTATGACCACCCAACAATATCTGGTGATGTATCTGTCGTATGTAGTCATAATAATAATTCTGCAAAAATAATGCAGTGTGACACCTGCATATTTTTCATTACCGTGCAATGCAATGTAAACCCATGCATAAATAAAATTCTAGTTATTTTAGATTTTTATAAGAACTAAAACTCGAAATTTATTATGAAAATCATAAATATTTTATCATTATGCACACGCTAACAATTCTAGCTTGCCATATATATATATATATATTTTTTTTTTTTTTTTCTTTTCCATGTGAAGATCTTCTTTTGAAGGTTAATAATTAATTGATTTTCAAAAGGGTATATATTTAATTTCACGATCAAGTAAGGAAGTCATCGAAGACAAAAGTCAAATTCAGTGCCTAAGAAATAAAACATTGTCAATTCAATCCTTATTTCTGGTAATAATGATTTAATTAATTATTGAATCACCACAGAATATTCTAACTGAAAAGCATAAATAGTAAATCACGACATTAAAAATAGATATATTTGCCCAATACAATATTGATTATTGGTATTTTGGAAAGCAATCTACGGTATTAACATTTTCCTTCTCCAAAATTTACACGACAGATTCTATAAACAGTGTTTTTTGCTAATGGAAAGAATTGATATACGCTGCTTTTAGACTTTGTCGGTGAGGCTAATCTTTGTTTACTAATTAATTATATGTTAATTTTTTAGTATGCTAATAAAATGTAGTTTAATTATGAATTTTCATGATAAAGTTGTGTCAAAAATATATTTTCTTAATTTTTTTATATATATATTCTTAAATTATTTGATGAAAACTTGTCAAAATATAAAAAAAATCATGAAATGATCGAATCGGTCAAATCAAATCGAATCAAATTTGTTTTTATTTTTTTTTAATATTTTAAAAAATAATGGATTAAAAATCAGGTTATAATAATTATTATTACAATGAATGTATATATAGAAATACAATTAACCATTTAATAAATAAATTATAATATTAAATCATTTAAAATTCTTAATTAATATTTTGATTGTATTGCTTGTTCTTCTAATACGATTATGCTCTCAATTAAGGTTTTTGTTTGATATATAGTTTAATATCATAATTAATAATGATTTTTTAATAATTAATTTATAATAAAGTGAGCTAGTAACAAGGATATTTGATTTAAATAATAAAGATTCTATGAATTAGAATTAATAACTTAAAAGTTAGGATTTTTTTTAAGATATGGACGTAAAATTATAAAAACCTTTTGATTCAAATCATAAGTTATTTATTCCTTTTTTATATGATCGTCAAGGACGCCATTGAGAAATTCATCCATTAATAGAAATTAAGTTTTTTTTAACAATCTTAAATATGTATTCATCAGAATCCTTTAAAAAATTAATACCCATTTAATTAAAAATTATTTGTTTTTAAAATTTACATTTTTTTTTAATTTCTTGCTTCAAGTCAATATTTTTTTTTTCAAGATCGTTTTGATATAATAATATCAAAAATAAAATTAAAAAAAATATTATTTTGTTATCACCTTCGAAAGATAATTGTCTTTACAAAATCAAGAAATTTTAATTTTACCTGTCCATAAGCATTCAAAATTGCAAGTTAACTAAACGGAATAGCGTCTCAGAAATGGAATGGGGAACAAGGAGGCAAACTACTTAAAATGAAACTCTGGTTGCCATTGTTGTCGGAGAAATAACCCGAAATTTCAGCCGCTCAAACTCTCAATGATTTTGGAGAGTGCTGAGTGGGTTCCAAACACTGATGATACAATCCCTACTGCAATGATTATGATACAAGCTACGCCCTGCAAAAAGAACAGCAAAAGACGGGAATAAGAGCAGGATGAAATCCATCAACCATGCTTCAGAAGTGCTGACAAAATTTAGAGCCGGGAAGGGAAACGTTAAAAGGGTGTTCTAGATTTGTGAATGGAGGTATTAGTAGAAGTGGCATACCTGAAGTCTCGTAGCTTTACCCCTCAAGATGCTCAGAAAGCAAGCACAAGGAAGTATCAATGTCTGTTACAGAAATTACGAGCAAGTTTAATTCAACCAAACCGCGTGATTAATCTTCTGAAGAATACAGGGGAGGCCAAATGGCAGGGCAAGACTCCGATATGCAGCTAAGTGGCTAAAATGGTAGCAGAAAACTTACTACAAGCATTGTAAGCAAAGATCCGATCAATGACATGACCAAGCCTGCAATGAAAGAAAATTGAGAATATTCTTTAATGAAATACGTAACCAAGCGATGTATGGACTAGAAAATTGCAGGTTTAATGGAAATCAACTGGTTTTGCAAGAGACAAGTTGGAGGATAGTACAGTGAAGGGAGACTGACCGAAAAAGGGGATGGCGAGACCGACGAGTAAGGTAGAGATCACCAATGCTGTCCTAATGCAGATCGCATACATGTGAGACTTCCTGTGGTTAGATGGTATCAGCTCCTCCAGACTCATGGCCACCGGAGACATGGTTAATGCATACTTGGTAAATGGGTTAACTACCTGCAAAAGAGCAAACAACTAGCTAGATCAATGGCAGAGAACAAACAGAACAGGAAAAATATATTTTTGTAAGAACTGGCGAGCATACCGTAGTCCACACAGCAACTTTAGAGACGGCTAGATCATGGGGCAGGTTAAGAGTGAATTGAGATTCTGTTGATTCTCCGAACATCGTGTATCCCATATAAGCAACCCCAGCATACATCAAAGTACAAATACTGAAGCTGCATGGATAGCAAAACCAAGCGAAGATGAAGCCAGGAATATTAAAAATAAGTTTCTGCGATGAAGTAGGAAGGTTGAGCAACTTGAAGATACCATGCTAGGAGAACTGTTGGAAATCTACTAGGTTGTGCCATGGAAGTGTAGATGTTCGGAAAAACAGCATGTCCTGAGTAACAATAACCGTAGAGACCAATGGCAACAGGAAGAGTTCCAAGGTTGAGCACTGTCCCTTTGCTGTGAATGCCCACGTCATCAACCAGACCAGCCCAAAACAAGGAGAATACCACCAGCACTGATGCAACAACTCCACCAGCTGGAAGAAAAAAAGAAGAAATTCAGAAAATTTCAAAACAAGATCGCTGCTTATTTTGATACGCGCCTTGCAGCCTATGACATGCTAAGAAACATTTTTTCTTCTGCAGTTTCTGCCGATTTACAGAAAATTGTAGCACTGACCAGTTGATGTAGCTTAGGCAAGCGAGAGGATCAAATGATTTTGAAATCCGTTGAGAAATGTTTAAAATCCAAAATAACTTAATTTAAGAACACTTACCAGAAATATAACTAAGGACACTAAGGTCTCTAAGCCAAACAGTAGGAAGAACAGCAAGGGTGGTCATCAAAGCAAATAGATGATGGGAATCCATCTCAAATCCACCCAAACTTATATGTGCATTTGGAAATAAAGAGGATAAGTTATCGCTCTCCAAAATTATATATTCAACGCAACAAGCCTGCAGCATTGAAGAATATTTAGATAGGTAACATCAGCAATTCTATCATATATCTTGTGCTTACTTCATTATGAACACTGACTTTCACAGGACTGAAAAAATATAGAAATGCATGGGCAATGCTAAAGAAATTACTGCACCTTTGTCTATGTCAATTAATCAAAATTGATCACATTAGGCCACGTTTACAGAATTGCATATTTGCAGCAGCAAAAAAAGTGGTTGCCTTGGGTTGTTATCTGAAGTATGCAAGTCCCATGGTTGTTTATGCTAAGTTAAAGAGAGGATCTATTCACAATTGAATGACTAATAGTCAAATAAATATGATTTTTAAAGACACAAATATCATCACCATTTTATTGGATCTTGGTTGCTATATAGGATGAAAGCAATACCATTTTGAACTTGGGTTCACATTAATTCTAAACCTATAGGTCAGAAATTTGCAGTAAATCATATGCAGCTAATGATCATATAGTCAACCCGAGTCGAGTCAAGCGAGGTAGACAAAAGAGTAGCCACATTTGACGCAGCGGCCTATAGAATAGGCAAATGACAAATTGTGAAGTTCTTGTTAAAGAAAACAATACCCAACTTTTGGGATCAAAAACTGAAGTGGCCCCAGAAGAAATCTTGCTTCCCATCTTTATCTCTTTTCAAGAACATTATACTTGATTGATTAAAATACAGGAAGTAAATCATTCAGGAAAAGCAAGATGTACTTACATAGAGTTCCACATACAGTATTATCTGCAAAAATAAAAGAACAGAAAAAACAAAGGCAGAAACGACAACATTAGTGTCTAGTCAAATTTATACAACAGGGCTTGATATAATAGCTTTCAGCTATGAGATTTAAGAGAGAAATGATACATATCAATCTAAGCATTTAACTGTGCAAAGTCTGAAGGAAAAGGAAAATAAAAACGAGGCTCACTGAGATGACAATGCGACCGGTGGTACCGAAGGCAGCTTGGCCAATGTCTGGGTAAGTTTCAAGTCCTGGTTCACTATCCAAGCAGTAACGCAAGAGCATCCCGGTGTAAAAAGACAGAACTGCAAATATGAGCAATATGATGAGCCCTAGCCATCCTCCTTCTTTAGCAGCGTAAGGAGTAGATAAAATCCCAACTCCACACAGAACATTCAAGCCTGCATTGTGAACCACAGCAAGAACTCAATAACCATTAAATCAAACAATCATTTTCAATTTATGATACAGAAATTCAACTTGATACCGAGCCATGAAGATTTACAGTTAATTGCAAGTGAAAACTTTACATAAGCCTACACAAAGAGGCCAAAAGGTTCAACAACAACCAGACGGATATTCTTCTTGTATAGTTCTGAGTTTTCATGTGAAAACTACGCCACCAAATTATGAAATACAAACATGGCTTTTTTATGCCCATAAAGGAAGACAATAATGAGATGTAAACACAGGCAGGGCCCCTTGTCTACAAGACCTACGTTTAATTTCATAAACAACAAATCATCCCCACAGGCAGTTTTGGTTGTTTGCAGATATTAATCGCTACTGGCAATATTGTTTTCCTAGAATGAGTCTCTCAGACATGCCATTCATGTTAGCTGACTCATAAAAACACTAAAAAACAAGATGTCATCAGTAGATAGACGAGACTAAACCTGAGGCCAAGTAAGCAAGTGATGGTAAGAAAGCAATGGACATCATCTGTAACATCATTGGTTGATAGGGTCCTCGCAATTGTAGGGTCCAGGTAGGATCAAGTTTGGTTGACAGGTAGGATTACTGCTAACAATAATGTCTCAGAGGATGATTTTAGACAATCGTGGGCAAATACAAGACGTCAATTACATGGGGTCACACTACAATGGATGGTCTGAATTTACCCACCAGTGTGTATGTGTCGGCCAGTGTCCATAGCATTTTCCGTTGTGTTATTCTCAACTTACCATTAATCACAGCTTGTCCAAACGAGCTTTGACGAGACATGGGAAGTCCATGTGAAACCTGGGATGGTTTCTCATCCTTTCTAATGACTGATGACCTTCTCGATGTGATTGGAGCCAGTAGAGAAAGAGAACTACGTCTTTGTGGTGGAAGTTGCTCCTCTTCTGGTTTGTACAGTAGAGGTTTTGCCGCAGAAGGTAATGACTCTGGTGTGTATCTTCTTGTAAGCGAAGAAGAGAGAAATGAACTGCCTAATCTTGATAGCGTAGGTGTGCCCAAAAATGTAAGACTTGGAGATGGGACACTGCTGTATAAATCGATGGATTGCCTGAAACATCAGTCAACTACAATAGGTGAGTATCTGGAGCTATAAACAGCACCAAATGCATCTTAATGAAAACACGAGGACTCTTGGATTTGTAAGTTACATAGTTCACAGATTGATTTCAATATCATCATATCACTACTCGATAAAGAAGAAGAGTACTGTAGTAAAGGCTCAAAATTCATTTAGGTGATAAGGAAAATCATTCATTCGACCATTAAATTGAAAATATATAAAAAAAAACATAGAATTTGTCCAACACTTTTGGTTCCTAATCATTGTGGAATTAACGAGTCCATGACCCCAAGATAATCACTTTCCCTGTATGAAGGCCTATAAGAGTGACCCCATGACTTGATTTTTCGGAAAACATATTTTTCTTTGATAAATCATTCCTCCAAGAAAGTCCGAGATTGACCATGACATGAAATCAACAGAGGAAAACAGAGCATAAGCAAGAAGGGTGAAAGAAAGGAAACCTGTAACTTTGAGGCCAGGAGGTGTTGTATAAACCAATTTTACTCTGCTGTCGATCATCATCGGCCAAAGAATTATCAGAATCTGATTCATTATTATCTTCTTCACCTTGTCCATCTCTGCCAAGTTCATTCTCTTCATCTTCTTCTTCACTTTCTATGTAAAAACTCTGATCTGATACAGAATTCTTCATTTTCTCTTTCTTCTTCTGTTTCCCACCCCTTCAAAAATCCCAACTAAAATTTACACAGCCAAATTTTTTATCTATTATAAAATAAAAAAGAAAAGAATTGATTCAAGAGCTTCATTATTGAAGTTAAAAGAGAATTGCTACAAACCTCAGATGAAATTGATCACTTTTTTCCCTACAGGCTTTTGTAGTTTTATTGTTTTAGCACCAGCCCTTCGCAGCTTTTTTTACACTGGGTAGCCTACAATGGTGTTAAAATTGTTAAGGTTCAACAATCAGAAATAAATGCAAGGAAAAGCAAACGCAAAATCACCATCCAAAAGGGAGTCTAAATTTGGACAAGTAGATATATTTGGAAACATGCTAAAAATTTCAAGGAAAATAATCGTTTCAAATAATCGAAAGGAACTTCACCTTCTATTTATCTTTGTTAGTCAATCAAATACAGAAAAGCAAAAGCGAAAGACAAAAAGTTTAGGAAACTTTATATCGAAAACCGCAGTGAACGAACATATAGCCTTTTAATGCACAAAAAGTTATTGACAAACAGGAAAAAAAAGTGTTTTGTAGAGTAAAAAGTCTTACGTAGTATTGCTGCAATCCCGCAAAGATTATTGTTGTTGTTTTTGCTTCTTTGTTTTTCTCCTCTCTGTTGTTTTGCAATATTGCTGCAGTCCCGCAAAGATCTTAAAAGGGGGGCAAGGGGGTGTTTTTGTTAGAGTTCAACAATCTCAAATGACCGAAAGAGAGTTTTCTTCTCGAGTCTGGGATCTGAAGAAACTCGTGAAAGACCAGAAAAAGTTCTGGCTTCTTAGAACTAGGAGAGAAACAGAAACACAAAACACAAAACACACTGACAGAAACTTTTGAGTTTCTTTTGTTGTGTTTTGGTACTCTAATGAATGTGTTCAAAGCTGCATTTATATATCTGTAAACATTACAGGAGCTATAGTAGTTTTAAACCTAATTTTTTAATATATATAAAAAATCTAAACAACATTATTTTAAATAAAACATTTTTCTTAAGAAAAACATGGTTTTTAATCAAGTTTTACATTATTCCATTGGGTTACGTTCACCGGGTCATTTCTTTTTTAATCCAGACTAGATTAGACCCCGAATCAATCGGTTTTTCAGTCAGTATTACCGTGATCATCTCATTATTTCTTCTACCAGTGAACTCAGCTCATTACTTCATTTACATTCCCCCATTTCGAGCAGTGTCCATTGCCCAAAACTGGCCTCGAATCAGTTATCAGAAAGGGTGAAGATCACGAAAAGTCAAAGTCAGACACAAATTCTGTAAGTAATTTTGTAAACCCTTCTCTTGATTCTACCATGACATGGCTCACATGTTACTGTCTATCCAAATTTTCTCAGCACAGAGCATGTGATGTGAAGCATGTCCCTTAATTATTCAAAATAGTTACTATGATAATTTCTTGACAGAAGACGACCAGTCCAAGATATTTCAAACCAAGCACCTGTTTTATTTTCAATAAATAAATACAGTAGGCCCATTATTGGCTAGCGGAATTATCGTTGTGTCTAGGCTGTCTACCGTATTGGCGCACCTGTAAATGCAGCCACGTTTTTTTTTTAAAAAAAAAGAAAAAAACAAAGGCCGCAATTTTCTCAAAGTTTCGATTTAGTTTTCAGTTCGTTGTAGACCCTTCACATATCCGAATTATAAGATGGAAGGATAAACATTCAACTGAGAACAAAATTGAGAATTCACAGGATATTTAACAAGATTTAATCTGTAGATGGAAGTTGATTGAACTATGGGATCTTAGAGGGGTATTTTATAGTTTAAGTTTACCCCGAACGAGAAATCTCCTAGTGAGTTTCTAAGGAAGATGGCAAACCAGCATCACAGCTCACTGGAACAACGTAGCTGCTCGCCGTATGACGATTCCAGCAGATTACAATATTGCAGAAGATCGGGCGAGAAAACAACTGCAATGCACCCATAGGAAGTTCATAGAAGATACAGATCAAGATCCGTTTTCTTTTCATTTATTTTTATAAATTAAAAAACCCCATATGATCAAATGGCAGCACGATGGCATCAAAAATCTAAAAATCAAATATTCTTGTTAGATAACACAGTGAGTCCTTTTCATCAAATAATTGTGAGGGGAACTGCTTCCTCTAACTTCAAGAAAGACATTAAAATATTTATTTTGTAATAATTGGGAAGACGCGTACAAAACAAGAGCAAACGGCTTCGTTATGCAGCGTCACAGGTTGATTTTACGCTTTGCTTTTTACGTGCAGAGAGCATTTTCGTCGTTGTGGATAAGATGCCTGTCCATGTGAGGATAGATCCATGAGTGTTTCATCGTTCCATGTGCTTCATGCTGATTTTCATTTTTATAGATTATCAATGGAAGTTGGTTGGAGGGGCCCCATGATTTGATGATGTGTTTGTCCCTGTTAGGGAAAGAGAGTGAATGCCATGGAAATCTTATACCCTCCATGGTCTCAGATTTCATTGAACCTGGACTCTTCTTGCAACCCATTTTATAATCCCATAAAACTTTCAGTTTAATATATATATATATATATATATATATATAGTATTTCTTTTCATAAATGTATTAATTAATCTAAATACGGATGATATTTGCTAGTTATGAAAAGAAAGTAACTTGAAATGGCCGAATATTTTTCTTATTTTATTTGAAAAAGAGACGGGTTGGATCCCAAAACTTTGCTAGTACCATTAATTGAGCTCAAAGTTGTGAAATCCGTTCCAGGTACCGTTCTGGTTTTTTGTTTGGAATGGAACGTTCCGGTTTCGGTGTATTCTGGCGTTCCGTTCCAGTTTTGTACTGTTCATATTTATTTAATTATATATATGAAAAAATAAAATATTAATTTAACAAGTATAATTTAAATTCAAGATAAATGAACTTTAAATTATACAATACAAACATAATCTCAAAATTAGAAACATCTTTAAATTTCCAAAATATTATGAAAGTAAAATGTTCTAAAATAAAAGAAAAATACATCATACATCTTCTACATCATTAATATAAAAATAAGGATCTTGATCTTGATCTTGCTGTGGAACATAAAGAAAGTCGTCAACAAGACATTCCAATAATTGGTCATTTCTACCAAGCTCATTCTCCTCATTTAAACATGTCTCTTCTTTTCTTTCCTTCATCCTTTCCCTTGTAACTTATAAGCACATGCATTTTCCTTGAAAAGTTTACTCATTTTGCAGCAAAAAATACAATCCAAAAATAGGAAAAAAAAAGAAAAAGAGGAGGAGATTCTCCCCCCGTCTCTGGTTCTTCAATTCATTAGCTCTTCTTTTTCGTTTCTATGAAGAATTATAAGCCAAAGCATTTCACTTAGAAAGTTTACTTCTTTTGCTTCAAAGAAAGAGAAAAAAGGCACCTTCTTTTGTTTCATCTTCTCTTCTCTGTAAAGATGAAGAGAAGAAGCCATCAAAGAATGGGACTTTTACTAGTTTTCCTTCCTGGTTTTTCTTCAATCTTTCATTTTGCAAACTCTCAAGCAAGCCCAGATGCTGAAGTGATGTTCTGGTAGCAGTTGAAAGAGAGTGGAGATTTGGGTTGATTTTTGATGGATTATCGACAAGCTGGGGTTAAGAGATGAAAATTGATTTGGGAATTTTTGAAATCAGGTTGAATCTGTGTGTTTTGTAAGAGAACTTGAAACGACGTCGTTTTGGCTGAATCCGGAACGGAACGCCCGGTACGGAACCGGGGCGTTCCGACCGGAATTGGGCCGGATTTTCCGGATCTGACCAGAATTCAAACCGGGACAAAAACGTCGCCGTTTTGTCCCGGATTTTGAAGTGAAACGGAACGGGATTCATAACACTGATTGAGCTAGATGGAAAAAAATATGCGCATGCCATAAAACCCCATTGGGCAGGAGCCCGAGGTTTGCATACCACCAATTGGGAGAGCTTGAATCCATATAGATTGAGAATAAAAAACATCCCTTCAGATGGATACACACACACAGAGAATGAGATTAAAAAACATCCCTTCAGATGGATACACACACACAAATTTATCTCATTAATTTTAACTGGATATATATTCTTAATAAAACTATAATTAAAATATTAAAAAAAAAAGAAGAAGGAAAGCAACTCCAATATCAATAGTGAATGCCAACGTTGTCATGAGCATATCATTTTAGCCTTTTGGAATCTAATCGGAATAAAGGTGTTGTCCATATACTAAGTTGGGTTGGCAAACCAATAGCCTTTCTACACTTTATTTTCTGCTCGAGTAAGAAGCATTGTCATTTGATTTGCTGAGAACTAGTATGATTTTGTCGATGTTCTCTCATTGTCAATCAAAGTCAACACATTAGGGATTTCAAAAAAAATAAAATAAATTGAGTTGAATTGAATAAAAAATAAATTTAACGGATTTTGATTGAATTAAATTAAGTTGATTGTTTTTTGACACCCAACCCGACTACGGAATGTGTCGATGGAGTCTAGATCCATCGACAAAACATATTTTTAGGCTGGTTTGGTTACCACGTCCTATTCATGGAATTGGAAAGCAAAAGGATATCATTACACGGTGAAATTCAAATACAACTGAAAAATCACATGAATTTCTTTGTTGTTGTTTTAGCAATCATCATTGGAAGGATGAAGTGGTGCAGCTTTCTCTTTGACCATGATCAGAAATTTACCGAAATCTTAACAGATAATGAATCCGACACCTTATCAAGGTCTTGCAATGGTGGATCTCAAGGCTGTAATTAGAGGCAAAAGCGTTTCAATTTCGCTTTACTTGAAGGAGGATGACAGCTTGTGAATAAGGAATAAATAATTACAATCGAGTTACAAGTCTTCAGAGTAATTTAAAATAATTGCAATTAGATGATCGATAAAAGACACGGAGAAAGACAACCGAGAACAGTAGAAAACGCGTCTTATGGGATGAAAGCAAGGTGTAAGAATCGAATATCAAGGCATACTTCCGGAATATTTTCATAAGATCAATCATTTCGTGACTTTTTCTGACGAGTTCGTAGGTGTTTTTGTTAGGTTTAATCTTCTGTTTTTGAATAATCCCTGATGACTAAGGAGTAGGTGGTATGTTTTTTTTTCATTTAGATTTGAGAAAACTCCACTCCAGGAAGTTCATTTTATGGGCTCCCATAAATAAATAAAACTTTGATTGTCTTATACTCTTATAAGAAATGCATGTTCTAATTCAAACTCAAAATTTACTGTGCAAATCTCAAGTCCTTTGTTATTTTACTATGTCCCTTCAGGATAGGAGTAGGTTGTCTTTCCTTGCCGATAACCATGTTTCTGTTGGAGTACGTGGGCTGTAATCTTTGCTTTGATTTAGGAAGTTGTAAGGCAGAGGTTACTGAATTCAATAACAGGTTATTCTTTCAAATCAAGTGTACTGTTTCGGTTAAGCTCTCTGTGTCACAATATTTTCTACACTTGTTTTTTAATGATCATGGTATTTTTGGATCAGAAACCATTCTTCAATCGATAAGCACTCGTGAATCTTTTGATTTTTCAGGGAGCAACTCTCAAATCTCATGGAAATTTGATCACTGTTATTATCCACTGTTTTTGGCTTGAAAAACTGTTGCTAATCGGCAAGACAGGTCTATTATACTTTCCCCCGAGTTCTATGACAGGACGTCAAGCATGGAGTCAGTGAATAGAGATATATGAGAGGGGGGGCACCTACCCATCACATGAAATAAAGGTCTGAAACTCTTAGCGCTGCAGTTTTAGTGCTTTTCTAAACAATTGTGGTTGCAAAGCCACCAAATTGAAGCTTTTTTTCAAGTTCATTTAGCATCGAAATGCATTCAGAAAAATTTCGAGTTCCAGCCCAATTAGATTGCAGCGGGCGGGTTTGGATCCTGCGATTCCTGCCATGTTTTCCCCACGTTACTCTCTCTATCAGATTCGTTGAATTTCAGCCACTGGATTCAGATCATGCTAAGGCTGTCTAATGTCATGCTCTTCATGAAGCCTAATGTCATCTGCTATTCAGGACTCGAACAAGCAGCTACATGAGAAGAGCACCCATTAACCAAAAGGAGGTGCATAGTGGGAGACCAGAAAAAAAAAATAGACTCATGTCATGTGTCATTCAAGTTTTTATTAGACAAAAAAAAAGCCCACCAGATTATTCAGCAACAGTTCACAAAACACGAAGCAAGATTCCAAGTGAATGAATCACATATCATACAGTTCTTTTAGGAATAATATAGCAGAAAGGTGAAGAGGCAAATGCAAGAGAATCATGTAAAACACGTATATTCTTGTATAGAATCTTTTGACGTTTATGTTTATTCGTGATGAATCTTCTGTGATAAATTATGTCCTAAATCCGAATCAAGCCATCTGTCCATAATGCATTCCACGTGTAAATCACAAGAACAATTTTCTAAGAAGACCATGTCTCACCTGTCCAAATTAAACAGTTTGAAAAATTGCCCTGAATCCATGATTACAATCACAATAGCAAAGATAGACATCAAAGAAACAGTCAAAACACTATGTTTTATTTATGCAATGAGTTCATGAAAAGAAGATTGTTTCATGTGTCTTACAAATCAATAATCAGCATTTCTTTTGATCAATCAAAACTTTCTACTGTTCAAGAACCCTTCAATGTTGAGCAAATTGATGGAGGCCCTTTAATAAATGTGGGTGATTCTTTGACTCGTCGAAATCTTAAGTGTTTTTGTTAACCATGGACGCCCGATAAGTTACAAGGTCCAACACATACAAAGTTCAGTATCATTAGAGTTTGCACGAAGCTGGATGCATAAAAAATGATTCCAACTATGTTGCTTTGACTCTAATTCTTCTGTCCTAAATTTATCGATGCCTTTAGGTCAGCTGTTAAGGTCTCCCTGCCAGCCAAGAATCCAGTTCACCGTCATGATGTGTCAAAAATGCTCCGCCCAAAATGTTCTTTAATTTTATACATTCTAGTAGAATAGCAAACCTCGGCGGGTAAATGTTTAGTTAAATTTCCCTCACCATGTCATGCATTGCACCAATCAATGACACATTCATTCTTCCTTGCAACAGCCATCTACTTTAGATGTGAATATATGAGATCAAATCTCCAGCTCTATCTCGAAACATTTTCGAGGTTGTGGCGGATTGAAAATATTTTATTGATATAGTAACACATGGCTCAACTCCAGTGGGTATAAATAAAGATCCACAATTTTTTGGAGAGGTGATCACGATCCCAGAATATGTATCAACTATCATGTGCAGTTAGGTAGCTCATTACATCTTTTAGATGGATTGCTGCTGTTAGGCAAAACCATTTCAACATGTTTGGACTCAATACCTGATCAAAAGCAGATTACATGGCTACTTTGAGGATCAAAAGAACAACATCACACGGATAAAGTATGTAAGATAGAGAGAGCGCGACCGGGATGATGTTTTTGTAAACATCGAGGTTAAATGGATGTCAATAACTCTGTCCGGATTCCTGGCCAACCACGCTGCCCGTATTCCTTCATGGAGCTGGCAAAGACCCATTCTAGTTATCATCAATAACCACAAAAATAAATTGAGTTGCATATCTGACTATGCAATTGAAAACTCACTTCTATGGTTATCAAACGGCGAGTAATAAGATACATATATACATGTCAAGCCAGACATCAATACTCCAGAAACAGCCTAAAATACATGGATTGTCAGATTTCATCAGAACCCCCGGGAACTCAAAACAGTATATTTGTATGAAAATGGAAGAACGAACAGATATTAAGAGAAGGAATATCGAGTAATGAACTACTAACATGCAATTATTTGTACTAGCTGGTAGGAATAATTTAGACAAGTTTTACTCTCAAGTGCCTTGCCTCTGTCTAAAATCGATTCATTGGCTGAATGAAAACCAAAAGATTCTTGGCTTCACTTCGAAGCTATCTTGCAAAACATTTTTCAATATTTGGAGTCATGAGAATGATGTCGGAGAAGTTTGAGACATTTGAGATGCTATTCAGAATCATTCTAGCAGCGACTATAACATAACTGTCTTCACGGCCACAATCTATGGTGGTCAGTGGCCATGTTTGATAACTGTCTTCACGGCCACAATCTATGGTGGTCATTGGCCATGTTTGACCTTGTAAGTTGTTGTCCTTCATATGATACGGTCTTGAATTTCTAGAATTTAACTGGTAAACAACAGAGAGCATAGATCACAAAATACTTGAACTTTAGATCTTGTTTTTTGGGTTTTTACTCTTAACTCTTATCCTTTCTTGTGCGTCTCTAGTATACAGCTTGTGTACTAGGGTCATGTCCTCTATGTTCTTATAAGGAATGGACCTCACCTTGTGGCAGAAACCTCCTCCAAAAAAATTTGAGAAGAACTGCACGATCAAAAGGCTTCCGTACAAGATTAAATACCTACTTACAAAAAATATATCTTCATGGGAATCCTTCCTCTGAAACCCAGTCCTTTTGGAAATCTGAGCGCGCAAAAAGCTTCTGGACGACGACGGTCCTGCAATCAAGGTAGAAACTGAAAGAAAAACCAAAATCATCATTCTTCTTATCATGGAAACCAACTGGAAGCTAAAACTTGAGCCAACAAAAGACCAGATCATTCACTAAAACCACAATCTATCTAAAGAATTCACAGCAAGTCAATTAACAATTAAATCATCAAACACTAGCGCAGCCCAAAGTTTCAACCTTTGCACCGTTGGTATGGATTTACCTCATCATTCTAACACAAAAGACATTAATAATTGAACTTCACACCTGTACATACATACATAGATGGATAGATAGATATCCTACCCTTGATTTATCATCAGCTAAAGCCAAAACCAAGGAACATAACATTATAAAACAGATCACAAACACAAAAAATGACACTCCAAATTTCACTTTTCTTCTTTTCTCCTGATTTTTATAAAAAAATCGAAAATAAAATAAAATGATACAAATCACATCACTATTAAGACACATACATTAGTGAAACGGAGAAGAAACTTGCAATGTTCGTTCATGTATTACTTGCATTATTGAGCGGTTCTTGTTGAAGTGGGACAGCAGCCCCTTCAACATCAGGAACATAAGGAGAAGGGACATTAACCAGGTTCGGTTAACACACAAACAAGAAAGGTGATAAGACATAAAGAAGCCCTAAAAGTAAGGATCATAGCATTCAAAGTCTCATCTAAGCTCTGTAACCCAACTCATTCTTCCAATAATTATGGAGACTGTTATTTAATCAACAAAACCCATTAACAAAAACACACTAAGAACTGGGATCAACAAGAATCTCTTCCACTTCATCGAGAATTTTTGGTATCTTTTTCGTGCAGAAGCATAGGTTTTATTGTCTGATTTTCACAGGCCAATTCAGTTATTTTTGTACTTTTGTTGCTGGAGAAGAAATTAAAGTTGGTTGTTCCCATTGAATTCAATCAAGAGAGGTGAAATATCATGTTAGGAGTTTCTATCAATTTTGAATTTTAAATGCAATTTAATTTAAAAATATATCACTAGAAAAATTAGATAAATAATATTTTATTACTATTTATTTAACACCAATACGATTCAAAAAAATATGAGAAAAAATAAAATAAGGAAAGCATTGGGTGCCAATACGTATAAGAGATTATAATTCTGGATCCACCAGGCCCAGTACCGTGTAATGCTTCTAGCGATATTCTGGATCAAGAAACCGGGCTCGGCTGATTCTCTCTACAGTTGTCCTGGCCGCGGCCTTGGAATTAGGGAGTGGGACGTTCTTAAAGCAGATAGACTATGGGCCTCGGAGTTAGGGCTGGACGGAACTCGAGGGAGCAAAAAATTGAGGTAGATATCCAACATTCAGGCTAAATTGCTATCAATCCAGGACGCGATTCTTCTATGGTGGCCAACCTTGGTGCACCAAAGGTTAAAAGCTATGGATAAATTGAGTAATTGACACCCGAAATATATAAATAAATAGTAAAATAGTATATGGTTTTAGGATGTCGCGGTTCAGAAATGCAATATTTTAACAGTTTATTGACTAGTTTTGGATAGCGTTTCATGGTTTGAGCTTGAAAGAAATATCATAGAATCATAATTTTTGTTAATATAAGTTTTTGTTTACTTTATGATTTTAGAGATTTAAAAATTTAACAATTTTATCCAACTTTAGACAGTTTTCTTTATATAGAAACTATAGGTTATATCATATCTTGCTTAAAAAAAACTTGTACAGAACCACAATAAATAGTTTAAAAAATACATGAATAGCATGCTTCCTTTCAAGTTTACCCTCATAAAATGCAAGCACACATGATGGATTATTTTCATAAACTCGTCTAGCATACCACCTCACATTAAAATAATGTCAGTTTAATTGTATTCTTCAAAGTTTTAAGAAAACAATATAGATGTATATAATTGCAAAAATAACATTGTATTCCTATATTCTAGTGGGAGATGAAGTATAGTTCTCACAATTTGGACTTTCTTAGTCGATAATCTTGGTGTTTAGGGCTTACCCACAAGATGTTCTAATCTTTTATGATATCCCACGCCTACGTATCATTTATATTTTGGTGCTTTCACACATTATAATTGAAAAAATATAGAGTTTAATAGTCAAGTTCGATACTCAATTGAGTATACCATATGCTATCTTTTAATAACATCAATCAATTCATGTTTTACTATTAAGTGTTTCACAAACCTTCAAATCATACTCTTTTGGCATATATCTTTAACTAGGTGTCCAATCATGCAAAACAACAAAACTAGACCTATAGACAAGTCTAAACTTACAAACATAAGGAGTAATTCCAACATCAATATCATTATTAACAACATCATCTTCATTGTCACCAGTTTCAGAATAGTAAAATCTATGTTGATCAATAAAAGGATTGTCAAACATGATACTCCTTATCACTGACACCAAATCATTCATTAATAAACTATTTTTACCTTTACCAACTGAATTTGAAAGAACAATAAAAGTTAGGGCACATAGATTTTGGTCAACTACTCATGTACTATATCATCATATTCAAACCACTTTGAATGAAATAATAAATCATTATATTAAATCTATCATCACACAAGATGTACAAGACGATATTGGTGCTCATTAATTTGACATCTTCAAATTATTTCAATATCAATATTAATATAATTGCATTCAAGTTCATGACAGATGATTTCTTTCAATTATGTATATGACATGCCTAGTGTACTAGTTAACAACAAATTGTCATTGCCATTGCATGTGATATCACTACATCCTTCGTGAACAATATTATCATAGTAATGATATTATATAAATATGTTATTAGACATTTTTTTTAAAAAAAAAAAAAAAAACTCTTGTCAATTTAATGTAATTTTAACAAATTTGCATTATCCTAACCCTAATTGGCAAGCTTCATAGCAAATCCAACCAAATTCTCAAAATTTAACATTAAAGAAAACTTAACAAAAAAAATAAATATAATTCACCATAGAAAATCTAATTGATATTTTGATGCTTAACTGTATTAAATCAAATCCAAATTCATAGCAAATTAATATAATTCAAAGAAAATACAAAATTCATCAACTCGTCAACAATTCTATATAATTAGTATTATGACTAATTTTGCCATTCCCTAGCCTTTTGAAGTTTTTTGTGATAATTTGACAGCAAAAAATGAAAGTTTTATGCCGAGGGTAAAATAGGACATTGCAATAAAAGGTATTTTCAAAAGTTTCTCATTACCAAAAATCACAGGAGTTTTTTACCAGCTGTACTATCTAGGTTTTCTTTTTGATCCATGCAAATTTTACACCGCCCTTTATGAACCAGCCTACCCAGTTATTGGCATTTGAAGATTGTCTTCCACTAGCCTAACAAAATCTGGTGTAACGTCAATTTAATGGAAAAAACTTTTCTTTTTCCCCCAGAAATTTAAACATAAAAGGTACAGAATGTGGAGACCATTTCTGCTGGGTGTTAAGGCTACGTAGCAAACCAACACAATTATCAAAGTTTAGCCTTTTACTACAAGCTGTGCGTGGCTGTACTGCCTTCCTTCTTGTGGCCTCAAATCACACGTACAAAGTTGATTGTTATGATCATTCAATTTCGAAATCATTTTGCATTTGCCATTATATATGTTGAGTAGGGATCACGCCCCCACAATGAAAATATCATCATGTTCTGGCGTGGGGACCCTTGATTTTCCTCGCGCGTGGACCCAAAGATCTATTGCTCCACCTTGCGATGATCCTACAGGTTTTTTAATTGACTAGTTTGAAAATGATGTAACCTAATTGTTTCAACGATATGTAAAAGTGATACTGGATCACAGAACATTTCAATCTTTTGTTTTTACTGCTTGCTGCATTCTTGCATCGATTTCGAACTCTTCAATCCGAAGGTGAAGATGAAACATATATTCTTGTTAACACAGTCAAGTCTCAAGAAATTTAGTGATCGAGCAGGAAATGTGGCATCGCTTCTGCTGTGCTATGCATGAGCTGAACTAACTGGGGTACGTACTGAGCAATGGGAGGATAAGAAACAGTGGAAGTGGCAGGCTACATTGATTTTAAAATCTTTTGCGGTACAGTACTGGTTTTTGTGAATTATTTCAAAATTAAGCTAGCTGCCTTCCACTCTTTCACTATCTGCAATTTGCTTCCTCTTTTTTTCCTGATATATTTTAGAGGCAAATTCCAAACATGACCTAATAAGTTCTAAAGGGTGTGGTGAATGTACAATCCCAGAATTCGATAGCCAAGTATAAGGCAATATAGAGAGAGTAAGATCCTACGATTTGATATATAGCCTGGTTGGAATTGCTCGATTAATTAAAGTGATTTTTTATCACTTTTTCTCCACTCCCTTTCCTTGTGGATCATCAAAGAGAAAGTGAGGAACAGCAGTACTGAGTGCAAGAAAATCAAATGGACTGGTGCAATGAGATTAACTACAAAACAAATTGACAAATCTCTACGAAAATACTGGTAGAATAGCATCTATATGATCTGATGATTTTATCTTGATTTTTTTGTAATGAATTTTTAGTTTTTCCTTCTTTTTCTTTACATTTTTTTAAAAATAAATATTATTTTTTATTCTTTACGCTTGATCATCTATCTACTGGCAACGACAACAATATATACTCAAGCAATAATATTACTGGCAACTACCCTAATTCTATTTTGATGAAACGTTATTTCATAGAATGACATGCTATACTTAAGAATGTTTCCTGTCCGATTCTATTTATATGAAACCTTATGTCATAGAATGACTTCATATACTTGGAACGTTTCCTGTCTGGAAGGAACATTTTCTTTGGTTCTGTAAAGTAGCAGTTCATCAACCAGTATGACTAAACTACATATCCACGATTAATAGTAAACTAATTGGTCGCTGTAGTTGCCAGTAATATTATTGCTTCAGTATAGGTATATATTATTCATCTTATTGCTTGTTATTTAGGGTTTGTAAAATCTTATAGCATAGACAGAGAGAGAGAGCGAGAGAGAGAGAGAGATGTGCGGAAAAGCAGGATGTCATGAAAATTAAGTTTTGGCCCAATGTGAGTTAAGTTTTTCATGAGAAACATTGATATATTAAACCCAATAAAGAGCTAGAGATGCAAGTGAGAGACTGAGAGACATGCACATCCAAAATTGAATTATGTTCAAACGCAAACAAGCATAAATTGATTTGCTATGATCACATGGTAGACTAATATTGATTTCCTCCCCCATATTTTATCTCCTAGTGGACCTTAACAAGAAAGAATGATTCGCTAGTCTCGCCTTCACATGTCAATTGACACCAGTTTTTGTCTCAAATTGCCCCACCTGACATGGCTTAAGATTCTTCTTCAAATCCAGGACTGGTAAGGATTTACCTGTATTGGATCACATACACAGGAGCACTCTTTTGTTTCTGTCCAAGTCATATCCAACTTGAATTTGTACCTGTTGGCACCAGAAAACAAAATTAGATCACCTAAGCCCCTTGCCTATACTTGTCCCGTTGAGAAAAAATGCAACTCCAAGAATTAAGATGATTCTCTTTGTTGCAACTTCTGCGATGTATAATATACTTAATTATCATGATACAGATGATGATCACAAAATGCTGATGGAAGAATCTTAATATCTCCTGCCTAATTAACAGACTAAGCTCATGTACGTAGTATATAGTCCCAAGCTAATTAATTGGTGATCAGGATATATATATATATATATATATATATACACACACACCCTATACATCTTGACAATTAAACTCTGTATTCTGTCCAAAAAATCCCCATAAGCCCATGATTACTACATGAATAAGGTGAAAAAATAATGCAAGTCGCTTAGAATCATTATAATGTTCCCTTTTTTTTATCTCGCTGAGTTACAGCTAGCTAGCTAACGCTCTCTCTATTGTTTTATTGCCTGTGTTGCGTGTGGGACATTCAGCCAGCTTAAGTCTGACTGTAAAAATGTCCTTAAGGGATACTGTGTGAATTGAATAATACTGTGCTCTCTTCCATATTCTTCATGCACAACATATAGACTTCCTTACAGATTCCTTTTAGAAGGATGAAATCTATAGGAAATGACTGCAAGATACCCAAATAAAATATTATTTATGAAATAGTTCAGGTTCGGACAAAAATAGAGGAAACAACAAAAGGATATATATATATATATATATATGACATCAAAAAGAGATATGTATACGTGCTGCAAGCTGCTTGGACATGCATGTTCATGGTGAATAACACAAGTAATGTAAATGGAAAATACTAAAAAGGCAAAATCAAAGTTCTTAGAAATGCATCGCATTTGTTTTTTCCTTCGACTGATCCACCAGGAAAAGTAGTTTAGGATCTAGAATCATGAAGGGAACTAAAGAGAAATGAATTAATTACTAATGCAGCAAATGAAATGTGGTTGCTTAATCATATGTTTCAAGGGAGCACGCATAACGAGGAATGATTGTTCTGCTGATTGTATTGGTGAAGGAGCTAGCCGTGTGAAAAAGACGCTCTCCACCATTGCCTGCAGGTAGCTCAGCGATCAAGTCTGGATGTGCATATACGGAAACTCTAAGCTCTGAGATAATCATTGATTAGCCTGGTGTCAAATATTGAAAGAGTTCAGTAACGAAACACACGCAACCATGGCATATTCCAAGTTCAAATTGATAGCAAATGCTAAAATTCTTTAGCTATTCAAATTAACTAAAAAAACCCTAAACTTCAGGAGCTAAGTTCACCTTCAGAAATAATTAACCTTGCTGCTAATACATTAAAACATGCACAAAAGGGTATTTTGAAACGAGTATGATCACGACTAAATATGACATGGAAGGACTAATAAATGTATTTTATCCCTAATTAAGGGCATTTAAAACCTGTACTATGATCACAACCAGTAACATAACAGCAAAAGGGACTAATTCCAGTACTTTCCTATCTATTATATGCTATCCATGTACGTCTTTCACAGTGTGTTAACAGCAAAAAGGAAATCCAAATTCCAATCCCAAATAGAATCCGATATCTGGATCAATCATAGCACACAGTAGTACTGTTTTCTTTGAGGCTTGTACTGACTAAAAGTAAAACAAATATATTAAAAAAAGGATTGGAACTTTTACCTTGTTTAGAAGCGGAAAAACGTAGATCCAACTACAGGGATATGAGTGTATATAGTCATTTATGGCTGATGCAGCATCATCAAGATTCTCACCTACAATGAGTACACATTGCTAGCTAGCTCCATAGCTTTATAGCTTCGGTACATCTATTTGAATGTGAATCTTGATGGTGCTGCACCTGCAAACAACGACTGTTGAATGTTGTCGATCCATGTCGTCCATGCATATTCGATTGTTGAAAAGACTTGTTATTTTATGAATTCAGTTTAAAGGTAGAGAAAAAGGTTCGAGCAAGGAGAGAGCACTGGAGCAACAGAGCTCAGACTGAGAGAGATCTACATATGCATCTACTTTTTTAAGTACAAGTGGCAACTAACAAATGGTTTACAAGGTTTCCCACACAAAAGAACCCTGTATATACCTCTAAAGAGCAGTAAAACCCAGAAATTTATGCAGAAAATAAAATCACTCAAAACCAACATCTCTGCCTCTCTCTCCCTTTCTTTTTCTTTTTTGTAATTCGTGGTTTTGGGGTTTCTAGATTGTTTATCTGTGGGTTATATAGGTACAGTTACAGGTAGAAAAGAGAACAGGAAATTCCGAAACAAGAAAAAACGATAACTTCTCCCTTATAAAAAATTAAAACAAACTAGCAACTATCAAAAAAAAAAAAAGGATCACTAAAGAAAGAAATTGAGAATTGAAAACAAATAAACAAAAAATCTTTGAAATTAGCGACGACAACCATTAGAGAAACAGAGCTGAATATAATTAACTCCTAATGAAGTTGAAGCAGCGATGATCATGAATCAAAGTGGTAGGAGCAGGAAGAAAAGGGAATAGAGAGGTCGAGATCTAGCCCTTGTAATACTGAGAAAAAACAAAGGGAGAGAGGAAGAGTTGGAGTAGGTGAGGAGAAGGGGTTTTGAGGTTCTTATATACACACGATGGTTTGATTCTTAAACGACTTCTTCCGTGACTCGTGGGTGTATGGAAGTTCTGTATCCTCTTCCTTTATTTTCTAGGGTTTGTTTCTTTAATTGATAATTCAGCCATCTCTCCCAATTGAGAAAAGATAATTACTATGTTACCTTACACAACAATACACAACAAGTAGGGCTTGAAAAAAAGTCCTTCTTCATATTTATTACTATATTATTAGTATATTAATTACTCTTAATATATTAGTATTCTAATTAGTATTATAGTAATTTACTATTTAATTACTATTCTATATTTAATTATTTAATTATTATTCTAATTATTAAGATTAGAATTATATATATATATATTTAATCTATTCTTTTTTTTTTTTTCATTTCGTCCGAAAAGTCTTTTTTTATTTCCATGTCCTGGCCGTGTCACGGGCCATTTTTTATTTTTTGTTGCAACAAATTAGATAAGATAAAAAAAGTTATTTTATTTAATTCAAAAATACTTGTTATTGAAAGAACAGGACTTTTTCCATTCTTCTAATATAGAATCAATGCAATGAGTCATTGAAAAAAATAAAATTCCCTTTTTTTCTTGGTAGGAAAAACATATCTTATTAATCACAATTTCATGATACTCTATTTATATCACTTAAATACACCAAGATATCCTTGATTATATTTTTCACAAGTATTTATAATTATATTTTTAAAAATTCATATCTAAAATATATAGCTCATAGAAAGTCTTTTTTTTTTATCCAGGATATTTTAATTTTATATTTTTATATTTTAAAAACGCCTTGTTCATACTAGACACAACATATATTTTCTTATCAACGAATTGTTTTTGGAGCAAATAAATATTATCTATCAATAAAATATTTATTTCAAAAAATATAATAAAATAATTAAAATTCTAAGCGTTTCAATTTATATACTTCTGTTTTTTTTTTTTTATTTGAATTGATTTTGAAATTTAATAATTAGAATAGAATGCTTATTTTGATTAAGATATTTTATAATTACATTAAAATAAAAGTGGTGATAGAGTCTATGAATAAAACGTGTAATAAATATGGAAAGGGATTAAAAGATCACTAAATGAGAATAACACCACCCGATAAATATCAATGTAGGATTCGCATAAGATTAAACATTTAATTTTGATATGAATCATAAATGGAATTATATATATTCAATTTTTTTAATTTTATAATAAATATTGTCGTGGCTAACTTATTTATTTAAGTAATCTTAAACACGCCCCTCTTTACATTAATCTTAGGGTATCTGTACAGATTAATTATCAAAATTTAAATCCAAAAAGTTAATAGATCGATCATATATTAAAAATAAAAATTTAAGTCATGCAAGAATTCACATCGAAACATTAACCTATCTATGGAGTCTTTTAAGAATATAATGTAATGACAAAGAGTTTGAAATATGTCTTGTAAGTTTTAGGTACAGATTATATTAAATGAGTTGTCGGTGTCACGACTACAAATCTAGCAATTTAATGAATTTTAGATCTATTTGTACCCTCTTAATATCTTAAACATTAAAATATCCGAAACAATTAATGTGGAATTAAACTTTTATTATTCCCCCCTCAATATTTCTTTTGAGCTGGTGCATTGCATGCTCATTTTTTTTTTTTTTATGGAAGCATCCAGTGTTCAGCCACTACCAACTAATTCGGATTCGAGCCGGGTGAGACCCTTAAGGACAGCAAAGCTCTCCCACGTTGCGTGCTCGCTTGACAGATGATATGGGCTCTGAGCTAAGGTAAGCACGCCCATGTAGCTAGCAAGCTTGACTTCGATCACAATACTCACAGTTTTTAACCTAGCTCGTAATTTAAAGGCGCAGAGAAAATAAAAATAATATAAAAGAGCAATTAAGTAATTTGAATTTAGGTCATTATATGATGAAATCTATTATTATATGTGAGCAAACGCATATAGTAAAGCTTGAAATTCAGTGTGAGCTTTATAAATTAACAATTAAAGCTCGATCGAGGTAGCTTGAAAAATGCATGTGATTTTAGGATTTCAATTGACATTATTAGGGTTTTGACAGTCACGTGATTTAGATACTGAAATTCAGCGAATGAATAATTTATTTTATTTCTTGATAGAGAAAAGATAGGGTTATAAGAACGAGAATATGTTTGAAAAATATTAATTAAAAAAGATTAATTCTTTTTATTTTTATTTTAAATTAAAAAAATTAGTATTTTTATATCCAAATATTAAAAAATAATTTTAATATATTTTCAAATAAAAAATATTTTTAAAAATAATATCAATCATTGATAACCGGACCCTTCTCCTTTTAACGAATGTAATAATTGATCAGCTCGTCCTTTCGTTTGATCTTACATTCAACAGTTTAGGGCAAGATCATCAGAAAAATATCTTCTCATCAATTTCAGATATTGTTCTTGATATTTCTAATGAAGAAAAGAAATACGTTGTCAAATCAACACAAAGCTAGGAACAAATCATGGTACTTGATCTTCATTTGCGGAAAGCTTCAGTTAATGTCAATAAAGCAAGCCATCAAATAATTTAGCTCTCGGTGGATGATACAAGTGCTGAAATCGACTAACTTTTTGAGAGAGAAAAAAAAAATTAAATGCTTGAGGGGATTTTAAACCTAAAGTTTACTGTGAAAAATTATATAATTATATGGTCAATCATTTGAAAATTAAATCAATCTTTCATGACATTTACCTAGTCGTTGTGAATAAAATAGATGTAGCTACGTGGAAGAAATATGCGAATGACCTTCGGGGCCACATTTGTTTAAAAAGATGATTATCGCAGTGATTGATTTGCAAGAACTTAGATTATTGGCCTACTATATTCAATTATATATAATATAGATTTAACATCAGTAGTAGATGGAATCTAGCCTTTGCTTGTGTACTAATCTCAGGTTAGTTTCTTATATTTAGATTTTTCCTGATTAATTTTATATATCTGGTTATTGTTAAAAAATAATATAAATTTTATTTTAAAAATTTATCTAATAACTTAAATTTTTAAGTAAAATAGTTTCTTAACATGATATTAGAATTGTTGATCTAATGGTCACGAATTTGAATCTCAGTATCCCATTTTATTTGATAAAAATCAAACACAAGGTATTAGGGTGTGTTTGGCACAGCTTTTATTTTTGTGGTTGAGGTTTTAAAAAAACAGTTTCATAAAAAATACTTTACCTATAGTTCAAAATAAGTTTTGAAGTGTTTGGTTACCAAGTTTTTCATGTTACTTTTATCCTGTGAAATTACTTTAAAAGGTATATATATAAAAAAATTTAAATATTGTAGATTTAATAATTATAATAATATAATATAATTAATAATTCAAGTAAATTAAATATTTTTTTATTCTCTCACCAAATTATTTTTATCAGAACAATTTTAAAACATAAAAAAACAATTTAAAATAAAAAAAAACATTTTTTCTTATAAACATTTTCAAACAAGAAAAAAACCTTTATAAGTTAACATCTCGACTTTCTTCCATTATAAATTATAAATTAATACCCCCTATTTTTTTATGCTAACTATAATAATAATAATAATAATAATAATAATAATAATAATATAATTAGCATAAAACCCGAGACCCACACCCCATTTATCTAGAAACCCTACTTTTCTTCTCCCTGTCTTTGCTTTTTGGACCAGAGTGCCTCCAAGGAATTGAAAAGTCCAGGTTTTCTATTGTCATTCTCTCAAAAGGCTATGCGTCCTCCTCTTGGTGCCTTAATGAGCTTGTGCACATCCTCAGTGTAGAAAAGAAGAAGGCCATGGTGTTTAGCCTGTCTTTTATGATATAGATCCATCTGATGTTTAAGAGCATAAAGGAGATTTTGAAGAAGCTGGGGTTCTTGCTTCAGTTGCTTTTTTTGAACTTATTCTATACAGTTTCCCGTACTTCTCAACTGTAAAAATAGAGTCTCTTCGATGAAAAATTGAATCCGAGCTTGAAGGCGAGACTGTGATGTTGAGGGACGAGGGTTGATTTGGAATTAAAATTTCAACGGTAATTTATGTCGATTAAAAGCAATGAAAAGCAGGAAAAACCTGCTTTTCATGAAACGCTGATTCCGAACCTCCGGTGGAGCAACTGTGCCAAACGGCCACTTAGTGTGGCCTCATCTCATAGCTTGAGATTTTTGGTGAGAAGGTTCCTTGACATAGTATAAGAGTCTTGTTGATCCAGCAGTCACGAGTCTAAATCTAACTATCCCATTCTATTTGATAAAAATTAAACATAAGGTAATGTGGATTTGTGCAAGTTTCAAGCCCAAAGTGCTTTCACTTAAAGTTGTATATTAAAAAATAATATAAATCACATTCTGGAACCTCACCTAATAGTTTAGATTTTTAGGTGAAATGATTCCTTGACAGTTATTCCCACTATCCGTATACAAAAATAGTATTTTCTCTTACTTTTATTTTTCTTCTTACATTCGTAACCGAGATAAGAAAATGTAAAATCCCCTCATTAACTTCTAAAATCAGAGGGTTTATTTATTTTTAATTTTAATTACGATCTATTTTTTTTAAAAAAAAATATATAGCATCAAATTAATCTATTTTTATGTGTAGTTCTGATATATTAATGTGAAAAAGATCTTAAAAAATATTATTTTAATTGAGAAACATACTGTAACCTTAATCATCGAATGCTTACCATTTAACTCGTAATTATGACTTGGTTTTAATATCCTTGCAAATTTGGTGATCCCTCAAAATAATTTCAGATGCAAATGACCATGTCAGCGAGAATACTCCAAATAGATCCTTCCAATAACAAATTGACATTTGGTCAGCTCTAGTTTTCTGACACTGGGGAACTAGAATTGCTTAAAATTCTATTGATTCTACCTAGATATGTAAGGATATCTCTGGGAAGTTCATAAAATCCGTTATTAGACCTGCGATCAATCAATATGTTTGATAGGAAAAGAAAAACAGAGAGAGAAAAGGTATCTTGGTGGAAGCAATTTGGCCGTCCAAGGGTTCAAATATCACAAATTTAAGACAGCAGTGACTATTTTTAACAATGAATTGCATCTGGCATGAAATAATAACTTGATTGAAATGCAGAGGTAGATTGAATTCCGGTGAAAGAAAGCCTGGCTAATCTGAAACCACCACCAAAACAGCCGTTATACTCCCTCCTCCATCCACGTTAAGTTGCAGTCTTCATTATGCCATCGTGATTTTGTCTTTTCACACAGATTATGAAAAGTCACGAACCCTTGGGCAACGGTGGATTAAGCATACACAGAACGCAATATGCAGGACAAACTCTTCAATTAATCACCTCTCAAAATATGAGAGAAACATGCAAATTTGAGGTGCAGATTCCTTGTGTCAAGCACCGGCTACAATCGCACCAACCAAGAAAAATCATGTGAAAACTGCAAGAAAAGCATCCACCTGAAATGGGTGTCACCTGAAAGGGTTTTCTCATGCAGCACCAAAATTTTTATATAACCTGAAACGTTGTAGATCACTGATATTTCTCAACGAACCGGATTATGTCAACAGCCCATCAGAGTTTTGATCGGGTCAGCTGAAGTTGTCCAAGACTCTCTCTCTTTGTCATCAACCTAGCAATTCGATCGTGTCAGCAGAAGTTGTTCATCACTCTCTGTCCCATAAGCATTTAATTAAAAAGGGTCTTACGTTGTGAATAAAAAGCTTTATTCTTCCTTGTGGGAGGAATATAAGTAATATTGTCGGTAGTTCCACTCCCGAGAAATATTCTGATCGATCGTGCGTCCGAACCTCGTTAGAATAGAATAAATTAATTTTCTCTGTAGACTAATCGTTGGATTGGCCACTTCTTCCCATTCAATAGAATCCATCCACTTGATACAGTGTTATAGACTAAAGTGATGGAGAACAAATATATGAAAATTAATTAACCATGCATCCTAAGAGATAATTATTTCTTAAGCCTTCTTCATCTTTTCCATCTCAAGATGCTATCAGTAGTCTACAGCTTTGCTGGCAGCTCCTTCAATTCCTGCACCACATATCTGTCATTTGGGAATCCATCAAAGTACCAGCAAGGATTTAGCTGGGAGAAGGCTATGAACTACGAATTAAGCAGATAGGTTAGGCAAACCTACAATTTATCTACACACTTTTCACTCGTTACAGGTTGTGATGATCAACCATCAAGGAGCAATAAACTACTCTCCACCAATGGAGATACAGCTCGGTACAACCATCCTCGACTCTCATCTTACCCCCAAGAAACATACTACTATCAATGGTTATCAAAACTTCGACAGCTATTCAGCAACCTAAACTAAGAGGGTGTTTGGGAGTGTGGTTGCGGTTGCTTTTCAAAGTGTTTCTTGTTTAGAAACACATCAAAATGATTTTTTTTTATTTTTTAAAAATTATTTTTGATATTAGCACATCAAAATGATCTAAAAAATTTTCATTTAAAATACAAAAAAAAAATTAAAATTCGACCAAACGACAGTACAACCGCTTAGCCAAATATGCAATAAGTCACACTCGGAGGGTTTGATTTTATGGCTCAATCTGTGTTTTTTCTAATAATTTTTCTGTTTAAAAATACATCATGTTGATATCTTTTATGTTTGTTTTCTTCTTTAAATGTTTTAATATCTTGGTGCTAAACATGAATAAAATTAAAGCTTGATTTTTTTCTATTATTTTAATGTAGATTTAATTAAAAAATAAAATGTTTTTTTCTTTTAAGACATAGTTGCATTTAATCTTAACTTTCTCCGACTTGGATTATATATAAAGGTGAATATTCATATGATGAGGTAAATTCTTTTCTTGATAGCCGAGACTAATTGTTTACCTGAAGGAAATGATTTCTTCTACACGTATAGCCAATTTGTGTGTGTGTGCGCGTGTAGTGGTACAACTTAAAGGGATATTGATTTATTTATTTTTAATTTTTAATCGGGCAGCCTCGTTGTTCGAGCCCTACATGGCGCCACCTGTCCACGTAAAAACCTCATTAAATGGCTGTAATAATTTTAGCCCGTGTGACCAACTAACTATGATGATGTCTTCAATTGGACTATACGTGCCTTATTCATGGCCAACAACCTAGTACTACTTTAGCCTCCATAACCAATCACTACTCTTTTTCTTTTCTTTTTTCTTTAGATGCCCGCATCTTTTCTCTTGATTAACGGTTATGTTGGTGGCTGGCATTTCAATCAGTTAGTTGTCATTTAAAGTTCTTTTGGATTATAGTTACTTGGTTTCTTCTACGCAGAGAAGATTTGTGCTAATTCACAAACCTAATTGGAAGATGGCTTCATCGTCAACCGAATTGTAGAGCCGATTCAATGCAAATCCTGAACGATACATCAAGAACCCATCATGTTTAAACAGGTCAGCTAGGATGTTTTCATGGATTTTGTAATGAGATTCTTGTTCAATGAGAACGTTCATCAGCAAGTGATCCCAACTTGATTCTATGTTCTAAGCTAAGAACCTTGGAAGAATACTAAGATTATCAGTTTTCCTTAATTTCTCCATAGAGTTTTGTCACGGGAACGAGATTACCTGTTAAAATTTAACCGGTTTCTGCATCGTTATGATTATATATATTTTGTTTTTTAATATATATATTACAACTTGCGTGGTGATAATTAGATCAGATCTAATCATGAATGAACATGGCTCATGTGAATGATTATGATTTATTCACATGAACATCAACTTTTTATCTTCTACAACCTGATCTGATGATTATATTTTTTATCTTGTCGGTCATCAGCTAAATAAAAACAAGTATAAATAATCGATATGACATGATATTAAATGTTTATTTAACCCGCCTTCTAAAGTTGACAGAAAATGTTAATTGTAAAGTAATCACCTTAGCTAAGTACTTGTGGCTGATTAATTAACCTTAACCCTTTTCGAAATTGAGGAACAATTCATGCCTTGTGTAGGTGGCTGATGGTGGTGGTTTATTACTTCGATACAGCGGGCGTATCCAGCACTTAATTAATACTTATAATTTGCCACCAACTCACCATCAGATTATTTCTATGGATTCCTTAAAAAAATTTCTCTTCAATCCTCGCACGTTGGAGAATGGAGACAGGGAACATTTAATGCTGGCAGGCAGGGGGAAGATGGAAGGAAGGCTCATACAATTACAATAACAATATACATAAAATAAAATAAAATAAAACGGGGGGGCATAGCGAGGGAGCATTCGATCAAATTCTGTGAAAATTGACCGTTGCCGCTAACCCTAACGAGTGAACTAATAACGTTGAATTATGAACACAAAATTTAAAGGGATAAACATTTGTTTCCCCATTTTCTTAGAAAAAGGCCACAGTTTCTCCACTGTGGTGCCTCTCAACCATCACATATGCTTTTACTTGACTTTTCTTGGGGGTGATAATCTTAGCTTGGTGAATTTTCGTGGATTTTCTATAGGATTTAATTCATTGGTGTGAAACATGGTGCTAAGTTAGGGCTAATTCTAAGACTAAATCCTTGCTGTTAATTTAACCAGGTAGATCCCGCTAGCCCAATTGAATTAGACAGTCAAACGTGAAAAAAAATATTTTTTCTATCGTGCATATTTTGTTGTATTTGATTGATTTTACAGAGAAACTAATCAGCCAATTGTATAAAAATATTAAAAAACATGTAAATATTTTTAAAAACACACACACACATGCGCACGCATATATATTTAATCCAATTAGCTCCGATAACTGTAATAAACTCAATTAATTTAAAATTTTTGTATAAGAGTTTTATTATATTAAATATTCAATAAACATCCCTAGATACTTTGTTAAACCAATCCAAATCTCACATATGTTTTTTTAGGTGTTTTCAAAGTAAACAAATACTTGAATATAACCCCAACATCATATGGAACATTTTAACACAAAAATTGATCTATTTGGTGGCTGAAATCTTCTTCAACAATCACCTTTTTTTTTAACATGAAATTTGACGACTCTTCCTCTTTTCTCCCGACAAAAAAAGAACTAAAAAACAAGGGAAATGAAGTTAGGTGCCCAAATGTGTTTTTTTTTTAATCCAAGGGACCAATTATCTTATATCTCACATCTTATATTTTAATGTAATTTTTAACCCGCCCTCTATGGTGCCTAAGTGTCTTGTTTAAGTACTTTGTTTTTCAGTTGAACCCTCTCTCCTAAAAGAATATGCAATTAGAGGCTGATTTGGACTTAAATGCTCAGATCACGCCAAATAAAAGTTATAGAAATAAAATAAAAATTACAAAAAAAAATCTTCATCGCTACAATCCACAGTGTATCGTGAAATAATGCACAATAATTCCGAAAACTTACCTTTTTAGTATATTGTATAATTTGAGGGGGGTATTGATGAAAAAATAATTAGTTCAAAAAGAAAATATAATCACAGGATATTAAAATAATATTGGGGACGTGGGAGGGTTAAAGATGAAGGAGATTTAATCATATTTTCCCATTCATTTGACTCTTGCTCCATTTTTTTTACATATAAAATCCGTAAATCTCTCCATCTTTAATTCCTCACATCTCCTTGGGCTGGACTAGACCTCTCTTCCATCTTTATGTCCCTCAGGTTCCTTTACTGGGCTCATTTGAGCCCCGTTCGAAAGTATGTAAGTCCATCTTAAAACAGGCCTGCTATCATCTCCATAGATTTTCATGGCCTGGGAAACGCAATCTAACTAGTTATTGGGCCTATTAAATGGGCTTCATTGGGCCATTCGTTTTAATCGTGCTCTCAAATTTGCAAGATAGCTGCTCTCTTTTGTTACTCGAAAAAAATAAAAAAATAAAACAATTTGCATTTATTTTACTGTTTTTTAAAAACAAATAGCAATGTGATTTGTTAAGATTTATAGCCAATCAACAATTAATCACCATTTCCTTACTCAGTACACCCACCACCGTTATGGCAAGATTATGTTTATTTAAAATCTTTTGAAAAATATTAAATATATGTTTTTTTTTGTGAGTTACAACGTACAATACGCTGTAAAAATAAATTTTTATATTAAATTATTAAATATTATATTAGGTTTTTATGTAAGCCTCCTGTAATAATAAGTTCATTGTAAATGAATTAAGAAAAATCTACAAAAATCAATTTTTTTTTCAAGAATGCTTTATTTCTTATATTAGTTCGTCAATTTTATTAGAAAGATTTAGTCATTGTTTGAGAATATTATTGGATTTATTTTTTAAAATATTTTTTTTATTAAAAAATACATTAAAATTATTATTTCTAATATTAGCACATGAAAATAATATAAAAACATCAAAAAAAATTAATTTAAAATAAAATAAATCAAAATAAAAAATTTATTTTAAAATCAAAATTAATTATTTTAAAATGAGATAAACACGGATAAAAAGAAAGAAAGATAATACCTACTTATTGGAGAGAAGGACAAGGACTGGAGGGGCTTCTAGAGAGAGAGGAGCTTAAGAGAGGGACAGGGAAAGGGGGGAGTAACTGGCGGAGAAGGCTAGCAAGGTTACTGCCATGGTGAAGTGAGAGATCGTAAAAAAAAAATCATTTTGATGTATTTCGGCACGAAAAACACTTTGAAAATAAGCAGGAACCACACTCCCAAACACCCCCTAAAGCAAGCTCTAGTTGCTTATTTGAGAAAGGGACGGGGACTGGAAAGGGTTGGAGAGAGAGAGAGACGAGCTAAGGGAGGGGGTGGTGGTTTATTATTATATTTCATGTTAATTTTTATTCATATATAAAATATCTTTTTAATATTGAAATAATTTAAAAATATAAACTTTTAATTAAAATATAAATAAATAAATAAGAAGGATATCATAATATAACTTTTTCCGTGCAATTCTAATTTTATTTCAGATGATATTTTATCATATATTATTTCATTATCAAATAATTAGAGATCGTAGAGGACTCCACGTATGAATTTAGTTTGTGATGAAATTGCAAGTAGTTTGATGGGAGAATAAAAATAAATATCTGCTTATTTTCATGAATTATTAATTACACATTTTATTATTATGATTAGTAATTTACAAAATTTAAAAACTATATATATATATTATGTGTGTCCTTTAAAGTAATTTTACAAGTTGAAGGTAATATAAAAAATATGATAATCAAAAACTTGAAACTGTTTTTTATTAACCTCAAACTTAACCATAATTTTGACTAAACATTTCAATTTTAATTAAGAACCGCAGCTAAAAATATTTTTCATGAAACTATTTTTTTTAAATTTTATCCAAAAAAATAAAAGCAATACCAAATATACTGATATTATAGATAATATATCTTTGATTTGGTATGTGTAGGGCTATAAAATCTTATGGGTTTTTTTTTATGCAAGAAAATTTTATCATTTAAAAAATATATTTTATAAATATTAAATTTTTATAAAAAATATATATTATAACTCAAACTTGAAATTTATCATGGAAATAGCTACTATATATGATCATTCAATTGGCTTCGACAAAAAGAGCTAGGAAGATAGAGTTATGAAGAGCACGGGCAACCTCCCTTGCACAGCCAAAAGGTGGTTCAATTACCCAGCCGATCAAGCAGTGGTGCTATCAGGACCGGCAATATTTGCTTTGCTAGCTAGCAATGAGCTGCAGGTCATCTATGTCTTCACGAGCTATCTTATTTAAAGCATCATCTCCGTTGCTGTTCAACCTTACAAATAAACCTCTCGGTGCTCCCTTGACTCTGAACGACGTGAAGTGCAGAATGTCTAGCCCTACTCTTTTCATCATGGCTTTCCTCTATCTTATCCTCCTCCTCCTCTCTCCACCACCAACGTCGGTCGGTACAGATTCCATGGCTGGAGTTGCCGCAGCGACGCGGCCGTTGGAATCTCCAAGCTACGAGACATTGGAGCCGAAAACTAATCACGGGCAGCAAGAGTTCCATGATAGAGAAGTGCAGAATTGCTTGCCAAAAGGATTCCACCCAAATTCTGCCCCTAGCCGATACATAAATTATCATACTCTTGGGTCAACAATGTGTGCTCCAAGCAAACATGTCGATGCACCATGAAAAAAGAGAGAGTTTTAAGCTATGTAACGAGTGTGATTGCATGTATAAGACTGTGTCGACCATGCCATAGATGTATATCAAATTAATATATTCATTTACATATGTTTCTCCTATGTAAGCATGATCGAAGTCCATTCTCGATCGTTCCACGTAATTATTTACATTAATTATGCTCGAAAATAAGAAACTTTGATAGCGTCCACTGCTATATATCCTTGTTATTTCAATGGAAGCCGTAAGAAAAAACTTGGTCGGAAGAACCATGCACCGAAGTGGGCAGCCTCCACCGATCGAGTGTGTTGTTACAGGTAAGCCAGAAAGCTATTCCCAGCCATTTTTTTCTCAGGTGAAAAAATTATCTTACTTGCTTGTCATTTTAACATCGAAACAAGAGTTCATGCCCTTGATGTGGGGTAAAAATCTCAGCTTTTTCAAGGCTAGCTTGAACCCTAGCATCGCTTAGGCATTGCGGTTAGGTGGTGGTAGAGGAGACCTGGATGGCCCTGTTCATATCACGGGTTTGATGCGGGGCAAAGCTGTTGCTCTCCAGCTAGAGGCTTCCTGCATCGCTTGCAGGCCTGTGAGTTTAGCGACAGGAAAGAAGCTTGGATCACAGCTGGGCTCCCAAGACAAGCCTATGCCTTTCTTTTTCAATCTTCGGCCATCAAATGACTGTCGTCAAAAGATCATGTCATCATGTAATCTCTTAGTTAATTCTGCACGAGATTTTTCTTATATAATAACCCTCACACTATCATTTAAATAAAATGACCCCTTTAACTAAAAAAATCCAAAGTATTTCAGTTCTACCCTTCAGAATAACCATGGATTTACTATGTACCCGTTTTGTTTGTTTTTAAAAATGTTTTTTATTTAGAAATATTTTAAAATAATATTTTTTATTTTAAAAAAATTATTTTTAATATAAACAAATGAAAATAATCTAAAAATATTGAAATATTAATTTAAAATAATAAAAATTAATTTTTTTAAAGCTTGACGTTTAACATCCCCGTATATTAAAACAAGGTTGGTTGGTGTTCGATGGTCAAACACATTGTGGGAACATGTGACCATAAAATCATAGTATTAATATCAAATTTGTTAGTACTCTGGCTTTTGCTCAAGTACTTTTCCGTCAACCCTTATCTGCTAATGATATATTCTGTGATTTTTTGTTCTTTTTTTATTGGATAAAATCTTGGCCAATCACCCATCTAATGATCTCCAGTCAACAATTGTACCCAACGAATATATATATAATAAAAAATATTGTTAAAATCTTAAAAAATATCCTTTAAATAAATATTGGGAGGAAAAACAGCCATAATAACTAGCAATAATTTCAGCCATTAAACCCATTTTTTTTAAATAAAAATAAAAATGTATTATCTTAATATATTTTTAAATAAGAAATATTTGAAAAATAACTGCTAATCCAATCTCCAACACTGCTTGGATATTACGTCCGGGAGAGGAAAGGAAAAAAGAAATTGGACCCTGGTTGGGTTGTTACCAAGCTATCATGAACAATGAAATTACCATTTGCCCCTTGAATTATGCGATACAAAGATCCTGATATGACATGGGCAGAACTGTCTTTTGAACTTGACAGAGCATTCAATTATTATACAAATCCCCTGATCATAATCAAACTTATATAAAGGCTAAACCCCCATCACTCTATACCAGCAAATTAATCACAAGAAACTCCTCCCTTCTTGGTCTCTCAGAATTTCTCTTCTTTCAAGCACCGTAATCACCACCAAGAACAAGAAATATTGCTAGCTCGAGAGAAATTTAAAGATCATGAAGCAAGAGAACACAGGTTTCTGCAGCAAGCATGTTCGTGACCCTTGCAGATCTTTTGGCCGGAGATGCGGCAGCCTGGTAAAGGAGCTCAGGGCAAGGTTCTACATTCTCCGGCGATGTGTTACTATGTTAGTTTGCTGGCACGAGTATGGTGAGCCCTAGTATAAATCAGGAGTTAGTGATCCTGATAATTTTTTGCTCGTGAAACATATATTCCAAGGAGGTCATGCAGTGTATCATATGCTTTTATATATCAGTATACACAAGGGGAAGTTCTGGGATTCCCTTTTTTTTTTTTTTGGAGAAGACAGCAGCTTTTCTTCTTCTTTTTCCGTGAAAGAAGTTGTACCTTATGTATTATGATGGAAAGAGAGTTCATATTTCACAGTGCTTCATCTTGTTTAGATCTCTATATTAATTTTAATAATCAGCTAATAATTACTTGTTTTTCTCGGTGAATTTCTTAGTATTTTAATTATTTCTTCTTATTCTGATAATCATTGAACATTCTGTATAAAATACATTGGAATTTAATTTTAGTAATTAATTCGATCTCTGTTGAAGATAGGATAGAGTTGGTTACAGGTTCTCCCATGTACCATGATTTGACGTGCTATAATGAGAAGCGAATAAATTCTCAATTTCACCAGAAAATAATAATGAAGCTTGTTTTCCTTCTCGTTTGGTTTATTCATGCTATATTGTCAAAGTACAGGATTTATAATTTGAATTGAGTTTGGTCTGAAATGTTAATCATCGTGATGGCTTGTGTTCTTGCCTTCTTTGTCGGGGTGTTCGAAATGTGAGGTCTGTTTTTTTTATATATATATATATATAATCATAAACACGGCATTAAAATTATAAAAAGTACATTTATTTTTTTAAAATATAATTTATGTGACCACTTGACGGGATCACCATCCCCCGCCCCAGATGTGAGTCCCAGATGGGGAGATGCTCTGTGTGTTTGAAATTTGGTTAATTAAAATCAAAACTAATCAAGTCATTATAAATTGGTTAATAAACAACTTCTCTTTACAAAAATATAGAGAGAGCCGAATAGGTTTTTTTTTTTTTTTTTTTTTACAGATTTCAGCAATTTCGAGACCGGCATCTCCACTGTCCGTGCATCATGAGGGTGATTTGCTGGGCAATAAAAACTCATGCTTGGAGTTGGAAGTTCAATCAACATGCAATTTAGCACCTATCCCCATGTAGATTTGTTTCACAATACCTTTGCAGCATCGAGCTTCACACTTCCTCCAAAAGAATTCACAGAACATTTTGCCTTCTTTCTCTGTGGTCTATAACTCTATATGAATAATTGATTTGAACGAATGAGTGAGCAGATATATGACAGAAAAGCAAAAACAAAGTGGGAATTACTGCTCTTTTTTTTTTTTTGTCCTGCGTTCATATTCAAGGGATGCTTGCACATTGAGCTGCAGTGTTTTAAAAATGTTTTTGAAAAAATATAATAATTTTTATAATTTATTTGGTATTTTTATATATTGATATAGAAATAATTTTAAAAAATTAAAAATATTATTTTAATAAAAATTACTTTCAAAAATAACATCCTTCAAATTAACAAACAGTCAAGTAGTTTAGTCTCAACGCAACGCCTCAAGGGAAATGACATTCACCCGTGCAGTGAGAGGGAGAGAGATCTGGACGTGATGTCGCATCAGATATCAAAGCGATCCTATATTCTGTGTCGCAGTTTACGTTTGGATTTTTCTTTCTAAATAGCAGCTGTATTTTGTGATGCTCTCTTCTTCTTTTTCTCAGCAGTTGTCTACTTTACTGGTTGTGGTATTTTTATAAAATGAACAGCAAGAAGGGAAAAAATGGATCAAAACGGTGTAGTAGAACCTCGTTCGATATTCTGAAGAGCCTGCGATGCCAGAAAAATCATGGGATTGTTTGGTGATGGCTCCATCAATCCGCAGGCTTCCGTATATGTTTGCAAGTGGTCATTGGACCGTTGAAATTGTGGCCAGAATTTCCTGCTTTGGTTTGACATTATACCACGTAAAATTAAGCAAGGGTTTGTTTGAATGTTTTTTACACGAATGGGTTGTTTGTCAGTGTGATTTAAAAGTGTTATTGCAAAAATGATTTATTTTTATATTTTTTATTTTAAATTTTAAAAAATAATATTTTTATATCATAAAAATATCAAATATAATTTTTAAAAAATAAAATAAAAATTATTTTAATATATTTCTAAACAAAAAAATATTTTTAAAAATAACTCCTCTCACACTCTCTCAGTAAACACGAAATATCTCAGCCATGGACCCAGTCACCCCCTAGCTTCATGTAGGTCTTGAGTCTTGACCCCTTGAAAACGATCAGCACTTGGTCTAATCAAGAACACCAAGGATCCAAAAGCCAGCATTTTTTCCTTATATTAATTTATTGAGCGAACTTCTTCCTCCTCTTCCTGTTCTTCTTCTTCTTCCTCCTCCTCCGTGTGTGCATTTGCGCGTGCTCAACACGCATTTATGTCTCACTCCTCGCATCTCATTCTAGTGCTTCAATTTGGATTTTTAAAGGTATATTTGACATCGCAGTTTTCGGTTGGAATTGTATTTTAAAACAAGTTATTTTTTTTTAAATTGTTTTTTTTATAATATTTTTATATTATTTTTCAATGTGTTTATGTAAAAAATTAAAAATAAAAAAAATAATATTTTAATATATATTATAATAAAAAATATTTTAAAAAATAACTTCATACCACTAAATCCAAAAATCTTTTTTTTTTCAATCAATACGGGTTGAGATATAAGTTTCAAGTGTCATCTCTATTATTAATTTATTTATTTTTTCAGTACAGAAACTCATTGCAAAGCCATGAGCTTAATATGAGGGCAGAAACCGACAGCGCGTCCAATGACACGCCAAACAATAACTAGGCGCGTAAAAGAATAAAAAATAGCTAATTACTGTATCGTCCCTCCCTCCCAGTGATGAGTTTTGTCCTTTTTGAGGGTTAAAATGGTTATTTCATTATTTAAAAAAATATTAAAAAAAACCGGTCAAACAAATCGGACCGGACTGAAAAAGCGCAACGACCGTGGAGCCTCTCAGACTAGGCTTCCTTTTTTGTCCTTTTCGAGGGACAATATCGTGATTACACTGTTCATGGTTGGAAAAAAAAAGGTGAACGAACTCACGTGATACACCAGTACAAATTGCGAGTCCACAGTAACAATGAGTCAGCGTGCATAGTAAATCAACAGTCGCAATATCGTGATTACACCGTTCATGATTGGAAAAAACAAAAACAAAAAAGCGAATGAACTCGCGCAATGTACCTGTGCAAATTACGAGTCCGCGGTGACAATGAGTCAACGTGCAATGTGAATCAACAGTGAAACCCTGACCTATTTTAGCTATAAGTTAATTGCTTGAAAAGTTAGTCATATAGAGGATTTGGGTCCATATTATACTGAATGTAAATGCGAGCCATGTGCTCTCGGTTTTCAATATCTCACATCAATTAAAACTTGGAGACCTATAAAGTTTATATATATTATTTATTTATTTATTTAAAAAATGATTTCTAAACAAAACCCATCACTAATCTCAACATAAAACAATATATTTTTTTAAATTAGTCAATCATATAGTGAATTTTGATCATCACTAATGCTTATATAAGTAAGTTGTAATTAAAGGTTATAAAAAGATATATTTGAAAGCATGTTAATATAATATTCAAGAGTTTTGCAATGGCCTTTTATGTTGGCCGAATTTCTTAATTATATTTCTCGGACGAGACAACCTGGAGGGGACATGAAATTAACTGAAGGGGACTTGAGAGTAATCTCTGATTACGGTGACTAATAACATCCACCGACTACCCACGTGGATGAATAAATTATTGAATTCATGATGGTTAATATATATTTGTTAATTTTAAAGTTTACTGGTGAAACAAGCTGACTCGGACACAAGCTGAGTCGGATATTTATATTAATCCAAGAAAATTATTGAACCGAGTCGGAAAATTGGATGCTCGGAATCTGAAGGGTGACAAATCTTCATTGCAATCACCTCGGATGGTGTCTTTCTAAAAGTGGGGCTGGCGGATCGTGGCTTCTCCTTCAGAACCTGCTTGTACACGTGAAGTTCTCGTGGGGGATCTGAATCCTTTCTACTTGGGGTGCGTGAGATATGGGAGGTTCAATCACCTTTCGATTCCTCATTTTGATTAGTCTTTTCCAAGTTAACAGTCGGCCGAAAGGAATTAGATGGGAAATTAATATCAAAGAATCATAGAATAGTTGAAAGTAAACTAAATTATGCTAGTGGTGGACTATATAACAGGTGATACAGTGGTATGAGTTTGAGTTTGAGGTCTCAAATATTTATTTTTCATATGGTTTTATTTTTAAATTATATGATTAATAATATGATAATCACTAGAAATTTACATGATTGTTAGTTTTAAGACTCGTAGAATTAATTAAAATACTCACAAACTGACATAGACATTTATATTGATGAAAAAATTATACTAGTGTTGGTCGTGGAGATGACCAATTCTTAGGGAGGCAAATAATATTTTTTTTAGAGAATACTATAAATAATATTATAGGACCTCACCCATCAGCTTAAGTTTTTAAGTGAAATGGTTCTTTAAAAAAATTAAGCACAGGATAATATAGACCTGTGCAAGTTTTAAATTCAAAAAGGTTTTCACTTGAGAAGGTGTATTAAAAAATAATATAAATCATATCTTAAGACCACATCTATCAACTTAAGATTCTAGATGAGATGATTATTTAACCATTTCTTTCTATTTATGACAATTTAAAAAAGAGAGGCTTAGATTTATAACTTCTTCGAGCTCGGAATGCTGTCGTTCTGTTGGAATGCGAGTTTTTATAGTGTCTCCCATGCTAGAAACATGAGAGATTTTATTGTATTTTATAACATGAGGGATAGAGATATTAAATTAATAAATTTAAATGTTGGAGAGAAATTTTGAGGGAAATCAAATTTTTTGAAACTTGAGGCTTGAATTTTGGTAATGGATAGCATAAATATTATTTTATTTTAAAAAAATTAATTAATTATATATGTCATCTCCTATCAAGTTGTTCACTTAATTTAAATGAACATCAATTTTTTAAATTTTAAATATATATTGGTTTGAAAAAACATGCTTATGAACTGTACACACATATTGATATGGAAAGGTATTATTTTTTAATGTTAATTTTATTCCAAGATTATTTTTATTAATATATTTTCAGTCTCATATTCATTATAAAGATGCAAAGAATATGTTAGAAGATAATATATAATAGATATATAAAATATTATTTTAATATATTTAAAAAAAAACACTTTAAAAAGTAAACTCAACTATTTTTGCAAATATACCCTTAATCTTAATCTCTTTTGTTTTGCATGTCATAAAAATTCTTTATTTTTACCCTCCCCCTTTTTTTCAATGTCCTGGAACATAATTCCTCCAAAGAATGTGGATCAAATTTAATTTATATTCCCATTTAATGCATTGAATTCACACATGTTTGGATGTTTGGCATTGTATTTTAAAAATATATTTTTTTTATTTTAAATTAAAATTTTGGTTTTTTTCCCTAGTAGTTGGAGGAATTTATTTTCTTATTCTGCATCAGGGTTCAAATCCCACCATGCACGCCTGTCGTTCCCATAGTGTCTTGCATGCTCACTGGGTTTACAGGATATTCAATTAGTTCAAGAATTAGTTGCAATGCGTATAAACTGTACCGAACACTCTGGTTATAAAAAAAATTATATTTTTAGATAATTTTTATATATTAATATAAAAAATAATTTTAAAAAATAATTTTTTTTAATATATTTATAAATAAAAAAATATTTTAAAAATAACTTTAACTAAGATACTTAAATATCCACGTAGCTGCCAACCACTTACGTATACCATTTATCGTAATTTTAGATGGTACGGTCATAGGAGTGCTGGAAAAAAAATTGTCGCTTTTTCCAAGTTCAAGTCTCGATTATTATCAGGTTGCTTTACAGAATTGGGATCTGGTCCACCAAATTATTTTGCTAGCCTTAAGTTGTCAACTTCATTATATTTTATTTAAAATAATACATGCCATTTTAAAAAATAAAATAAATTATAATAAATTTTGCCTTGCTCTGGATTTTGACTCATTTAAAAAATTATGGTTTAGTATTTTTAATAAACATATAGTTTTACAGTATTAAACATTGATTTTAATCCAATCATTAAATTAAAATAAAATTATACGAGTCTTTTAATATATTTTATCTTACTCGGAATCTCAGCTAGCTTTGAAATCCCAACCAAAATATTTTGATTTTGTTCTTGCTAAACGATGTTTTTTTTATATGTAAATAATATATAGTCTTACAATATCAATTATATATCTTAATTTGACTATTGAATTCAATTAAAATTATACGATAAGTTTCTTGATATATTAAAACATCTCAGGTTATAATTGTAGAGCAATCAAAGATTAAAAAGAATATGCAAGATTGTTAGTGGCATTCTCATAATTTGGTTCGGCAAAATAATTCATTATATATATATATATTTTTTTTATTGGTTTTATTATTTAGGAATGAATTTATAAGGAATCAAACTTAATATTTTATTTTGATTTTTTTTATTTAGGGTTATCATTGTTTTATAACTCATGTCACATATTTGAAAAAACAACTCAAGTTAACCCAAGTCAATCCAATATATTATCGTCTCATTATTTTTTAAGAAGATATCATCTTGATTTTTTTCTAATCAATCTATTTTTATCAGTCATCTATGTTATTTTTAAACTTGTCAAATTGACCAGATTATATTAGTTCAACTTATATATTTTTTTATTTATATTTGAAATTTAAATTACATAATTTAGTTTATTTTTTAATTTAGGTTAAAATTATATCTATTGAATTAATATTTTAAATTATATATATATAAATCTCGAAAGAACAAGGCAAAGTACTTAAAATCAAATCATATCATTGTAATTAAGAAAAACAAAATGTCAACACAGACTGATTATCATAATGCGAGAAGCAATAAATGAAAGATGACATGCATTTGCCTGCAGAAATGATGGGCATCTACCCTTGTATAGGATAAGTTAGGGTTTCCCACCATTATCGAAGCTCAATCCAGTGTTACTCACGACATTGTCCCAAGAACACTGCCCCACAGAAGCTATGTCGAATGGACTTCATAAATCAAAACAGAAGCTACATGCTGATACAAATTCAAGGGTGTCATCATCTACTTTTGTTTCTAAGACCTGGAAGGAACCATGAACTTTCGACAGAAAATTACAACCTGTTCAAAAACAAAGACAGATTTTGTGTGCGGAAATATCGTGGGAACACAAGCTGGGTGTTTTTGTGTTCGAGGGGAACTATACCTTTTGGTGCCCGAATCACAAGGTCCGGTAAAGGTGGTGCTTTTTTTTATAGTGGGACATAATAAAAATATAGTTTTTATATTATATTATGTTTTGTTTTTAATATCAATATATTAGAATTATCAAAATATATTGTAAAAAACTTATGATTTTTTAATTTCCTTTTCTTCTAAATTAAATAGCAAGAGGAGATGAGGTAGAAAAGTAAAGGGTATGAAGAGCACACACGAGGAGGCAAGCTTGATAAAAATCCAAATGTTTTATATTCCATAAATATATTTAACATGCTACTCGTCTTGGGATATTGATCTCCTCCTTGATCCTCCAAAACATGCGAGTCATTGTCGATTATGAGTCTAACTCAAGATTCTCAAAGCATCATTTGTCCGAACTGGAAAGCTGTTGGCCACCACACCTACTACAGTCAGAAGATTGGGTTATGACAAGATTGAGGTTCTATCAAAACTTAAAAGAGGAACCTGCAATCAAAGCAACAAGTCCAAATTGTTTTCTAAAATCAAAATATGTTTCCAAAAATGGACCCCATTTTATCTCTAAGCTTCAGGTGGGTTTGTCGCCTGAGGTTGGCTAGTCCATTCAAGAGCTCCCAATCTTGTCCCAGCATGTTAACGATGCAATTCCCCTTTTTTCCCTTCTTCGACAGGTGTTCCTCCTATAACTCCATGGGAGAGGACTCTCCATGCCTTGTAATACTATATGCTACTGTAACTGGATCATGGATCAAGCTTAGGTTGCCATGTGCAATATTATCACAAATGATAGCCGTGTTTTGGGATAACAGTCCCAGTCAGGGCCCTCTTGTTTTATGTTTTGATGGCTCCAACCAGTTCTGAAAAACAAGACTGAGTTTTTTATTAATTTATTTCAATCAAATAATTTCTAGTTTCATCAGACGGTATTGTTATATGGTTTTGCACAAATCAAGGAGTGCTTAATTTGCGAACCAGAGCCCACAAGATCATATTCAATCTTATGTATGTGACTATGCGAGGAAGCGAGGTTGACGCATAGCCTGAGCTTTATCTGATAAAACGATTTAGCATGGACAAGATTGGTTGTCATTGAAAAATAGAATGGCATGGATCAAGGAAGTGAAACTATGCCAAGCAGAAGGATTTTACATGTGATGTGATGAGATAAGACTAGGTGAAGTTTGTCAATTGCAGAGTGATAATGTCTTTGATTTTCTCTTTGATTCAAGAGCGAAGGAAAGTCAAACTCCCGCGACCATTTTGTTGATTTTGAAAATCCCGATCAAAACTTGATTAGAAACACTAATCATGGACTAATTTATAGGTAATTTTATCGATAGTTGTACCTGTAAAATTAGCAATAAGAACATATACACTGTTCAGTAAAACACCAGTGATTTGGTTAGACTCTACGTGTAAGTGTAACCGGTGAGAGCTCCGTTTGCCTCCGTAGGACAGGCTCTCTCTTTTTTTAAAAAAAAAAATGAGCTGGTTTTTTGCACGTGACAGTAGATCATAAAAATCACTTAATAAAGGCATTGGATTTTCAACACAGGAGACAGGACGATGACTGGCTGAAACAGTCATATGGTCCCTGTCCCTGACATTGATGTGCAGGGGAGCTTTGTGTATTAGATAATTATCATACATCACCATCCTAAACTACTTTAGAACTCTTCTACACGGGACCTAGCAGGAACAGCTAAGAGAAATACCATTGAACGTGCCCAAACCAATGTCTACATCTAGGTTTCCACTGATCCATGAAAGCTGCATTGCCCTCTCACAATCTCCAACATGTTCTTCAAACGTTATCTTCTTGTGGTACTGTGTTAGCCTTAGCTTAAACAGTGTCATATCGGATAATCAGTCTCTGACTCTGCCATCGTTCTTGTATACCTCTTCAGTGCTCGCGTCATTTTTGAGCGTGCTTTATCAGGGAATTGTGAGGATATACAGAAGGGATTAAATTTAAGAAGAAACTGTAATTTATTGTTAGGTTTCGCCAGCAATATAGGTCCCGGAACAAATTTTATTTTCTGTTTGTGGTTTCATTAACTTGAAAGAGAAACTTCCTTTTATGAGCTCCACAATTCCAATCCTAGTTCCAAGAAGATCGATTCAAGAGATGGTGTAACGGGACACGGTCGGTTCTAGGTCATGAAAAACTAGTTGCCGATACTAATAGAAAATGGGTTTTCGACAACCTGCTCAAGGGGCAGCAAGAAAATGACAACAGGTAAGCTTTCACAACCGAGTGGTGTGGCAAACAGAACATGATAAGGGCTTGACATTATCTGAGCTCGTGTGAAGATCCAGACATACAGGCCAGCAGATTCAGCTGTTTGAGCAGCGTTCTTAAAACGACGAAGACCGTTGAATTGTATAAACTATAGCAAAACTACTATTGGTTTAACCTTTCAACAGGGTAACTCCTCCGCTTGTCTTCTAAATCTTTGATAGCTTCAATTATTTCATAAGACCTATACCAGTATCTTATCCCAAAGATCAAATTTGTTTAACTTCAGTATTCCTTGCAATTCATGCAGCAATAACCTGTGGGATTAAAGAGGAGTATCAAAAATAATCTCCCAACCGTAATCTCGTCAAATACCAAGCTAAAGTCTGAAGATGATAACTGGTGTGGGTAAATAGCTTCATCCCTGTTACTTGTTCCATTCCATCAGTTTGAAGTGGACTCATTTCCCACCCCGGAAGATTTACATCTACCAAGCCACGTAACGTCAGTTAGAGAATGATTTTCTAGAACGCTTAGCAAAAACCAAATTCCCATTCCCAGAAGCAAAGCATCCACGGGGTGGTACTTAAATCACCACTTTTCTCCTAGTAAATTTGTACTCCCAAATAATTTTTTATACGACGAACAGGTGGGGTTACCCGAAAACCACAATATTTGAAACAAAAAAGCTTCATTGTTATGCAGTCCCTTCACACGGGCATAAACTTGTGGGCTGTAAGTCAACACGCTGTATGTGTTATTCATGATACTAAATGGGAGCACAAGTTTTCAACTGGATTGACACTCAAAATATAAGCAAATGTCAATATATACAGACATGATATAGGCAAGTGGTTTTCTTGTAACAACAGCGGCAATCTAGTTCATTAAGTTACAAGGTTCTGCAATCAAGTTGTGGAAGGGCGTGGAAGTCGCTTAGCAATTTCCTGAAAATTGATGAGGTTGTTAGATTGCAACTAAAAGTGGAACTTTTAATTGACCAGAGTAACATGCAATGCATCAAGAGTCACATGCAATGCATCAAAGTAATAATTTTTCCAGTAGTACCATGCTACAGAAATAAAACATGTCATTGGTGTCAAAAGTACCTCGAACAGTTGATTTATATTATCTGCAGTTTTTGCAGATGTCTCAATAAAGAACATACCATTCTTCTCCGCATAGTCAATGCCATCCTTCAATCATATATAAACATACAAAAATGTGTTAAAAAAATATTCATCATTTAGGAATGATCTAATCACGATAAATAAATGTCTTGAAATATATTCAGCACTTAAGAATGACCTAATCACAATAAATAACTGACTTACTTGAGTGGGTACTTCTCGCTTCTCATGAAGATCAGCCTTGTTAGCAACTAAAGCCATGACTATATCAGGGCTACCATGTTTTTGTAGCTCCTGTTACACGATATGTTATAAGCCACAAAAACAAACTTTCTCATAAAGAGGCAGAGGATATATCACTATGCAAATGCTAAAGGTAAACACAAGTCTATGAGACATCTCTGACTAAATTCACACGCAGTGACAGAGAGGGGGGTTATTTTCTGATAAAAGATATTTTAAATAGCTTTCAAATGGTAAATGAGCAGTGAAAACAACTTGTGTTGCAACAACATGATATTAAAACACTATTAATCATCTAACAGATTTTGGTGGCCTCTGGTTTATGTTCTAAGGAAATTTTGTTCTGTATTCGGAATTCAAGCCGTCGAATAATTTTGTCAGGCTCAAGTCTCAGAATGGGAAAAGTTATTTTGCATACAGAATATATATGTAGTGTTTGAAAGCAATATAGCAATAGTTTAAATTAAATAAGCCAAATTCATTTTACATCAAAATCCAAAGGCAAATTCATCACCCACATAAATATGTGTCAGCTTGTGCTAGAGAGAGAGGGAATTAGAGGATGAAATTGGGATCTGAGAAGATTACCTTCACCCAATATTGTGCTTTGGTGAACGTCTCAGGGCTTGTTATATCATAAACAATAACTGCAATTGCAGCACCTCTGTAATATAGTGGTGCCAGTGCAGCATACCTGAGTAAGAAACAAAAATCAGTCAGAGCTTTGGTATTCATGAAGGAAACGGTGGGTGGGATGGTCATCCAGAAGAAAAGGTATTGTAAGACAAACTTTTCCAATAAATTTCAAAAGTGGACTTGGTTGCTTCTATCTGTGCACACGTGTGCATGTGATGAACAGAATAAACATTTGGCCCAATAATACCTTTCCTGTCCTGCAGTATCCCATATCTCAAACTTAACTGTTGTAGAATCTTGTAATGCTATCGTTTGTGACAAAAATGAAGCTCCGATAGTTACCTGGAAATGAGAACCAAAAAATCTAAATAAATTTTTCAAAGAGTAGTTATAGCCTTCTAGAGCCTATGCCTATGCCTATGTATGTGTGTGCGTGAGAGAGAGGGAGGGAGAGGGAAGAGGCAGGGAGGCTCAAATAATGAACGGCAAAGAATGACAGATTCCCTACCTTGGATGTTGGGTCAAACTGACCACGAACAAAACGAAGAACAATACAGCTTTTACCAACACCAGAGTCCCCTAACAAAACCAACTGTTCACAGCATTGGAATGACAAGTCAGCTGCATTAACTTTGAGAAGTGTGAGCAAGAAAGTAGCAAGTCCTGTATGCTTTATCACTGTTCTTGAAAACATAAGCAAGTAGTTTGTATTTGATTTTTCATAGACAATCAAATAAAGAGATGGTTAAAAATGCTCCTCCCACAATGTATATTCAATCATGTGGAGTATTTTGATGGTCCAAAGTTACATATAAAACTTATAGTTCACAATGCATGACATGCAGACATATGATTTGACCTTATAAACCACCTTTCTGGATCAGACTCTATGCAAGCCTAGAGAGACATAAATTTAGAGCAAGCTGCAGTATATTATATCAACAGCTAACTGTAACAAAGTCAATATATGACTACAGAAGCTAGCAGAAATCACAGAAACAACCTGAGAAATTCTCAAGATTGTATACATGAAGGCTAAGAACTTTTTTCCCAAATGTAAAAACTTAATTCAAGAATTCAAACAGGGCACATAGCACTGCACCACAACAGAAGAAAAAAACAAAGTGGTCATAAGCAACACCATCAACTACCCCAACCCTCACCAAAAAAAAAAGAACAGCCAACATGATAAATCAGAAACCATCTTTCCTATTTGGATCAAAAGTCCACTAGTCACAGCTTCAAACACATGCCTCGGTTTGAAAAAGAAGACACTGATGCACATTTTAATCAGCAATCTAATCAAGTCAGCCCCAAAAAATTATGAAAAATTCAAATAGTTTCAGCTGCTAGCCTAATCCCATTTCAGCACTTGCTACCTTAACAGCGTGAATTTTAAGACCCAACCAAATCGCACACGGAAAAAATTAAAACAACAACCAATCTAAAATCTGAAGCCCATAAATTTACCTTTACACGTAGGTTTTTGGCATCAGCCACTCCACCACTCTCTGAAACGTTAAGTCCACCCAGCCTCCCAGTACTTCTATCTGCATACATTTTCCCAAACAGAAAACCCCGAAATTAGTCACGATTATCAAATAAAATCAAAATATCAATTACTTCCTTAACAACCAAAACCCAAAGTAAACAACCACCGAGACTAGAAGACCGAAATTTCTACCGTGACAGAAAATTCAGCTAAAATCCTCAAAAGGGTCAGTATATTAAACTATTTTATCAACAAAAAACTTTCTCAGGCCCGAGTTACCCAAAATCCCATTTCCCTAACCACACACATATATCCCAGATTCCCTTCCAACTCAATAAATTAAACAAATCAAATCAATCAAACATCAAAATTGCATGTTGTTCCACTTAATTTTGAAAATTACGGCTTTAAATAATGTTGAAAGATCCACAAAGAAAAAAAATTAGGGGTTTGCCTGGAAGAGAAGAGGAGCAACCCATGACCTTCTTGTTGAGATACCGTGAGATATAATTAACACTGTAAACGTAGAATGTGTAATTAGGGTTTTATCAGGATTGATTTCCCCCTCTTTTAGCTGATTGCAAGGTCGTTAATGGCTGTTACTCTTGCTTTTTGTTAAGGTTTATTTTTTATTGGACTTGGATTGCTTGCTTATGGTGCAACGTGTTTCTCATTTCTGTCGAAGTGTTTTGTCAAAATTACATATCGGCCCCATATTTTTGTATAAATATCATGTTTAACACTCTAGGAAGCCGGTATTGTATACACTTGAAAAAAAAAAAACTCTTATATACAGCAACTCGAGTATGAATACAGTATTTTAGTTTTTATATAAAAGTCAATTGGGAAGTATCTTTAGATGAGAAAGACACAATATTTCTTATCAAATAATGGTTTAATTATTTTTCTATTTTTTGAAAAAAAAGGAAATAAATTTAAATAGTTTTTCATTTCTTTTAACACAACTAGTAATAAATAAGATTTTTAGGGGGTGTTATATTCGCAATTTTTTACAAAATAATCCAAATATATATATAAAAAACAATTTTAAGCAAAAAATAAAATTTAAATTTCAATGAAAAATAAATTGAATTGCCCAGCAAAACACCCTTTCAAAATGAAAGACACAACAAGCTTGTTTTATTGGATGAATATCATAGCTAAGTACTTCAATGCTATTACGAGAAATCTAATTTCATGCCGTAATTGCCGAATAATAATAATAATAATAATAATAATAATAATAATAATAATTTTTTTATAATCAGAATATCTGGGTTAATTTGTAATAATTATAACTAATTTTCAAATCCACTAAACATATTATAAATCTAATGAACATATAAAATACCACAAGAATAACAGATATACTTGATAAAACTTGAACCGGATATCATAAAAGGACAATTATTTCATTCACCGCTATGCCAGTGGCATAATAATAATAATAATAATAATAATATTGCTTGAGAGATTGAGGAAGTGCTAAACTGAATATCAAACTCGGAAGGATTTGAATCCTTGTCCCCTTCGATTATCTTAATGGAATGTCTATTTGTACAGCATGGAGATATAGAATCACAAATTGAGTCAACTGAGGTTAAATTTAAGCCCCGCTTCCTATTTATCTCAAAATTAAGCCAAGTTTACAGCTTACATCCCTTTAGGGGGGTTTTCCTTTTCTTTCTTCTGCTGTATGCAGACAAGATATGGCCTCGAAACATCCATCAGCAAGTTTCGTCGATTCGCAGATTCATTTAAAGCTCGACGACCGCCAAGAAGGTGATGACAAGATGCTCTGACTCCATGGCAAGCAATGCACGTTCTGCAGATGAATATCTGTATCTGTGGCAGTGATATAAAATGTTGATGATGCAGTGTAATCTCGTAAATAATTAATTGGATGCATGGTTAATGGTCTTTGGTATTGCCAGTTTAGGTTCAAATTCAAAGAGAAATTATGGGGGAAAAAACATAAATACATTTGTTTTTTGAGGTGGGAATGAACACAGCCACCTAACACTGGACCAGAGAAAAACTCAGCATCGCGTGCAAAGCTGACCGGTAATAATGAGACCTGAAGAGTCAGATATGCGCGATCGATTCAACCATATTGTCGATTAATAATTGGACGGTGAATGATTTTATGTCGTGGATACTTTTGTTGACTGTATGTGTGGTTATTCTTTCATGTATGGCTTGGTAGACTCGGAGAGAGAAACATCACTGTACAATGGCGAATACTGTTCAAAAAAATAATGGTGATGGATTACCTGAATTTTCTAAACTAGTTTGGGCGGGATAGATCTTCTTGTTGAAATTCATTGCAGGCATCTGGTGTTAGAGTTTGACGGTGGCCGGTGAGTTTCTGTGGATGAACACGGGGATCGAAGAGTGATTTAGCTGGATGGTGATGGAGCTCCTCCTCGTGAATTTTTGGCTGCCAGGCGCCGTTAATGCCTGAACGGAACTCTAAACAAATTACCTGCATTTAAATGAGTTCTTGCTGACAAACATTTGCTGTGGATTGCATTGTTTTAATTTAATAAAGGTATTAGTTTGAGATTGTTTTTGAAAATATATTTTAAATTTTGTAATATTTTTTAAAAATAAAATTATTTTTTATATTAGTATATAAAAATATTAAAAATATTAAAAAAATAATTTAAAATATTAAAAAAATAATTTAAAATAAAAAATAAAAATATTTTTTTAAAATATTTTTAAAACACAATTCTAAACAGTACTTGAAACAAAAAAATACTGGTGCATCTTTTTTTTTTGTCTGAAAAATGAAATAAACCATTTAATCATATTTAAAATCTCATTCAACTTCATACATTTCACCGGGCATAATATTTTGGTCTCATTCTGTATGACTGCTCTAGCCAAATAATATTTTAAAAACAATATATTTTTTAATATTAATCATATATTTTAATATGATCGTGGGATTATATTCAAATTTTATGACAAGTTTTTTGATATATTATTATATCTGGGGTTAAACTTTTAGAGAAATAAAAGTTTATAAGAACTCCTGTAAGATTATTAATGGTATTTTTATAATTTTATTTCAAAATATTATTTTGTATGTTTTTCTAAATAAATTTCTTTCCAGATTTATTATTCAACAATAAATTTATTGAGAAACAAACTTTATAATTTGTTTTATTCAGAATTATTATGGTCTTATGATTCAGAATACAAAATTGTTATTGTATTGACCCGATCAATACAATATATTATTATTTCAATATTTAAAATAAATATATTATCTTGGATTTCTTTAAATTTATAATATATTTTTACTAGTTATTTAAATTATGTTTTAACTCGTAAAATTGACCGGGTCAACATTTGTTTTTAAAATTTGAATGGTATGTTTTCAAATTAGTTTATTTTTAATTTAGAATTATTTCTATTAAACTAATATTTTGAAATATATGTATAAACAGTATAGCAACACCTTAACATGGGTTTATTCATTCGACCCGTAGACAACACGTCAATCAAATCGTGCTGATCAGGGATGGTGCAGAGGCAAACTATGGGTTTAGCCACAGCAATTAATTGATGTTTCTTCAGGTGTATGAGATTGTGTTTTAAAATGTTTTTAATTATTTTTATTTTTATTTATTATTCTAAATTATTTTTTTAATTTTTTAGTTCATTTTATGTGCTGATATTAAATAATTTTTTTTAAATAAAAAATATATTTATAAATAAAAATATTTTAAAATAACTTCAACTAAACTCCAACTAACAACCAACCAGATGCCTGTTCGGTTAGATGAGTTTGTCTTTGTGAAGAACAGAGTTTATATCAATTGCCATCTACCATGCACAGCATAATTACCGTTGGAAAACAAGATCTGGTGCGGTCTGGGTAAAAGCAGAGCGAGAGAGAGGGATGCGTCATGTCAAACACACGCAGAGAGTTGGAATGCATGATTAAAATATAAGCAGGGAGGCCCCGCTAGAATCGGTGCCTTACACGCCAAGCTATGTGATTGGCTAACAACAGTCCACGCGAGCATGATCGTGACACGTTTTTCTGCCTTGCAATGAGCTGCCGGCGTTGATTCCACGCGGCTGTATCTTCACGTCAGCTTCTTGGTGGCTTTGTTGCAAGCTAGCCGGTTAGCTTAGCAAGCTGCTGCGGGTAATTTTCATGCGAGGGTCTGGGATGAATGGAGCAAATTGAGCACCGAATAGGCCTAGACAAGATCATGGCAAAGACATAGTGATATGACGAGAAAGAAATGGATATAATTAATTGTCTGATTCTTCGCGTATGCGTGTTTGGAATTGCCATTACTTCTTGGTTACTAATCCTATGTTTGGTTATACTTGTTTTCTAGAATTTTCAATGAGTTTCAATTAGAGACTCAATAGCCAAGCCAAGCGAAGCCGAGGCTTTGGGGGTAGGTTTGAGGCTAGATCTGACCGTCCATTGACATTTCCGAGCGGGAAGAGAAACTAGCAGTGACGATGACGAGCCAATAGACAGGCTGTTGGGCCAACTGGTAATTATTTTTTAAAAAATAAATTTGTACATTTACTCGGAGACCTGGTCTGGGTGGGGAATAAGTCTCCTCTGTTCTATTCCAATTCAATGGAAGATTACGCATTAGAGAGCTCAAGATTATTATGGTATGTTTTTAATAATTTTTTAGTTTAATAATTATATATCAAAACTATAAAAAACACTAAAAATAATAATTTAATATATATTTTTAAAATAAAACATAACTATTAAAACATAACTAAAAGATAAAGCTACCATCAAGACCAAGTAAACAGAGATGTGCTCCATGGAAAAATAGTAAATAATTTTAATTAAAGGCAGTCCATTCTATATTATTCCCGAGGACAATTTTGTCACAAAATGCACCATAAATTTGGTCCCGTAATGATTCTTTTTCCTCCCTGCCTCCTTTATCCAAGTGACAACAGGAATTAAACCGAGGCCGCAATTCCTTTATTACCCCCACTTCTATTTTTCTCTTGTTGTTAACTTTTTTGGATGAGAAAAACAATAAATCCCACATTGTTCTATCTAAAGCCGAAACAAAAGTTGGACTTTCTGCTCAGCTCCCAGCTGTCCATCTCTCTCTCGGCCAAAAATCAAAGACTAGTGCTTTCACACAGAAACCTCTTTTGCTTCTATGGTGTTTAACGCTTCACTTTGATAAACGTTACTTTTAATCCACCGTCCATTCATTTTTTGTTTGATCAATTCGCTAAAACCCGGTCCCATTCCTTTCAAATTTCTCATCTGGGTCTCTCCTATTTCCCTCGAATTCCTCAGCTTTTGGCCTGAAGTTTGTATCTCGACCCTGTTTTTTTTGCTTAATTTCAGTTATAAAAAACTCCATATATTTATCGAAAGAAAATCATTCAACTTCACTCAGTTTTGTCATCCGGGTCTTTCTTATATCTCTCAAAACCCTCACTTTCTTATATCTCTCAGTTTTGCATACTTCAATCGTTTTTGGGTCTTTGATATACATGGCATTAAAGGAAGACCCGAGTTCTGAGTTGATGGGTCGACTCGTTGACTCAGTAAAAGAGATTTCCGGGCTACCGGAGTGCAAGAATGTTTTTAAGAAGACGCATGGCGATTTGGTACGTAGGATTAAGCTTTTGAGCCCTTTGTTTGAAGAATTGAAGGATAATAATGAAGAGATGAGTGAAGAAGAGACTAAAGGATTTGAATTATTGAGAACCGTTTTAGGTTCTGCTAAGGAACTTCTCAAATCGGTTGTTGAAGGAAGCAAGGTGTATCAGGTACCGTTTTTTGTCCTTTCTGCGTGGTTTCAAGGAAGAAGAAAAATGAAAGCATGAAAGCATCAAACTGTGTTTTCTTCTTTTTTAGATATGAGTTGGAACTGTGGTTTAATTATTATCTGTTCAAGGACAAATTATATTGTGTATTGGATAATTTTTACGAGGAAGATTTCATTTATATATTTATTTATCTTAATTTTCTGTTTGGTTTCTGAGAAAATGGATGGAAGTTATGTGTTTTGAGTTTTTCTTTTTCTTATATTAGATGTATGAAGATATTATTCATTTAGAATAGAATGACAGCCAAGGACTTTGATTATGAACTTCTTCATTATTTGTTTTACAAGTAACTGAATAGATAGCTGTGTATGTCTGAAAACATAGAAATCACCCGTAAATTTTTTGATGAATTGAAATAACAGACTTGGAAATACAAAGTTGTCCAAATACAGGTCAATTCGTGCAATTGCTAATGTCTGTCACTGAATGTAGTGACCACCTCCCACTTTTTGTGTTTTTCATCCAACTGTTAGCATATTGCAATCAGCATCCTTAGTTCATGGTGGGATCGCATGGTTTCCTTGGATTCTGATTATGCCCATCATCTCCCCATGCTATACTTCTAGTGTTCTGCAACAAATACTTTGGTTTTTTCTTTTCAATGATAGTTTTTGAGTTTGAATGATTTGATATTTAAGCCTGTAAATTCAGGTGTTGGTATCAGATTTAGCAGTTTTTTATATTCATTTGCAAACATGATTCTTTAGATCCAAGTTTCCAAATTTAAATAAAGCCATGTATGGAATGCAGACCTTGCAAAGGGATGACATAGCGGATAATTTCAACCAGATTACAGAAAAAATTGAAGCAGCATTGGGTGAGATTCCTTACGACAAGCTCAATTTATCAGAGGAAGTTCAAGAACAGGTAATCTTATGAAAAAAATTGAATTTTCTTAGCATTATTTATAAGAACCTCCCTTTCCATTTAATTTATGCACATCATAAGATGATCTGATGAATGGTTTGACACAAGATGATGACTCAAATTAGTCAATGGATTGCTTAATTTTAGTGCTGACAGTTGATGTTATATCCACTGCTTTTTTCCAGATTGAACTTGTGCACGCCCAATTCAGAAGAGCAAAGGAAAGGCCAGAACTCCATGATCATCAACTGGAAGTTGATTTGGCCATAGCACTGAGAGAAAAGGACCCTGATCGTGCAATACTAAAAAGGCTTTCAGAAAAGTTGCATCTCCAGACTATCGATGATCTGAAGAAAGAATCCCTTGCTTTCCATGAACTGGTTATTACAGGTGTTGGAGATCCAGGAGACAGGTTTGAGAAGCTTTCATCCCTCTTTAAGAAGTTAAAGGACTATGTTCAGATGGAAAACCCTGAAATTGATTCTTCAGAGGCTGAGAAGGGTATGATTAAACACAGATCTCCTGTTATCCCAGATGATTTCCGGTGCCCAATATCTCTTGAACTGATGAAAGATCCTGTTATTGTCTCTACTGGACAGGTTTTCTACAAGTTCTCTTATAGTTTACAGCTTTGAATCCTTGTTAGTAGCCATTATTCACTAATCATTTATTTTCTTGTCCAGACATATGAAAGATCCTGCATCCAAAAATGGCTTGATGCTGGCCATAAGACATGTCCAAAAACACAGCAGACCCTTTTGCATACTGCGCTTACGCCGAACTATGTTTTGAAGAGTTTGATTGCTTTATGGTGTGAGAGCAACGGAGTAGAGCTTCCTAAACAGTCAGGGGCTTGTAGAAGCAAAAAAGTAGGAAGCAGTGTATCAGATTGTGACCGAGCTGCAATCACTACCTTATTAGACAAATTGGCCAATGGTAGTCTGGAACAACAAAGATCAGCAGCTGGAGAGCTTCGTTTATTAGCAAAGAGGAATGCGGATAACAGAGTCTGCATTGCTGAAGCAGGAGCAATTCCACTCCTTGTGGAGCTATTATCCTCGACAGATCCTCGAACCCAAGAGCATGCTGTTACAGCGCTTCTCAACCTTTCCATAAATGATATTAACAAGGGAACCATTGTTAATGCAGGAGCCATTTCTGATATAGTTGATGTTTTAAAAAATGGAAGCATGGAGGCAAGGGAAAATGCAGCCGCAACTCTTTTCAGTTTGTCTGTGGTAGATGAGAATAAGGTGGCAATAGGAGCAGCTGGGGCAATCCCAGCTCTTATCAAGTTGCTTTGTGATGGCACTCCAAGAGGGAAAAAGGATGCTGCTACTGCTATCTTTAATCTTTCAATTTACCAGGGAAACAAGGCAAGGGCTGTAAAAGCTGGTATAGTGCCACCCCTGATGAGTTTGCTGAAGGATGCTGGGGGAGGAATGGTGGATGAAGCATTGGCAATTCTTGCCATCCTTGCAGGCCATCAAGAAGGGAAGGTAGCAATTGGTCAGGTTGACCCGATTCCCGTTCTGATAGAGGTCATCAGGACTGGATCTCAACGCAACCGAGAGAATGCTGTAGCCATCTTGTGGTCACTCTGCACTGGTGATTCACAGCTGTTGATGTTAGCTAAGCAGTTTGGTGCTGAAGAGTCACTCAAGGAACTCTCAGAGAGTGGTACTGACAGGGCCAAGAGAAAGGCTGGAAACATATTAGAGCTCCTTCAACGAGTTGATACTGTGGTTAATCAAAGCTGATTCTGATCATGCTGCAATACTTCAGAAAATTGCAAGCCAAAATCATCTGTTTGAACCGTTCTTCAATTTTGAATGGTTATGTATCACTGTACAAAAGGGCAGATATGGAAGTGTGCATATTGGCGGCTTAGGCATACAAGACTGATGCGTATCTACCAACTAAGATAAAGCTTAAAAAGGGGGTCAGCTTCCACCAGCTGGCAGGAAAGGTCAGTGGCTCTGGATTTAAAATTGTGCCGGCTCAGGTGGGACTCGTTCTCGTTCTATGAGCTGCTGCTGATCATTATTGATTTCAGCAAATTAAATCTGTACGAGATGGAGGAGTTTGGTATAGAGAAGATGAAAGCACCAAACACTACAGCGATTTCATGGGGTGATGTATAGAGCCTGTCAGCATTGAAGTATCGCATTCATGGATGGATCTTTTACATGGTCTTTTGTTGAGCACGACCCTGTTAAGGTGATGTGTTCTTTCAGTGAACAAACGTTTAGAAGTGCTTTGAGCATCCACATTTCCTCACCAAATGTTATGTAATATGTTAAGAGGTTGGAATTGACTTGTAATGGCTATATTTTAGTAATACTTTCAGGTGTCATCCGATCCTTTTTCATCCATGATTGTTGCGTAAGAGATGCAACTCTTGTCAGCCTAAGATGGCGTGGAACAAAATCTCATTGCAACGAGTTATAGAGTTGGGTCGAAAGATATTTTATAGAGGTGGCATGATGTTATCAAGTAAAGGAACAGTTATCCGGAATGAAACTACGACCACGGAACACAATCTTTTTAGCTATTTTCATCTGATAACCTGAGGAAGGCATATACTGACAGTAGCATTTATTAACTGAAAAAAACCTCACTTTCATTCAACCCGAACAAACAATTTTCAAGAATTCTCTAGCAAATGTCAACACAACGTGTATACACCAACAATTCCGGTCAGGGTAAAAAAAATAAATCAAAACACCACTGTTTCTCTACACAGAATAGCTCTCAATAGCATTTACCTTGGCTATTTCACCACGTGCTGGCATTTGCTATGAGCGGTCTCATTCTCGGCTTGGTAAGCGAAAAATATCCCAAGTCTTCGATTAAGAAGTCGGGTGTAAAATATCAATTCTTTACAAATTAGCCCCCAACTTTTCCATAAATGTCTCAGTTAAGGTGTTACCATTGATGATTTTTGTTGTCCCAATGATCATATCATAGGCCATCGCTTCCTGAAGAATAGATGAATATATATATATAAAAAAGCAATATACGCAACAAAACAACCATCCAAATACAATCTTGTCAGAAGTCATATTATAGAGCTTTTCAGTAACGAAAGAGAAACTAAATTGGAAAAAAAGATCCAGCAAAATCATCCAAAGGGATGCACCGTCCTTTATTCATTTTGAAATCTTAGTCTAAATGCTTTCATTAATATGGGAGAAAAACCAAGGCCTCACCCAAAAGCAACTACGATAATCAACTGCCTAATTAAGATACGCATATTAGAATTGCCTAATACAGATCCAGACACACAAAGTATATTTAACAAACCTGAGCACATAGAAATCGAAGTGCCGAAATTTCTGCAAATGTTACCCCTCCAATGAAAACAACAAGTACCAGGGAGCGTCTTCCATCAGCAACTCTGAAACATGTAAACTAGTGTTACAATTCAAAGAAGATCAAGATGTTGCATGGTACAAGGTTGAAATTGAATCTACTCTAAACACTTGCTAATCCGCCTAGTTCAGCAATCAGTCATTCACAAAAACTTTTTGTACTATTAAGTATTTGGTGAAAGTGATATGAAAGAGATGCACATATAAAGTTTTATGATCCTTAATCACAGGCATCGCTCTTTAGATTCAATCTGAAAATGTAGATAACCTCACGGTCATCAATGATGGCAAGACGCCATCAAAGCAATGTAAATATCAATTGACTAGAAACAAGCTTAAGCAAAATACAAGAAACCAGGATGAGTTTGAACGCGCCTGTCAACAGCTGCTGGAGCCCCATGCAGCGTGTCGAACGAAGAACTGCTTGAGAATCCACCCTGCACAAGTAGTATGAAAGCTATTGTGGTAAAGATATAAAAAATCTATGGCATGCATATATGTGAAAAAATAGAAGCATACCATCAGTATTACAAAAGTATTAGAAAACAACAGAAAAACAAGAGGGAGGAGGGAGAGAGGTGTACTGACTCTCTTCATTTCTGAATGAGGTCCAGGCAACAACTTCAAAGTTTCTTCCATGGGACGCCTGAAAGGTCAGGCCATCATGTTTGACTAAGATAAGGTCACTTGTAAAGTTCACATTTACAGTGCAAAGATGGTTATGTATATAATTAAATGTACCAAAGAACACATGAACTTAAGCTTCTTGGAATTAGAAACAAGGTGATAAATCAACTCTAAATGATCATGCATTAGTTGGACTCAATCACATTAAACTTGCTTTAATTCAACCTATAATGCTTAAGGAGCTTTATCTTCAAGTAAGACCAGAAAAGGTGCAGATGCATTAATCTTCAAGGTAGTTCACAATTATTAAAAAAATGAATATAGATAATCAGTAAACATGCAGGATCCACTGCTGAAGAAGCACACAAGCTCAAATCAGAATTCAAAATAGACCCTACCATCCAGATCGAACAGCATGCTGAACAAGGCGGATGCTAAGTGGTGCATATCCAGAAAAGACATACGCAATGTCGTTTGGGCTGTTGCATAAGAAATAGTTTCACAAGTTATGAAAGAAAACAAAGGATTGTTAGAAAAAGAAACTTACGCAATAAATTAAAACAGCATATATTTATAAGTGCAGAAAAGCGTGCTTCATTTTTTCATGGCATTCATTTCATTTTCAAGATTGAATTTTTCAAAAAGCAATAGAATTGGAGAATTTCAATTTAAAATGATTTCAGCTTTTCAGGATAAATTAGGAAAAACAAATTGAAAGCATACTGCAGAAGCTCATAGATGCAGTTTCAGGAAAAGTTAAGAAATAATGTTTCTAGAAAACAATCTAAAACATGTTTTTAGCAGACTCCCTATAACTTTCAACTTCAGAAACAGGAAAAAAACATGAAATCTGAGCCACGGGAAAACAGGTCCCATAATAGATTCCAGTTCATTTTATCCCAGGGCATCTTCAGCCTTAGCAAAAGATTAGCAGAGCTAAATTGACAGCATATTAAACATTCTTTAAATAATTTTATTATAAAAAGCCGATTGCATGATCAAGAGTTTGCATACTTGGTAGTGTCAGTATCCTCAGTTACAAGCTGGAGATTACGTTTGATTGTCAGCCAGTTGCCTTTACTTTCCTGCAAGACTAGAATGATGTACAATGAGCTTGGGAATTCAAAAGATGCTGTTTACCTTAACTATTAAATTATGATGTAATGCAAACAAAATGCCTTGCAATGAAGGAAAAATCATACTAAACCTGCTTTTTAAGCAATCCAGCCTTCTCTAAATTATTTAACATTGCCATGTGCTCAAATCCATAACTATGAAGCAGCTCCCGCCTAAATGAGGAATGCAGAAGTATTGAATAACCATAATACAGCAAAATGGAATATAATTACATAGTAGAATGGATAAAACAGATGTGAAAGTCAAGAACAGGAGGAATTGAAATTAAAAAAGAAGTGAACCAAGCTATTCTTACCTCAAATGATCATAATTCTTTTTTGGAAGCCCTGAATTTGTGATGGAAAATAAGATCAGAAGACGCAGGACAGTAACTAGTGGCTCCTGCTTATGGATTAATTCTTCAATGTAATCAAAGCATCTGAAAAAACAATCTTAGTCAATTACATTATTCCCAATGCATACAACATTTTGAATTGAGGAAGCATTTCCAATATCGTGTAAGGAAAAAAAAAATGAAATGCAGGAAAGTTTTATCAAAGCATATGAGCTGGAAATAAGGTAATGTTAACTAATAGGACTGGACAGGACAACTATACTATTGATTGACTAAAAAATAGTTTCTATCTTGCCACATGCCCAGAGTTTTGTTCAACATCCCCTATTGCATAAGTTTGTTCCATGTAGTCTCTCCAGACCAATCCAGCTACTCATTGAACACACCCTAAATATTCAAAGGAAATCAAATAAACTTTTTTGTTTTTGCACACAATATAAAAATATTGCCTCCAGTATCTTCTATGAGCGTTAGCATGCAGAAAAAGGTCGGTAACTGAATGACATAGAACAAATGCAAATGTTGGCCTATTAATCTATTAATCAACATGCAGAAAAGAGCAGAGCCTATAAAGCTCTCAAAGCAAGGATGTACGAATTCAAATCAACTTACATGTCATAACTCTGAGCCTCTACAAGTGTCTGTTCCATGTCAAGTCGTGACTGAAATGAATGCTTTGATGTGAATGCTGACAGATGCTGAGCAAGATTTATGTGTCTCTGAAGCCATCAGAAGCAGCAAATCAAAACCTAAGTATCACTGGAACAACACTGACAGAGGGCATGATAGGTGAGAATTGAATTAGCATGACTTACAGTCATCTCCGGCAATGAATTCAGCTTTTTAACAAAATCCTTCAACTCAGAAACTGTCTGGTGCTGTATCAATTAAATGACACCTGATTAGAAATCGCACATAACTCTTCAAGTATTCAAAAGTAAAGCTTTCAAGAGATCAAGCTTGCATGCAATAGTAATCTGATTATTGGTATACACTGTAGCTGCAAATTTCGACCTTGGAAGCTCTCTCATAAAGCAGAAAGAAGAACAAACAAATACAAGGCAGCTGATTAAGCAAATAGTGAGTGGGCAACACATGTTCATTAATTATGAAAAAACAGACATGAAAGTTCAGGAGATGACAAATCACGTACAGTAGTTGTCATTTCTGTGTAGTCCTGCTTCATAGATGTTGCCTTTTGACGAAGGACCTGTAATCATACTGCAGATGGCTACTAAGGAAACAGAAACTGAAGAGCATACAAAGAACTGATAACAGTTGCAAAAGACAATCTTAAATTAATGTGGAAATTAAAAATAAACTTCCAGAAATATGAAGCAACCTGGACAACAACTTCAAAGTTGAGATCTCGGATTTCCTTGAACAGCTTGTCACTGAAAAAAGGTTCAGCCATGTACAGTGAATTAATTGCCAAGAAATAAGAAAAGGCAGGGGTAGAGAGCAAGGCAGAAGGTTCTGATAGCTCAGTGAAACATGCGGTACAGATCTTAACCCAGCTGTACCCAAGCAACAGCATGCATTTATACGAGTTGGGATTTCAATCAAGGATAACACTTCATAGCCAACATCCATCTAAACCCATTGTATCACCTCTTTTGCCCTTTTCTATAGAACAGATAAGAGGGTAAAAAATACCCATACATCACATAGCATACCTTGAATTAAGTGGGACTTTCATCTTTTTTCCTTCTTGTTGAGCACCCATGATAGATGGATCAAGCTCCACAGCACCATTGTTGATGCGCAGAAACTGCACTAAATCTATTAGAGATTGGCTAATAACATATCCAACTAACCATAGATAAGTATTATCATTTTTGTCCATTCAGAAACACTTTGAATATTCAGCTTCCAAATAATAGAAACTAAAACTTTCTGATGCTCATGCTAGGAGAGATCAAATATTTTTGCATCAAGGTTATACTTAGAAGCTGTTTGGGTGAGCGGTGCAAACCGTGTTTCACCAAAATTCAATTTTTTTTTTTTCAATTGAAATGATTTTTTTTTTTTTATCTTTTTAGATCATTTTGATGTGCTGATGTCAAAAATGATTTTTAAAAAATAAAAAAACATCATTTTGATGTATTTCGGCACAAAAAACACTTTGAAAAGCAACAGCAACCACACTCCCAAACACCCCCTTAATTTAAAACCGAAACTATAGAATTACGGACATATACATATTTTTCTACCAGTAATCATATTTTTTAACAAAATTAGCACATATATTCTCCAAAAAGCAGTCAAGATAGCTAATGAATCTTGGTTTAAACTTGAATGTCAAATTACCTCATCCAGAAGTCCTTCATATGTTAATTGGGAGCACATAGGAGTAATCATGTCCACCTGCAGCATGCAGATAAATTTTTAGATAGCAGGAGTTTTTATTTAAATATCATAATATGCAAAGTCCAAGAGATATCAGCTTTACAATTCATACAACAAGTTTATGCTTTTATTCTAGCTTAGCCCAGGTATCAGCTTGGCTCAACAACGGAAACTTCGACTGATTTTTTTCCTGACGGACTTGACATGCACACTCCTGCAAAGCCCTACAGCTCATTAATATGCACACCCTGCAACGCCCTACAACTAACTCCTAAATTAGCTAAGGAATCTAGGTATCTTAATTTCATGATCATGGTTGGCGTTTAACCCAATGTCCATACAACTTACTTCCATTGAAACTACATTTTGAAATTTCATTGGGTAGAAACCATGGAAACAGTACTTGGACTCTAGAAGAACCAATAGAAAACTTTTAATTTATATAATTTTTTTCATGAAAGAGGGTGATTACAAAGTTTTCCCAGTAACAGTATATATAAAGCAATTTCCATCTCATTATCTAGGATTGTGACCAATCCTTATATTAAATATCCAATATCATGTTTTGAGATGTGCAGTCACTTTCTAATTTTCAGTTTTCTTAAAATTTTCAAATGCTCATCCTATTCAAAAGTGCAGTCATGTTCTTAAGATAATGATGGAAAGTTTATGCATGTCAGTGCACATGTACATGAGTAATTTGCATCACATCACCTTGCAAAAGTTAGATACAATTGATTATGCTAAGAAGGAAAATAAGAGAGATAGTTTACCTCCCTGTCTATAAGAATGAGTGTATTTATTTCTGGCATAACCATCTGAAATGATGGGCATGTAATCAGTCACAGGAAACAAATCAATTGTAAATCTACAAAGAAGTGCTTAACGGGTACATTGGTTAAAACTTAAAAGCATACTAAAAATAGACAAAATTACATCGGATGAGTTAACTGGGTCTTCTGCTTGCATGCGATTGAGAATGTCAGCAATGCGCACAGATGCTTTACCTTTTGCTCTCACATTCGGTATCACTCCAAAAGAAGACTGCAGCCATAATTTTCCATAAAGTATAATAATGAGAAGTATGCTTATCAGGAAACATTCTCAATACTATATTGTTTAAAAGTAGCTTTTTTGGATCCATCGAATCATCTAACCTCAAGCTTGTGAATGGCCTTTGCAATATGCCAAAGTGAACTTGTATTACCATCAACTAGGCATTCCTGCCACACTCAATGGAAAAAAGAATAAGAATACGAAGATAATATTGATGAGGATAAACACAGAGAATATCCAAAAGGTCTTTTTGAGAGAACAAAACAGCACCCATACTTTGTTAGTTAAGTCAAGTTCAAATGATAGAACATCCTCATCCAATGGAACCATGTATAATGGATACTCCCCGATTGTCACCAAGTTATGAACCTTTTCTTCCTCGAGGACCTGCACAACCAAGTAAACACCTTACAACCTTAGACATGATCAATTCATGAGAATTCAAATCTGCCAGCACATGAACTACCACTAAAACCATACCTTCTCACAAACAACCTCACGACGAGGCACAAAATAAACATAGTACTCCCTCTGGAGTCCTTGTGACGTATCATGATGAATATTAGAACATATCAATCTCATCAGACTGAACTCTGAACGAACAAGGTAAACCACTTTGGTACAATCAGTCTGAATTGGTTCCGCTGAAAGATGCCGCAATTCAGCACCATTTTCCTGTTTATTACCAATTATCAATCAACACAACAGAATTTCTAAAATCAGCTATTAAGTTACACAATTCAAATTCATCAAGCTAATAAAAACACTAAAGCATGAAAAAATTAAAAAAAAAAAAAATTACCCTAAGAATTGTTGTCTGGATGATCAGCGAAATTGATCCACTAAGCTTTGGATCAATCACTAAACATTTCTTTCCTCGAATCTATCAAATTTACAAGCAAAATCAACATTTAAATTCAATAAAACATAAAATTTATCAAAATTCATAAAAGTAGCTAGAATATGAACACCACTAATCTACAATGTACAAATAATTCCGTTAAACTAAAGCAACGGATCTACAAGAAACTTGATATTTTGCATTTTCTCGGGAAACAGACAATGAACTTACGTTCTTTAGGATGTCAACAAGCTCTTTCTGAGATTGTTCCCTGAAAATAGAATTAGAGTTAAAAATTAGTAGATTAGTGATCGTGATTCAGAGTGGTAATTAAATGGTGATTATTACGGACCTGAGGGATTTAAGATTGAGAGGAGAGTTGTCTAAGTTCGGGATTTGAGCCATTGTTGATATGAACTCGAGAGTGCGAAAAAGTGAACTTTCTCCTCGGCTTCTGTTCTGTCTCTGCTACAGGGAGGGAGACGGAGAATCGAGAAGGAGATGATGACGTGATTATGGGATTAACTTTTTATTTTATTTTTTGAACTGAATTGAAGAGAGCTTGGACTCTGTTTATGGGCTTGGGCTTTATATAGGCCTAGATTTGTTGTGCAATCGTAATATGCCACCCAGTCTCCTCTTTCTATTGGGTATGCCTTCGAATTCAAGTTTTTGAAAAAACAAATAAATTATTTTTTAGTATTTTAAAATTATTTTTATGTGTTAATATTAAAAATAATTTTAAAAAATAAAAAAATTTATTTTAATATAATTTTTAAATAAAAAATGATTTCAAAAATAACTTATATCAATTTCCTAACCACACAAGGAAAAGTTTAAATTTAAAAGAAACTCAGCACGGGAGTAAAGTAGAAGGAAAAGCCCTGGCCATTAGAAAAGGAGACCCAGCCCAAATACAAAATCTCAATTTAACGGCTAAACTAAATCTCCCGCAGACCAATCTCAATCCTCCTCCCTAAAATGGCAGCATCGCTATCCACTCTCCATCTTCACCACCAACTGACCTTCTTTCGAAAACCCTCATTCTCCCTCCTCAACAAATCCGTCCGTTCCACACGCATCACCGCTTCTCTAGAATTCAACATCACCTTCGCCCCTCCTAAACCCAAACCCAAACTCCCTGCCAACCTCCAAACCGACGCCGCATCCCCCTCTCTCTCTCCAGGCCAACTCTTCATTCCCTGGATAGTCCGCGGAGAAGATGGAAATCTCAAGCTCCAATCAAACCCTCCCGCGCGCCTCATCCACGCTATCGCAGATGCCAAAACACAACCAAAGAAAAAGAAAGAGCAGGTGAAGAAAGAGAGTGGGGGAAATGTGAAGGCCAAGATGGAAGCGGAGCCTAAGCGGTCTAAGGCGGCGCGTAGGTTCTATAATGAGAATTTTAGAGACCAAGCGCAGCGGTTGAGTAAAGTTCTAGCCGCTGCCGGAGGTAAACTACTGTAAAATTCTATACGTATTCGTCTATTGCAGACGCATATATACATGCACATACGTGTATGTGATGTGTTAATCTGTTATTAACTGTGTAATTAGTGGCGTCAAGGAGGAGCAGTGAAGAGTTGATTTTTGGAGGCAAAGTGACTGTTAATGGTTCTGTATGCAATACTCCACAAGTAATAATCATAGATATATGATTTCTCTATTAACAAAACTAGTATTTCTGTTTGAATTTGGAATTTATGACTTTGTTAACTTGTATTAATGATGTTTAGACTCGAGTTGATCCTGGGAGGGACGTTATTTATGTTAATGGAAATCGGCTTCCCAAGAAACTGGCCCTGAAAGTTTATCTTGCTCTCAATAAGCCAAAAGGGTAGGTTAGCATTTAGGTTTGGTTGGTCTTAAGTATTCTTGATGTTTATTCAGCATGTGCGGTGGAAATTGACGGGATCCACGAATTATGGCAGGTACATTTGCTCGTTGGGGAAGAAAGAGTCCAAGTCTGTAATGTGCTTATTGGATGATTATTTACAGAGTTGGGTAAGGTGATATGCTGTTGTTTTTTATCTACTTGGTTTTAGAAGTTTGTCATAATTGTTTGTGTTTTGTAGGATAAAAGAAATCCAGGATCACCTAAGCCTCGGCTATTTACTGTCGGACGACTTGATGTTGCCACAACTGGGTTGATAATTGTGACCAATGATGGTGTGATGATAACATTATGATTTGTGAATATATTGAATTGGGATTTTCTGGGTTTCTTTTTTTTTTTTTCGTTTCAAAATTCAATGGATTGATAATAACCAACGCCTTTCTTCCCCAGGAGACTTTGCCCAACAAATTGCACATCCATCATCAAATTTGTCAAAGGAGTAAGTTTTCATGCAATTTGTCCTTTATTCTAACTGTAAACTGTTAAGCTTAATTGTTGGGCAGAAAAGATTGAATCATGACTGAAAATGCTTTCTATTTTTTGGTTAGATATGACTGGATATAACTTGCTGTGATGGTTTGATGCGGGGATATCCTCTGCATTTTAGTAACTGCATGTGTGATTGCAGATATATTGCAACAATAAATGGTGTAGTAAGCAAGCGGCATTTGTTTGCCATCAGCGAGGGAACAGTCATTGAAGGTGTCCATTGTACCCCAGACTCTGTGGAGTTGTTACCACAACAACCAGATGTACCAAGACCTCGTCTTCGTATTGTGGTATTTTTTGCTTGTTTCATTCAGCAAGAATTATTTTAATATCTTTATAGTATTGCATCAATAAATACACATCATTTATCCACCACAACCTTTCCTATCGTGGATCTACTTGTTTTATCATATATTTCAAAATCTTTCACTTGAATTTGACCTTCCTCATTGTGTTCAGACTTCAAGGATAGATTTTCAGCAATGTTTTAAATTCAAACACAATGAATCAGTTTCATGCTTTTCTATAAAGTGCATAAATGATATTACATTTGGATTTCATTGAGATGGTTTTGATAAAGAAAATCTTCATTTCTTTTATATTCACCAAGAAGAAGGGGAAAAAAGTGGGGCAACAGAGCTGTTTACACCAATGTGATGTATGATATGTAACCTCAAGTATTGTTGCTCAATGATCATTTTCCTTTTCAATTTTTGATTATGTTGGTGTTTCTTTCTGATTTTGAGGTTTTGCTTTGTTCAATTTATCTCATCTCAGCTGATTAACACACATAAATGCAAAGACTTTTGACTGCTGTTGCAGGTTCATGAAGGGAGGAACCACGAGGTCCGAGAACTAGTAAAAAATGCCGGGCTTGAGGTTGGTGTTTGTTTACGAGACCCTTGTTACAGGGGAAAAAAAAGGAAACTAGCAGTATCATCAGCATTGTTATTTGTATCCTCAATCAATTATATCCTAAGAGGTTGTCTAGGGGAAGTAATATGACATGCTAATTGCTTCTTAATCTTAAGTATGGCTTAGGATGATAAACTTATTTGTCCGTTTACTTGTGTGCTTTTATCATAAAAACACAACACGGACAATGACCATTACCAGTTTTAGTGGCATTCTTCCTATGTTGGCTACTAATAGCAACTCCATGCTTGTCTTGTTTATTGCTCAATGTGTTGACATCTGATATTTCTCCATTTTTTATTGTATTTTTCAGATTCACTCATTGAAACGTGTCCGCATTGGTGGTTTCAGACTCCCACCAGGCCTCGGGTGATTGTCTCAGACGTTTTTCTGTTTTTGAGAATGTTCTTGAAGATCCTCTCTCACCATTTTCACTTGATTCAAAATTTTCATTTTGCAAAATTGGAAGAAAGAATTGCAAAGCTTATCTCCCTTGCTAACTGTGGTAACTTTAGCAGCCTCAATGCTGATATGGTGAACCTTGGAAAGAAATAAGAAGTTAAAACATTTGATATATAAGATAGATGTTTTGGGAAAATGGTAGGTGCCAGGCCCAAATTTACTCTCTTCCCTTTAGGGAAAGGGCTCACTGTTGCTGCTTGCTGTAGTTGATGGAGCTTGCATTTTCTAAAAGAGGCTGCCTTTTACTGGCGATGCCATATTTTTTTAGAATCCAACTTTTTTGTGATCAGTTGATCTGAAAGCTCTAGGTTTTGTTTTATTCTATTCTCAGGCTTGGGAAGCATGTTGAGCTAAAACAAACTGATCTGAAGACTCTGGGTTGGAAATTGTAAGAGCTGTCGTGGCAAAAATGGCTTGAGATTTACATTCTCTAACTGGAAGCAACTTTCAAAATTGGAAGGGACACGGCTTCAAGGTCTTAACTAGCAAGAGGTGCCTATGCTTTTTGCTCACTATTGCTGCATTGTTGGATGGCATAACTATATATGAATCATCCTGCCTTTTAAATTGAAGGGGCTGATATATACCACTGCAGGAGAAGCAGGCAAGCTATGTCGGGGAAGCTGCATTACGAGTATCAAAATGTAAATCCATCTATTGAATCAGGAAATATCTTGGATGCAAGGAGGATCTGTATGCAAACAATGGAAATGTAAATGTGAGTGCAGAGCCTACATGTGATTTTTCTTGAAATTAAAAAAATATTGGCCTGCCTACAGGTAATTTGTCATGAAATAATAAAAAAAATCAAAGATATGGAGATTTCATGGCCTGTTTTGATTACTTGAACTAAAATTGTCACCACCGTAAACATTTCTTAGTGGATGCCATCCACTGATTTTTACTATCAAGTCTATTCTGATTGATATAAAGCGCTTCTTTCATGGACAGCTAAGGCAGGCGCAAATCGGTTGGTCACCTGTGCTAGGTTTCACTCTCGGTGTTATGAATTTTTTTTTTATTATTTAATATGATATCAAAAATATTTTTTAAAAAAATTAAAAATATTATTTTATTATATTTCTAAATAAAAAATATTTTAAAAATCAATGGCATCAAACTTCTAAACTAAACTCCAGAAGAGAAAAGAGGCAGGGCCCATCCTGTTGCAAATTTCCCGCGCCTATTCTTTTTATAGTCTTGCAGCGTAGCCCGACGAGTCGAAGTTTTACAGCAATGCTCAAAAGTTTGGATTCTCATAATCACTTTTCTGTATCTGTTGAGCCCCACGAGTGATTTATATTTTGAAAAGAAGACAACCTTTCTTGTTTTTTATATCTTTGTTTTTTTTTATATTATGAAACCGTAACCAAATATTACCACTATTAACTCATAAATATTAAAAATATATAACCTCTAATAAAATGAAATATCCGAAAATCTGGTCGTCTTCATTTTACAAGAAAAATTTATCACCACCAAGGAAAGTATTTAACATTTTTGAATTTGACACTTCTCTAAATATAAGATTTTTTATACACCATACAATGAATGTTTCTTACACTGTTGGTTTTTGTTTTTTCACATACTAAACACACAATTGCTTGGATTTTAAATTCCAGGGAAGAATAAAGGGTCACTAAGATTAGATCTACGAACTAAGTTAATTAATTTTAATTCTTTTGAAGTGATCAACCTGAATAAACGATGATGTACACCTCATTGAAAGCGCAGTGCATAACTTCGAACACCTCTTACAGAGTATGAACAAGTTCGATCCCTAGCATTTGCTGTTTTTTTTTTAAATAATAATAAAAAAAAAGAGGGATATGGGAAAAATAACAATATGAATGATTTACAAAGTGAAGAGAAAAATACATCAATTATTTTTCTAAGTAGTACTCGACCCTGGTCCTTCTCTCTCAAATTCAAGGAAAGACGAGACATAAAAATAATATTACTACAAGGCATTACAATAACAAAAGCATTGACAAGCCCCTTACCTCTACAATATACCACAAAAATTCACCACAAAGTGGCACATACTTGGAAGTTGATATCCATGAAACTGGCTTCTGCACCTGGCCGTATCCGCAAACTTAAAACAACTAAATAATCGGTTCTATACATTGATGAAGCAGCATTAATAATGAACCACTCGGATTTTCACTCAACAAGATAATCCTCCTCCCACCAATGAAAGAGTTAATGAGATAAAATGTATGATACTCGATCCAGTGCATCTGGGGGGATTTCTCTCCCTGAGACGCTGACCTTTAAAAGATTGGTATACCTGCAAAATCAATGTAATGTTTTATTTGATTACATCTTAATTAAGTTCTCATAAGAGATAAATGAAGGGTCATAGAAACTGACTCTGCAGCTGTAAACAAGCCCTCGTGTTCTGTGATGAAAGCAAGCAAGGCCTGAAAACTCAGGAGATGGCAGTGGTGTTAGTATGGCAGTAAAGAGATTTATTAACAAAAATAAACCATGTTTCCAGCGACTTGCCTCATATGGCATGTTTAGCAGTTCATAATATGTTCGGACATGATCTAATCTCTTCTGTACAGCTTCACCATCAATTGATGGAATAGCTGCAAGGGCCTGTAAAATGCCAATAAAAATTATTATACCACTTTTTTTTCCATACAATCTAATGGCAAGGTGCATTTCAACTATTAGCAGTCAATTCTTGGTAAATATATCATCAGGTTAACAGTAGGACGCCAGAGTCTAGAACTACACAGTTATTATGCATTAAACTTTACCTGTTCCAATGCAATTGAATTTCTGCATATTTGTTGAACTCCAAAAAGGTTAATGGACTTCATGTCAGCCAGAGCCTGACAAGACATTGTGTTTCCAGTTAGTAGGAAAAAAGAAGAAAAAGAAGTAAGACAACATCAAAGTCAGCCAAATTTTCAAGAGTAGAGATTCAAACCTTGATAGATGCACTTGCTGCGATGCTACAAATTCCACCAAATATGTAATTCTGCTTCACTCCCGCAACAAAGGGTGTCACTTCTTCATCTCTACGTGTTATCTATAGTAAGGGAAAGCGATGTAACATTTGATTCCAAGAACAATCAGGAAAACTGAGGAAATGATATAAACTTTGATATCAATAGCATTAAAAGACACTGAGCAAGATAGGTAAAATTCTCCAAAATATGCTCCATGCAACAATGTTTCATCTAAAAAAATTGTCCACACAAGCTGTGGGAGAAGATTGAAATGGACATCTACTGTTGATACCAATATGCCAACCATACATCATCAACACTGACCTGTGCAGTGAGTGAAATAATGAATTCATCTGGCTCTTCTGCATCTTGGTCCTCCAAGTACACCCTGTTGGTCATTTCCTGTTTGAAGGTATTCCCTCAGAAGAATTAATTTGAAAGATATCACTTCCAATTTAGGGATTCAGTTCTTGGAATACATGTGTTTCTCAAACCTGCATATGGAATATTGTCACCAACTGCATCTCTACACGCAAAACCTTTAGGCAGTCAATAGCCAATTTTCTATAATCATCAGCAAATGATGCTAGTGTCTTGCCCTCATCTGCTACTTGATTTGGTGATCGTGAGGTTCTTTGCCCAAGCCTATAAATCAAACAAGATCTCTCACATAAGCTACTGCCCGGTATTCTCTAATGAATGAAGTTTTGAAAAACAACAGCTTTCTAATTATCAGAACTGCATAAAAATCTGATCCCACAGAAGATAGAAGATGTGAACTAGTCCCTTCAGCAGTTGCACTTTATCGGTGACAAAAATAAACTAAAGTATTAAATTAAATACTACCACAGCAAGTGGCACACCCAAAATATATGGAAATATTATCCTGGAGATAAAAGGTAACAATAATGTTTACCAAGTGTCTTGTAGGGGTAAATCATGAGTAAAGCTCATCTATTCACAATTACCATCCCTTAAATAGGAAAGATAATGAACTTTGAGAAGGTTTCTCCAAACATTCAAATGCCTTCGATAAGAGTTAGTCAGACCCTTGCTAGTTGGAAGGTTGACAAAGCCTGATCCCACAGAGCACAAACATGAGAACAGAGTCAATCACGGAGTATTCCATGGTATTTTAGTTATAATTTATTTTGAGGCCTGGGATATGCCACAAAATGGTTGGCACCAATTGAAAGTTCACAGCCAACAGAACACCCTTGTCTTCATGCCTATTCCAAATAGGTATTCATTTCCTGATACAGAATTTATATATAGCTACCAATCATACCATAGCAGCTCAGAAAATGAATTGCAGCAAAGGAAAGCATCAGTTTTATCAAGCCAAGAACTTCACAGTAATCCTATAAGATCAAAGGGCTAGTTATGGACAATAGAAGATTGATGTTTCTTAATTGACTTCCTCATTTACACGTATTGTTTATTCATGCAACAAACAGAAAGAATACTAAAGCACATAATTATTGCTCTAGCAGGATGAACTTGCCTTTCAATTGAGTCTGCAACATACTCAAGTGAATCACTAAGGGAAGCTAGCAAAATAAGCTTGTTATCATCAAGAATTAAATTTTCCTGCAAAAGAAACATGAGGAAAATAAAATCAATTGCATCCGTGATACAAATTTTAGAGAGAATCCAAAGCAGGAAAGATAAACCATCAACAAGACTCAACAAAGTTCATTCAAAATGTCCACTCTATCAGTCAGTAATGGAGGAACTGTCTCCAAAACAAGCACCTCAACCATTAAAGTACAACAGAATTCTAGTTATCTTACCTGCCCCTACAACACTCCCACCCCTAAGAGAGCAATACTTGGTAACAGCAAAAAGAGACAAAAATAAACCCCTGTAATAAAAAATGCAACTGACTGAAATAATTACACATACCTGCTTGATAGGTCGCAGATTGAATAATAATTCACTCAATTCTGATTCGATCTCTAAAGATTCAGCATCTGAGGCACTGCTTGCCATGTTTGATTCACTGACCGAATTTGGTAAATATGCACTTGCTGGGTCAAATCGCATCAATTTCTCAATATCATGCCTTCCAATCAGCATGTAACTCTGCTTTTCGAGAACTGCCTGAAACATTACCAACAAATTTAGCTGATGGATGCTACATGGTGACTACACAAGACAAAAATTGGCTTATAGCATGCATATGCAGAAATCATCTCTTTTCAATGGAGTTCATGAACAGTAACAACAAAGCAAGAACTTAATGCTTTCATGAAACATAAAACTAGACTTTATTGTAATAGATAGAGATGAAGCAAACATCACTGATGATTCTTATGGTTAACAGGAAAAGAAAAGAGGGGAATGCCTCCATATATGATGTCCGGCATCTTTCATATGTCCGCTCGAGGAAGGTTTGCACAAATTTCACAAGGTCACCAGCAAATTTAGGCATTGCTTGAGCCCAACCAAGCACCTGGAGTTAAGGATAGGTGTTCATTAGACATCACAAAATCTAATACATCAGACTAAACCAACCGATAGGAAATGTTAAAAGTATCCCATAACTTATAAAAGCATCACAGTCAAGATCTTCTCAAACCCAACAAAAATTCCACTTATTCAGTAAAGGGAAAAATGGAAAGATTAGATATGCTTGCCTCTTTTGCCAAGAAATCAATAGCCAAAAGTCCCTGCAAGACAGGTCGACCTTTCTCAATTGATGGTGTATACGGAGCAACAGTATGGGCCCTCGGACGAAATGCAGCTGGACCTGTGATAGTACTTCCAGAATTAGATTTTAAACAGTCTAAACAATGAAAAAGGGAAAGATTAACAGAGCAAATGAGTTTAAACAATCTCTTATTGAGCATGCATATGCAGTATATTCTAGCAGCAGTTTCTCTTGGTATCATTAAAACTGGTCAAGGTACTAACGTAGCTTATTTGAATTCCATGTCCTTGACCATAAAAAAATAAAAATTTGGGATCCATTTCAGGATTTTCCTTGGCAAAGGCCTCTAAAGGTGACTCGACAAGGGAAACCCTTGAAATCAGTGACCCTCTTTGCTTGTTTGCTTAAGAGAGCTGAGACCTCTATAAGCGATTTAAAGATCTTCATTGGGTGGAACAGTTTTTTTCTCTTCTAAAAAGCTAGTAAGGAATAGAGTTCTTCCAATTGTTCATGTGATTCGGCACTCAACCTATTGTCTTACAATCTACTGACGCTGTTGAAACTTCAAACAATTATGTCTGCTGATGGTATATAAACTTGAGAATGAGAAGCTACTCAAGGGAATACTAACAAGTGTATGATGAACTTAATTTATGAAAAGGCCTATCATGCATTATTAAACAACACAGTGAAACTAAATTTTGGAGCATATAGAACTTACTTGAAATAGCCTGCTGTACACCCTTCCGGTAATCCACAAACATAGTTGGTAAAAAATGATCTTTCACAAAGTTCTCCACAAACGCTAGCAATCCATCATTCCTGCAGTTTTTTTAGCAAAGAGTACAAAAATTACATCAGCATCCCCAGTCTCTTAGATAAAAATAAAATAAAATAAGAAACACATAAACTAACTGTGCAGCAATCTTCGAAATCAAACATTTGATTGAGCTAAATATACTATGGTCGAGCTCTAAACAAGTGGAGTACAATCAGCATAAAAAGTCCCATCTCTTCATGGTTCAAAATAAATTAACACCACATATGCCCATTCACTGTGATCATCTTTGAGAGAATTTAAGAAAATATTGAACTAAATAGATAATGATGTAACAAGACCATACTCATGTTAGCTCACTTCGGATAATTTGAATGCCAACAACACCCCTGCCCCTTAACAGAAATGATATCAAATACAGTGATTCTGTTCGGTAGTTGATTATGGAATGAGAATTTGGACAAAGTATACAATGAGTCAATTTTTGGTTGGAAGGTAGTCAAGCATCTTCCCTGCTCCCACTATTTAACCTTAGCAAATTACTTTCATTTAGTGCAACGTTTGAATTCAGCCAAGTGATGAATGGAAAAAGGAAGTTGAAACACAAAAATTTAATGAAAAGTTTTTGACTCTATCTACACTCAAATATGCATAGCATGGATCATGCAAGGGGACCTTTGATTGCATATGCACATCACCAGACAAGAAGCACAGTGGTTTTCAAGCTTACCCGAGCTGGAAATACTTTTTCGGCAGCATTGAAGCAACCTTATCTGTAAACTGAAGAAAAAAAATCACTTTAGTCAAGGCCCAACAAGATAAGCCATTAACATATATTACATTTCAAGTTTGACACTATGGATCAAAGTCAGTCACTAACCTGAAGAACAGGACGGTATACAGAAGCTGCTAGATATATGCCTTGCTCAGGCAAGACAGCAGCAGACCCATAGCCTTCTTGGAGCACAGTTGGACCCTTCCTGTTCCATCCTTGACGAATGATATCAACACCTGAGTATTTTATAACATGGTAAACATGAAACATAAGTATTAATCAGACAGGAACCCATAGCCTATGAAAAACAAATCTAACAACATAGAAAATGATTGAAAAAAAGTAACACAGATGAAAACTGAAGCATATTTGGGACAAACAACATGAAGTCACGTGATTGTTTCCTTCTAAATCAATCCATGCCATTAGATTGTCATCTAAAGCATGGTTTCAGTACATTCAAATAAATTTTCAACGGGCCTAATTTTGAACTATTCAAGATTGTAAAAAAGCAGAAATAGCAGCATTACAAAAGATTGAATACCAGCTACCTTGGTTAGGAATAGATATAGTTGCATCCGTGAAGCGAAAGGCAAAGGTGAGCCCGTCTTCTGACCCAACCCTGTAACACATTAGAATTGGCAGGGCAATGCTATTCAATCTTTCTGATAGAACAAAACTGTTCATTTTTATTTTATTTTTCTAAAAACAAAGAAAAGAAAAGAAGAATATTTCCTTCAAAGAGAATGAAACATGATTACATGACACGAACTAGAAAATTACAGAAAAGGAGCTTTGTTGACTGGTTACAAGTGACCTAAAGAAACCCCCTTATAGACCCAAAAGAAAATGTACCATAAAGAGGCAAGGAACACTAAGAAATTAATGTTACCCACTTTTTTCCCTTGGAAGGGACTTTGCTTGCCAGTCTAGCAGTTTGTACAGAAGCATCTGCAGATGCAGCTTCAGGAGTAGCTCGCAGAATTTCACATATGAGTTGTTGGCATTCACTCTTTTGCGCAATTATAAAAGGAAAACAATAAATAAAAATGAGCAAAGGTTTTCCGCCAGAAAATAGACATTCAAATGCACTGACTTTGTTCATCAAGTACCAAACTACCTGTAAAACTGTCAAGGAAAATCCAATGCTGTAACCTCCAGTAACTTGAGATGCTTCAGAATCTGGGCTCCAATTTGCATCTGTTGTCAATGACCTTGGTGTGTTCATGTCAACATTCTGAGCAGTTTTCAACTCCAGAAGCTCTCCAACAATGACATGATTCTCTAGACCAACAAAGGTGTCAAGGGCAAACGTATTTTTTCAAACCATATTAATAAAACAGCAGTCAGTAGCCTACCAAATATTTGAACAACAATTTCCAAAATTGAATCAAGAAGCTCTTTTGCAGCAGCCTGTGCTTTCCCTGTGGGAGCCATCACTGGTGAGACAGGGCTTACTGCCAATAGTGTCCCTGACAATGATATCCCATTCTGACGTTTATGTTTTGACAACTGGTAGCTTCCTAGCTGTCCTTTCACAAAATGAAGACCTCTGGTATGGGCATTGTGGTCATTGCTAGACCTTGAAGAGTTGACAAGTTCTGAGTGAGCTTTTATCTTGGAAGTGATGATGTCATGAATTGTAGGTCGCAACCTTTGGCTGTTGAGAAAAAAAGGGGGGTAAAGAATGTCATATACTTTATCCAAGCATATAAAAAAAATACAAAGTGCAAGACCATCTAGTTCTATATGAGCATGAATAGAAGTGTGAGATGACCTCAACATTCAATAAGACAATGCCACTTTTGGTCTTGTATAACTAGACAAGTAGCATAACTATGCCAATAATGTATACAAGTGCTGAACATGAGATGAAACCCCCCTTGATTAATGTCCTTCAAATACAGATCCAGTCATTGAAGGGGAAAGGAGGAAAATAAAACAAATAGCATAACCAATTCATGCCATACACATGGGTGATCATTATTAATTTAGTATAGTTGGAGATATGAAGACCCCATAAATTGGATTCCTCCCCCCCCTTCAGTGGAACATGATAAATGAAGTGCAAGAGCCAGATAACCAACCATAGTATTGCACCAGCAGCTGCAACTTTGCCCAGCATGCAGAGGCACTCAACCATGGTCTGCAAATACTTCACATGAAGTGGAGCATCACTCTTTTTAATAGTTTCCTGCATACAAATGTAAGAACCGGCACTTCAGCCCAGAGAAAATGAAAATAACCACCACAAATTCAACATGAGTGTGGTTTTCAGGTATAATGTTCATACAATAAATTCATCTGGAGTAGAATTTGAAAGCCAACTTGGTATTTGACGAGAAGCAATTTTAATGTCCTTCACATTCCCATCGCCACCACTTGCTCTCATTGATGCAATGTGCCCATCAGAGGTTGCCTCCTCAGATATATCAAGATCCCCATCATGGCCATCAAATGAACTGTGAAGGCAGATAGACATGAATGCTCAGAAAATAATAACAAATAACAGCTGATCACTACAAAATAAACACTTAAAAAAATCTTATACATATCCATGAATGCTGAATCTTGAAAATCTTCACAATTTGCATTTCTATAGAAAATATGAAACCAAATTTGAAAACATCTCCCAAAGTGATGAAAAGGAAGTAACTGAAATGTACTGAAAATTTTGCCTAACGATATTAACTTCGCAAGTGACAATTAATAAGCAGGGGACAAAGTGGCCATGATAAAGCTAGGAATTACTTAATCTAAAAGGTCACCATTTGAATCCTAAAAAACGTAACTAGAACATCAAACGACATATAGGTTCAAAACAATTGATTCAATGATATGAGCGAGCATATAAGACAACAGGAAAACATATGATTCAATTCAAAACTAGGAATCATTTCATAGACATGAAAAATGGAATGTCAAGAGTAAGAGAGGATTGATGATCAGGGGAAGAACAAAGCAAAGGGAGAGTACCACTGAATTACAAAGAAAGTTATTCTTACCTTCCATCAATAGAGCTTGGCTTGTATGATCCATCAGCAAGGCTATGATTGTCACCTTTCATCAACTTAGTTCTTCGAGATAGAGATTGTGAATTGCTCATAGTAAAGGTAACAGCAATGGTAGTTGGCAATTCATCATATTTCTCATGCATGCTTGAGGCAACTGAGCTACAGAAAACAATCAAACCAATGATAAGGAAATTCAATAGTAGATAAAGAAGTCTCAAATTGTAGATTGCATTAAAATTCAGAAGATCAAAAGTTCCAGCAAACATAAGAATCACAAATGAGAGAGAAACTTTCTTAAAAATGTCATCACTTTTCTCTAACATTATAAAAGAACAGCTCCCAGTATAAAACACACGATCTATTTCATATAAGTGATAATGAGCAATATTCTCCTCACCCTCCACACACAATATATGAGAGTATAAATTGGCAAACAAAAGGCAAAAAGAAATAAAGCACAAAATGCCATCAAAATTCTATTTACCTATGTTCTCCCTTGTTGTAAAGATGTGCATGCAAATCCTCCAAAACTTTATAGAAGAGAACTCCTCGCAACTTTGTTAGCTCAGAGCGCACATCTTGAAGAGCACCAACCTGAGAGACAATCAAGGTTCCCAAAAAAACAATTACATGACACATCTAAGGTCAAGTCAGCCAAAAAAAAAATAATCAAAAGCATGTGCAAAAACCCCATGTTGAAATCCTGAACCAGTGTTAAGCAAAATTTGACCTTCATAGAAAGGATATTGCTTCCATATCTCCAAAGAATCATATTACAAGTCAAACAAATCTCGAAGGTATGTTTTGAAATAATAATAATAAGAACGGTGAGTGATGACTTTTTTTTTGTTGGACATCCATAATCAGCAGTGTAGATCCAGTAAATAATCACCAATAGCCTATGATGTCCCAAGTTACCATCATCAAATTTAGGATTGGAGGCAAGATGACATAAAAAAGATGAGATAAAACAGAACTTCAACTTAAACCAAACAAACACTGAAGGACATGGACCATTCTAATGAGCTAGTTGCAGGAAGTTTGACAACCCACCGTTTGAAGACCTTCTCGCTCAAGCATCAATGATGAGTGAGCATGCAATTGAGCTGCTGCATAAAATTGCTTTTCAGCAATGAGTTTCTCGATACGAGCCGGGACCTAAGCCAAAAAAAAAGCAGTAGATTGGTTCTAGAACATCTATAAAATATTTGACATGGAAATAGTTCTGCCATAAACAATGTTATGTTAATGAATTGTAGCGTGGTAGTAGATCAAATCATTTCATTATGCAAATCTTTTACAAAATCTGCTGGTGAATTTAGACCAACCTTAGCAATGCCTTCAATTTGATCTAAAAGAGAGATTATGTGCCTTAGTGTAACAGACCGATACCACAACTGATGCAATTGCTTATTCTGGTTACCAAGACATTTCTTTGCTTCAGCCAAATCAATCTTTAATGCGGCGATACTTTCAGCAGATTCACTGAATAATCGCAAGATCTGGAAGGAAAAAGAAAAGATAAATAAGAATAGGCACCAGCTCTTTTTTGTCAAATTCCAAAGAAGTTAGATATATGGTAATCCTTTATGAAGTTATGAGTACATCTAGTCCCACAGAACTTGTGATGAAATCAACACAATCTAGCATACAATTTCACTCACTCATCCTATGTCTGATCACCCTCAGTTCTTTATCAATCAACCATTTATCACGTTTTAAGAAGAGGCATCCAATCATGCTTTTACATCATAAAAGGGAAATTTTAGGGAAAATACAAGTAACAATTTACAAGAAAATAGTGAATGAAGTTAGGAATTTCTTGAAAAAAAGGAGGGTAAAAACATATAAAAATATGTAATCTAAAGCAACTAAGTGGCCATTATAACAAGGGGCAGCTGGATCACAATCTTCATCTATGGGAAACACGTGTGGAAACATGTTTGGCTACAGAATTGTTATTTATTGATGATAAACTTTGAAAACCAACAGCTTCAACAGTGAGAAAGCTACTGATATAAGTTTTATTTAAACATTTACTGAAATAAATAAAAAATAACTAAATAATGCAAAAATTTACCTAAAACATATGGTTGAATAATTGAACCATGGTCAGGAGGGAACGTGGGAGGTTTATACTAGAGCGCAAAATGAAATAAAATTGTTTGGGAATGAACTCGAGATTTTGGCAAATCAATTTAGTAAAATTGTATCATATGTAGTCAGAAGTTAACACAAACAATGCACTCTATAGATTTCCATCCACATCTAATCTGAAAATAAGTTAAAGGAAGTTGCTTTTTAGCAAACTTTTATTGTATTCTTTTAGTTTACATAGGGTCGCAAAAAATAATCCTTGGTCATTGACATGGCTTCAATCTGCAAAAAGTGTGTACTTAAATATGTAGTGTTTTTAGAATCATACCATTAATAAATTGTTGCAATTTATATAGTATGATCCCTAACTTTCAAATAACAATTTGCATTAGAAGAGGACAACATTGATATTTTATAGTATGATCCTTGTCTTTCATATCATAACATTCTACAATCTGGATTATGAGTGGGAAATATTGATATTTTATATGAAACTGATCTAAGGAATTTGAAAAATAAGAAAAAGGAAAGGAAAAAAGGAAATCTTTCACTGTCTTGGATACACAGAAACAAGAAAATTGATAAAAAATAGAAATAGGCATAGTTTAGATCAGCATATAGAAACATAATTAAGGAACCTGAGAATAATTTTGAATTGCTTTGTTGAAGCCACTATGATAAGATTGCACAACTTCATCAACAACATCCTCAACAACATCACTTTGCTCCTTCAAAACTTGGGCTTCGGCTTCACGATCTTTTGAGGTTAAAATATGGACAACATGAGGCAATGAGTCAAAACGTGCAGCAGCCCAACTCTCATCTATTCTTGAAAGCTCTTCTCTTAAATACTGCTTTGTACCAAAGGAGCAAACCACAGGAGTGAGAAAAACAACAACAGGATATTAAACAGAAGATGACACAAAACTACATGATATTAATGACTGATCTATTTGATAATGTGATTAGCAATTTGATATGAAGTTACTATCACTTGACATGAAATCAATCATAGAAAGACCATCATGAAATTAAGCACAATATCTTTCCGCATTAACACCTAAAGATGCTCGAAAACCCTTAAATTGTTTTTGCAAGATACAGCACCATCTACCACTGCAAGATTATGGCAGCACACACATTTATGATTCATTATAGGCTGTTATCATGTAAATTTATAATCACGTGGCAGTTTCTTGCCAAAATAACACCATCAACTTCCAATCTAATAATTCAGTCAAGATGTTGAATTAAAATCTGAAATCTACTGCACAAACCAGAACCCTGACTAAACAACAGTTCTCAATGCACATGATAAAAGATACTGCATTAAACTTTTACAAAAACACCCCAATAAACAAATAAATGACTCACTGCTTTGTCAGGAGGAACGGGCAACCCATCAAAAATCCCCATCTTAATCCTTGCACTTCAACTGCAGTTTTATACCCAGCTCATCCCAATAAGGCCCTTCAATTTTCTTTTGGCTCTTTACAATGATTCAATCTCTAAAACATATAAAATTCAATAAAATGAAACGACATTCAGTCAAACGTCCAGCAACTATCTCCAACAAAGTCAAAATGAAATATTCTCATTGTTTCATAACCCCATAAATACAATATTCAACTAGTCTCCTTCGAATGCTCAGTAAAAGTTACAAAAACAATAATTTATAATTAAGTTGAGATGAAAATATATTGCATTTTTTTAATTAATATTTCTTAGTTTCTAAGGAATAGTGTGTAAAAGTCAAAGTTGAATGCTCTCCGAATGCATGATTTGACTCTTAATAGCTGTTGAAACATAACCAATACAAGTAATCTTTTCTACGAAAGTTATACTCGAAAGGACAGAGATTTTCAATTTTTTCCTTGCTATTGTAATCTTCGCAGCCTAATTGCTGATTTTTTATAATAAAAAATCTATTAACAGTTTTCTCTTCTTCATTCAGAAAAAGCCGTTCTAAAAACAAATTAAGAAACAAAAGATCAATAGAGAAAGCGAAGTATGCAGCATTTTCTCAGCAACCAAACGGATAATAAAATCGAGGGACAAAATTAAGTATAAAAAGAAGCAAATGCCAGATCCAACACGGTGAACACTAATATCGCATCATTTTCACAAGATACAACCATTAAAACCCTAATTAAGCTGAAAAATAAGGAAATTAACAAAAGGAGCTAATTTACCAAAACAATTCACAAACAGTAGCAGATAACAAACTCGAAATAGCTGATCAGATTTGTGCTTTTCAATTCGAAAGAAGAAAACGGCGTCGTCTTCGGATGATTGATGGTTGAATAAGAGCGAAGTGGAACGCGGACATGGAGTTGTTCCTATGAATCGGCAGGATTGATGCAGATATCACATTGGCGAGACCGAAATATCGGCGAAATCGCCGGTTTACGAGGCAGTGAAAAGGATTATCAATTTGTTATCGATGTTGATACGGAGAGGGGGACTGACAAAGACGGAGAACGACGTCGAAAATGAAAGAAAGTTGTATTTAGCTTATGGAGTTATTTCCAGCTCTTGGCTGGCTCTGAAATAATTTATCCTTCTATTTTTAGGAAAAAGGATGGAGCTCCGATTTTATATTTGGATTTTTTTTCATTTGGAATAACCACGAGTTAGATACTGAAAGTTTAGATATTGTTTCATATCAGTCCCTGTATCTTGAAATTATGTAACTGTGACGTAATTATTGGCTCAATTTTGTCCCATCGTGTTTTAAGTGTGTATTTGTTAATATTTTTTAATTAAAATAATATATATTATATTTAACATAATATATATATATATACTAGCTACAGCGCCTGCCTGTTGCCGCAGGCATTTTTATGTATATAATTTAACATAATTAAAGCGACAATGATAAATTTATGTAATATAATTAAATAAAAATTATAAATTAGGAAATAAAATTTATAAATTTTTAAGTAGAGTTTGTTGTGCAAGCATAGATTACATCTTTTAGAATGTAGGTACTGCGCTATAAAAAATCACAAAAGAGCGCGAATTATATAACTTACGGATTATTGTAAAAAGGAGGCATGTTGACATGAAGAACGAAGTCAAAACCTTTTTTCAAAATGAGACATTTAATCTCCCTGCTAATTCTCTTATTTAAAAAAATATCATAAGCTATTAAATGAAATGAATAAAAATTGATGTGAATCAATTAAAAATATAGCAAATATTTAAAAAAAGATTGGTGAGGATGATTTTATGGCGCGAATTGTAAATTTATTTGAATAAATTTTTCATAAAATATATGGATTTTAAATCGTTATAAATTTATTTGTTTAATAATTTTTAATGAAATAGCCAACTTTAATTTATTATCATCATAAAAAAAGCAAGAATATTCAGATGTTTGAATTATTAAATTTACTACATCAATATTAGTTTATTTTATAATTTAATTTCAACCAAAAAAAATATTCGAATAGTTAATTTTCTATCTACAAAAAATCAAAAATATAAATTGAAAATTCATCCCAATGTTATTTTCATTAAAATTGCTATAATAATTAAAATTATTATCAATATTATTATTAAAACAATTAAAATAAATAAATTCCTTGGAAAAACATTAAAAAAACAAACAAAAGATTTTTATAAAAAAAAAATAATTTTAAAATCACAAAAATTATCATAATCGTTGCGCAAATAGTAAAATAAAAAAAAAATCATTTAATCCAAACAACAAATAAAAATAAGAGAAAACAGAAGAAAAAAACATGAATAAAGGGAAACAGGGAGTAATATTAATTTTAAAATGATTACCAATATATATATGAATTTCAGGGATGAAACGATTAAAATAAAATTTCAACAAAAAAATTAAAATTATAAGTATAGATACATATAGACGAATAAAGAATAAACATTATCCAAGAATTAAAAAAGAAAAAAACTAAATGAATTAATACCAAATAAAAACTTGCAATAATCAAATAAAAAATATAAATAGTTAATTTTCTACCGATGAAAAACATGAAAACATAATTTGAAAATACATTTTCATGTTATTGTCGTTATCATTGCTATAGCAATTAAAATTATTATTAACATTATTGTTAAAACCATAAAAAAATATTAACAACAGAGTATGCAAGAAAAACAATTATATTATTATTATTATTATTATTATTATTATTATTATTATTATTATTATTATTATTATTATTATTATTATTATTATTATATATGTGCTAGTAATGAAAGAAAAAAAATAAAAGATTAAAAAAATCCTAAAAACTTTAACAAAAGATCAAACAAAAAAATCAAATAAAAATAAAAATTATTATTATTATTACTGTCACAACAATAAAAATTATCAAATTATTTCGAAAGAAAAAAACTTAAAAAATATTAACAAAAGAGTAAGCAAGAAAAATAATTAAATTATTATTATTATTATTATTATATTTGTGCTAATAATGAAAGAAAAAAATGAAAATTTATTATTACTGTGACAACAATAAAAATTATCAAATTATTCCGAGAGAAAAAAAACCTAAAAAATATTAACAAAAGAGTAAGAAAAAAACAATTAAATTATTATTATTATTATTACTACTACTATTATCATTATCATTATTATGTTAATAATGAAAAAAATAAAATACATAAAAGACTAAAAAAATCTTAAAAACTTTAACAAAAGATCAAACAAAAAAATAAAATAAAAATTATTTGGTAGAAAAAAATCATTTGACTTGAAAGTAAAAATAAAGAAACAAATGAAAAAAAGTAAAAGAAAGAACAAAGGGAGAAAAAAAATAGAAATATTAATTTTCCAATCATAAATACAAAATAAAATTTAAGAGCTAATTTTTTTGAAAAAAATATCAACTCAAAAAATAAAAAAGTAACAAAAATTATAAATCAAAGCTAAAAGCACGCTTATATATACATGGACAAAAGCAAGGATTATTCTATAAATATAAAGAAATAAAAGGATTACAATTAAAAAAATTAAAAATATAAGGACTGAAATAAAAATAAAATATAAAGGGATTAAAATAAAAAAATTAAAAGTATAAGGGCCGAAATGAAAATTAAACATATTAACAAATTCAATCAAGGGATAAAATAAAATAAAAATTAAATTGCTGTACCGAATTGAATTAATCTTTTTAAACTAAATCCGGAAATTAAAAGAAGGAGGACCGAAGTGTAACATTGACATTGAATTAATTTCAATCAAAGGGTCCAATCGAACGAAATCAAAACTTATATATCAAAAATCAGAACCATAAATAAAATTCAAAGTATAGGGACTGAAGTGAAAAAGTTTTAAAATCGAGGACTCTCCTGCACTTTGACGTGCAGGAGAGAGAGAAACGGCTACAGCGGCTTTAACCGACCATTGCCGCGTCCACGTCGGTCAGAGGACAAAACGCGCCGAACTAGGAGAAAGACCAAGCGGCGGCGCATCTATGGAGACGCCGGTAGCCCATCTCCGGCGACCCTATCACCCCGCATGCGTTTCTTAAAAATGGCGTGAAGCGGAATACTGTCGGTCGCGTATGACACAAGCGCCGATAATATAAAGAAAAAATAAAAAAATATGGTCAATTACCAGTATAGCCTTGTGCCCAAGTCAACAATTTTGTTTTATTAGGGGCTACATCCGTAATTAGCCATTTTCAAAAAAATATAAAATAATTAAAAGGTGGGCGGACTGGTCCAGTCCGAAATTGTACAATTACCGCGGAGCCCCTCCACCCAATACCGTTTTTTGTCTTTTTAGAGTGCTAAAAAAGTTATTTTACTGTGCAAATAATAATAAGAAAATCAAAAACCGGCAAACCAACCTAACCGAAAACCAAACCGACCCAAAAAATACATTGTCGCAATCCACAGTATTTACACTCACAATCCACAGTGCAACACAGTGAAAATACCACGGCAATTATATTATAGGTAATATATATATATATATATATATATATATATATATATATATATATATATATATATACTTTAATATTTTTTTAAAATATTTTAAAAACAGGTTGGATGAAAAAACAGAATCTCTAAGAAGAAAAGGCCTGATATAAAGATTTATGCATTTAGATCGAATGGCTTCAACATTCAAATCAATTCCTCTCGACTGTATTCGTTACTAGAAAAAACAGAACAAAATTGAAGTGCAGGAAAAAAAAAAGTGGTTCCAGGCCCAGCAAAGATCCCCGTGTCGTGCCAACAATACGTGGCTTGTCTCGATAATTAACTAACCTCATCAACGAAACGTCGTTCACAAAGCATTCCAGTACGTTTCATGAAACTAACTATTACACCTCGTCATCCCCCTTCACTCTCTCCACAGCTACCAACAACTAAAATCGTACAATCATGGACCCGCCAACGTCCGACGATTTCTCCTCTCTCCCTCTCGAATTCATCCCCTTCCTTCCTCTTCCTTCCCAAACCACCCCTAGTCCAATCCAAAACCAACCCGCCCCAGCGCCAGCGCTTCCTGATCCCAACGCCTTCCTCTCCTTCCCTATTCCCAAGAAACGCCGCCGCGGCCGACCCCAAAAGGCTCAAACCTCTTTTCAATTCCCCCAGTTGTTCACACAAAAACAACAACCAATCCCCGATATCTCCGAAGAAATCATAGTAATCAACAAAGACCCAACAAACGAAGCCGTAATCGGTCTCTCTGCTGGATTCCCTGCTGATTCCTTAACTGAAGAGGAAATAGATGCCCGTGTGGTCACCAATATTGGCGGAATCGAACAGGTTAATTACATATTAATTAGGAATCATATAATTACGAAATGGCGTGAGAATGTTAATGTTTGGGTGACTAAAGAAATGTTTTTTAATTCCGTGCCGAAACACTGTCATGGGTTGTTAGAATCTGCTTATAATTATCTAGTTTCGCATGGGTATATTAATTTTGGAGTTTCGCAGTCGATAAAAGAGCGATTTCCCCAGGAGTATACGAAGTCAAATGTGATTGTTGTTGGGGCAGGATTGGCGGGGTTGAGTGCGGCGAGGCAGTTAATGAGGTTGGGATTTAAGGTTACGGTTTTGGAAGGGAGGAAGCGTGCTGGTGGGAGAGTTTATACGAAGAAAATGGAAGGAGGAGCCGGGAATAGGGTGAGTGCGTTGGTGGATTTAGGAGGGAGTGTGTTGACGGGGACATTGGGAAACCCGCTGGGGATTTTGGCGAGGCAGTTGGGGCATACAATGCATAAGGTGAGGGATAAGTGTCCGCTTTATAGTGTGGATGGGAAACCAGTTGATTTGGATATGGATATGAAGGTTGAGACGGCATTTAATAGGTTGTTGGATAAAGCAAGTAGGCTCAGGCAGTTGATGGGGGATGTCTCGGTGGATGTTTCGTTGGGGGCTGCATTGGAGACATTTAGGCAGGTTTATGAGGATGCAGTGAATAAGGAGGAGATCAATTTGTTTAATTGGCATTGTGCTAATTTGGAATATGCAAATGCAGGTTTGTTGTCAAAATTATCATTGGCATTTTGGGATCAGGATGATCCGTATGACATGGGAGGGGATCATTGTTTTTTGCCTGGAGGGAATGGGCGATTGGTGCAGGCTTTAGCTGAGAATGTACAGATTTTGTATGAGAAGACTGTGCATACTATTAGGCATGGGAGTGATGGGGTGCGGGTTATTGCAGGGAGTCAAGTCTTTGAGGGGGATATGGTGCTGTGTACGGTTCCACTTGGGGTGTTGAAGAGTGGGTCAATCAAGTTTATTCCTGAGTTACCACAGAGGAAGCTTGATGGGATAAAAAGATTAGGATATGGACTGTTGAATAAGGTCGCAATGCTTTTTCCCTACATGTTTTGGGAAACTGATCTTGACACATTTGGTCATTTGACTGACAATACAAGCTCTCGAGGGGAGTTCTTCTTGTTCTATAGCTATGCAACTGTTGCAGGTGGCCCGGTCTTGATTGCTTTAGTAGCAGGGGAAGCTGCACATACATTTGAGAGTATGCCACCTACAGATGCGGTGACCCAGGTTATTCAGATCCTCAAGGGTAATATATTCAACTTTTTGTTTGAAAATATTGTTTATGTAGTTGTCACTTTTCTTTCTTATAAATCTCTGCAATCTCTAGAATACCGTATTTGTGTTTTAGTTGCAAACATTTGGAGTAGTTACATCATTATGCATGGTCATTTAAATTAGCTTTCCTTCCATGTTCAGTAGCATTGCCCATTGTAATTGTCTGTTTTAAGATGAAAAGAAAATCTGAATATTGAGTAGATGATTAAATAATATTTATATACAACTCAAGTTTAAATGCATGCAGGTATTTATGAACCACAAGGAATCACTGTCCCAGAGCCTATCCAAACTGTCTGCACAAGATGGGGTAGTGACCCGTTTACACTTGGTTCTTACTCTAATGTTGCAGTTGGAGCATCCGGAGATGACTATGATATATTAGCAGAAAGTGTGGGAGATGGGAGACTTTTCTTTGCTGGGGAGGCCACAATGAGGCGGTATCCGGCAACCATGCATGGAGCTTTTCTCAGTGGGTTAAGAGAAGCTGAAAACATAACTCACCATGCTAGCGCTCGAGCCTTGAGGGTGAAGGTTAATCGGAGCCCATCAAATAATGCCCACACTTGTGCTTCCCTTGCAGATTTATTTAGGGATCCAGATATAGAGTTTGGGAGTTTTTCTGTTATTTTTGTCAGAAATAATCCTGACTTGAAGTCAACAGCAATTTTAAGGGTTACATTTAATGAACCACGGAAAAAGAGTCAGGAAAGTTCCAGGCCAGGTCAACAGCATTCCAATAAGCTACTTTTTCAGCAGCTTCAGTCACATTTCAATCAGCAACAGCCGCTTCATGTGTACACTTTATTGTCAAAGCAGCAGGCACTTGAGTTGAGAGAGGTGAGAGGGGGGGATGAAATGAGGATGAATTATCTCTGTGAGAAGCTAGGAGTGAAATTGATTGGGAGAAAGGGTTTGGGGCCCACTGCTGATTCACTTATTGCTTCTATCAAGGCTGAGAGAGGTGGTCGCAAAGCCTCTGCTGCTTCTTTAGGTCTAAAATCAGGTGAAAATGATGAACATTACTTGTATACTTAATCTTTTCTCCAAATTATGAGGTTAGTCTGTTATGTGGAACTTGAAATAATGTTTTACTTCTTTTTTGGAAAGGGGTTTCAAAACTACAAAAGGGAACTTTGAAGCGAAAATTGGTCAGGTCTGTGTTGATTGAAGATGATTTATCATTATTGTTTCTTTTGATTTTCTAAACCTTTTCTTGTACCATTTGACTGGAAATTTTCCCTGTTAACTCTTATTTCTAAAAACTCCCAGGAGGGCTAAAATAGTGCGCAGCAGCAATAAGCCTGCTCCTCTGCCCAATTCTAACATGGTTAATGCTAAGGCATCCGAAGAAATTCGGACAGCAAATCAGGCACCTCCAGAAACGTATGGTGCAGGTAAATATCAAAGCCTTTTAGTTTTATTATAAATCTGTTAGTTTTGGTGCATTTGGATGCAAGGTGGAAGTGAATCATTCCTGTTCAGCTTACTCTTAACATGCATATTGAGCCTCTTTTTCCCTTGTTATTTTAAGTTAATATAAATGCCCTCCATCACCTCATACTAACATCAATATAATCTATCCATGTCCTATATAATATGATGACTTTAGTTCTTGCATTTCCATAGAGAGAAGTGACAATGATTCTCAAGAACCACAGAAGTACCTATGTAATGACACAATTTTTTACACTCAATAAAGAGGAATATAAACTGATGGCTTTTTATTCTGTCCATATTCATTCATTAGTATTGCTTTTTCTAACTATTCTCATCATGGAAATGCTTCATTTTTGTTAGGACAAAGTCAAGTATGCATGTTGAAGAATGATCAGACAGCACCTCCCTGGTGAGTGTCTAGAATGGTGAACTTCCTCTACCCCCATTGTTATTTTGAGAATTCCATTTGCAAATTAACTTGATGGTTTCTGATAATGTTGTTCATCATGTCACTTGTTGCATTGCAAACAAGCACTCATTTTTCTTGATGATTACCAGGTTGGATGCATTTTAATGATACATGTTTCTGAATTTTATTTCAATTGATGGTACTTGCTCTGTCTTTGGTGATGAAATTGAAATGTGTATCAAATATGTATCACTATCTAGTCTGTGGATTTGATATTTTTATCCCTGTTTGGTGGGGAACTCGCTCTCCATTTTGATTTCTTTTCTTTAATGTGTTGCAGAATTTGTTTCTTCTCGCTTCTGATGTAGCCAACTAGGGACGCTGGAGAACTCCCTGTGCTATTCCCAACTGTTGAAGATGCCTGTTCCATGTGCAAAAGCACTAGGAGTAATGGATGGTGTCTGCAATGAGAAGTGAAAATGGCAGTATCTAATCAAAAAAGAAGTCATCAATGACTCCTCATTCTTCATCACTGCAGTCATTTCTCAAAGACTGCATAATGAATTGGAGCATTTTGACAAAGGCCAATTGTTTGGTCATGCCTTGGAGAGGCAATGCTTCTGAACTACCCATTTACCAGGCAGCTTGTCCCCAAGCCAACTGTGTTGTAGAGAACGTGTCCTTATGGAGGAGGTTTTATGAATCCAGGTAAAAATGCTTATGTTTTTGTTGATAGATTCCAAGTTCAATTCATCATTATTTTAAAACCGCACAACTGTATTGTGACATGATGCAGAGAAGATTTCATGTTGTAAGCGTTAGTCATGGTGAAATCTGACTTAAACTTCCTCTATTTCAAAAGCACAAGATATGATCATTGATGCCAGACCTTAATCAAGGTCATAATTTTTTTTGTGATGATGACTGCCAGTAAAGGCCTGTACTAAACTTGGTTGTCAGTGCAGACTAGTGGCCAGATTCAGCTCCGGTGCTAGACTCAGTATCATCAATGTCAAATGTTAACCAAGACTGTCTCTGACGCTGAAGACAGCCGTGTAATGGTCGGTAAAGATAAAGGGAAAAAAATTATTCAAGTTTGCCGTTTCAGTTACAGGATGGACAGCTTGTTGGCAAACAAAATGCAGGAGAAAAAAATAGAGCTTCGGTTGCAAATGTGCTTTTAAATGCGTGGATAGTGATCCTCTGGTTAGAGGCTTTAGTCAATCCTGTTTCATCTTGGGTTCCGCCTGTACTTTGTATAGTAAGTAGATCAAAGTGTATTTTGGATGGTTTGACTCGTTCATCCCATCCCGAATCTAGCTTAGTAAATATAGCTGCTGTGGTCAAGGCCAGAAAAATCGATCAAATTAGGCACAACATGACCACAACGTTATTATTTTACAAAAGCAATGTAAGGATATTGGAATGGGGGACAAACGGATCAGTATGTTAATTTTCAACAGGTTACATGCTTGGTTCTTCAGACCAAATGTCCACCGGACAGACTTTGTGATAGACCTAAAGAACAATTTAACCTTGAACTTGTCACAAATTCAATGGTTTCTCTGAAAAGTGAATTCATGAAGTGTTAATGGGATGAGAGTACTGGTCTTTGTTGACCTAAACAATTATATATATAAAAAAAAAAAGTATTTTTTTATATAAAAAAGAAAAAGATCAAAGTTAGGCTTATTGATCGAGTCAAATGAAAATCTTAATCTGAGTTATCTCAGTTTTTTATTTGTTGTATGTATTTTTTTTTAATTGAGACTGATTTAGAATTGGGTTTGTTGGGTTTCAGATCAACTCGTGGAACTGGGTTTCAAAACAAGATACCTAAGCCTTCGACACCATTTTTCACTCTAAAACTCCACGAATCCGAATCCCTCGTGATAGCGTAGACATTAGTTGCAACTCGTGTCTTGGCATTTGATGTCACAACAGAAGCCGTCGACCTTGCATTGCTCAGCACATTCTCTCGTGGGATTAAGGGTGATGAGGTCTTAGATTGCCCTCACGTAAGAGAGTTTCGGGACGTCAGATTCTTTGACTATCCTGCTGGACCTAGCAACTGTATTGGTCTCATCTCCAAGCTTCTTGAATCTCCCGGGGTTTTTTTATTATAGCTCTGTTTGATCATACAAGATCGGCCATGGGAGATGCCCAAGTTTGATCCAAAGCAAGCTTGCTGTAAACGAAATCAGCACACCGGTTACCCTCATGTGGCGTATGCAAGACCCTGAATTGAGGAATGCCGAGAGAAGCAGCCTCGCAACACTAATCAAGTGAAAGTGGGGGTGGTAACCAGCTGGAGACGAAGAAATAAACTGCGTCGTTTCCAGACAATCCGAGTTCACCTCCAAGTGGGTACATTCCATGGAGAGCGCCAACTCTAAATCACTTTGCAGAGCTCAAAGTTCAGCGGCCATGATAGTTTTGCAACAGATATAACCCGTGAAACCCGTATACCATTTGCCAGCATGGTCATGAATTAACCCTTCAATACCAGCATCGCCCGAAGCCACCAAAACAATGCCATCCACATTAAGCATCCACAAATCACAAGGAGGAGGAACCCAAGAAATCAAACGGTTGGTCTTCCACATAACTTAACTATGATAATAATATGTATCAGGATAATATATTTATATATTATCTAGTGGAATACGTTTTTGATGTTATAAATAAAATTATTTTCTTTAGAAAAAATATTCTGATTGGTCCCGTATATTTATTTCTATCCTTTCCTTTTTAGCATGGAATGTTTGCCAACTTAGGACTTCAGTAATCTTGCCTCACTGTACTGAAGAGACAAATCTGGACAACAAAGCTGAACATCAACATCTCAAGGGTGTTTGCAAATGTGCCAGGCTTGAGCTATAACCAAAATCCTATTCGTAATAGATGGGAGCTGGAGTTTTCCTGCGGGATAAGTTCCAAAAAATGCATCGCTGGGAGCGATGCATATGCTCATAAATCCTACTTCACAAATATGAGCCGAAGAAGGTGTTTGGTATTGTGGTGCCATCTCGGGTTGAAAAAAAGCAAGTGAAAAACTATTTGGCAATACATTAAACTGTTTTTCATAGTTGTATGGATCCACAAAAATTTAATGAAATCACCGGTTGAGGAGAAGCAGCTAACAGTTGCTTCTCGCTGCTTCTCACCCACAGACAAACTCGTTATTGTTTGACATTCAGGAATAGAGGTTTCTAACGTATTTCATAATTCATGCAGCGATATTATATACCTTCAACCAGAGAACTTTCAAGGTTGGTTGGGGCATGCAAAGCTCCAATTATCCAACATTCTGCTGAAACAATTTCAGGAGCAGCAACTATCAGGAACTTTGATCAACAATCAAGGTCCCAAGAAACCAATATGGAAGTAACAGATGCTTAATCTCGGCTGAAATTTCTTGTTGCTGCAATGGAATGGTTCCAAAAATTAGTTGTCTTTGTTTTATTGTATTGTTACATTAGCAATAACCCACCTTTACAGGGGCAATTATTTCCAAATAAACATGAAAAATATAGGATTTGAGTCATTAACTTAACTCTATTTAATAAGTTTGATTAATTTATTAATATTAATTCAATTTTTTTGCCAATAAATCAAACAAGATTTCTAAACTTTGATTAATTTTCTAAACTTATAATCTTTAAAATTTTAGACCTGGATTTAATATAAAAAAAATCAACTAATTTCATATTTAAATATAAAATTATAAAGAAAATCAATTTAATAAATTTACAAATTCAAAAAATAACAATCTAATTTGATATTGAAAAAATTAAAGAGAATGAATTTATAAGAAAATTTTGATTTTAAAAATTATTTTAAATAAAACAAATTGAGATAAAATTTGAAAGCAATACGAAAAGTTTAGTAATCAAACACTTAAAATTATTTTTCATTAATCTCAAGCTCAATCATAGTTTTAAACAATTATTTCAAAAATTATTTTGAATCGCAGCTAAATTTTTTTTTCTAAAATTATTTTTTAAAATCTCGACTAGAAAAACAAAAATAATATAAGACACACGAAGAGTTTACCTTCTGCAGCAATTATACAGGAGATCTCTCTTATTACATTTAATTACTTCTGAAGAAAACAGAAAAAAGATGATAAAAGAAACCTGACACGCTAAAGCTATGTGAAACCAACCAAAACTCAGATACAAGTATTTTGATGAACCGTGTAATATAACTTCTATGTTCAGTGGGCAAAACAAAAGATTATACAAACAAAAGATTTTTAGAGATGCGGTGACATTGAACATGTTAGATGTAGGAGGAGGAAAAGCCGCCTGCATCATTTGCTCCATTGCACTTTATCTAACGTGTCAGCAGTCCCTCCCAACCACTCCTCTAGCTTGGCTTCCTTGTCAGCCTTGAAGTCGTCGTATTTTTCTGTTACCAACAATAAATTATGAGGTGGTGAATTTACACCAACCTGATCATCTTCTTTATCTAATTGTTGCTCGTCAGCAGTTGGACTGGACATGGGCAGTAAATCAATTTCTGCATCGGGCAAAGATGAACTAGGGATACTGATTAATTGCGATGGATTGGGATAAGACAACGGTTTTTCTGCCTGGTTTGTGGTTAATTCTTTTGAATCCAGTGGTGGCCACTTGAAATTGCCTGCCTTTTCTTTGGCAGATTTAAATACAGTCGAAAAGTAACTGCTTGTTTTTTTGCCATCCTTCTCAGCATCATCTTCATTACGACCCCAAGTGCCTGGTCCCCATGAGCTGGTAATTCCCATCTGGAAACCTGAAACTGGGCTATTGATTAATCTTCTTCTTGGTTGTCTTGCTGAAATTATTGCTAAAGATGTCTTGATGTCTCTAATCATCTCATCAGCAACAGGGAAACCACATTCTTTCATTGATTTCACCATGGTGATAGAATCCTCCAGGTCTTCAGTGTGCATATTTGTTTCACGTGACTTCTCCACAACATTATTCTTGAGCCTGATGACATTCGGAACTGCATTCTGAGTATGCTGCTGAATATAGAAAAGCCCTACTGAGGGTTCGTTCACCACATGCTTGATCATCTCGGCCAAGCTTTCAGTTATCTCCACAAAGCCATCGATCATGGAAATTCCATGCATTTTGTCGAAGGCCAGTGGCAGTTCATTACTGCTTTTGTCACAAATTACAGATGCAGCTGCTACTCAATGTGGAGAAACAAAGAATTCAAATGAAAAGGGTCTACTAGTACAGCAATATCAAATACTTCTCTTAACACATTCTTTGACCATTAAAGATTATTTCTTCGGTTGATTTCCACTTTCTCTGTTTCAAGTTAAGAGCTTCGTCGTCACATTTAAAACTTATTTCAGCAGTGTTCATGTTTTCTCTGCATTGAATTGCATATTACAGATCATTCTTAATTGATTAAACATCCCATGATTTCCCACTAATAACGCACGAAACACCACGAAATCGAGATTAAACCACATATCAGAAACTTAAATTCAATCCCACATGAGAAAATCACAAAAGAAACAAACCCCAGTTTTCATAACATCGAATTATATCAAATACATATGGTTCAGTAAATGCAATCTTTGAGTAGATGAAAAGAATTATACCGGGGGGGAGCGAAATCACTTACAGAGAGACCCAGGAGTGGAAAATAATTACAATCTTCCGGTTCTTGTTTCGTGAAGTTAAATTTTTCCAACTTTTCTTTTAGATTCGGTGATGGACCGCGACAGAATGAAACTTTGCTTGATGCTAGACAGTATTTTAGTTTTGGGAGTTTGATAATGTAGGGCGAAGATTGGAGTAGAACCGAATCAATCTTTGTATTCTTCTTTTCACAGTTGACGGATAAGCCACGAAGAGAAAAAAAAAATATTGTTTCTGAGTTTGTAGATGGATAGGTTTTGTTTTTCTAAAAAAAAAAATGGGTACATATTTTTACACTGTAAATTAAATTATTTTATTTATGGAATAAGTTAATTCTGTTGTTTCTCTTCGTTTTCCTTTAACTGTTTACGTTTTAGGCAAATTAAATAAGGTAAATTGGGTAAGTTTGACACCGTAGCAAATTAAATATGAATTGTAATAGTATAATTTTTTTTTTAGTCCCCTAATAAATTTTAATATTTGGACTCGGAGATATTTTAGTCTTTTTAATGAGATTGATTTATATTATCTAATTGTTTGAGGATATTTAACTCTTTTCCAGGTTTTTTTATAATAAAACTATATTTTTTACTCTTGCTAACAAACAATTAACTACCCAAGAACATTTTCAATTTTTTATACTGTTTTAAACAGTAAAATAATTATATTATCTTTAAATAAGATAAAAATCAAGAATTGTCGATGAGGTGTTTCTAGTTTTTCAAATGTTTCTATACAATACAAGTACGGACATGTTGTCAGAAAAGACAAATCCAAGAGTTGATTGTAGAAATATTTAGGTAATTTTTATTTTTTATTTTTTTTGCAGAATGTTGTTAGGCATGTTGGTTGGACGCACGAACGATTTTCTTCCTTTACGCTCCCTTCAAGTGGAGCATGCGACGTCATGCAGTGATGAAGAATATTCATCCAGCATGTCACTGGATGAGCCGTCATATCCTCTTCCATATAGTGATGCGCGTGTCATTTCATGGTGGTCAAAAACATGACGTGCTGACGTTATTAATCATAATGACAATAACAATTGTAATTTATTGTAATGGTTATAGTGCTTATAGTGTTAATAAGTATGACTTTGATGATAATAATAATAACAATAACTCATAAAATAATATAAAAATATTAATAATAACAAAAACAATTATAATAATAATTATAATTATAATTTAACAACAAAGGAGGTTCAATACATGCTATTATTCTGGTAAAAGAAATAGAAACAAAAACGCAACTGTTTTCCCCCATGAATCACAATCAATGAGAACTTTATCGTCTGAATACACCAAAAACAACAGGAGAAATAATCTCGAGCCTTAAGGTAGATTCTGATTTGCCTATGTTGAGCTAGGTTGCAGCCTGCGCAGGAGATTAAATTGTATTATTGGTGAGAACTAAGATGGAGATGCTTGCTCAGGAGTTTATCAAACTAGCAAGAACAGCTCACCAGCATTTCATGGTCCCCCATAATTTCTTCTATTAATTCCTCAAGTGGTTTGTGAGCACTGTTTGGAACAAGAGCCGCAAACACAGCTGGTTCTAGTCCTGTATATAGCCAGCCAAATGAGCAGGTTAATGCCTGTAGCATAATGCATCTCTTTTGGCTAATTGGGTTGAATGATGTGCTATACTAGTTTTCATTAAAAAAAAGAATGGAATACTAAACTCTGTCCAATGAATTCAATACCATGCACCTAACAATTTTTTATGCAACGATTACTAAAACCTTCTGACATGACTATGATTTGAAGTTAGAATTAAATTACTGTCAAACTAATAGTTGCATAAACTGATTTTACTTTGGAGAAAAAAACAATGGAATACCGGTTTCTGGAAAAGCATCAATGAACATCATCATCTCCTCCCCACTAAGGCCAGACAAAAAGCAGATCCGTGGCAGTGACTTTGCAATCTGCAGAACAGGATACAATAAATTCAGGCAACTTATAAAACAGTACACAAAATTTAACAACATTAACAAATGACATACTTCCTGCATAGGACAGAGAAATACAGCCAAATCAACCGATTTTTTTTATTCATCAACTCATCCTGCTATCTTTCTTTTTGCAAACTCATGATATTGATTAATAAGAACATGCTCTTCCGAGTTCCAATTGCTGATCTTTTCACCAGAAGTATTCATAAGATCCAATTATTTGACCGTCCCCAGATATCTAAATGCATCATAAACAGGCAGGAAAAAGAATAGGATGCTGGAGGCAGCATGTTTAGAAAACCAACCTTCACGGTTTCCAAATTTGTTTGGCTTGTATTCATTGCTTCCCATAGCGACCGAGGAATCATTTCTTCGGTACAAAAAATAACCTGCAATGGAGAACATCAAACACAAACCAGTTAAATAACACTCGGAAGTGAATCCACCATGTTCTTGGTTACAAGCTGAGCATCCATCGTAACATCTTTTCCATTGTCTCGAGCCTGAAGTCTTAAAAGCAAAAACAACTATATGGATAGTGGTTAACCTTCTCCTAGCCCCCCTTCACCAAGAAAGTTCATGGACTCTGCTTGATTAGATCACTTATTTCTGTATCATTATTCTATTCCATGCATTGATGTGATATTAAAACCCAGTAAGAAAATAAAACTTTAGACACTGGTTTCATGATGTTCCAGCTTTTTATTATTATATCCACAATCCAATTATATGAGCATGAACCGATAAATGGAGAGTTTCTATATTACCTGTAAGAATTCACCATCCAGCTCTTTCAAAAGCTCTCTTATCTGTTCAAAGAAGATTCAAAGACAAAGTTGTACAAAGTTAGACTTGTTTCCCGGACATGCTGCCTTGAACAATTATTTTGGTGCCTTCAAGAGACAAGGGACTTTTTTCCCAGAAATTAGTCAAAGAATTATATTGAACAGGCCTAAAGTAGTATAACTGTTGGTACTTGCAGTAACTATTGTGCTGGCCTATCCAGTACCGTCTGCACCAACGCATAAGCTAACTCTCATATTAATGGTCTCACTTATCAGAAATGACGACAACAGGTTATAAATAAAATGCCACAAATCACTATCAGTACTGGCAATTTCCATAGCAGATTCATGAAAGGTTAGCAGACAGAAAACAAGAATTACCCTCACTGCTTCCTCTACTTCAAACCCCAACAACAACAAGGCCTGCAAAATAAATAAAAAAGGTTCTTTAGCCTCACTTGAATAGAGGCCGGATATGTTCGTTGGCCATCAAAACATAAAAATCAATTGCATAGTGACAGGAAATGTTCAAATTTGAAGGCAATAGGAAAAGAACTAACCAGAACTTACAGGTGGGCCATATGCAGAATCCTCCTCGTTTAAGGGAACAAACTTTGAATCTTCATCCGTTAACTCACTAGGAATTCCTGCAAGAGATAAGAGCAAATCTTAACTGAAACAATCCTGATTAGTAAACTTGAAAGGGTGCTAAGCATACATACCCTCAGCAGATGCTCGTGATGGATGCTTTAGCTTCATGTGATGGGATGCATCTTTTGTTGATAAATAAGAAACTGTTGATATCTTTGAGGTTACAAGAGGGTTTGATGAAACTGAAGGAAGCAAAAGGGCACGAGGATTTAAAAATTGGTTGGTTGAGAAAGCAAAAGCAGAAGCCATGAAAGCGAACACTTCTTTTCTTTATCTTTTGGGAGTGAACAGTCATCCTTTGTTCTAAGTTCTTGATGAAACTAATTTAAGGTTTGGATCTTGTCCAGTGTTACTGGTACCAGGATCGTCCAGTGTATCCAATAATAACTTGCCACATCGAATTATGATAAGAGGTATGTGAAGTTGATTTTTTGGGGGTGCTAATAGATATATTTGGACACATCAAGGACCAAGTTGTAATTTACTTGAATCTTAATCCATACCAGTGCATTTCACTAGATTTCTCATAAGTTATCCTTGAACGGTACCACCGTCACCATTATAGAAACTAAAATGTTGCTACGACATTGCATTGTCCAAACAAGAATAACCTGTCTCCTGAATTAGCAGGAAAAATACCACGCTAGAGCATCTTCAATGATAAAAATAATTTAGAATAGCTTAAATATTGTTATAATATTTTAAATAGTATAAATATAGTTTTGTATATGCACTCCAATGAAAAATAAAATTATATTAATAACCCATTTCTATTTTAATATATTTAATACTAATACTTTGTTTTTTATATAAAGATTATTGAAAAAAGTTGTGGAGATGAAAAGATAAATCTTTAAATAATTTATTTTAATGTTTTTTTATATTTTTAGTGAATATGTAAAAATAACTTTTATTTGACTAAAATATTATTTGACTTTATGTTCAGCAATGAGATCACTTTATGTAGTAAAATCAAGATAGAAAAGCTAAAAAAAATAGTATTCTTTTTCTTGATGATGCCTTTATGTTCGGCAATGAGATCAGTTTTTGTCCTAAAATTCATCAACTAGCCCGAAAAATAGGTTTTCATGAAAAAGGATGTCATGCAATTCTATTTTTACAAACATTTCCTAGTGGAGTCGGACTGCGATTAACATTTACACGGGTCCTTCCGGTAAAAGGGTAACATCTGCAAAACTTGAAATCCTTTGTTCTCTCAAAATTATTATTGGACTAAAGCAAAACTCTCAAAATACCAGTTCTCAGGCCCGAAAGTGTCTCTGTAAAGAAATTATAGTTAGTTTGTTGTGGGCCAATGCTGGAAGCTCACGTTGACATCTCAGATAGCTGCTTGTTAGATGGCTAAAATTCCTCAAACAAATGCATGCAACGTAAGATTCCGGCACAAATCACAAACGATATAGCAGATACACAAACAAGTACGCATACATAAAACACCGATTCTAGCAGTCTATAATCTTCAAGGAATCAAAAGCCAAGATACCACGTTGTCTAGGATTCTGTTTGATCCGTGAGAAAATAATATTTACAAACGTACAGGAAAATCAAGGAAACCATAAATTGCGGTCACTCTTGTCAATGCTAGATAAAGGCAATCAAATCCCAGCAACCAATTGTTGGGGCTCCTCTGTGGCTTCTGACAATTTTCCCCGAGTCCATCTCTTTAGCATCTCTAATGAAGCCTCGGGCTGGTCCATGGGAACCATGTGCCCGGCATCATGGACCTGTTGGCAGAGGCATCGAGCAACTAGATTAGCACTCATCATAAAATGGAAGGTATGGTTTCCGGTAAAGAAAATGGAAGCTATGGTTTATGGACGAAAATGGAAGCCACTGTTCTTTACAGAGAGAGGAGAGAAACCTTAAGGAAAGTGAGAGGCCCATAGCTTTTCAGTACTCCAGCTTCAGAACCACTAACTTCGAAAGGAACTTCAGGAGATGCCACAAACTCCTTCTGACCAGGCCATTCCATGGCATGAACCCATCTTGAATTACCTGCTCATGTGAGGCCTTGGATATATAATTAGTAAATGAAACTTGCTGTAACAGTTATAAATAATTAGTAAATGAAACTTGCTGTACCCTAATTGTTGGCACTACTTACCAAGCCAGTTGCAGATGAGATCGTATTCCCCAGCATACACAAGCAACTTGATTCCATCCTCAAGGAGAGCTGGAATGCCCACTTCAAGATTTCTCATCCAGTCGACCAGCATCGCCTGGTAGACTGTAGGGCTACAGGAGACAAAGTCTATATCCCCAACACCAAGTGCCTCCTTAACAGATTTCTGGCCCAGAAATTTCTCCATGTTTGAGAAGTCATAGCAGAGGCTCCCCTCGCAATTCTTTCGAATGTCATAATACTGCGGAGATAATTTATCAATGCTTGTCCATTTTTGGTTGGTTGTTATGCATATCATGCATCCAGTATGCAGATTATTTGCACAACTACAAAAGTGCTTCTGATATAAATTCCTCAAGGACATAGTTTATTGAATGTAAAGAAGAATTCCTTCAAGGAGAAATATGATCAATGGGAGCACATTGGATTGACAAAAATATCTTGCACGTGAGCACTCCTACAGGAGGGTTTATGAGATCTTACATTTATATTACCAGCAACTGATATAATGTTGTTGAATATGGTGTTGCAAACTAAATAGGAGGCCATGCAAGAGACTGTACCGTCAGTGCCTGGGACAGAAAGCACATGTTCAAGCAAGGAACTGGAGCTAAACGTCAAACCCTCATGCATGGAGAAAGATTTGAAAAACAAATTTGAATGATACAAAAATGTGATCTGAAACAATGAAACAGTCAAGCAGGAAAATAATCTCCTAAAGGAATAAGAGTAAATTGAGATACAACATTACCACAAAGCTTTATTGCCATTTCACACACTGGAACTATCTTGTTGATGCGATCATGCTCAGCTTGTTTAATTATTCCCATATCCAATGCATAATCTGCATATGCTTTATATTGGATTGCAGGATCAGTGAGTCCATTACCAATGGCGAATCCCTGTTCCAATTTTTTTATTGCAATTAATAAATGTAGAAAATAGATCCATCAAAGGTCAATATTAGGTAAAATCATTAATATACCTTGAGGTTTATATGAATTCCTTCTTTAGCTTTGTTTCCTTTGTGGACTCGGGCTGCAAAAGCCGGAATATAGTGGCCAGCATATGATTCTCCAGTTATGTAGAAGTCATTCTTTGCCAATTCTGGATGCTCCTCGAAGAAGGCCTGGTGCCATACAATATGTTGCTTTAACAAATATTAATCATTTCTAAACAACAATTCACCAATCCTTTCACGTTTCACATAATGTGTTTTTAGTGTCCCAAGCTAAGACTAGCATTCAGTACAGTAAAACTTCAGCAATTACAGTTCTTTCCTGATAAATTAATATATAAGTTCACGGGGATGCCAGAATATTATGCTCTATTTCATTTCTTATCACAAAGAAATACATGATAACCAACCTTTAAGAAGTCATAGAGATCATTACTAACTCCATCTTCATCGTGGCGAATGTCACGCCTATCAGTACTATAACTGTATCCAGTCCCAGTAGGTTGGTCAACATATAAAAGGTTTGACACCTGTAAAATCATCGTAGAAACATGTTAATTCTCTTGTCACCGAGTGGGGAAGTTGCAGTTCCTCCCTGCCAAATTAATGAAAAAGGAATAGAGAAACAAAAGCCAAACTCAATAACGCTAATAACAACCCTTCATTTTTTTCAGAGCACATCTTATTTAATTTGTGCTTCATATTTCTGCTAACACAACATCACAAACAAAACAATGCACTAAGAACCAACTTCAAGTGCACTCCGATGCATAAAGTGCAACTGTGTGCCAAAATGAAGAAAATAACTCTATATTGCAAGTGTAAGTATTTTGTTGGGAAATATTCACAAAAAAAACCAAGGATCTTAAATCAAATAAACAACAAACTACTGACCAACAACTAGCTTAAGAGTTGCAACAATGAAATCACATAACGTCTGCAGGTTCAATACCGCCTGCAGCATGCCTGTGATTAGCACAGAACATACCAACAACTGACTATCAACTCTTACTCTGGGCTCATTAAGGGCCAAGATTTGTAAATAATACACAACATGAAACACACTTTTAATAAAATTGGATATTTGCTCCATTAGACATAGCATTATATGATATTTCACAATTTATATTTGCTACTTTATGGAAAAAAAATATTTGTTTATTTTTTTATGAAGAAAGAGCTAAGAAATTACAGCCCAGAATTAATTAAAACTATCGCATAAACTGAAGAAGATTTAACGGCATCTTACCTTGTCCCATCCGTACTTATTTTGCACAAGCGACAAGTTATTTGCAATGGTATATGGACCATTTTCATAAAACATAGCCAATTCACTACTACACCCTGGTCCTCCAGTCAACCAAATGACCACAGGATCCTTCTTGCTGGTCCTTGATTCAAAGAAAAAGTAAAACATCCTACAAAACCACAAGTACACCAATACGTAACCATTACTTAGAAACCAACAAACAAGCTTTTTAAAAAAATCATCTTTTAAAAACCCATTTAAACGTCAATTCCAAACATCCAATCTTAATAAATAAAATAAATAACATCAACCAGAATGATACTTAACACAAAATGAAACCTTATTCAAACATTCATTACAGCATCAGTAATTGCAAACCAACAAACTGACTGAAAATTCCACTCTTTTAACTTCCAACAAAATCAAACATTCAATGGCGCACTAAAAATTTCTCAACAAAATTACCAATCCACTAAATCTCCAATCCAATCTCACACCAAAAATCAAGACTTTGACCAGACCAAAACAAGCAAACACAAAAGCCAGCAAAACCCATCCCTCCAAACTCATCTCAAAGACAAAAAAATCAAGGGTTTTTAAAATCAAATACCTAGCATCATGAGAATTCTCAATCTTGTAATAACCAGCATGATGTCCCAAATCATCAACAGCAAAGCTTTCTTCCTCGTCACCAACTACATTGGGAAACCTAAATTTCCTCTCTACAATCCTCTTGTTATACGCTGCTTGGTCAATAACACCAACACCACCATCACCACCGTCGATCACGTTGACTTCTGAATTAGGAAACAAATTCAGTTCCCTTATCAGCTTCTCTGCTTGCACAGACGGGAAATTTGACTTCCCGAGATTGAGATAAGCATTGTATGATAAGCTCGCGTGAGATATCGCGAAAAGTGAGAAGAGAAAGACTAGAATGAAATTAAGGTTCTCCATTTTCCAGGTTCTGAAGAATGAGTGGGAGACAAAGGTGAGCTTTATAGAGAAGAAGTGTCCTTTAGTTTGTTTTGAAGAGGGACACGTGGCATAACTACCCGTCTTATTTTAAGGGTTAACATCTTAGGGAATGTTGGTTGAGAATGCTTGGGTTGAAGTTACTTTTAGTCCTTGCAGCTCTTAGCATTCAATTAAAATCTGGAAAGGTGCTTTAAGTTTCCCTTTCGTTGCAAGACTTGGTCTAATAAATAAATAAATAAATAAATATTTTATTTTTTTAACATAGCACATTAATATTATTAAAAAAAATAACTAAAATATATTAATTGAACAACAATATTTTTCCAGATGAAAAATATATTTTAATATTTTTAACGCATTAATATTTTCCCAGATAAAATAATATTTTAAAAATAAATTAAACAACAATATCATTATCAAGCACACATCTAGTCTTATTCATTTTGGTTTTATTTTCTTAATAAATATAATGTCATTCAATGTTATTTTCACAGTAAATATATATTCTATTTATATTAATAAAAATGATGAATAAAATAATAATAATATTATATATGATGAGTCAAGTTACATATTCATACCAGCAAAATTTGTTAGCATCGTGGATAAATTATATCAGAAGGTGAGAACAAATAGACAAACACAATCTTTCATTCTGCTGTTAGAAATTCAACGATGTTTTTGCATAATCCGAGGGGGTTTTGAATATAGGTATGTAAGTGTAATATATTAAGAAATATAAGGACTACATTGCATTCTCATCTTGTGCTTTTTATGCACGGGAAGCAAAGGAAACGTGAGGGAGACAACGTGTCGTTGTTTATGTTGGTGATGATATGATGTGGTGTCGTTTTTGCTTTAGATTGCGGGCGAGAGGATGGACTGATTTTGGTTACGCGAGAAGGGGTCCATTGTTAGAAATGTGCACGCAAGTTGATTGTGTGTTTATAGCACAGGGGGGTATTGCGTGTGTTGTTATCTTATTTATAAAAGCATTATTTTAAAATTTAGTAATTATTTTCTTAACTACAGGTATGTTTCTGAAATCATTTTTTGAAATTTTCATCCGTTGATCTGTTGAAAGCTTGGATTTCATTGGTGGATCTCGCAAATTAATAATTAGTTTTATTTATTTTTTTAAAAAGAAAGGGAATTTAGCAAAGTATCCGTTGATCTATTCTAATATTCTAGGCTCCAAATGCCTGAGACTTTAGTCTGGAGTTCTGACTGAAATGCGGGTCGGTGATCAAATTCTTTTAGATGGGAGATCATGATCGTTGGCTTGTTGGAATTTTAGAAGTCAAGGTTGTGAACGGTGACGATCCATTTGGTGCGGAACAATCTAATGGAAGAAATGGGATATAAAAGTGGAAGGGCGGTGGTGACGGTTTCAAAGGCAAATAATAATAATAAAAAAAAAAAAAAAGGAAGAGGAGTGAGATTTTGATGGAAAACATATGCTATACGTGAAACAGGCAGAGGATCTGAGCAGAACTTTTTTCAAGTACATACCAATTCTTGTTCAACAGAAAAAAAATAAACATGGAAAAATTATATTAAATCCCGTAGTAAATAGTAAAAATGCTTTACATGCTCAAAAATAAATTCCCTCTCTTGCTTCTTTTCTATGTCTGTCTCTCTCCTTATTATAACTTAATCAGTATAAAATTTCTCTTTATTACTTGTATCAGAAGCAAAAGAACAAAAAACAAGGATAATGGCCATTGGACGTATATTTACTCTGACGATACATGAATGTACGCCGATAGAGACGATAGAGTGATTATTGGACTCACCATTCTGTGAGTATGGACTCATGCTACGAAATGGAGACATCAGACAGTGCTAGCTCTCCCAAGTATTTTTGGATCACAAGATGACGTTGTGCTGTAGCGTGTTCCAGGGTGTGACCTACAGGAGAAGCATCGACAAACGACACGACACAAAAATGGAGTCTGTGGAATACCTGGGGTTTTTCGGTAGAAGTTAAATCCAAGTGGTGGTATTATTATACAAACTGATATGACAAGTGCAGAGATACATTTTCTGCTAAAATTATGGAAACTGGGTCAATGGCCTCTAATCTCATTAATTTTTCTTCAATAAACACCGCGGGAAATGCAGTGTGCATCGAACTAAGATCTGACTTTGGCTAGCCGAGCCCGTAGCTCTTCTAGTTCTTCCTCGTCATCTACACCCTCTGCAATAGCTTCTTCCTGTGAACAATGCAATGAAGTTAGGTCCCACCTTCCTCAAACCAAGTATGCAAAAAAATCGATAAAGGTTAACCGTACTTCACGAGAGGTGCTTGCTTCTTGGGCAGGTACCCTTACTCTTTCCTTTCTGACAGCTTCAGGAAGCTGAGCAGCTGTCTCACCAGCTATTTCTGTTAGGACCTTATCAACTTCTTCTTCAATTTCCTCTTCCATGTCTTCAGAATCCAGTGCTGAGTCAACAGCATCAGTTACAATTTCTTCAATAACCCCTGCCTAAAAGGTGCAAACCAAAAGCCAAGAATGTAAAATATAGGTGAAGAAGTAAACATTAAACGTTGCTCGAAGCCTGAAACATGTCATTGTTAGTGGACATTATGAACCTACTGCATCCTACGCTCTCACTCCAACAAACATCAAGCCTATTTGATAACGAGGTGCGTGGATCCTTAGAAATACATTCTCCATTCCCACATATAAACTTTGAGCTCAGTTAATTTGCTAGGATTCCCAAACTACATAAATTAATTTGCAATTACAGTATACATAAGACAATTGTATTTTCGTAGGAGATAAGTTTCTTAGTCATAATTTCTGCTCCAGATCACAGGGAATTTTTTTTACTACAACAATGATAATATATATATTTATATAATCAGAAAAAAAATGCAGACATTAATTAGATCCAATCATGGGCTCAACAGGTTGAATTTTTGATGTGCTATTTAAACAAAATGTGAAACCAGTTGGTTTTCCATTCAAACAATTCAAGAAATGTTTTCCAGGAAATGAAGAAACAAACCTTTGTCATTTCCTTGCTGAATTCTTGCATTGTGGCAGCCATTTCTGGAGCTTTCATAAGGTTATTGACAAGTTTCATGACTTCAGCACTTTTAGATAAATGACCCACAGTACGGGCAATTGCTGAGAATAAAACCAAACACGTGAATCCTCAAGAAATAGTCTCATTGAAACAGAACTGCGATAAAGTCTTCCTTTTTTTGACAAAAACTATTTCAGATAGTTCAAGCCATACAGCATGATCACAGTAGTGTGAGAAAAAACTGACCAATATGGACAAATGACTAAAGACTCTCTTGCCACATCACATCTGTAATATAAAATAAGCTTCCAAGGAAATTTGGCAAAGTTCAACAACAAAACAAGGGGGTACCTATTTTTCTTTCCATAAAAATGTTGAAGTTTGAAACTTATTCCACACCTTTTCACATATCTTTGGAAAGAGCATTCTCATAAAAGGACTTTCAGGTGGAAAAAATCTTAAAACCAAGTAATTTAAACGCATGCCAAGTAAAATACCCTACCAACACTTTCTCCAAGGTGCATTGATATTGAATTCAGTTGGGCCTTATTTTCATAAAGACGATTCACTGCTTTTCTAGACATCACAATCTCCTTTGCAAGTGCCTGAAACATAATAGAAGGAAAGGGAAATTAAGGAGCATGTAAGATATGATACAGCAAGCCATACAAAAAGACATGAAATAGGCTTCTTTCATGGCTCAACCAGGACTCAGCCAAAGATAGGCACATAAACTACTACTGAGGTTTTTTTTTTTTTTTTTTTTTTCAGTTCAACATACTTGCAGGATAAGTCTGAGTTCATCACTAGTTTCAACTTTCAACCTAAACTTGATTTAATATTCAACATTATCCCAACGGCTTTCTAGCTCTAAGCTCCAATTCAAAGTTAAGAAAGTTTTGCCAGTTCAGTTATTATGATCCATAGAAGAATTTGAAGCATGACTACCAAAAGAGACATCTAAAATCCCGAGCAGGATCATTAATCCATGCACATGATCAAGCACATAAGGCAACTGGCAGTTTTAGTTTCGGAAGCTCACAGAGAAGCTGGGATTATGAAACAAAAGCTGACCAACAAAATGAAGCTATCTTGGGGATTTTAGGAGTGAGGTAGCAACTGCTTTTCAAAGTGATTTTTGCTTGGAAATATATCCAAATAATATTTTTTTAATCTTAAAAAATAATTTTTGAACCATCAAAACGATTCAAAAACATTTATAAAATAATTTTAGAATACATTTATTTTTTTTCAAAATTTGATGAAAAGCGGTTGCACTGCTACCCCCAAAACCCCGAAGTCATGAATGTCCGAAAAATCCTCCATGATCTTCCAACTTCAAAATCACGACACTACAGATCTTTCATTTTATCTTATTCAGCACCAATTTCATCAAAAATTGAGTAAAATCAACTCTAAGTTAGACAATTTACCTTAGCTGAGCCCATGTCATTTCTCTTGGCAGCCTCCTTAATTGCCTTATGTACACTTTTCTCCTCTCTCTGCACATCTAAAACCATAACAAAACCCCAAGCTTTTTAGCCCAAATTCGCCATCACCACATAGAATTCAACAAATCCAGCAATCCAAGCTCAGAGTTTGAAGAAAACCATAATATTAACAAAATTGAAAGGTTGGAAACTTGCCTCTGATTTGCCGCTCAATGTTACGGCACTCTTGACGTAGCTTTCTCTGCCAATCCCTCAATTGCTGTTGTGGGTTTGATTTCGGTTGTAACATGCTCTTGAATTTATCCATCACGCTCTCTCAAGCTCTCCACCTTAACAGGAGAACAATCAGTCTCCGTCTTTGAGTAGTAGCTTAGGATCGAAGCTAGATTTTCTTCTCGGTGTTTATTTTCCGGGAATGCTTTTCATCTGTTTCCTCTTGTTTCCAGGAGGCACACGAGTGTTTTGCCAGCGTGTAGGTGTTTTGACATAAAGCGTGCTGTCGTTGCACATTAAGAGCTGGCAAACGACACATCGTAGCATAAACCGCGTTGCCTTGTTTAGAATAGAGCTTCCCTTTCTCTCTCTTTTCTTCTTAAAGATGGATTTTCTTCCTTTTCTTAACAAGGGAATGAATGGGAAAATTTCTTCTTTTTTATGTATTTTTTTTCAATTTTACTGTAGAGAATTCGAGTTTATTTGAGAATCAATTATAAATAATGTTTCTACTTGGCTCTGATTATCTTTTAATTCAAAAAATACTTGTCAAAAAAAAAACATTTTTTGTTTTTGTAAGAACTTATTTTTACTTTAGATTATTTTTAATTTTTATATCAAAACTAAATTTAAAAAATATTATTTTAATATATTTTCAGACAAAATACATTTTAAAAAATAAAAAATCATTAACACAGTATAAATGTCAAAGGAGCTCTTGATGAATTATAAACTAGCAAAATTTGAGAATTGTTTTTTTAATCAATTAATAATATGAAATGCTTTTATGAACTAATTTTATAGATAACATTTAGTGTTGAAATAAAAAAGATGAAAACAATGTTGTGAACTGGTGTTACATAATAGCAAACAGAACTACAGTTATTAAATAAACAAGAATGAATCAGTAGCAATTTTTATATAGCATCATTAGAAAAATGGATAGAAATGCCGAACTTCCAAAGAGGCGCATCATTCTCCATCTGATGCTAGCAATGACAGTACAGTTTTCATGGTGAATAAATACACAACTTGTTTGTCACAGAAGAAAGTAAAATTATATCTGGGAAATGTAGTCCCTGTGAGGATAAGGTGGGGAAAAAAACCTAACTGGTCCACTAGGAATTAGTTTCAGGTACATTGAAGCCTTTCCATATCATATTCTACATGGAAAAATCATTAACAAGAAATCAGGCTGCAATTTGAGGCTGCCAGAAATTTTTGTATGCTATGCCTTCAATTAGTCTCCATTGCGCGAGAATTACAACATTTTCATCTATTATTTAATCAAAGAGACCTTCATCAAGCCAAATATCGACTAAAAAATCCACCATCTCCTGCAAAATTCAGCAATCAGTTGAACCGAGATCAAATACTGCATAGGAAATTAGGAAGAAAACTAAAACTGGAAGTTCTGAAAGACAAGAAAGAATCAACAGTCCAAAATCTTTGACACGTAACCTTTCATGCGCATGCTCATGCACACTACCACTAAAGAAGATTCAAAACCAATAAACCATAAAATTCACTTGGTGTGAGTATGGTTGTCAGAAGAGAGCTTACAGATAAAGGAATTGGCTCAGAGAAGGGCTCGTGAGTAGAAAGCAAATCTTCATAGGTTTTTGACCAGCTGCAAAGAAAAGTTATCCTGTTATGTTTCATCTATCAACACGATTGGCCCCGAGGATGCATGCTTGAGTTTTGAAAGCACCATGTCATGCAAAAATGCTCAAAAGATATCGTCTTAGCTCCCTCTTAGGTGGGACCATAGCAAGCCAAGACTCCGGACCATACATACGAGTAATTACAAATGAAGATTAATAACCAATATAATCATGTCAACTGTCATGAACCATCATAATACATGAACAGACTAAGAATATATCACCACAGTATGTATATGAACCACGGAATACACAAACTAAATAGGAAGCACGTACATTCTCTTGACAGTGTCAATGGGGTTATCTCTATCAGTCCTACTTATGAAGCCACTTAAAAAAAAATCTGATTTTTTTACATAGAGGTTTTGGAAGGACCAGAATAGTCCCTACTTAATTACATGTTGACACATGCATTATTCTTGGCTGAATGCAGCAGCCAGTGAAATGCAGTTCAACAATTCATTTCCCTCTCCAAACCTTACAGTGGCTTCCATCAGGAAGTGTAATAAAATTCTTATCTCATTAATTGATAAAGCAAAATTTACTACATGCACCCTGAAAACATGAATACAAATTATTCAGAGTAGAGAGCTTCCAGGCTTATAGATGGTACAAATAGTTGACCACAGAAATAGAGATCATAGCGTTCACTAAGCTTCATAGACAATTACCCTATAATTGGGTCCTTAGTCGTTCTTTGAGGCTGACGAGAATGATCTCCTATCCACTTTCTTCTGCTCTCATGCCATGCAATTGCAGCTAAACAGTGCAATTAGACAGGTTATACTCATGGAAAAGAAAGTTACACATTGAAAGAAACAGAAAAGAATGAGTATGAATAGACAAAGGCTCGCTACTGGGATTTGCACAAGGAGAGAAAGATGCATACCGATCACAAAAGCAAAACCAAAGAAGTATTTACTATTTGAGACTCTGGCTTCACTGGATTAATTAGAAACCCATGTGATGCAACACTTACAAAAAGTTAAAAGTTTCCAGGGCATTTTAGTACAGAACATTATCAATGATGTTTATTCAGATTATTCCAGTGATATCAACGGTAGAATAATACACTTATTTTGTCCTTCTCCTTATAAAGCATGAAATTTCAAATGACATCATGTGTATCTTCTATACAGCAAAAGAAATCTCTAACAACACGTATAATTAAAAATTTAAAACCCTAAAAAACAGCAGATGTAAGACTAGAAAAATCGCTGTTATAAACATTAAGCAAGTGAGTTGCTTTAAAACATCCCAGAAGGAGGGGCACAGATTTAGAGTAATTGCTGGCTTTCATGAGTAAGGCGAGAGACTCACCATGATTAACGAATACAGATGTGCTCTTCTCTTTTTCGGTGTCCATATGTTCTACACTGGTGGATGTGGAATGCTCTGATGATTGCTTCTCATTGGAGAGGGAGCTTACAGAATTTACCTCCATTTGCTCTAAAGGAAAAGTAACAACATGGATATATGAGTCAGAGTGTCACTTGAACACAATAGCAACACCCATTCTTCTCATTGGATCAAATATAAAACCATAGCCATCTTCAATATTAATCATGTTCACCTTGCTTTTGAAAATCTATGAAAAATCTTCAGTAAATTAATCACCAAAACCTTCAGTGTCCATTTACGTTAATGGCAACATAAGTTCCACCCTAGAAAAGCAAATGCCCTGGCCCTATCAGTATTACTGTTCATCCTTAATCTTTCTTTCTAACACAAGCTTCCTTTCACACACACAATGTAAAGTAGTAAATAAACCAAAGCACATGAACTATAAAACAAGGAAAATAAAAGTCTCTCAGCAATCAATTATTTTTTTTGTCAGGCATCATTAGAACACTAGTGCAGTGATCAACAAAAAAAGATGTTTTTTTCATCTGAACTTGCAACAATATTTTATCGTCTACAGTCAATACATTCAACACAAATTCAGATCTGTTGCAAAGTAAGAACTTTTCCAAGAACAAACCCACAGAACAGAACCATCAAAGACATGCATTTACTTCTTCACATCCCCACCAAGTCACCAAGAAAATCCAATAAAAGACCACACATCATTTTGCACAATTCACCAGGTTGTGAGCCAATTCCTCCGGGAAAAAAAATCAAATCCCACCATGTAACTATGCAACTCCTCGCTCTACAAATCCAGTACAAAAAATTTACACACAAGAACAGATTTCAAGAACTGGGCCGTTAAATCAACTATCTTTTACATTCTTAAGCCGACCTTTTGCTCATCATATCAGCCACGGTTTATCTACTTTTACACCGCTCTTCTTGTTTTCTTGTTGGTATATGCAAAACAAAACATGCTCAAAGTGTGAAACAAGCCAAACAGATTACAAAAACACGGAAGTTACGAAAGAAAATCCCATGAACTCAAAATCATTTTCAGAACTCAGAAACATTTTCTAAATTTAAAACAGCATGCATTTAGGCAATCTTTTTTTTTAATATAGTATAAAAGGTAAAATCGTAAGCAGAAATAAATTAAAATCCCCCAAAAGAATTAACACTGGGAAAGAGAGAAAAGGCTGGGCAATACCTTGCTGCAGATTATTTATGAACGCATTGGGTTTTTTAATGCCGATTCTAAAGTGTTTCTTTCAGAGAGAGGGAGGGAGGAGTCGGTTTTGATAGTTATTGGCTTTTGGTATGTTCGTATAATAATCTTTGTCTTAGAAGAAAAAACCCGTTTTCATACGCACGCACATAAAGTAAATTATCTTTAATTAGATTAAAAGTTTTTTAAAAAGAAAATTTTTATTTTACATTTTATCTTTAATTAATTTTTTTAATAGTTTCATATTATTTTAAATGAGATGTAATAAAAAATATTATTTAAAAAATAAAATAAAAATATTATTTTATAAAAAAATCCACAATTTCAAACCACCCTTGATCTTACCTTAAATTTCAACTTCAATGGCCAAGTAAACATGTCCCTTGACCTTGACTTTAACCACCCCTTGTATTCTTGTCTTGCCTGGTTAGCTCCCTCCTCCTCGAGGTTTTCATTTTTCTTTTTTTGATTTCTCTCTCCAGCTGACGTGGATTTGATTCGGGGGAAGAATTTGGAGTGGATAAGCTGAGTTGTCTTTATATCACAATGACTGATATACCCTTCACTAGCTGCTAAATCCCATGGTAGGTGGATCATCTATGGGTGTCTTTGTCATTTCAAAGCAGCAAAAATCCAAAACCACTATCAACGGACCGCACTGTTTTCTTTCTTTATTTTTTCTCTCCGTTGCACTTCGGTCATAAATTTGTCGTCTAGATTTAGGACAACGAGATTATCTTACTATTTAAAGTGTGCTGAGGCTGTTTTTAAATATATTTTTTTTTGTTTAGAAATATACTATTATTATTATTATTATTGTTGTTATTATTTTTCATTAAGATATTTTTTATATGTTAAAAATAACTTTTTAAAAATAAATAAATATTATTTGATATATTTTTTAATAAAAAAATAATTTCAATTACATTGACAGGACAACGAGATTAGAACTTAAAACCTAGTTTTTGGTAAAGGGTCATGGCTACAGTTTGATCATGTCTGGCCATTTCAGCAATAATTTCTTTGAAGGAGAAATCAGATCTCAAAACTTGGCTACGATGTTAGGGTTCTACACGTGAAAGATTAAAGTACATCTTTCTTTGTGAACTTGCTTTTCAGTTGAAGTGTATGTTTAGAATTGTAATTGTTGTTATGGTTGAGGTTAAAAAAAATAATTTAAAAAAAATATTTTTTTTATGATTCAAAATAAATTGTGAAGTGTTTGGTTAAAACTGTAGTTGAGGTTGAGATTAAAAATTATTTATATTTTAATTAATTGTTAAATTATTTTAATATTATATATATACCCACAGGGCCTCCCAATTGAATTGCAGCAAGAAAAATATCAAATCGATGCTTTTCTTGCACCAGTGTTTCAAATCAAATTAAATGTAGGATCCATATCATATATAGATATTTTATATATAACCATACACATGACTGTTTTTTTTTAAATCTTTAGTGCCACAACAATACCAAACGGGCACATAGATTAGTGATGTATTACCAAACGGGCACGTAGACTAGTGATGTATTTTATTGGTATCTTAAACGCTACGCAAGCCCATGAAAGCTATTTATTTATTTTCAGTCGTCTTTTCTATTTGGATTCAGAGGTCATCTTGATTTCCCTTTTGCTTTTACAAGCTATCGCCCCCCACTACGAGTACGAGTAAAAATCACGTGGGTGCACAGGATTTGCCCTGGGAGGAAAGTAACAGATTAAATTAAATATATATATATTTATTATGGTAGCAGGATAACCAAACCGACCTTAGCTCAGTTGGCAGAGCGGAGGACTGTAGTGGTTACTGTGATCCTTAGGTCGCTGGTTCGAATCCGGCAGGTCGGATTTTTCTTTTCTTTTCTTTCCTCTTTTTTTAAAAAAAATGCAATTTCTTAGAAAAATCCTAACACTTTATACAAGACAAAAACAATTATATAACAAAGAAGAAAACCTTGAAAAAACCACCTAGATTGATTGACAGGCATGACCACAACCTTGATCTCTAAATTTTTTATGCACCGCCGCAAGATTAAAAAACTGCCATGCAACCGTCCCCGCCCTGGCTTTATAATATTCCTGTACCCTGGTCAGGAGAGTGCTTCACATCAGGGATTGTTGATAAAACGGTTGAAGGAGTTCTGTGATAAGAAATCCGGACAAAAAGAACGAAAACTGTAAAGAAAAAAGACCTTTTTTTTTCCAAATAACTTCTTTGATGGATGGAAGGATTAATCACTTTCCATAAAATAAACTGCATATATCGAGAGGGAGAGAGATACAGCAGCGTAGAATTTGTTATTTGCTAAATTCTGGACGTCTACATTTGAAAGTTATTTCTCCGGTCTAACTATTGAACTGCTGGGAAAGAACTAAAGAATATTAGACAGGCAAATGATGCATCACTGCACATCTCATCTTCAAAAGAGAATCTTCTTTGATCCGACGCTGCTGATGAGCAAGCGTGAACATATAGTAATTTCTGTATAAAGGTAGATGACAGCTGGTGATTGTAACTACATCAGATTATTCCCTCAATGGGTTATCACTGTGTATGATGGGAAAAAAAAAATCATGAATGTACAGTGTCCTGTAAGAAATCACCAGAACAGAATCATCTTCTCTGCTGCCACCAGTCTGGGACTTTCAATCTGTGATTTCTATGCACTTCAAGTTGGACCCCTGGAAGCTTGTGCTTAACCTGCCTCCATAGCATGTTGACTGCATCTTCCTTCACTGGGGGGTAGTGAAATTCAAAGTGATGGGAGATCTTCTTGAGCTGTCTCCACATTTTAATCCATCTGTCCCTTGGAAATTGCCGGAGCTGATTAACCAAGTAATCTGGCTGTATAGCCTCATTTATAGAGAAGAAAATTGAGAATTGGCTGTAGTCTATTTCATCTTCATAAGGGAGCTCGATTAGATCGCTCACAACGACCGGAACACAGTGGCTAACAATAGCATCGAAAAGCCGGCAAGAGGATGGAGTGTCGCCTGCAGGATGCAGACAGAACTTCGATGACCGCATCCCTTGAGTTGACTGGCATTCAGGAAAGAAAAGAAAAGAAAAGAAATGTGACATAAAAATTACTTTTTATTCGGTTAACACATTAACTGACTTAGGGTTATCCTATTTGGAAAACCTGACACATTGATGACATTCTCTCTCTACGTGAGACCCTGAATAATGATTTTTTCCATTTTCAATGCCCAGTATGCATGGAAAGATCCCGTTCATTAAATGGCAGGGAGTGTTAGGCATAATAAAACATGGCACTTCATATCATGATGTCAAATGCACCATATTTATTTTGATGGGATAGGAAAAGGTACTTACCAGATCCTAATGTTGAAGTCAGTTAATAAAAAAATGGAAGAAACTAAGTATGCAATGACAACGTCAATTTTGGCAACCTCCATCACTTCACTACTCACCGCTTGTATTGCTTCAGCTGTAGGCGAGCTTCGTTCATACCGAATATCATCATAGCCAGCCAATATCTTTTCAAGTTTGGCACGAACTTTTCCTTTCTGCAACACAATAGGTCCATTAAAAACCACCTTGGCATCAAACCAGACATTTTAAACGAGATTGATATCACCAAGAGCAGCACACATACATCTTTCCTGACTGTATTCCCCCTGAAAAAAAGAAGTGTCTTTCGAGACTCAAACGGGTCCAAGAGGTCATCATCTTTGAAGGAATCCACATTGTGTACGTACGGTGAAACCACATCTTTACTTAGAGTTGACAGGGATTTAGGGTAGCGACCAAAATCTGCAACAATAAGAATGGACGCATTCACCAATTGTCGGAGAAATCTAAAAGCATTTGGATGTGTCATTGGAATCACATGATCTCTGCCTCCAGACCTCTGCCAGTACTTCGACTTTCGCAAAAAGCCTATTAAATCAACCTGAAACCAGAAGAATCATACAGTATACCTTAAGCAACTAGATCTCAAGCAAAAATATAATGGAACTCGGCAAATAGATATCATAATTTGTAATGGCAGGATATAAAAATTTTGATAATATGAAACTGAATTTAACTTCAAAAGTTTCTCTGCTTCTAGATCTAGCGTGAATTGACTAGAGAATATTTGATTAACAGTCCAGTACCGGCTTATAAAGATTAACAACTAGCGAGGGGTTCATAACTGCTTCCCCATATCAGCACATAAGCAAGAAAACTTAATCCCCTTGCACATAAAACTCCATAATTCAAACAAGATTATTAAGTTATACCCTCCATTTCTATATCACCCTCATCAAACTTCAGTCTCTAAAAAAGCTAAAAAATATCAACTCTATTAAACAAAAGCAAACCGCAATATCAGTGCATTGAACTGATTTAATATCCTATCGAAAGAAAACCGCCTTGAAAAAGAACACCATCCAATCATATGAATGAATATACTACTCTCTACAAATTCTTTTTTCTTTTTGAAATCAAAATTCTAAGCCAATAACCCTTTGCACTAAAAAGGCTAGACAAAACAGGATGCCATGGTTTATTAAGCTAGAAATCACACCAATTCTAAATCCAAAAATTTTTAAAACCCGTCAGCCTTCAGTCCTTGAGAAAAATCAAAATTCTCCAGATTAAACACGGAAAGCTCAAAACTTGAGCTAAAAATGAATCCAAAATCACCTGCAATTGCCGATCCTTTTCTGTTTCAGGATCAGTCATGTTACGTCCATGAGTATTAAAACTCAGCGAACTAAAAAACGGCACAAAAAACGCTTCCGCAATCTCTGGATCCAAAACCCTAACAGCCTCCCTCTCCTCTCCTTCACCGCCACTTCCCAAAAGCGAAGCCATTAACCAATACTCCACACTATGTTGCCTCCTCACCCCCGCATTCACCGGCCACCGCGGCAACTCCTCCGCAGTCCTCACCGGCGTGTCATCTCCACTCCCCTTCTTCCTCTCCATCATTCCGATGTTGAATCGACGTGGAAGATCATACATGTACACTTTGAGAGGAGCAGAAGGAGAGGATTGCGTGCCGGTAGGCTTACAGGGGAAGTTGTGGGCTCCATCTGGTGACGGAAAAAAGTATGATCTGATATCAACTGTGCCGATGAGGAGGGAGAAAGTGATTAAGAGAAGGATTACGAATGCTAGTGAGATAATTGCTTTTCCATACATTTTGGAAGATTGAGAGAGAGAAAGAGAGAACAAAAAAAAACTAATTCCTAATTAAGAGAGTTCATAGCAGAAGAAGCTGTGTGGATCTGAGCGGAGAGGGGATTGGAATTTATGAGCGGGAGTGTTGGAGAGGAAAAGAGAGGATTTTTGGTATTTCGTCTGGGATCGAGAGAGAGGGAATTTAGACCCAGAAAGAAGTGCAGTAATTGTTTTTCTAATTTTTTGTATGGTCCCTGTAGTCTGTACTCTATATCATATAGAATCTTTAACTTTACCTTTTCTCAAATAAGTCCCTGTGTTTATACGAGATCTTCACATGGATGTTTTAGTTTTTCCTTATTTTTAAAGTTACGCACACAAGTAGGAATTGAGACTGTTTTTTTAAATGATTTTTATTTATAAATAAATTAAAATGATTTTTTTTTAAAATTATTTTTGATATAATTATATAAAAATAAAAAAAATATCTAATTTATTTAAATACACTTTTAAAATACATTTAGAAATAGGTATCACTAATTGGGCATTCAACAACATTTCCATTCCCAGCAGCGTCAGATGGCAAGATTTTTACCGCAGTGGCCTCTTGTTTCCATCTCCACGGACAAGTTCTGAATACAGGGACGAGCTGGGGATGTTACAGCTCAGCTGTACGATGTTGCAATATCCGATGCAGCTCCCTTCTCTGGGAACGAAAGTTCATGTTTTCAATAAACACCAGGTTTGGTTTGTAATTGTGTTTTCAATCTATTTTTTAAAAAAAGAAAAATAATTTATTTTTTTATTTTAAATCATTTTTATGCAATGATATTAAAAATAATTTTAAAAAATAAAAAAATATTATTTTAATATAATTACGCTGCTCTCATTCACGTGCGCTCTATGATAGAGAGATCACATGATGTTCTTTCTGAGATATCTCCCCTACCTCTTGGTAGGGATATGGTGTCTGCTTGGACATCCTCTTAAGAGAATAATGGCCAACCTTATACCTTAATTTAAGATAATTTTAATATAATCATTAAATGAATGGATTTTGAAAATATTATTTATTTTCTTCTTTTTTATTAATGTGTTTTATGGATATTGATTATGTGGTTGTTTCACGCTGCTTCTATCAATGGATTCTCATTCTCATCACTCTTTGCTGTTGACTCAAGATGGTTGGTGGAGGATGGGTTATGTTTAATAGTTTGAATTTATCATTTTTAACAATAAGTGTTACTGAAAATACATAATTTGATATCCTGAATCTTTCAATAAAAATTCAATATAGACTCGTCAAGACATATTCAATATCATTTTAAAATTTTCTCTATGCATCTTTATAACAATAACATAAAAGATTTCATCTAGTTTTTTCATATCAAAGTCTTGAGAAAAAATATTTTATCTCGTGTAGCAAATTGAAATCATTTTTGCATATAGAAAATCATTTATATATTGGACAAGAAAGATTCATTTGCTCACAATAGTTTTGAAGTATATACATTGATCAACAATGTTCTCAATAAAACTTATTAGATTATGATATTTAGAATTTAATATATTATTGTCTAGAAGTCTACTTTAGTCCACATATATAGTTTTCTAGCTTTCAAAAAAATGATCATATGTGACATCACAAAAAATTCCGGCCATTACACGTATGTCTTTTTATTTAAATCCCCATTTACGATTGTTGTTGCTCTAAATAAAAATAAGTTATCGATGTCATTATTATTCTAAATGAATCATTTTTAAAAACTTCATTTATTTTTTTCATGATATATTTTCATGTTCATCATTTTAAGGGTAATTTTACCTTTCTCGGCATTTGTTTTCAATTTTTTTGCCATGCATGTTATGAGAAATCTTAAATGCACCATATTCTACAATAATATAATTCAAGCATAGTAAAACGAGGTGAGAATGACTCAGAAAACTCAATCTTTTTGTAAGTCTTTTCATTTATGATGCTGACCAACAGTTTTTTAGAATGAACAAATTATTCATTCATAATTTTAATTGGAGAAAGTTAAATTAGTCTATAAATCATGTCCGTCGTATTACAAAGTTGCAGAAGTAGTGTGGGTTTCTGTAAGATAAAATACTATCCTGTAAGAGCATCTGCAGTGGTAATAGGTATTTTAGAGAGCTAAATCTGTAAAATGGATATTTGAATAATGTACATAAGATTTTTTTGTTGATGTGTGCTTTAATGGTAAAAGCCATTTTGAAGAGTCATTTATTTTTTATATTATTTTAAATATAGTGCAATTATTTTATATGTAGTTTAATTATACAGTTAATAGAAATAAGTTATATAATTAAATAATTATTTTTAAAAACCCTTTAATAATATAATTATTAACTTTGTATATACTTTTTTATTTTTATTGAAATATTTTTAAATAAAAATAAAAATAAAAATAAACATTTTGATATAATCACATTATTTTCTATATATATACATATAGCAGCAGCTCATGCAGCTAGAAGTATTTATATTTTTGTTTTTGACACTCCCACTAGAATGTCAAAACTAAATAAAAGAGACAAACAAGTTGCAGCTTATTTTCATACTTCATGTCAACTGGGATAGGGTGAGGGTGTTTTCTTTTAGCCTCAATCGGCGGCCTGTTTCATCTCTGTATGCAAACATAGGGAGGCTGCATAGAAACAAGAGATTAAACCCCTTATAGTTTATTTTGTTTATTAATTTAACATTAAGGAATTATTTTACCTGTTGATAGATTAAGTGAAATTTTAAAATATAATTTATATTATTTTTTAATATATTTTTTCAAGTAAAATCTTTTTATCTTAAAAAGTACATATAAATACATACTATCTTGTGCTTGATTTTTTATCAAATAAAATAGAGGTAGTGAGACTCAAAATCGTGATCACTGAGTCAATAACGCTTTAATACCATGTTAAAGAACCATCTCATCTAAAAATTTAGATAAAATACTTAAATAAAATTTTCGACACTTAAATCAATATTTTACCCTAGCAGAAGATGTGGGAGCGAGCTGGTCGAGAAGGCAGAGCTTGCAGGGCTGTAGATTTTGATCCCGTTTGGGTGGGCGGCCAAAACAGTTTTTTTTTTTAAAAAAAAATAGAAAAATTGTTGATTTGATGTTTTAAATTATTTTGATTTGTTGATGTCAAAAATAAAAAAAATATTATTTTAATACGAAAAACACTTTAAAAAACTATTGTAACTGCTCTCCAAACAGGCCGATTGAATTGCTGGCGAAGATGGTTAATGTTTTTTTGGTTTCGGTCTGCCCTTTTATTGTGTTTCCAGCTATCATCTTCAAGTAGGTGGATATAAAATTAATACTGACGTGCAGTTGAGATGTTGCACTCCTTTATCAACTTCTATACTCTGGATTTAAATCTCACTGGACCTGTGGACCATAAAAAATCAATATTCTATCTTTGAGTTTTTTTTTTTTTTTTTTTTTTGTGTTTTGAAAATATTGTTGAAAAAAAATAATTTTTTTTATTGTTTTCAATTGTTTTTTTTAATGTTTTTAAGTTAGTTTGATGTATAAAAAATATATTTAAATATATATTTTAAAAATAACCAGTAGATATTAAAATTTAATTTAAAATAAAAAAATTCATTTTTTTTTAAAATATTTTGAAACATCTAAATCATTGTCATATATTGATACTGTAAACTAAGTTGGTTTCTCGTTGAACAAATGTATAATTGGTGCTCGGGTGCTACGGTCTGTTTGTTTTTGTGTTTAAAAAAAATATATTTTTATTTTTATTTTAAAATAAAAAATTAATATTTTAATGTATTCCTAACAAAAAAATATTTTAAAAACCATTTCAATAATACTCTCAAATAATTACTAAGAAAATAAATATGAGAGATTTCTTAAACTAGCTGGTTAGGCAGTGCTTGAATGATTTCCTTTCATATATATATATATATATATATATATATAGTTTCGTACAAATGACACAAATATTTTAAATTAAAACGGTAAACAACGTAATTAAGCTTACTAAAAAGATTTACATAGCATTAGATCTAGTCTGCCAATCCAAATAGCCGGGGAAGAGACGTTGTGCCTTACAAATTACCAGAAAGGGAGGAGGGAAGAAACCGGCAGTATGCATGGATATATAATCGATTAATCTAGCTAACTCTAGAGAGTCGCTAATTTGTCTAGCTCCAAGCTAGCAAACTAATCAAAATATAGATTTATTTTACCATAGGACCTACAATGGTATAGGATTTGAAAGGAAAAGCATCAAAGGCTTGAAAACTGAGGATTTGGAGAAGCAAATGACAAAAATTCAGGATCACGTTCCAACATGGCCATTCGTTCCTCGTCCAAGGTGACCCATGCCTCAATCCCATCACCATCTTTGGTTTCGATAAGTATAGTGAGATTTCTGAATGCAGGGCCAACTTTGCCCATGAGACCAACCCAAATGGGCTCTCCCCATCCAAAGTTTGCCTTGGTGAAACCAAGATAGCACCAACTAGTAAATGCAAATATATCTGGCTTTTCAAGAGAAAATAGCCCTTCTAGCTGGCTGCAGAAATTAGACATGGTTTCGAACCCTTCTTCACCTTGCATAGTTCGCGTATAATCACTATCATACAGTGCAGTAGCTTCATTCAAATGGTTTACCAATTCATGCAGTTCTGTGTTTGCGTCTGTGGGGTGTGCAACAGCAGTTGCCCACCAAAAGATATCCCCGATAGAAGCGTCGGACATGGGTGGCTTCGTACGCGTCCGGAGATTCACTGCTTCGACCAGAATTGATGGCTTTGGCGAACCTGATATTGCCTTTGAAGCAGCCATACTGCATTTCCAAATGAAACATGACAATGTCTCGATTCTTGATGGCTTGGTGTCCGGCTTGCCACCTTCGGCCTTAGCCCTTAACATGGCTATCGCTTTGTGATTAAAGACAAACCTTCTTGTAATGTAATTTCCTTCCGTGAACCACAAGGTTTCCATTAGTGATAAAATATGGTTTTGTGGAAGTGAGTTTCTTGGTGGGAAAAAGAGTGACGCCTCACTGAAATCAGGCTGTATAACCTCAGAATGTTCTCCTCGAGATTTAGATGCCCAAGTTGAAAGGAAAGCCTTGGCTGTTGCGCCATCAACGAGCTTATGTGAAGCAGACCAGCCAAGTGATATTCCTCCACAGGCAAATATGCTCACTTGAAAAGCTGATATAGGTGCACTCATGTCTTCCTTTGTAAAGGGTTGGCATGGAAGGAAATGGTTCAGCGACTCGAGTTCATGGTGCTTAAGGTAATCAGACAAGCGACAGTTAACTTGGGCTTCGAGGAATGGGACGCCTGCATTGAAACAATCAATGAAGAGATTATCTTTAACCCTTCCTGAAAAGGGGTAGTAGAGGTTAAGGGTCTCTGAGAGAGATTTCTTTAAGCTATCAATTCTGGTCTTGTCAGTAATATTGCTGAAACTGCCATCGTTCATCATGGGGTAGAAGAAGATAACTGGGGAATAAGTTGCGGGAGTGAGCTGATCCAAAAGGGAGAGTTTGTAGGGTTTCTTCTGCTGAATTGCTGGGGAAGATGGTTTGATGAGTTCTTTTGAAATGAGGTGAACTTCTATCTTCACCATTTTCACAAGACTCTTGCTATGCAAAGATTTATCTGTGTTTGATGAGTGCTTGTTGATTGAGGTAGTAGAGGCCTTGTTTCGTTATATAGAGAAGGTAGGCTCTTGCTTTAACACGCAAGCAATAATTTTATAATTTAATATACATCGTTGAACAGTAATTTTTAAATCCTTTTATTTCTCAAAATATTTTGAGTAATTTTTCGATTATATGTTCAAATTAATACTCAAAGATATTTTTATAATAAAATATATAATTCTAATAGCTTTCATAACTTTAAAATTAAATAGAGACTAACTTTTGCTATATAAATATTAAATGGCTATTGCGCTTTAATTAAAAACTTAATTTCATGACGATGTTAAAAATAATTTTAAAAAATAAAATATATATTAAAATAAAAAATATTTTAAAAAATAACTTTATCCATAATTTGTAAATGTTTTAAATTCTCCGGTGAATATTCGGTTAAAAGTACCGATAGAACAGCACTGAAATAAATACTACGAAGGAATTATAATAAAGGATAATACGGATGGTTTGGTAGCAATCCATTTAAAGTCGCAACCATCAAAATTAATGCTAAATTACCCATTCCGTACAACAGTGCCGGGCATGGAATACAATTTCAAGTGGGAGGAAGCCGGTAAATCCAGTTCACAAATGACGAAAACAGGAAGGCCAAGTGCTTCAGCTTCGAGACCCTATCAAAACAAAAACAGTCAGAAGTAAATGCATGGCATGGTATGGCATGGTATGGCATGGTATGGTATGGTGCATACCAGCGCATCAGAAACCTGACTTTGAATCCATTGACGTAGATCAGTAGAGACTCCATGTCAATAGAAGCTTCTTTGATAGAGATTCTACTTCAATTTTCTTTAGTGGCAATAGAGGCTGTTGATTGAGATGAATCAGAAAAAACAGGGTGTACTTTTGTACTGTAAAATAACAACAACAACAACAACAGAAGATTTGGTTGATAAATATAACATAGAATGCATTATCTATTTTTAATAATAGTATACAGCACGATTTTATTTTCAAGCAACAAATTTAACTTAACAATTCAATGTTGCTGATAATTAATTAATAATGTAGTGGGACTAAACATTCTTTAATTTTAGCCGACCAAGCAACTAATTATAATTGAAATATTCAGATCAATATACACACACTACAATTAATTTTTAAATTCATTGAATATCCTGCCATCACGTTACATCATGTTAAGTGAACAAAGCATTGTGAGGTGATAAATATATACTGTAGGACTTGAATCCAGTAAGGTAAGGCATTTCAACTCTTAGATGACAGACCCCACCTGCACTGATTATCAGATCCCACCTGCACTGATTATCATTAAATATTATACGGAGATGATATGGAGAGAAGTCATCACAGGCTCGGAATCTTGGATTTGGAGATGGAAAATCCCGGAATTCAGGATCACGTTCCAGGATAGCCACTCTTTCCTCTTCTAAGGTGACCCATGCCTTCATCTCTGGTTTCAATAAGCCTGGTGAGATTTTTGAAGCCGAGCCGACCATTCCCATTTGACCAGCCCCCATCCAAAGTTGGTCTTTGTGACACCAGAATGACAGCTAGTAATTGCAAATATATCTGGCTTTTCAAGTGGAAATAACTCTTCTAGCTGGTTACAGTATTCAAACATGGTTTTAAACCCTTCTTCACCTTGTAGCTAGGGTTTGTGTGTAATCACTATCACAGAGTGCAGTGGCTTCATTTAATATTTTAACCAATTCAGGCAACTCTGTTTTTATGTCCATGGGGTTAACAAGCGCATTTGCCCATCAGAAGACATCCCCGATGGAGGTATCAGAGATGGGTGACTTTGTTCGCGACCGAAGATCTACCGCTTCAACGACAATGGATGGTTTTGGTGAGCCTGATATATATGTGTTAAATATAGTTGTTAATTACCTATTATAGGTATTGTGTAAAGTAACAAGAAAAGTAACCTTTATTCTAGCTATTTTAGTGTAGGAATTTGTCTATAAATTATATCTCAATTGTAAGAGAAAAGTAAGACTGAATATATAAAAATTAATCGAATTATAAATTCTTACATGGTATCAAAGCAAATCTTGAAATTTCTTTGAATCGTATTTTTTTCTCTCTTCTCTTTTCTGGTTCAAAACCCGGAAATCGATCGCTACAGTACCTGTTTGTTCAAAGTTACTGTTCATCCGCCTTTCTAGGAAAAAAAACCCAGATTTTCCCGGAATCTCAGTTTTTCCCGGAAAGCCCAAAATTTTCCCCAGATTTTTTTTCTTTTTGAATCGAAGTTATTTATCCTCGAAGGCTACAGAACCCGTATTCCCGAACCCAAAAATCCCAGAAATTTGCACTCAAATCCCAGAAAAAAAAACCCCACAGAAACCCAATAAAACCCATCTGTCTCGCAGAAATTCCCAAATGAAAATCAACCGAAACACCAAGAAACCCAGAAATCCATCCAACCACGACTAGCCTAATTCGCAGAATCCACAAGATCAAACCTATAGCTTCACACACAAATCGCTTCAAAAGCAAGAGGACGAGCGTGAACGTCGCATGGATTTTGTGCCAGAGAAGACGATGCTAAAGAAGAGAAATGAAGAGCTGGAGAAAGCCTTTCAAGAAAGCAAGCAGAGGAAGGACAAAATGAAATCAGAGCTGCAAAGGGCATGAGAAAGGTTCAAAGTGACAGAGGAGGCTGACCGAAGGCTTAGAGATGAGGTGAAGATATTTAGTCCAGGAAATGCGGCGCAGTTTGAAGCATACTTATTGATCCCGTTCCGTTCCGGTCGGAACGGCCGGAAAAAATTAAAAGTTAACATGTCAAATACAACAATAAGTAACATTAATTAATTTCAAATACAACAACCATAAAAAAACATTGAATTACTTGAAAAACATACAATAAGTAGCTTAAATTTCAAATATTTTGTATCTTTTAATTATAATTAAATTCATTCTTTATTTTTTATTTTTTAAAAAATAATTTTATTGTTGGAATTTTAGAGATGTTTCTAATTTTGAGATTATGTTTGTTTGATTTTGTGTTTGTATTGTATAATTTAAAGTTAATTTATCTTGAATTTTAATTATATTTGTTAAAATATTTTTTTCATATATATATATATATATAATTAATTTATATGAAGACCGGGATGCTGATCGAAATGGGGCTGACCGGATTGACCGAAAATACAAAAATACAACCGGGTTGGTGTGTTCTCATTGCAATGAAATGGGTCATTAAAAAAAAAGGTGTTACGAAATCATCGGCTACCCCGACTGGTGGGACTTTACCAAAACACCGCGAAAAAATATCCAAAAACTTATGGTAAATTTGACAGACACGGATCAAGTACAACCCATAGCGAATGTGGTCAATCCAGGTTTCATCAAAAAAAATTTTGCACACTCTGTTATTACAAAAAATAGCACTTGGATTATTGATACAGGTGCATCTAATCATATGACTAGCAATTCCGATAATTTAATCTATCATAAACCCTCCTCATGGTCAGTTATATGCACTGCTAACGATAGTACCTCCCCTGTTACGGGGGAAGGATTTATTATTTTAACTGACACTATTATACTAGATACCATCCTTATTGTTCCATCTCTTACTGATAATCTCTTGTTAGTTAGTCAAATTACAACTACCCTTGAGTGCAAGGTAACGTTTTGGCCACTGTTTTGTGTTTTTCAAGACATTTTAACCCGGAAGATTCTTGATTATGGTGTTAGACGGGGCAACCTGTATTATTTGGAATTAACAGAACAAGAGGGGGTTAAAGTTGGGTCATACGCATCATGCCAGAAGTACGGATCAATCTCATGCTCTCATATGGTTGTGGCATCGAAGACTCGGACATCTTTCATTTGGGTACCTAAAGAAGTTACAACCGCACTTATTTTCAAGGTTAAGTGTTTCGGATTTTCAATGTGAAATTTATGAACTGGCAAAAAGCCACCGTATTTTCTATTTGCCAAGTTTGCATAAAAGTATAGAACCATTTGCAGTTATTCATTCTGATGTTTGGGGTCCTACAAAGGTCTCATCTTTTTCTAATGCACGATATTTTGTTATATTTATTTATGAATGTACTTGGATGACTTGAATATCTCTCCTCCGAAATAAAAATGAAGTAAGTATAGCATCTAAGGAATTTTAGAAAATGGTGCTGACCCAATACCAATGGCACATTCGTACACTTCAATCCGATAATGGTACGGAATTCATGGATTAAGTACTAGGAAATTTTTTACAGCTTCATGGAACTCGTCATCAGACATCTTGCATATATACTCCACAATAGAATGGATTAGCCGAAAGGAAGAACCGGCAAATTATGGAAATGGTTCGTGCTTCGTTATTTGGCATGAATCTACCGAAATACTATTGGGGTGAGACAGTCAAATCCGCTGCGTACTTAATAAATCGAACACCATCAAGTGTAATTGATTTTCAGTCTCCTCAACAGAAAATGGAATCTCTTCTCTCAGTTCCTCACCTTCCAAATTTGGAGCCTCGGGTATTTGGTTGTACTGTATATCTTCACATCCCTAAAGTTTTGCAAAGCAAACTCGACCCGTGTGTAAAACGGTGCGTATTTGTAGATTACTCGGAATTTCAGAAAGGATATCGGTGCTATGATCCTTATCATCGAAAGCTACATATGACCTTAGATGCATCATTTCAAGAATCTGAACCCTACTATTCAGGGGGAGTTCCTGATTCTTCTCTTCGGGAGGGGGAGTAACAATGAAGAGAATGAAGATATATTGAACTAGAGCAAATGAGACTAAGTCGGGATGATCTGGAAGTCTACACAGACCAGAATGATCTCACCAGAATGATCTCAGTAACGACCCCCCTATGTCTCCGGAATTACCAATATCTACACCATTAACCGAAGAATAAACCGAGAATGTCTCTCCTCGGTCCCCTCATGTAACCCTAAATCCTATCCCTAATGAGATAAATGAAATTCTTGTCTTAGAAAATAATATGACCAATAGATACCCACAAAGACTAAACTGGGGATTCCCAAAGAAACAGTATGAACCTGATCCAAAATATAAAACTAAATACCCTATCAATAACTATATCTCTACCCATAGATTATCAGAATTATATGCATTTACTGTTAATCAATTATCCAATGTGTCTATTCCTAGTAATGTACAGGATGCATTAGTAGACCTAAAATGGACCAAGGTGATGAATGAAAAAATGAAGGCACTACAGAAGAATAACACGTGGTAGCTATGTCAACTACCAACAGGAAAGAAGAAAGTTGGGTGTAAATGGGTGTTCACAGTGAAGTTGAAAGCAAATGAGAGTATTGATAGATACAAAGCGAGGTTGGTCGAGATAAGAAACATTTGTTCCAGTTGCAAAAATGAACACTATCCGGATTCTCATATTTATAGCAGTGAATCGAGATTGGGTCTTACAACAATTCGATGTCAAGAATGCTTTTCTTAATGGAGATCTTGGGGAAGAAGTTTACATGGAGTTACCACCTGCAGTTAAAATCAGGTCCTCATGCGGAACTGAAGTATGCAAAATAAAGAAGGCATTATATGGTTTGAAGCAGTCCCCTTGGGCATGGTTCTGAAGATTCTCATCTACGATGAAGAAATTCAGTTATAAGCAAAGTAATTCAAATCATACTTTGTTTATAAAACACAAAGAAGGAAAGGTAACGTTACTGATAGTATATGTGGATGATATGGTCTTAACGGGGGATGATCCAGAAGAGAGAATGGCACTACAACAGTTTCTGACATCGAAATTCAAAATAAAATATCTCGGACAATTGAAGTATTTTTTAGGGATTGAGGTCTCGAGGTTAAAAACAGGGATATGTCTTTCACAGTAAAAATATGTGTAAGATTTATTAACAGAAACTGGAATGCTTGCATGCAAACTGGTAGATACACCTATGGAAATAAATCACAAACTAGGACAAGTAGAAGATTAGACACCAGTGGACAAAGGATGTTATCAACGACTAGTGGGAAAACTAATATACTTATCACATACTCGACCAGACATTGCTTATGCAGTAAGTATGGTAAGTCAGTTCATGCATTCAACAGGAGAAAAGCATATGGAAGCAATATACCGGATTTTGAGGTATTTGAAAAGTGCACCAGAAAGAGGACTTCTATTCTCAAAAAGAGAGGTCCACGATATTAAAGAGTATAAGACTCGGATTGGACAGGAAATCAGATGGATAGGAGATCGACATCAGGATATTTTACATTCGTAGAAGGCAACCTTGTCACTTGGAGAAGTAAGAAGCAGAAAGTGGTCGCAAGGTCAAGTGCAGAAGCGGAATACCGGGGTATGACTCATGGTGTGTGTGAATTATTGTGGATCAAACAGGTATTACAAGACCTTGGAATTGATTATGAAATGCCTATGAACCTACATTGTGACAATAAGGCAGCTATCGAAATTGCTCATAATCCTGTTCAACATGATCGTACCAAACATGTTGAAGTCGACCGACATTTCATTAAGGAGAATCTCGATCTGTAACAACCCTAAATTTTTATTTTTTTTCACCGAAATTTCTAACGAAATTTTGGCAGAGTCTCCCCTATATCAGGAGATCCCAAGTTATCAATAACACAACCTACACACAGTTTAAATCACATCTCATCCACAACCACATCCATGATTAATATAATCAATTTCATGATTCATTCCAGAATATGCTCAGGACCATATTCATTCCTAAATTTCATCTTGCATCCCATGCATAAGATAAAAATTAAAAAAGCCAATTTGCACACAACGATTTCACATATAGATACATATATACATATACATAAAACATAACAAGTTTAATATTCTAAGATGATCTAGTACTTTCTAATATCCTAAGCGTAGGTTAATACATTTAATTCTCCAGGAACAACATTTATAAATATACTATTTTATCAATTTACATGTTCTTCTACGTAACCAAATTTCACTATAACTCCCTAAGTCCCTAACTTATACAAAAAAGAATTAAGGCTTCAAATCTATTCCTGACGAGAATGGGAAGAACCTGCAAAATATAGATTTTCTATGAGTAAGACAATTAAGTAAATACTAGCCATTTACAGGAGAATTTAAAAAGCATATCCATAAATCTTCTTAAATCATCTGAGATTCTAAACACAACCCTATACACCCCTTTTTAAGATTATATATATAATTCTTGACATCATTAGCTTTCATCTCAGAAAGCTGATCCCGGCTATGAATTTTGCCGATATCGACGTCGCCCGCCGACATCATTAACTATTCCGAATCGAATAGCTAATCAATTTTATGAATTATACCGATATCGACGTCGCCCGCCGATATCATTAACTATTCCAAAATCGAATAGCTAATCAATTTTATAAATTATGCCGATATCGACGTCGCCCGCCGATATCATTAACTATTCCGAAATCGAATAGCTAATCCATTTTATAAATTATATCGATATCAACGTTGCCCGCTGATATCATTAACTATTCGGAAATCGAATAGCTAATCCATTTTATAAATTATGCTGATATCGACGTCGCCCACCGATGTCATTAACTATTCCAAAATCGAATAGCTAATCAATTTTATAAATTATGCCGATATCATTAACTATTCCGAAATCGAATAGCTAATCCATTTTATAAATTATGCCGATATCGACGTTGCCCGCCGATATCATTAACTATTCCGAAATCGAATAGCTAATCCATTTTATAAATTATGCCGATATCGACGTTGTCCGCCGATATCATTAACTATTCCTTTTCTTTTCCGTTTCTTCTCCATCCCCTAATATCCCCTTTTATTTTCTTTTCCATCAATAAGCACCCACATTGTAACTCATAGTTCAATAACTAGTAAAGAAAATAATTATTAGATAAGGAAGATATAGGTACCAAGTACCTACCTGCTGTGAACATTTGACGTGCGCTCCCTTGTTGTGATTGTCCTCCCGCGATTCCTCCTGATACCACAGACACCCCCATTATTCCACATTAATCTATATATCACACATAACCATACTTACAATGGTATTAATATTCATTTCTCTTTTACCAAATCTTTTTTTTTTCCACTTACATTCCTCATTATCATCCCTTAACTTTTCAACTCATTTGTAGTCCAAGTGGACATTACGAATTCAATTTTTAATCATCGTTTATTCTCTTCTTTTATTTCCTGAATATCAAGACACACTTTAGGAAGGGCAAGGAATAATTTCTACCCTTAAAATGGTTAAATATTTTGCTATTTTCTTAATTTGACCGAAACTGTCAACACAGTAACAACTTGACCTCTCCTCAGATTTTTACCCATATCTGGAGTTCCAGAGCTCCAAATTAGACGGGGTTGGACTCGTTGGAAAGATAACACTCCCAGATACAACTTCTATGAAGGAACCCTCCCTAAATTATGTATTTTTCAGGCCCAAATCACCCTAAGAAACAGGGAAACGAATCTGCCCTGTCATGAAAAAAATGGAGAAAGTATCTCCAATCCTTGATTTCTCATCAATAACAGCCATGTCTTCCTTTTATTCATGAATCCTACTCATTTATGCATTTTCCTAACATTTTGTGTTAAAAACCCTAATTCCCAATTCAAGAAGAATCATGAACTTCAAATCAAATTGAAGTTAATTTCATAGAAATTGGAATAGAATTCCTTACTTGGATGGAATCTAACAATTTTGGAAGAATCTTTGTCTTCTTCTCCTTGAAAATACCCAGCCACTCTTCTCCCTCCTTTCTTCCCCAAATTCTTCACTTTCTTCTTGTTACTTCTCCACCCAATTGTGTTCTTCCACTTTAGAAATCCAAGGCTTGTATGGGTTTACAATTTTTGGGTGTTTACTCTTGCTTTTTATGAAGTGAATTTCGAATTTCTCCCTCCCCTCTCTCTTCTAGTTTCAGCTGGACATGGCTGAGGGGAGAGAGGGGTATTTATAGCCCCATTTATTCTTAATTTTTATTTTTGGCCTGTTTTTTTTTTTTTTTTGAAATTTCACATGATCGGAAAATTATACAATTTTCATTTGTTCGGTCTGAAGATCAGCTAGTCGATATTCTCACTAAGGCAGTCTCCGGAAGGGCGTTCTATGACGCAATTGACAAGTTGGGCTTGATAAATATCAACGCTCCAACTTGAGAGGGGGTGTTAAATATAGTCGTTAATTACCTATTATAGGTATTGTGTAAAGTAACAAGAAAAGTAACCTTTATTCTAGCTATTTTAGTGTAGGAATTTGTCTATAAATTATGTCTCAATTGTAAAAGAAAAGTAAGACTGAATATACAAGAATTAATCGAATTATGAATTCTTGCAATATGGCCTTTGAAGCAGCCATACAACATTTCCAGATGATCAAACATGTCAATGTTTGAATTCTTTGCCTTAGACCTTAACATGGCTATTGCTTTGGGATTTAAGACAAACCTTCTTGTCATGTAATTTCCTTCTGTGAACCACAAGGTTTCCATTATTGATAAATGGTTTCGTGGAAGTGAATTTCTTGGTGGAAAAGCCTGCTCGAAATCAGATTGTTCAACATCATCGCAATCTCCTCGAGATATAAAAGTCAAAGCTGCGAGGAAAGCTTTAAATGTTGCTCCGGCCACGAGGCTGTGTGATGCATGCAGCAAAACCTACTGCCATTCCTCCACAAGTAAACCTGTTCACTTTTATTGACATCAAAGGAACATTCATGCCTTTCTTGGTATAGGGTTGGAAGGGAAGGAAATGGTTCGATATCGAAGTGTTTAAGGAAATCGAACAGGTAGCAACTAACCTGGGCTTCAAATTAAGGATGGAACTCCAGCTTCATTGAAAGAATCGATGAAAAATTTATCCTTTACCCTTCTAGCTAACGGGTAGCAGATATTAGAAAGATTTCTTCAAGTGATCATTCCTGGTTTTTGTGATCCTATTGGAATTGACATCATTCATTGGATAGAAGAAAATAATTGACGAGTAAGTTGTGGGAATAAGCTTCTCTAAAAGTGAGAGTTTATAGGGTTTTTTCCCACTAAACTATTGGTGAAGATGGTCTAATGATTTCTCTTGAAACAATTTCAATTTCTATCTTGATCACCATTTCTTCAGAATCGATGTGCTAAAATCTGAATTTAGTAGTGTTTCGTCCCGCGTTTCACAAATACTTTTTTTAAAAAATATTTTTTATTATAAATTAAAAAATTGAATGTTTTTATGTCAAAATTAAATTATAAAAAATAAAAAATATTATTTTAATAAAGTTTTGAATAAAAAATAATTTAAAAAACAGTTTCAACACGTTCCCAATAGTTATTTAACAAAAAATTATTTCTACATCATAGATATACGGATAACCTATATTGCAATTATTTTTTGCTTAACATAAATTCTTTTAACCTGAAATCGTGCCCTAGCATTCAAGTTCTTACGCGGGTTGTTGTTTCATATAGAAATGAACATGAGAAACATTTACGCCCCGTTTGGTATTGCGGCTCAATCTGTTTTTTGTTTTTTATTTTTATTTTTATTTTAAAAACCAGCATTTAGTGTTTTTAGATCATTTTGACGTGTTGATGTCAAAAATAATTTTTAAAAAATTAAAAAATATCATTTTAATATATTTCGGCACAAAAAATATTTTAAAAAGCAACAATAACCACACTCTCAAACACCCTCTTAGTGGCAGCTGGTGACAACTAATATGTGAGGTTAGTACGAGACTCATTTAAGAACCCGTCTTAAACATTAAAAAGAATCATTTATTTGAGTTGTTCGAAAGAATCAACAGAAAGTCCAACATGAAATTAGTTATGGTCAACTATGTTTTCAAAGAATCTGTGTTTCTTTTTTATTTATTTATTTATTTTTCTGGATTCAAATCTTATATTTAAAAAATATTAGATTTTTAAAATTATTAAAGCTGAAATTCAGATTTCCGGAGCCAGAAGTCAAACATTTTATCACCGCCCTGTGCTCGGGTAATTGGTCCAATCCTCGGTGGATTTATTGGTGCTGCTAAGGTTGTCACAGTGGTTATGCAGTAGCCACCCGGACAGCATGGGTGAAAGAGTCATTTAACTTACGAAGGAAAAACATGACATGGTCCACATTTTCACTATCTTACATTTTATTTTCAATATATATTATACACGTTTTGCTTGGTATTTTTCTTCACGTTTCTTGGGTATAAATACGGTTATAAAATATAATTTATATTTTTTTTTAATATATAATTTTAAATAAAAAAAATTTGGGTTTGAAATTTGCAAAGTCCCATATTATCTTGTACTTGATTTCTTATCAAATAATATAAGGGTGGTGGGATTTCAACTCGTGACTGCTAAGTAAATAAGACATGATATCATTTTAAAGAATCATATCATTTAAAAACTTAAACTTGTAGATAAAATCTCAAAATATAATTTATATTATTCTATAACAATATTGACTAAAATGACATTGACAATGTAAAACAGCAATTCGGCTATGCCCTTTTATTTTATATTCATTATAAATGATGATAATACGATATACATAGATTTATCATAAGTAAATAAAACTTTATTAAGATAATGTAAGATAAACACAACCTTGTATAAAAACAGCAAAGATAACTTAACAAACCAGGGCGGTAAACATGCAGCTCCAATTGATAAATCAAAGATTGAAATCCAATAAATTCCTGGCATTTAGACAAGGAATCCCAGGTTAGTATTTGGTTAGAAGATATTTAGTCACAGCATTTCTAGCTAACACAGTACTGATCATAGTCTGCCAATAATAATGGTTCTGCATCCTTCACAAATTTGCTTGTCACAAACAAAACGAATAGGGCAAGAAACCGATATGGCAGTAATCTAGTTCTAGAGAGTATCATGTATTGTAATTAGATCCTCTAAAAGTACTGATTAAAGATATATAGTTAATTACTATACCTGTTACTTCGACAGATAAGATCACGAGGGGAAAAGACATCACAGGCTTGAAAACCTGGGATTTGGAGATGCAAAAGCCAGGAATTCAGGATCACGTTCCAGGATAGCCATTCTTTCCTCATCTAAGGTAATCCATGCCTCGATCCCTCTACCATCTCTGGTTTCAATAAGAACAGTAAGATTTCTGAATGCAGGGCCAACTTTTCCCATGAGGGCAACCCAGAAGGGCTCTCCCCATCCAAAGTTGGTCTCAGTGAAACCAAGATAAGACCAGCAAGTAAATGCAAATATATCCGGCTTTTCGAGAGAAAATAACTCTTCTAGCTGGTTACAGTATTCAGACATTGTTTCCAACCCGTCTTCACCCTGTAGAATTTGTATGTTATCACTTTCATAGAGTGCAGTGGCAGCATTCAATGTTTCTACTAATTCAGGTAACTGTGCCTTTGGTCCCATGGGGTTAAAAAACGCGGTTGCCCACCAAAAGGCATTCCCAGTGGAAACATGAGACATGGGTGGCTTTGTTCGAGAACGGAGATCAACTGCTTCAACCAAAATGGTTGGTTTTGGTGAATCTGACGCTGCCCTTGAAGCAGCAATAAAAGACTTCCAAATGAAACATGTCAACGCCTGAATTCTCGATGTTTTTAAACCAGGCTTCCCAGCTATGGCCATAGCCTTCAACGTGGCTATCGCTTTGGCATTAAATACAAATCTTCTTGTAATGTAATTTCCTTCTGTGAACCACAGGGTTTCCATTAGAGATAAATGGTTCTGTGGAATTGAATCTCTCGGTGGAAAAAAGAGCGATGCCTGTTCGAAATCAGGTTGTTTAATATCATTGCAATCTCCTCGAGATATAGCTGCCCAAGTTGAGAAGAGAGCCTTGCTTGTTGCTCCATCCACGATCTTGTGCGAAGCAGCGCCGGCTATTGCCATTCCTCCACAAGTAAACACGTTCAATTGAAGTGCTAATGGAGGTGCTTCCATAGCCTCCTTGGTAAAGGGTTGGCGTGGAAGTAAACGATTCAACGACACAATTTCATTGTGTTTCAAGAAATCGGACAAGCGACAGTTAACTTGGGCTTCGATGTACGGAACACCTTCGTTGAAAGAATCAATGAAACGATTACCCTTTACCCTTCCAGATAAAGGGTAGAAGATATTGAGGGTCTCTGAGAGAGATTTCTTGCAGCGATCAATTTTGGTTCTTGTGATATCATCGGAATTGACATCGTGCATGGGGTAGAAGAAAATAACTGTTGAATATGTTGTGGGAGTGAGCTGATCAAAAAGGGAGAGTTTGTAGGGTTTTTTATGCTGAACTTCTGGTGAAGATGGTTTGATGACTTCTCGTGAAACGATGTGAACCTCCATCTTCATTTTCACAAGACTCTTGTTATGCCAAATTGAATATCCGACTGGCTAGGCACTTGTTTTGTGAAATAGCCACAGCAATGCGGTGCCTTATATAGAGGTAGAAGCATGCAGACAGTTTGAAGTTTCCTGTTTCTTTCTTTTTTTTTCTAAGGAATTAAAAACAAATAAACAGAAAGTAATATGGTATATATATGCGGCCATTAATTATTCCAAGATATGTGCTCAAATGTTGTATCGATAACCTAGTCTCTGTACTACATAACATTTGTAGAAGGAAACATCTGAACAGGTGGTGCCTACGTAGAAGGAAATATTTGATTGGTTGTCCAGTGACAAGAGATTTAGATTAAAGTTTTTGTTTTTTTATGTGATTTCAGGTTTAATTATTGTGGTTATTAATAATAGTTATTTTAAAATTTATATGATTATTAATTTTAAAATTTATAAAATTAGTTGAAATATACGCAAGTTAGTTTGAGAACCCATATTAATAATAAAAATATATATAGAAGGTATAAGGACATAATTTTGTTTAACTAATTATAGCTGAAATATTAGGATTTGAATGATTTTGTGAAATGACATTTTAAAAATACATTGCATAACTCATAATTCAATTTAACCGAACATTTCTACTTTTTATTAAATGTTGTTGGGTAGGAAAGTGCATTTAAAAACCTGTCAGAACATTTATGCTTGGTGTCATGAAATTAATTTTCATCCAGTGGAGCTACGAAAAAGAGGTGGTTGTTTTTCAACGACAAGTTATTATCAGTGACTCAAAATAGATTACACTTGATGTATAAAGGTGGATGTATTGTATTTTTCCATCAATAAATTAGGATATCTTGTCAATTCAGTCTTTAACATTGCAATTCCGGCATCTGCCAGCTAATTTGCAAACAAATCCTTAAATTCGCGGTTTCAGTTGTTGAACGCCACGATTAGGCTATACTCATAGAGAGCGACTGAAGCAAATGGGTGGTGTGAAATGATAGTAAGAATAGAAAAAGAAGATAGCTTTGACAGTAAAAAACAAGGATAGTGGACAGTTAATATAAAAAAGAAAAAGTATGTTAAGACTGATAGAAAACACAGGAAAGAAAAGTATTTATACTAAAGTATAAAGAGAAAGATTTACTTATAAAAATTAGCATTCTAAATATAGCTTGACAGGCTGCAACAAGCTGTAATTTACATGTATTCATATTATAAATAAGAGCAGTAGAGCAAGAGAAGAGGTAATTCATACCAATTTTGTTATGGTATCAGAGTCTCTTTCTTAGAAATCCTTAGAATCCTAAAAAAAAAAATCTAGAGTTTAAGAGTCTTAGCTTAATGGAGAAGGCAAATAGTGTTTTTGTCCAATTTACTAGCAGAAATTATGTTGCCTGGGCATTTCAAATGGAGATGTTTCTCAAGGGAAAGGTATTGTGGAGTCATGTAGATGAGAGTGAAAAAGAAGACATAGATGCTGAAGGGTCTGCTGGTGCAAAGGCTGCATGGGTAGCCATAGATGCACAGATTATGTCCTGGATCCTAAGTTCTATAGAACCTCATATAATCATGTCTTTTGAGACCTCATAGATCAGCAAAGGCCATGTGGAATCATCTCACACAAGTTTATAATCAAGACAACAATGCTAGAAGATTTCAGCTTGAATTGAGCATTGCAAACTATACCCAAGGGGATCTATCAATACAAGAGTATTATGCTGGATTCCTAAAACTATGGAATGATTATTCAGATTTGGTCACAACCAAAATATTTGCAGAATGGGCTTTGGTAGTACAACAAGTTCATAAAATCAGCCAAAGAGATCAATTTTTGATGAAATTAAGATTTGAATATGAACCAATTCGTGCTTCACTAGTCAATAGAGATCCGGTTCCATCTCTAGATGTATGTTTTGGGGAGCTTTTGCGTGAAAAAAAACATCTTCACACTCAGAACACCATGGAACAAGAAAAAGTGGCTCCTGTGGCCTGTGCTGCCTACAACAGAGGGAGGAGCCTGAGATGAGGAAAACTCAGTGCTATAGCTGCAAGAAGTATGGACATATTGCACCATATTGTCCAAACAAGGTCTACAGCTACTGCAAACAATCTGGACACATTATTAAAGAGTGTTCTATTCGACCACCCTAGCGGTTTGACAAAAATCAGCCCACTGCCAACTCTGCCAATGTGGTAACAGCTACTGCATCTCACTTAACCACTCCTATAACAAAAGAAATGATGCAAGAAATGATTGTAAGTACCTTTACCACACTTGGGCTTCAAGGTAAGGATGTTTCCTCACTCTCTTCTTGGATTTTAGATTCTGGGGCATCAAATCATATGACTAACTCGTTGAAAGGGTTAAGAAATATCAGAAAATACCATGGAACCTCAAGAATTCAAACAACTAATGGGAGTGTTCTTCCCATTATAACCGTTGGTGATAAACCTCCTTTAAAGGATTTTTTGTCTCATCTAATTTGGCTGAAAGTTTGGCATCTGTAGGGCAGTTTGTTGATGATAATTGTAAGGTTTTTTTCTCTAAACATGGTTGTATTATGCAGGATCAAATGACAGGGCAGTTGATGGCGAAAGGGTCTAAGCAAGGTCGTCTATTTTTCCTACACTATGCTATTCCGCGAAGATTGGTTTCTTTTCCTATGTTATCTCTTTTTTGTGATGTCTTAAAAGTGTCTAATGAGTTGTGGCATAGGTGTCTTGGTCATCCAAATCATAGAGTGTTATCTCATCTTTTGAAATCTGGCCTAATCAATAATAAAATGCATTCCTCTTCTAGTTTATTTCTTAATTGTGCTACATATAAACTCGAAAAAAGCAAAACATTACCCTTCCCATCCGAGGGCAGGAGAGCTATGAAATTGTTTGACATTGTTCATAGTGATGTATGGGGAATTAGTCCAATACTATCTCATGCCAGTTACAAATACTTTGTAACCTTTATAGATGACTTTAATAGGTATACATGGGTCTATTTCTTAAAAACAAAATCAGAAGTCTTCTCTAGGTTCAAATTGTTTCTAGAACTAATACAAAATCAATTTGCTGCCACCATTAAGATCCTCAAATCAAATTTTATAGAAAAATATATGTCCAATGATTTCCAATCATTCTTGCAAAACCGGGGCATTATTTCTCAAAGATCATGTTCTTATACTCCACAACAAAATGGAGTAGCAGAACGTAAAAATTGACATCTTTTAGATGTTGTTAGAACGTTACTTATTGAAACTTCTGTTCCATCAAAATTTTGGGTATAAGCCCTCACTATTGCTGCATACCTAATCAATCGGCTTCCTTCATAAAAATTAGGTCTAGATTCTCCATATTTGAGGCTTCATCACTGTCAACCTATATACAATAATCTACACACCTTCGGGTGTGTATGTTTTAAGCATTTGCCTCCCCCTTCTAGGAATAAACTCACTGCCCAGTCCGTTAAATGTGTTTTTCTAGGATATAGTATGAATCAAAAGGGATATTTCTGCTTTGATCCTCATACTAACCGAATTAATGTCTCTAGAAAAGTTATATTTCTTGAAAATTTGTGCTTCTTTCCTATATTATCCTCAACAACACTTAACAACCATGCTATGTTACCTTATGTCATTGATTTTGACCCTACTAGTCAGCATGATCCACTAAAAACTCCTATAATTGAGAACATAACACAGGAATCCTTTATCCATCAATCATTGCTAGTGTACAAACATAGACGGCCACTTGAACAACCTCCTTCCCTTACTGACCTGCCATCTGATTCAAGGCATCCTACTGATTCTAAGGTACCTAACTCACCTTCTATATTGCCTCCTTTAAGATGAACTACTAGAATTTCTAGACCATCTGACAAGTATGGGTTTCAATCCTCTAAGACTACATCTTCTCAGTCTGCTCTCTCTACTACACTACACTCTACTGTAATACCTGTTTCTTGTTCACAAGCTGCTGTAGAATCTTATTGGCAGCAGGCCATGCAAGAAGAATTACATGCCCTGAAATGTAATCACACTTGGGATATGGTGGTTTGCCTTAGTGGTGTCAACCCTCTTGGGTGTTTGTGGGTGTATTTTGTGAAGGTTAAGGCTGATGGCAGCCTAGACATATATAAGGCTAAATTAGTGGCTCTTGGGAATCATCAGCAGTATGGGGTTAACTATAAGGAAATATTTGCTCCAGTAGTCAAAATGACCATTATTTGTACTATTTTGGCTATTGCAGCTTCACAGCATTGGGTTTTACACCAATTGGATGTGAAGAATGTCTTTCTACATGGGGATCTTATGGAAGATATCTACATGCGACCCCCTACTGGCTTGTTTTCTACCCCTACTTCTGCTGTGTGTAAACTATGTAAGTCCTTGTATGGACTTAAACAGGCTCCTCGGGCATGGTATGCTAAATTTACCTCAACTCTCCTGGATTTTGAGTTTCTAAAAAGCAAATATGATGCATCCTTGTTTATGTGTCATACTGCTAGAGAGGATGTGTTTGTTCTGGTGTATGTCGATGACATAGTCATCACTAGTACTGATGATAGTCTCATAGCTCATCTTAAACAGCACCTACAGCAGTCCTTTCACATGAAAGACCTTGGTAATCTAGCATACTTTCTTAGTTTAGAAATTAAAGTTGATAGAAATGTCTATTTATCTCACAGCACAAATATGCTATAGACTTGGTAGCTGCAACTGGTCTCCAGGAGGTACAATCACTGGATATACCTATGGAACTCAATGTCAAACTTAGGAAGGATGAAGGGGAGCTACTATATGATCCTACCGCATATCGTACACTTGTTGGCAGTTTGATCTACCTTACAAACACTCGGCCGGATCTCTCTTATGCAGTTCAACAAGTGAGCCAGTATATGGCCTTCCTTAGACATCTACATATGACTGCTATGAAAAGGATCATTAGGTATGTCAATGGTACTCTTGCACGGGGATTATACTATCCTAGTGGCACATCCCCTACTCTCTATGCCTACAGTGATGCTGATTATGTTGGGTGCTTTAATAACTAAAAGATCCACTATTGGATGGTGTATGTTCCTTGGGCCTACCCTTATTTCATGGAAAAGCAAGAAACAGGATAGGGTTTCTAAGTCATCAGCTGAATCTGAATACCGAGCTATGTCCCAAGCATGTTTAGAAATCCTTTGGCTACATGGGCTTCTGTCTGAGCTTGGTTTTTGACAAACTACATCTACTCCTTTTCATAGGGACAATACTAGTGCAATTCATATTTCTGCTAATCCTATTTTTCATGAAAGGACTAAGCATATTGAAGTGGACCTCCATTTCATTTGTGATACCTATGAAGACAAGGTTATCTCCCTACCTCATGTGCCCATCAACTTACAAGTTGCTGATATTTTTACTAAAACCCTAACCAGACAAAGACATCAGTTTTTTGTTGACAAATTGATGTTGCAGGATAAACCAGCATCAATTTGAGGGGGGTGACAGTAAGAACAGAAAAAGAAGACAACTTTGACAGTAAGAAATAAGGATAGTGGACAATTAACATAGAAAAGGAAAAGCATGCTAAGGTTGACAATATACACAGGAAAGGAAAACATCTATACTGAAGTGTAAAGAGGAAGATTTACTTACTAAAATTAGCATTCTATGTATAGCTTAACAGACTGTAACAAGTTGTAATTTACATGCATTCATATTATAAATAAGAGTAGTAGAGCAAGACAAGAGGTAATTCATACCAATTCTGTTATTAAAGACAGTGACTGAAGTAAATGCGTGGTGTTACAGTTTTCTGTCTCAGAAAATCATTCATCATGGATCGAATTTAATGGAGATCTGCCAGGAATCAGTAGCCTGTTTGACTGAGTGGTAGCTGTTGTGGTTGAAGTTAAAGAAAAATAATTTCATGAAAAGTATTTTGAGTTATTTTCATAACTGAAATTAAAATGTTTGGTTAAAATTGTATACAACAAAACAAGTTGATTTTCTTACATTCCAATTTTTTTAAAAAATAGTGATCATATATATTAGTTTACCAACATTTAATTTATACAAAATACTATTTGATACAAAAAAAAAAAACTAAGAAATGACAACTTTACTCCTCACGTGAAGTTGATGGATTTAAAACGAAAATACAAGATAATTTCATAAGTTTTTTTTTAAATAATATTAAAGTTATTAAACTCACGGCATGCAATCATATATAATTAAAATAATCAACATAGCTTTTGAAACACAAACTAACTTCCCCATTTATGTATTGCTAATACTCTTATCACCCTATCGACATTAAAAATCAGAGAAAATCCCTTCCCAGATCCATAACATACCTCATCTATTTTTTGTTTTGAAGATGTGCGTGGATTCCATTTTATTTTTTATTTTTTTGAAATGTAAACATACATGAATTTTTATTAACACATTGCACCACAATCTCTTTATATAGGATTCTAACATACACTCAATGTATAGTAGCCTGTGTATAGTGATCCCTATACCGAGATCTTGACATACACTAAATGTATGACAGTCATTCATAATAATCCCCTTATCGAGGATCCTAACATACATTAAAATATATGTTAGCCATTTTTTATGATCCTTTTATCCAGGATCCTAGCTTATACTAAATGCATGCTAGCCACCGCCATGTTTTGTTCATGACATTTTCAAACTTCCCTAACACACATGCTTTAATTATTCTTATTGATAAATCATATCTTCTCAAACTTCTATCAAAACTTTAAGCATAATTCACATATTTTCACTGTGAAAATTAAATAAGAAACATTGGCATGAATCACCTACCAGTTGCGGATGCTCTGCTTGTGGCCCCTTGTTTTCATTGTTGCACCACACTTGTGGTCCCTCCTTTCCTCTTTTTCTTTATGTTGCTGTCAACCCCATACTACTTCTTTTCCTCCAATAATACTTCAAATTATTGTGTATTTTATATTTAAATATTTTGGTAACCCTTAATCTCACTTTCACTTTAAAATTCTTCTTCATTTGGATAAGAAAATATCAAAATCTTCCTTCATTTCTTCCTCTCATTATACTGGACATAAGAGAAAAGAGAGGGATATTTACACCCCTCAATTTCTCTTATTACACTTAGGCCCCTATTTCCTTTAAATGTTTTCTTTTTACCCCAAATCCTCTCTTCTTATAATCTAAATCGTAATCTTTATATTTATTTTAATTCCACCCCCTCAACATATTTTATATATCTTTTAATTCATTCCTTTAATTTAAAACAAGCACCAATTAATTCCAAGTTGAAAATTACAATATCTCAACTATTTCGTATGGATATTATGTCTAAAATTTAAGAATTCTTATTTTATTTAAATTTATTTGTGAACTTTTCCACTTTTATTTATTTAATTTATAATTTACACTTACATTTATTTCCCAGGGTTTACATTAAGTGTTATGTTTTGTCAACAACACCATTCATATTGGGCGAACCTGACATAGTGTACTGTGGGAAATACAGTATTTATCGAGAAATTTAGCAAATGGTCCTAGATGTTGTTCTCTTTAACCGTCATATCTACCATAGTACTCACCAACACGGTCATATCTAATGCTTTTAATCCTTTTACTGAGTTGGTTTTCAACTTTAGTTTTATAACTTTTCAACACATTCAGTGATTGTGATTTTTCACTTATGAGATATACGTAGCTATATTTGGATAAATTGTTTATGAACATTATAAAATATTGTTGATCATTCCAAGTAGAGAATGACCCACAAATATTTGTATGTACGATTTCTAAAATATCTAAAGTCTTGTTGGCTACAAATCTCCCCGTATTGCTTTGTTTACCTTTAATACAATTAACACAAACTTCAAAATTTATAAAATATAAGGGATCGAGACAATTATCTTTTTAGAGATATGATCTAATCTTTAGTGCCACAATATACCTGACTTCTCACATATGTTGATTATTATATGTGCACATGCTCTTTGTTTAAATATTGACCTTTCTTTGGGATGATCAATATTTACATAAATTGCATACACATAACCATTTGTATTTCAAAACGAAATTAATCTCTACAAAAGGAATCACTTCGGTGATATATCATTTTAATCAATTCATTGCAAAATATATATATTAATATAATAATATTTTTGAAAAATATATTTGTATTTTTTTTAACAAAATCAACTGTTAAAGTCAATAATTGATTGTAGCTGTTTATCCACCAGTATTGTTTGAAGTCGTTAATTATTTCTTAAATAAGTTACGGCGTAACTCTTTATTTAAACTTAACCCCAAAAAGATGCGAAAAATCAGTTATCATTGACGCGACCTATTGTGATTCCAGCTGCTGTAGACAGCGACGGTCATGTTGCTTGGCATTTTACCTTACGTTGTCTTGGGTATATTCCGACTCCCCTCGACTAAAATGGCATTGATACTGTGTATAACAGCATTTTTTTTTTTTTTGAAAAAACAATGTTATTTTCCAAATAAATGATGATAATACGATATATAGATTTATCATAAATATAAAAAACTTTATTAAGATGATGTAAGATAAACACAACCTTGTATAAAAACAGCAAAGATAACTTAACAAACCAGGGCGGTAAACATGCAGCTCCAATTGATAAATCAAAGATTGAAATCCAATAAATTCCTGGCATTTAGACAAGGAATCCCAGGTTAATATTTGGTTAGAAGATAATATAGTCACAGCAATTCTAGCTAACACAGTAATGATCATAGTCTGCCAATAATAATGGTTCTGCATCCTTCACTAATTTGCTTGTCACAAACAAAACGAATAGGGCAAGAAACAATTTCTATTTGGTTAGAAGATAATATAGTCACAGCAGTTCTAGCTAACACAGTACTGATCACAGCGTTGCACAGTAGGTTAATCACCAAACAGTCTGCCAATAATAATGGTTCTGCATCATTCACTAATTTGCTTGTCACAAACAAAACGAAAAAGGCAAGAAACCGATATGGCAGTCATCTAGTTCTAGAGAGTATCATGTATTGTAATTAGATCCTCTAAAAGTACTGATTAAAAATATATAATTAATTACTATACCTGTTACTTCGACAGATAAGATCACGAGGGGAAAGGACATCACAGGCTTGAAAACCTGGGATTTGAAGATGCAAAAGCCAGGAATTCAGGATCACGTTCCAGGATAGCCATTCTTTCCTCATCTAAGGTAATCCATGCCTCGATCCCTCTACCATCTCTGGTTTCAATAAGAACAGTAAGATTTCTGAATGCAGGGCCAACTTTTCCCATGAGGGCAACCCAGAAGGGCTCTCCCCATCCAAAGTTGGTCTCAGTGAAACCAAGATAAGACCAGCAAGTAAATGCAAATATATCCGGCTTTTCGAGAGAAAATAAATCTTCTAGCTGGTTACAGTATTCAGACATTGTCTCAAACCCATCTTCTCCCTGTAGAGTTTGTGTGTAATCACTTTCATAGAGTGCAGTGGCAGCATTCAACGTTTCTATTAATTCAGGTAACTGTGTCTTTGTTCCCATGGGGTTAACAAACGCGGTTGCCCACCAAAAGGCATTCCCAGTGGAAACATGAGACATGGGTGGCTTTGTTCGAGAACGGAGATCGACTGCTTCAACCAAAATGGATGGTTTTGGTGAATCTGATTTTGCCCTTGAAGCGGCAATAAAAGACTTCCAAATGAAACATGTCAACGCCTGAATTCTTGATGTTTTTAAGCCAGGCTTGCCAGCTATGGCCATAGCCTTCAACGTGGCTATCGCTTTGGCATTAAACACAAATCTTCTTGTAATGTAATTTCCTTCGGTGAACCACAGGGTTTCCAGTAGAGATAAATGGCTCTGTGGAATTGAATCTCTCGGTGGAAAAAAGAGCGATGCCTGTTCTAAATCAGGTTGTTTAATATCATTGCAATCTCCTCGAGATATAGCTGCCCAAGTTGAGAAGAGAGCCTTGCTTGTTGCTCCATCCACGATCTTGTGCGAAGCAGCGCCGGCTATTGCCATTCCTCCACAAGTAAACACGTTCAATTGAAATGCTAACTGAGGTGCTTCCATATCTTCCTTGGTAAAGGGTTGGCGTGGAAGTAAACGATTCAACGACACAATTTCATTGTGTTTCAAGAAATCGGACAAGCGACAATTCACTTGGGCTTCGATGTACGGAACACCTTCGTTGAAAGAATCAATGAAACGGTTACCCTTTACCCTTCCAGATAAAGGGTAGAAGATATTGAGGGTCTCTGAGAGAGATTTCTTGTAGCGATCAATTTTGGTTCTTGTGATATCATCGGAATTGACATCGTGCATGCGGTAGAAGAAAATAACTGTTGAATATGTTGTGGGAGTGAGCTGATCAAAAAGGGAGAGTTTGTAGGGTTTTTTATGCTGAACTTCTGGTGAAGATGGTTTGATGACTTCTCGTGAAACGATGTGAACCTCCATCTTCATTTTCAGAAGACTCTTGTTATGCCAAATTGAATTTACGACTGGCTAGGCACTTGTTTTCTGAAATAGCCACAGCAATGCGGTGCCTTATATAGAGGCAGAAGCATGCAGACAATTTGAAGTTTCCTCTTTCTTTCTTTGTTTTTTTTTTTTCTAAGGAATTAAAATCAAATAAACAGAAAGTAATATGGTATATATATGCGGCCATTAATCATTCCAAGATATGTGCTCAAATGTTGTATTGATAACCTAGTCTCTGTATTACATAACATATGTAGAAGGAAACATCTGAACAGGTGGTGCATACGTGGAAGGAAATATTTGATTGGTTGTCCAGTGACAAGAGATTTAGATTAAAGTTTTTTTTTTCCTCTGTAATTTCAAGTTCAATTCTCGTGATTATTAATAATAGTCACTTGATATTGATATAATTATTAATTTTAAAATTTATAAAATTAATCAAAATACATACAAGTTCGAGAACTCACATTAATAATAAAAATATATATAAGGTATAAAGACATAATTTTGTTTAAATAATTATAGCTGAAATTTTAGGATTTGAATGATTTTGTGGAATGACCTTTTAAAAATACATTGCATAACTCATATTTCAATTTCACCTAACATTTCTACTTTTTATTAAATGTTGTTGGGTAGGAAAATGCATTTAAAAACCTGTCAGAACATTTATACTTGGTGTCATGAAATTAATTTCCATCCAGTGGAGCTACGAAAAAGAGGCTGTTCTTTTTTTTCAACGACAAGATATTATCAGTGACTCAAAATAGATTACACTTGCTATATAAAGGTGTAGGTCTTGTATTTTTCCATCAGTAAATTAGGATATCTTGTCAACTGAGTCTTTAACATTGCAATTCCGGCATCTGCCAGCTAATCTGCAAACAAATCCTTAAATTCGCGGTTTCAGTTGTTGAACGCCACGATTAGGCTAAACTCGTAGAGAGTGACTGAAGCAAATGGGTGGTGTTAAAGACAGTGACTGAAGTAAATGCGTGGTGTTACAGTTTTCTGTCTCAGAAAAACATTCATCATGGATCGAATTTAATGGAGATCTACCCGGAATCAGTAACCTATTTTAGTGAGAGGTTATATTGTGATTGAAATTAAAAAAAAAAATTTATAAAAAATATTTTTAAGTTGAAGTTCATAACTGAAATTAAAGTATTTAGTTAAAATTTTATATAGCAAAACAAGTTAATTTTCTTACATTCTATTTTTTTTTCAAAAATAATGATCATAAATATCAGTTTATTAACATTTAATTTATACAAAATATTATTAAATACAAAAAAACTAGGATACATTAAAATGTATGTTAACCATTTTTTGTGATCTTTTTATCCAGGATCCTAGCATATACTAAATATATGTTAGTCATTGTCATGTTTTGTTCATGACATTTTCAAACTTCAATAACACACCTTCCTTAAATATTCTTATTGATAAATCATATCTCCTCAAACTTCCACCAAAACTTTAAGCATAATTCACACATTTTCACTATGAAAAATAAATCAGAAACATAGGCATGAATCATCTACCAGCTGTGGAATGACCCACAAATATTCGTATGCATGAGTTCTAAGATGTCCAAAATCTTGTTGGCGACAAATCTCCTCATATTGGTTTGTTTACCTTTAATACAATTAACATAAACTTTAAAATTTATAAAATCTAAGGGATCAATAATTTCATCTAACATAATTCTCTCTATTCTCTTTTTAAATATGACCTAATCTTTTATGCCATAATACACCTGAATTTTCACTAGTTAATTTTTTTCTTGGTACCTCGTGTACTTAATTGCAGGGATTTATTAAATAAAACAGTTGTATCAATCAAATAGAGATTATTATAACCAAATAAAGAACCGGAACCAGCTAATTGTGAATCATAAAACAAACTAAATTTTTCATTTTTGAATGAACAAGAGTAACCGGATTTGCCTGAAGTAGAAATAGAAATCAAATTCTATTCAAAAGACTGTACAATAAAAGTTTCATCAAGATCCAAATAAAATTCAGTCTTTAACAATAATCTAAAATTTGCAATTGCTTCAACTTGAACCGTCTTGCCATCACCTACATATATGAATCTTTCAACATCATTTGGCTTTCAACAACACAAACAACCCTTTCTTAGCAAATCAAACGTGATAGCTGGTGCATTGCTTCTTTTTATGCCCTTCAAAACCTCAAACGAAGCAACTAGTACCTACTAAATCATTTGATTTTGTTAAATGTTTTTTTTTTTGAGATATTGTACCCGCAACTTTCTTATTATTATTTTCCTTCTCTTGTCTTTAAAGGTAGAGACTAAATGAGCACTCTCCGTCTTATATTGCTTAAGTCTTTTCTCTTTCTAGACACAATGTGAGATGAGCTTATTAAGAGACCAAGTTTCTTTTTGACAATTGTAGCTCATTTTAAACTGGTTAAATTGTGACGGAATGGATATTAAAATCAAATGCACTAGCAAGTCCTCAGGGAGTTCAAGCTGAAGTACTCTTAGCTTGGAAGCAAGATAAGATATCTCCAAAATACACTCCCTTACATTGCCTTTTCCCTTGTACTTCATTGAAATAAGACTTGTCAAGAGGATACTGATTTTAGCCTTTTCATTCTTCACAAATATCTTTTCAATATTGGCAAAGAATTTCTTAGTTGTAATGATTTGATCAGACATTGTGCCCCTAAATGCTTTTGGAATGACTCTCTTCATGATCATCATACACATGTGATTTGATTTCTCCCACCTTTCCATGTCCCTTTTTTCATTAGAAGTACTCTCATTTGTAAGGGGTGGGAGAAAACCAATCCCTAACGCAAGGTCGAGATTCATAACTCTAAGAACAATCAAAAAACTGTTTTATCAAGACTTGAAGTTAGAGTCATTAAGCACAGGAATAAAGTTGATACTAACAGTAATATTAGCAAGATTAATAGATGAAAAGAGAACAACAACAATTGAAACAAGCACATGTAGAAAACTTATTTTAAGAGCAAAAAATGATTCGGATAAAGGTAAATCTCATCTTAAGATATTGGGCACTTCATTAATATTTTATATTTGGATAAAAGATAAATTTGTAAGTGATATCATAATATAGTAATCAAACATTGATAATAAGAACATGTAAAAAAATAAATCGATTTTTGAGTCAATTAATTAGTCACATGTAAAATCAAATAATCATTACATTACTATATGTGGATGTGCTTTTTGTTTAAATATTGACCTTCTTTGGGATGATCAATATTTACATAAATTGCATACTCATAACCATTTGTATTTCAAAACAAAATTAATCTCTATAAAAGATATCACTTCGGTGACATATTATTTTATTTTTCAAAAATATTGTTATATATATATATATATAACAATATTATTGAAAAATAAATTTGTATTTTTTTAATAAAATCAACGGTTAAAATCAACAATTGATTGTAGCTGTTTATCCATCAGTATTGTTTGAAGTCTTAAATAAGTTACGGCGTAACTCTTTATTTAAACTTAACCCCAAAAAGATGCGAATAATCAGTTATCATTGACGCGACCTATTGTGATTCCAGCTGCTGTAGACAGCGACGGTCATGTTGCTTGGCATTTTTCTTTACGTTTTCTTGGGTATATTCTGACTCCCCTCGACTAAAATGGCATTGATACTGCGTATAACAGCATAGATTTTTTTTTGAAAAAACAATGTTATTTTCCTCATAAATGATGATAATACGATATATAGATTTATCATAAATATTAAAAACTTTATTAAGATAATGTAAGATAAACACAACCTTGTATAAAAACAGCAAAGATAACTTAACAAACCAGGGCGGTAAACATGCAGCTCCAATTGATAAATCAAAGATTGAAATCCAATAAATTCCTGGCATTTAGACAAGGAATCCCAGGTTAATATTTGGTTAGAAGATAATATAGTCACAGCAATTCTCGCTAACACAGTAATGGTCATAGTCTGCCAATAATAATGGTTCTGCATCCTTCACTAATTTGCTTGTCACAAACAAAACGAATAGGGCAAGAAACCGATATGGCAGTAATCTAGTTCTAGAGAGTATCATGTATTGTAATTAGATCCGCTAAAAGTACTGATTAAAAATATATAATTAATTACTATACCTGTTACTTCGACAGATAAGATCGCGAGGGGAAAGGACATCACAGGCTTGAAAACCTGGGATTTGGAGATGCAAAAGCCAGGAATTCAGGATCACGTTCCAGGATAGCCATTCTTTCCTCATCTAAGGTAATCCATGCCTCGATCCCTCTACCATCTCTGGTTTCAATAAGAACAGTAAGATTTCTGAATGCAGGGCCAACTTTTCCCATGGGAGCAACCCAGAAGGGCTCTCCCCATCCAAAGTTGGTCTCAGTGAAACCAAGATAAGACCAGCATGTAAATGCAAATAAATCTGGCTTTTCGAGAGAAAATAACTCTTCTAGCTGGTTACAGTATTCAGACATTGTTTCAAACCCCTCTTCACCCTGTAGACTTTGTGTGTAATCACTTTCATAAAGTGCAGTGGCACCATTCAATGTTTCTACTAATTCAGGTAACTGTGTCTTTGGTCCCATGGGGTTAACAAGCGCGGTTGCCCACCAATAGGCATTCCCAGTGGAAGCATGAGACATGGGTGGCTTTGTTCGAGAACGGAGATCGACTGCTTCAACCAAAATGGATGGTTTTGGTGAATCTGATTTTGCCCTTGAAGCAGCAATAAAAGACTTCCAAATGAAACATGTCAATGCCTGAATTCTTGATGTCTTTACGCCAGGCTTGCCAGCTATGGCCATAGCCTTAAACGTGGCTATCGCTTTGGCATTAAATACAAATCTTCTTGTAATGTAACTTCCTTCTGTGAACCACAGGGTTTCCATTAGAGATAAATGGCTCTGTGGAATTGAGTCTCTCGGTGGAAAAAAGAGCGATGCCTGTTCGAAATCAGGTTGTTTAATATCATTGCAATCTCCTCGAGTTATTGCTGCCCAAGTTGCGAAGAGAGCCTTGCTTGTGGCTCCGTCCACGATCTTGTGCGAAGCAGCGCCGGCTATTGCCATTCCTCCACAAGTAAACACGTTGAATTGAAGTGCTAATGGAGGAGCTTCCATATTTTCCTTGGTAAAGGGTTGGCATGGAAGTAAACGATTCAACGACTCAATTTCACTGTGTTTCAAGAAATCGGACAAGCGACAATTGACTTGGGCTTCAATGAACGGAACTCCTTCGTGGAAAGAATCAATGAAACGGTTACCCTTTACCCTTCCAGATAAAGGGTAGAAGATATTGAGGGTCTCTGTGAGAGATTTCTTGCAGCGATCAATTTTAGTTTTTGTGATATCATTGGAATTGACATCGTGCATGTGGTAGAAGAAAATAACTGTTGAATATGTTGTGGGGGTGAGCTGATCAAAAAGGGAGAGTTTGTAGGGTTTTTTATGCTGAACTGCTGGTGAAGATGGTTTGAAGACTTCTCTTGAAACGATGTGAACTTCCATCTTCATTTTTAGAAGACTCTTGTTATGCCAAATTGAATTTACGAGTGGCTAGGCACTTGTTTTCTGAATAGCCACAACAATGCGGTGCCTTATATAGAGGTAGAAGCAGGCAGACAGTTTGAAGTTTCCTCTTTCTTGTTCTTTTTTTTTCTAATTAATTAAAATTAAATAAACAAAATGTAATATGGTGTATGTATATGCTGCCATTAATTATTCCAAGATATGTGCTCAAATTTTGTATTGATAACCTAGTCTTTGTATGACATAACATATGTAGAAGGAAACTTTTACTATGTGATCTAGTGATAAGAATTTATAATTAAAGATTTTGTTTTTTTCGTGTCTCAATTTCAAGCCTTCTAATTGCTTAGTAGTAATGTTACTTGAAATTTATATAATTATTAATTTTAAAATTCATAGAATTAGTTGAGGTGTATAGAAATTGGCTCGAATACCCATATTAATAAAAAAAAAAACATATATAGAATGTATAAAAACATAATTTTGTTTAACTAATTATAGCTGAAATTTTGGGATTTGAATGATTTTGTGAAATGACCTTCGTAAATATTAAAAAAAAAAACATAGCATAACTCATATTTCAATTTCACCTAACATTTCTACATTTTACTAGATGTTGTTGGGTAGGAAAATGCATTTAAAAACCTATCAGAAAATTTATGCATGTGGAGCAACAAAAAAGAAGTGGTTCTTTTAAAAAAAATCAATATTATTGAAAAAACTAATAAAATAACATAATTTATACATGTCATGATTAAAAATTATAATATTTATAATTTGTCACAATACAATAATATTTAAAAAAAAATTAAATTAGCTAGAGAGATGAGAGAGAGAGAGAGAGATGTCAAAATTCCGAATACAACACAAACTGCATCTCTAAAAAAATTGAGAAGGTAAATCCAAAGACAAGTTATTATCAGTGACTCAAATAGATTACACTTGCTATATAAAGGTGCAAGTAGTGTTTATTGGGTGTGACGTAGTGATAAAAACTGAAAATCTATATAATAAATTTGAAGTTTGAGTCGGAACGTGTTTTTATTGTAAAAATCTGGAATAGTAAGGATTTTATTCATTTACCGGAGTCCATAAAATATATTTTTAAGAAATATATATATAAAAAAAAAAGTGTAAGTATTGTATTTTTCCATCAATAAATTAGGATATCTTGTCAATTCACTCTCTAGCCTTGCAATTCCGGCTTCTGCCAGCTAATTTGCAAACAAATGCTTAAATTCGCGGTTTTTAGTTGTTGAACGCCCCGATTAGGCTAAATTCATAGAGTGGCTGAAGCAGATGGGCGGTGTAAAAGACAGTGACTGAAGTAAATGCGTCATGGATCGAATTTAAGGAAGATCTGCCATGAGTTAGGAAATAACAGGATAGGATTATTAAACACTTTCCATTTTTATCAATAATTAATTATTTAAATATCTTTCAATATTCATTATACACGTAAATTAATATGAATAAGCTTTATACATTGTTTTCTTGACACTATCTAACATAGCTGAGTGGTCTTTTTCTCTCTTTCTGGCGTGGCCCGGGTTACGCCATTTTCGTTCCAGGGTATCTAGAGATGAGTTTTCTGATCTGTCAAAAAAAAAAAAAAAACATCCTCAAACCTCTCCAAACAAAGTAGTAAACAGTTAGTTCATGTGTTGTATTAAATTTTAATATCTCCCTTGTCAAATCTAGTAAGAAAAATCCAGTAAAATTCAAAACTTCATAATATAATACAAATTATGGTGGCTGAGAGCATTGTTGTCACAAACAAGACAAAACGAGAATAACCAAAAAAGTACCATGATTAATTAAATTAATCCAGAGTTAGAGAGAAGCAACCAAATTGTTACTTAGTGATAACGAACACATTCATCTGCAATTTCTAGGCCCTCAAGCAAGCTAATTTGAATGATCATACCTTTTACTCAAGTTATATTTACTCAGAGGCTTGAAATTCTTGGATTTGGAAAAGTAAAAGCCAGCAATATTTCTGGATCAAAGCAAAAGTCACGCGAAGAATGTCTCTCTACCATATGCAGACAAGATGGTTACATCAATTGATTAGGCTACAAGGGTGTTCGGTGAGTTTTTTATTTTTTAAATAATGAAAAACGTTGATATTTTTAAATTATTTTGATTTTATTTTTGATATATTATATCAAAAATAGGTTTTTTAAAATAAAAAATGATATTATTTTAATATATTAATAAATGACAGTACAACTATACTCGTAAACACCCTGCTCAAGAAAGTTGTAGAAACTAATAATTACCTGTCTTTGAAAACCTAATAAATACCTGTCTCTGAATTTTAATCTACCAATTCAACTTGAAAATTTGGCGGGGTCAATGAGAACTTAATGAGTAAACCTGATACACTGCTCTCTGTTTTAACATCCATTTAAGATCTCCACTGCCACATAAATGTGAGTGAAGAGGGCCACACCGGTGCCATTCGTTTTGGTTTCTAGTTACATGGAGATATAATTGGCTCTGATCAAGCTGCTTCAGCAGCATGTTTTTATCTTCTCTTTCGTCTGTGGGACACTCCCCTCTTTATTGTATAATAATATAAATTATATTTTAAAATTTTATTTATGATTTTTAATTTTAAAATGAGATAAGTTTTTGATATTATATTAAAATTTTATTGATTCATCGATTATGAGTTTGAATCTCACCATCTTCATTGTATTTAATAAAAATCAAACACAAGATAATATGAATTTATATAAGTTTCAAGCTTAAAGAGTTTTCATTTAAAAGATGTGTTAGAGAATAATATAAATCATATTCTAGAATCTCAACTAACAGCTTGAATTTTTAAATGAGATGATTCTTTAGTATACTTTTTACCTGCAGGCTTTAATTTTTTTTGAGTAAAATTATTATTTTTTATTAATATTGGTTTCTAAATCAGCCTGTGTACAACTCAGTTAATTATATAAATTTTAAAATTAACAACAATATAAATTGATTATCATATTTGACACCAAAAATATCGGTTTTAGTAAAATTATTATAAATGCTAATAAGTGATATTGCTGGGCGGGTAGCAGCTATGCATTAAGAAATTAATGGCGATTGTACTTGTGCAAGACCAGAACAGCAGCAAATTGAAGACAGGGATGCAAACGAGTCCTATCTGATTTACCTGCTTCGTTTTAATGAGAGCTTGAAGATTTCTCTGGAAACTTGAGTACAGATCAATGCTGATTAAATTCGCCAGTTCAAAGGTCGTTGTGCGCGTAGGCCCCAACCCGGCCCCCGAGTTTTGTTAAAAATCTCAAGCAATCTTATAAGGGCGTGCACGCGCGTGCGTTTCTTGTTTTGTTAATTGTTTGATGGTCATTTCTGCCGGTTGTATCTCACCGGATACCGGATAACGTAGTCTATGTGTTTTAAAATTATCTATTTTTAATATTTTTATATATAATTATCAAAAATAATTTTTTAAAAAAATAAAAAAATATCATTTTAATATGATTTTGAATGAAAATCACTTTAAAAAATAATATCAAGCATACCCTCAAATATAAAATTAGAGTGATAGTGTATAATTAATTATTTTATTATTTTATTACAATCTAATTTGTAAGTTATCCTGATCGTAATCATTATAATTGTATTTATTAGTAATGATCATGCTGTGTTTAAATGATAATAGAAATAAGTTTACAGACATAAAAATTATTAAAATAAAATTTATTTAATTTTTATAGCATTTGATTTTTTTTCCCTCCAACCTGGTATAAATTTGTGATTTTTTATTATTTAAAATAAATTTAAAAATTCCCTTTCCTAAACTAAAATAATAAATAACAAAGAAAATGAGAATGCATAATATTTGTAATTTAAATATTACTAACACTCAACTTTACAATTGATTTTGTAATTTTATATAAAAATAAAAAAATCAAATAATATGTAATTCAACTTATATACTATCATAAATCTGAACACCTAGAAAGACTTTAATGTGAATCAATCACGTATAGGAGATGTTTTAATTGTATTTTTATGGTCGAGCATTTTCCAAATATCTTCTAAATTCTGGAAACAAAAGTTTTATTTAAAAAAAAAAATAATCAGAGTTTACAAGTTGTTCTTCAATGATTTTCAATTTTTTTTTAATTCAATAAAAACTTTCACATGTTCTTAATTTCTTGAAAAACGGGCACATTTAATTTTTTTTATAAATTTTCATAGATTTTAATTGGTATTAATCTTCGAATTTAATACAAATTAGTCCGGCTGGTTTAATCAACTAAGATCTACAGCGACAAGGTAAATCTTGACCAAATTGTTTTTACATGGATCTACTTGTCAAATTGGGTGTATTCCACGTAGCTCTCAGAAACGATAAGGTGCAATATGGGGTTGCCTCCTGAATGCCTTCCTTTCTATTTGTCCACGTACTAATCAAATTATAGAAATTCACCTTCTGGTTCAGCAATGATTCTGCGCTGCCCATGAGTCTGAAATCCCATGAGAATGTTCCTGATTCGATGCAGTTCAACTGAAACACTGCTAATTTCCATGCGTTCTCTAGGGGATTCTGCAGAACATGCCACTCCAACCTTGACAATACCAGCAAGACACTCCATATGATTTCCAATATCGCCACTCGTTTCCTCAGCTTCTGTTACAAGAACCGGGTCCAGCACTTCGGCCGGCGAAGCCATTTTAGCGAAGTTATGCAGGTTAAGCCCATCTTTAAACAAGCCATCCGTAGGTCTCCTTCCTGTAAACACCTCCAATAATAGGATGCCAAAGCTGTACACGTCCCCATAAGGCGACACCTCATTTCCAAGGCCATACTCTGCAATTCAGATAAGATGGTTGCAGATACTTGTCGTGAAATGGACAGTACAGAGTCAAATATTTAAGTGAACATTCCAAGCTTAATGTGACATAGAAATTGCCATTAGGTCTTTAGAAAGGCATCCATGTCATAGATATACATAAATAATGCATGGAAACTGAAGCTTTCAATGTAAATCAAATGGAGTCAGACCAAGGGTTTGAACTGAAATAAAGTAAATAATGGAAGGAAGGATTATTCTAATTTTACCCGGCGCCGCGTAGCCAACGGTGCCTTTTAAACCAATGGAGCTTGTCTGATCCAAACAGGGCTGATGGGAAGCTCGTGGGAGGAGCCTTGCTAATCCAAAGTCACCAACCTGAGCAGCCATGTCACCATCCAGAAGTACATTGCTTGGCTTCAGATCGCAATGAACAACGGCAATCTGGCAATGGTTGTGCAGATAATCAAGTGCACTAGCCACGTCAATTGCAATGTTCAGCCGCTGAAGGAGACTCAAATCTCTTCGCCGGTGTGCCTCGTCAGATGCTGGAACAGGATGCAACCACTCTTCTAGACTCCCGTTCACCATGAACTCATAGACTAGAGCTTTAAAATCATTGCCTTGAAAATCAATGCCAGAACACGCTGTTAAGACTTTTACAAGGTTTCGGTGCCTGATGTTTATCAAGGCTGCACATTCCGCCATGAAACTCTTGGATGCTCCTTCACGTAGCAGGTTGAATACCTTCACTGCAACAGCTTCTCCATGATCTGATGCGAGGATTCCTTTATACACTGATCCAAAACTACCTGCACCAATTAAATTGGCAGGGGAGAACCCGCCGGTTGCTTGAAGCAGTTCTTCGTAGGATACTCGCTGAAATGTGGTCTCCCATAGGGAGCCTGAAGCTGGCCTACTTTTCTTTTCTCTTGAGAAAAAGAAAAGTACGGAAGAGACGAGCAGGATAATTCCAACAAAGCCACAAGGAATTGCAATTATCAATTTCAGCTTTTCTGACTTCCTGGATGTGCATCTGGACAGATTCAGCTGAGGTATTCCTCCACAAAGCTCCCTGTTTCCCGAGATTGAAAATCCACTCGCATTAGCAAAGACTCCTTGTACAGGAACCTCGCCTTCAAGGTCATTGAATGAAAGATCCAAACTTTTCAGCAACCTATACTCTGCCAAAAACTTTGGAATTCCTCCACTCAAGTTGTTGTGGGAAAGATTTAGATATTGAAGTGCTCTCAAAGAACTCAACGACTCAGGAATCGGCCCTTGGAAAAGATTCCCCTCCATGTACAAATATTCCAAACTCACACAGCTTCCAAGTGTTCTGGGAATCTCACCAGATAACCTGTTATGGGAAAGATTGAAATATCCAAGATTCACCAACTTGCCCACTTCCAGGGGAAGCGAACCTGTCAACTGGTTTTCAGATAGAACTAAAATCCTTGATGAGGATGGATTACTAATTACTTCTTTTGGTATGGAGCCACTCAAATTGTTTTGTTCGAGACGTAATATCGACAGCATTTGGCAATTTCCAAGACTTGATGGGATATTACCTTGCAAGTTATTTGCAAATAAATAAACTTCGAGCAAGGAGGTGATATTGCCCATAGAAGATGGGATATTCCCTGAGATTTTGTTTCTACTAAGAGACAGTAGGCCTAAGTTTTGTAATTTACCAATAGAGTTTGGAATAACACCAGCCAATTGATTCATCTCCAATCCCAAAGTATCCAGGCCAATGAGATTTCCTATATCTCTTGGAATACTTCCACGTATTTGGTTTCTTCCGAATGTTATTCTCTTTAGGTTTTCTGAGAAGTTGCTAACAATACTAGGCAGAAACCCTCCGAAATTGTTGTCGTTTATAGATAGTTCTTCCAAACTGGTCTTGTTTGTCAGGGTAGGGAGAAAACTTAGGTCATCATCGCTACCATTTCCAAGATAATTTCTATCAACTATCAGCCATCGCAGCTCACTCAGGCCTGCTAAATTTGGAACTCTCCCGGTGAGATTGTTGTTTGAGAGTTCAATAACAGAGATGGTTGAGGCATTGGAGAACGTGGGTGGAATTGGCCCACTGAAACGGTTGGTAGACATTAGAAGAATTTCAATTTTTGGAAGAGTAAGGCCCAAGTCAGGAGGAAGACTCCCATGAAGCTGGTTCACTGGCACCGCAAATCGCATGAGAGAAGAAAGATTGTATATAGAGGGAGGGACTATACCAGTCAGATTATTTCCTCCAAAAGAGAACGATTTTAAACTTTTTAATTGACCAATGTTATCGGGAATTCCTCCTTGCAAGTTATTCCCCGCCCCAAAAATTTGCTTAACAGCTGATAAATTTCCAAAAGAAGATGGTATCCCACCAACCAGATAATTAAATTGAAAAAACAATACCTGCAGCTTTGATAACGATCCAAGTTCTGTAGGAAGTTTGCCAGAAAGATTATTTCCCGACAAAGAGAGGATCAAGAGATTCGAGCAATGCGAAATGTTGACGGGGATTTTTCCATCGAATGTATTGTTCTCAAGGCTCAGCAACCGTAGGCGAAACAAACGGCCCAGTTCCTGCGGGATGTTATGGCTGAACCTGTTGTTTTCCAGTTTCAGTATCCTGAGAAAACTCAAGTTGCCAATGTGTGGAGATAGACTGCCCGCCAGTTGGGTAGAGTGCAGGTCAATCTCGACGACTCTCCGATGCCTCTTTCCACATATAACTCCTGACCACTCGCAGAAGTGCAACGATTCATTCCAGGAGCTCAGCGTGCTGAGGGGATCGTTGGTGATATGACTCTTAAGAGCTAGCAGGGACAGTCTATCTGTCTCATTTCCTCCTGCAGGTAATGAGAAAGAAATGGCGAGTCGCATTATTTGCAAGAAAAGCAACCACAACATGCATGAACTCATTCCTGGCAACGCCAATTTTTAATGCAAACTTGGAGCGTTAGTATTGAGAAACTTATGGTTGGCAGCGCTGCGCTTTTGATTCAAATACAGAGGGAAAGGATGGATGCAACGCCAAGGTTGACTTCAGACAACGTTTGATGGCTTGGATCAAAGATTTTCTGAGATATAAAAGATATTTAAACATTGGAAATTTTACAGCTTGGTCATTGAACGGTTCCAACTTGAAAAATATCTACACATAGCTTTGTCAAAGCAGGTCTAAAGAAAATTAAAGAAGATAATAATTCAGTTTCACCTACTCAATCTCTCAAGTCTATGATCATGAATTGAATATTGTTTTTTATTATATAATAAAACTAGAACTTGCTACGAATGGTATAAATTGAATAAAAACTCAACATTAAAGAATATAATTAAAAAAATAAAAGAAAAGGCAAAAAAACAAAAACAAAACCCTAATAAAAAAAACTAGATGCATGGCTGCCGGGCGTCTATTGTCTGCAATTATTTTATAAAAAACACACAAAAACTGATTAACTTTTTTTAAGAGTTCGGTGCGGTTCGTTTTTTGAAGTAAAAAATCGATAAACTGAAACTAAATTGAACCGGTTCAGATTTAAAAAAATACGCTTTAATTTTTTTATTTTTACAGTTCAGTTCAATTTTATTTTTTTTTCATTTTGATTAAATGGTAGAAGGAAAAACTTGATCAGAGTAAAAAAAAAAACATAAAAAACCGAAATTTTTTTCGGTTTTTTTTGTTAAAAAACCAAACCAAATCAAACTGAAAATGATAAGTATAAATTGGGTCTGATATAGTTCGATTTTTTATAATTTATTTTTTAATTTAATTGTTTTTATTGATAAACCGAAATGAACTGAAAATTCTTAGTGTACTAAAGATGTAATGCTACTATTGACTTCTGGAAACGGGTCAGGCCAGCCAGAATGAGCAAACGTTTGATGGAAAATTGTGGGCCCACAAAGCCCTCAGATCTTTTTATTGGAGATTAAAAGGCCGACGCAAATGCATTTTTAAACGAATCAGCATTTGCTTTCTTTTTTAATTTTACTAATATTCTTTTTAATTATTATTTATTTTATTTGAAGTAATTTGTAAATTTAAGTTTTTTTAATTCCATTATTATTTAATTTTTCCACGTCTAATTTATTTCTCATTTTATTTTGGATAATTTTTAAAAGTAAATCTTTTTTACTATTTTATCTCTTTATTTTATTTTTTTATCTATTATATTTTATTATTTTAATTTTTTATTATTATTATTTTAATTTTTTTTATTTCACCATTTAATAATAAATTTATTGAACATTCAATCCGTGTCTACAAATGTATTTTTTGTATTTATAAAAATGCTTGTATTTTCTTAAGTTAGACAGGCCCGCACGGCCACCTCTATTTCAAAAATTATTCTAAAACTATTTTTGAAAAAAAAAATTAACATTTATTTTTAATAGCATGTCCTATATATATATATATATATATATATATATAGAAAGGATTTAGATCGAATTTAAGATTAGATTTGTTAATATTAATATCTTATAGATTATATATTAAATAAAAAAATCAGGCATTTATTAGAACTAATTGCTATTAGATTTGGATTAGATTATCATTATGCTGCTGAGTATGAGCAAGTTGAGGTGATGTTTTCTCGAGGAAGGGGAATGCCTACTGGTAGAATCATGGTGGAGAACCACCGTCTTGTAAGATAAAAGGAAAGCGAAAAAAAGAGTGGGTGGGCTGAGATGGAAACTTGCATAGAACAAAGGAACACAAACCTACAAGGCCCATGGACTAACAAATCCAGCTCAAGCAAACTTCAAAGGCCCATTAAACTAAACAAAGCTCAATAACATAAAATTCTAAAACCCATTGAATCAAACAAGGCCCGTTTGTAAATACTTCATCGTAATCTAAAAGTCATTTGAGAGAGTTCGTTCTTGGAATCGAGTTGGAGACGAAAGGTTATATCATTAATAATAATTTGAGTCGGTTGAGTATGATTTTCATGAATTAATTCCATTTTAAAAAAATTATAGAAAAGTCATAAATATTTTTATTTTGACCATAAGCTTATTACAAAATTTAATGAAAAACTTGATTTAATAAAAAGATTAAAAAAATCAATCTTCTAAATTATACTGTATATCTTTTAACGGTTGATTTGAGCCACTTTTATAAAATATCATGCAAGGTTGTGGCTGAATGGCATCGAACCAGGGACAATCTTCTTGGAACCAGAAAGCCTGGTACTGGACAACATGAAATCATTCTCTTCACCAGAAGGAACAGTCTATCATCATTCGTTATGCCGATATCCAGACTCAGAAATGATCCATCAATCTGATTATTATTATTATTATTCGCTTGGTGCTCAAAGGGAACTACTTGAATCTTGGAAACGCTTTCCTGCTTTTATCTTTGTGTTTGCTCAGGGACTTGCACCTGTGTAAGAGAGAACCAGCTGTAATGCAATGGCTGGCAATAAACTCAGTCATTTCTTGCTAAGATATTTTATTAATTATTATTTTCTATCAAAGTCGTGGAGAAGAAAATATACCAATGAGATGAACAGATTGACCCTTTGAAAGGAAATTGAGAAACAAATATTCACAATAAAAAATGGGCATTCTTTGGATGTTTCCGGGGGTCGCATAACCAGCGGTCCCTTTAAGGCCGATGGAACCGATTTTTAAAACTCTTAAACAATTCTCAAATTTCTTATGATTGGATTTCTACAAATTTAGCCTCTCTTTCTTTCTTTTTTATGATTCGATCGACAACGTATCTCATCAGATTAGCTTGTGCATCATTTACAAGGTTTGGGCCGCCATCAGTTATGAGCTGATATTGTTTCAGTTTAAGGTGGAAAAAACATTTGATGATGATGATGGCTTGTAATTTTTAAATCCATCATCCACTTTCAGATTTTTAAAAGAGCTACCAAAATCATGAGAATGCTTCTCCTGCTGCTATTGCTAGATGATTAAAACCTAAGAGCTGGTATCAATCACTAGATATTCCATTCTTAAATTCATCGAAACATAGTATAATTCGTCTACAAATATCATGGAATGAACATGACTTGAAAAACTAACATGTCAACAAACAGGGACATAATTGAAAATTAAAACATGTTCCTTTGACAACACGAGGAAGTCTTATTCCAACTCTTCAACCATTTAGATGTTGACATCTATTCTCCTTCGGATCCTGAAGCATTTCATTGGCACTCTGATCTCTTTATCACAGACCTGAAACACATGATCAGTAAATGTTCTCTTAGATACTTGTAGCTTATTTAGGCCGTGTAAGCAGAAAATCCACTTGTAAAAGATAGACATGCCCATTTATGCTTGTGTTTTGTGCGTGTAACATGAAGCTCTCAGAAACGAGAATGTGCAATATGGGGTTGCCTCCTGAATGCCATCCTTTCTATTTGTCCACGTACTAATCAAATTATGGAAATTTACCTTTTGGTGCAGCAATGATTCCGCGCTGCACATGAGTCTGAAGTCCCATAAGAATGTTCCTGATTCGATGCAGTTCAGCTGCAACACTGCTAATTTCCATGCGTTCTCTTGGTGATTCTGCAGAACAAGCCACTCCAACCTTGACAATACCAGCAAGACACTCCATATGATTTCCAATATGGCTCATCCTACGAGAGGCATCGCCACTCATAGCTTCTGTTACAAGTACCGGATCCAACACTTCAGCCACAGTGACTGGCAAAGCCATTTTAGCAAAGGTATGCAGGTTAAGCCCATCTTTAAACAAGCCATCCGTAGGTCTCCTTCCTGTAAGCACCTCCAACAATATTTCTGTGAGGAAATTTATCGGACCGGGTTCTAGCATCAGTAACAAAGTCAATAATTGACATCCAAGAGGTCATTCCCTGATAATTACCAAACCACGTCTAAATTTTAACTTTTGAGTTTCGTTGCACTTGAGCTACATAAAATAATATTAATCCAAATATTATTATTTTTATGTTTTAAAAAATGTTATACTCAATCCTTCCAAAAGGGCACAAAACACCACAAGCATTCCAATTCCAAAAGTCAATAATTGCTTGGAATCAAGCAAAACAAGACATAATTTAAATTATAATTATAAGCTTTTCCACGAAGATGCCCATCTCGTGTCTTTCACGGTCTACGTCTCTGAAGAAAATAATGAAAACTTCAATTCTTTGATGATGATTTGACAGGGCTGGTGTCCATTTCTCAGTTAATATAAATTCAAGGCACTGACGAGAGGTAAATAATTTGATAGGAAAGGTAGAGATGGCATGTTTGTCATTTTTTAATTAGTTAACTTTTCTTCTGTTTTTTTTCACAAGCTTAATGGATTAATAATTAACTAATAGCTAAATGAGATGGGTAAAATATTGTAGCCAAAACATTCTATCAATACACATATAATATTGTAGATTTTAATAATATAATTACTATTTTATTTCTCAATGCATCTCAATTTAACCTTAGACTCATGAGTATTTTTAATGTTTTTATATTTATATATATAATAAAATAATCACAATAACCTCATATAAAACAACAATTAAAAATCACAACCAGTTGGCAACATGCCCTTCACTTTCATATTCATCGAGGGCTAAAGATTGGATCAAAATTGTGATGACTCCTTCGTTCTATTAGACCCTCGCATACTTGAAAGTTTGGATTTCATCTTAATTTGTTTTATCCCATGGAAGGATGGTCCCAGTTGGCATTTTGTTTTCAGTATATCGCGAGAGGGAGGATTTTTAAGAGAGTTACTGGCAGGACAGGAAGGTTTGTACTCTATCAAATAGAATTTCCAACAACACCTCTTTCTCGACATGTAGCCGAGTCTCGTTTTCACTTGGGCCACAAAAAGATTGTCCAGATAGAATGCGTTTTCTTTGTTTTCGATAATAATTTAGAGTTATAAAAGGACTTTATGTTATTTTAATTCGTCTAGATGCTTTTGTTTGGGATGTTTACATGTAGAGAAAAAAGACCATAGCCCCAAATTGAATGAACAACCTCAATATTGAAATAAACAATACAGTGAAAATGGACCGACTCTGCAAAAGCTTTTTGCTAATAAAAAACTCTGCTTAGGATATAACTAGCACATGTTAAGGAAGTAAAACATGTGATGTGTTTGTCAGTATACAATAAACTCTCGTTTCCTTTCGGATCAATTGTTGTTTTGGTCAACAGATTAAGGTTTGACTTGGGGTGATTTTCTCGTTAAATTTTGTGGCGTTGCTAATTTCGTTTGGTCTCTGTTATGTTGGGATTTTAGCCCATTTCTTGACTCTTTTCAATTTTCCTCTCTTTTCTACTGGGCTTTCATCTGAATATGTTGGCCTAGGCTTGAAACAGCATGGCCATTTCAGAACCCGTCTAATCTAGCTAGTTTCAAGCCTACAAAAATAGACACGGTGCAGGCTAAGTCACAATCACATGCATCGAGATACTCTTTTGAAATCAATGCATTTGTGATGGTTTGAATTTCCACAATGATAGAGGTATCATGCAACTGCAACGTTGTCTTTTTGAAAAATTAAATTAAATAAAACACAACAATCCTTCTTCTCTGGATAAAACCCAGAGTTACTTGTCCACTAACCAACAATTGAATTCTTGGTTTTTGTTTAGATCAACTTTTTTTTCTCGAAGGCCCTACCAAAGCTATCAAGATAGGAATTGCTGGTTCTGCAGAGCTCCCAAAAGAGAGGATGGCCATTAGCACTGTTGTGGCTGAATTGCATCGGACCAGGGACATTCTTCTTGGAACCAGAAGGCCTGGTACTGGACAGCATAAAATCACTCTCTTCACCAGAAGGGACATTCGTTATGCCGATATCCCGACTCAGAGAAGATCCATCAATCTGATTATTTTTATTATTATTAGCTTGGTGCTCAAAAGGGAACACTGCTGGTGCCAATATCTTCACACCTGTGGCTGGGAAATGACATTCCAGGTGCATATGTGCTGCAGAAGAGAGAACTTCTTGAATCTTGGAAACGCTTTCCTGCTTGTATGTCTGTGTTTGCTCAAGGACTTGCACCTGTGCAAGCGAGAACCAGCTGTAATGCAATGGCTGGCAATAAACTCAGTCAATTCTCAAATTTCTTATGATTGGATTTCTTCAAACTTAGCCTCTCTTTCATTTCTTTTCTTTTTTAATTCGATTGACAACGTATCTCATTAGATTAGCTTGCGCATCAACCAACAAAACTATCTTCACTAATTAAATTGGCAGGGGAGAGAGCCCATTGTAGGAGAAATAATGTTTGAAATTAGATTTCTCAATATCTATATACTATTTATTATATATTAAATAAGATAATTGTCCCAAAAAAATAATTTAAATCAATATTTATGAGGTATTCTTTTGGGTCTGGCCCCCACCAGCCCCTGGTACTCCCCTTTGAACAGCAATTTTCACTTGCTGCTTTGATGACCTCGCACTCACACACCTATACACTGAATATTGGCATAATGATGACCCGACTGTTCCTTTTGGTTAGAGAATGATTTCACGCTGTCCAATGCCAGACCCGCTTGTTCCAAGGATAATGTCCCTGATTCGATGCGACTGAGCCACAACAAAATGCTATCTTTCTGGAGCTCTGCAGAACAAGCAAGTCCTATCTTGATTATTGAAGTAAAACATTTCAAGATCTTGTGAGCTCCAATATCATTCTTCTTGCAAGTGGCATCAGCTCTTGTTTCCTCAACCTCTCTCAGAAGTAAGGGATTCACAACATCAACTACGCGGTCAGGCATATCTATTGGGTTGTTTTTAGCATGATTGTGAAGGTTCAGCTCGTCACTAAACAGGCCATATCTATTGGGTTTTTTTTTCCTGCGAACATCTCCAACAGTAAGGGCAAGTCCAAGGGCACTGCTATATGGGAAGCTATAAATAAAAAATAAATATTTTAGTAATGTTTAGCGGTTTTCATTGGAGTGCCATTTGCAAAGCGAAAATTGGCTTTGCTTGCCTGAGCTGCTACTTGTAGCAGCTCAGATGCAAAGAAGCCAAAATTTTGGCTTCAAAAATCTAGAGCCACGTGTACATCAAAAGCAAAATTTTTTGCTTTAAATTTTTCGTTCCTGCGTTTTATCTATATAAAATAAAATGTAAATATATCAAAAATATTTATTTTTATTTTTATTTAAAAATATCTTAACAATAAAGTAAAAAATTAAATTAATAATTATATTATTTGAAGGTTTTTTAGAAGCAATTATTTATTTATATAACTTACTTCTATTAATTGTATAATTAATTGCCTAATTAAATTATATATAAAATAATTGAACTATATTTAAAATAATATTTAAAAAAATAGCTCTTACCATTGGAGCACACATCAACAATAAAATAAAGATGGTTATTCTTAATAATTATATTGTTGGAGGATTTATTAAAAATAATTATTTAATTGTATAACAATTATTTAATTATATAATTAAATTCATTTTTTTATTTTCTTATTAATTTTTTTTTTATTATTGGAGGGTTTTTCAAAAAAATTTATTTAATTATATAATTTACTCATATTAATTGTATAATGAATTGTATAATTACACTATATATATAATAATTGAATTTTATTTAAAATAAGATTAAAAAAATGGCTCTTAAAAATGGCTCTTACCATTGAAGACCACATCAGCTCAAGAGCCATTTATACACTATTCAAAGAGCTATTTCTATTATTTAGCTCTTAAAAATGGCTTTTACCATTGGACTTGCTCTAAGTTCTACACATCTTACTCTGCAAAAATATAAGCATGTTTTAAAAAATGTTATACTCAATCCTTCCAAAAGGGCACAAAACACCACAAGCATTCCAATTCCAAAAGTCAATAATTGCTTGGAATCAAGCAAAACAAGACATAATTTAAATTATAATTTTAAGCTTTTCCACGAAGATGCCCATCTCGTGTCTTTCACGGTCTACGTCTCTGAAGAAAATAATGAAAACTTCAATTCTTTGATGATGATTTGACAGGGCTGGTGTCCATTTCTCAGTTAATATAAATTCAAGGCACTGACGAGAGGTAAATAATTTGATAGGAAAGGTAGAGATGGCATGTTTGTCATTTTTTAATTAGTTAACTTTTCTTCTGTTTTTTTTCACAAGCTTAATGGATTAATAATTAACTAATAGCTAAATGAGATGGGTAAAATATTGTAGCCAAAACATTCTATCAATACACATATAATATTGTAGATTTTAATAATATAATTACTATTTTATTTCTCAATGCATCTCAATTTAACCTTAGACTCATGAGTATTTTTAATGTTTTTATATTTATATATATAATAAAATTATCACAATAACCTGATGTCAAAAATAATTTTTAAAAAATAAAAAAAATATCATTTTAATACATTTCAGCACGAAAAGCACTTTCAAAAGCTACAACAACCGTCCTCCCAAACACCCTCTAAATGTGAGAGGATTGTGTCTTTGGCAGGAATAATGGTGATCACGTGCCAGACATTTATATATGATCTTTAATGAAAATGGAGTTGTCAATGAATCATTCACACCTTAAGAATCATAATTAAGAATTATAATTAACAAATATTGGAAAAGTATTCTAATGATACCTGGCGCTGCGTAGCCAATGGTTCCTTTTATACCAACAGAGCAACTCTGAATTGAAGATGATCGAAGGGAAACTCTTGGACCGAACCTTGCCAATCCAAAATCACCAACACGAGCAGTCATATCACAATCCAGAAGAACATTGGTAGGCTTGAGATCAAAGTGAACAACAGGAATTTGGCAATCATGATGCAAAGAGTCGAGCGCAGCAGCCACATCAACTGAAATGCATAACCTCTGAATAAGGTTCAAGTTTCTTGCCTCGGGTGGCTCGTCTGAAATCTGAACTGAATGCAACCGCTGTTCTAGAATCCCTCCTGTTAACCATAAACTCGTAAACAAGAGCATTGAAATCATGACCTTGAAAATCAGCACCAACACGTACACTTGCAACTCTGACGAGATTTCGGTGCTTGATGTTTATCAAGGTTGCACATTCTGTCATAAAGCTTTTGGAAGCTCCTTTACGTAGAAGTTGAATACTTTCACTGCAACAGCTGCTCCATCTGATGGAAAAATTCTTTTGTGCACGGACCCAAAACTGCATGCACCAATTAAATTGGATGAGGAGAACCCATCAGTTGCTTGAAAGAGCTCTCCATACGTTACTCTCCGAAATGAGATCCCCCAGGAAGCTTCAGAAGCAGGCTTATCTTTTGTTTTCCACAAGCAACAGAAAAGTAGGAGCAATCACGCAAAGTAATCCTAGACCACCCAAGTAATTGCAATTTATAACAACAGCTTGGTAGAAGATTTCGGCATTTTTGATTCCTTGGACATGCATGTGGGTAAATTTGAACCGAAATATTCCTCCACAAAGCTTGTTGTTTCCCAAAATGGAAACTGCGCTTGCATTTCCAAAAACTCCTTGTGTAGACACTGTTAAGAATATATAATATATAGGGTAGGTTATTTATCTTTTTGTATTTAGATTAAGTATTTGATATTATTTTAATGATACCCTAGCCTCTGCTGTTTTAATTCTCTCTTTATGTATTTTAAATTGTTTAGCAGGCACCTCACCTTCAAGGTGATTAAACGACAAATCCAAGTACTGCATCAACTTGAAGTCTGACAAAATCCTTGGAATTTGACCTGTCAAGCTGTTGTAAGAGAGATTGAAATATTGAAGTGCTCTGAAAGAACTCAGAAACTTCGGAATAGACCCTTGGAAGAAGGTCCCCTCCAAATGCAAATTTCTCAACATAATGCAGCTTCCAAGAGTTCCAGTAATCTATCCTCATAGCCTGCTATGTGAACATCTAGATATCCTAGGTCACTAACTTACGACCTGTCAGCTAATTTTGAGATAGGTCTAAACTCACAGAAGGAAGGGATACCAGTTTTGAGATAGATCATTGAAATCAATTGCCACCTACCGTAGATTAGGAAGGCCTGTTAAGGTAGGCACTTTCCCAATGAAGTTGCTGGTTCCAAGATCAAGAAGAGAAATAGTAGAGGCATTAGGGATTGTCGATGGGATCAATCCATTGAATTGGTTGGAGTGAATTCTAAAAGTTTCAAGGCTTGGAAGAGTTAGGGCCAAGTCAAGAGGAAGACTCCCATGAGGTTGAGTAGCTGATGACAACTAGAAACAAGTAATGGGTGAGAGATTGTATATGGAGGGAGGAATAGTACTGCCAAAAGAGAAGTACTTCGATCTTTTCAATTGCCCAATATTATTTGGAATATCTCCTTGAAAATTATTGACACGTCCACAAATTTCCTCGAAGGATGAAAGATTTCCATAAGCAGGTGGAATCTCACCAAACAAGTTGTTTCATCGGAAATTAAGTGCTTTTAGCTTCGACAATGATCCGAAGTCTGCAGGAAGTTTGCCCGTGAGATTGTTGCCATCTGATTCAAGGCTCAAGAGATTTGAGCAACGAGAAATGTTGGCAGGGATTTCACCACTGAACGAGTTGTTTGCTAGGACCAAAGCCTCTAGCCGAAACAAACTACCCAGTTCCCGAGGGATGTTCTGGCTGAAGCAGTTGTTTTCCAGCAGTTTGTAAGGCTTCAGGTCAAGCTCTACAACTCTCTGGTGCTGCTTTCCACATGTAACACCTGACCATTATCAGAAGTGCCGATTCATTCCATGAGCTCAATATACCAAGAGGATTATTAGCAACCAGCACGGATTATTAGCAACCAGCACGGATTATTCAGAGAACATGTTTGATGGAGAAACTTGGCCTGCAAGGATTCAGTTTCAAGGCTTGGAAGAGTTAGGGCCAAGTCAATAGGAAGACTCCCATGAGGTTGAGTAGCTGATGATGACAACTAGAAACAAGTAATGGGTGAGAGATTGTATATGGAGGGAGGAATAGTACAGCTCAGATTATTTGTGCCAAAAGAGAAGTACTTCGATCTTTTCAATTGCCCAATATTATTTGGAATATCTCCTTGAAAATTATTGACACGTCCACAAATTTCCTCGAAGGATGAAAGATTTCCATAGGCAGGTGGAATCTCACCAAACAAGTTGTTTCATCGGAAATTAAGTACTTTTAGCTTCGACAATGATCCGAAGTCTGCAGGAAGTTTGCCCGTGAGATTGTTGCCATCTGATTCAAGGCCCAAGAGATTTGAGCAACGAGAAATGTTGGCAGGGATTTCACCACTGAACGAGTTGTTTGCTAGGACCAAAGCCTCTAGCCGAAACAAACTACCCAGTTCCCGAGGGATGTTCTGGCTGAAGCAGTTGTTTTCCAGCAGTTTGTAAGGCTTCAGGTCAAGCTCTACAACTCTCTGGTGCTGCTTTCCACATGTAACACCTGACCATTATCAGAAGTGCCGATTCATTCCATGAGCTCAATATACCAGGAGGATTATTAGCAACCAGCACGGATTATTCAGAGAACATGTTTGGTGGAGAAACTTGGCCTGCAAGGATTCTGTTCGAATTCATTCAAAGTCGCGACCCCCTTACTTTTATTTTTTATTTTAAATTAAAAAATAGTATTTTTAGATCATTTTCATGAGATAATATCAAAAATAATTTTTAAAAAATATTATTTTAACATATTTTTTTAATAAAAATAACATCAACCATATTATTGTTACTTAGTAAAATAATATTTATTAATTACATCAGTCAATGCCCTCGCGTCTCGTTAAGGGTGGCACCATATTTTTCTTTTCAACATCAAAAAATATTAATTATGCAAGATTTTTTTTATTGTGATATAAATTTCAACAAAATAATAAATCTGTGCAGAAATCTTGTAAAGTGCAAGTTTTCTGTAAAATATATGAATTCTAAATATATATAAATTTATCCGCTCAATTGATTTGAATGAAGTAACCAATATAAAATTATTGTTATCATTATCATTAAAAAAGCAAGAAAATTTGGATATTTTAATTATTTAAATTACTATAACAATTAAAATTATTATCAACATTACTGCCTAAATAGTTAAAATCATTAAATTTTCTTGAAAATTTAATAAAAAATAAAAAATATTTTTACAAAAAATAATCACTAAAATTATCATTATCATTGTGCAAGCAATAAAATCATATGATCCAAAAAATCAATAAAAATAACAAAAAAAGAACCAAAAAAGAACAAAGAGAAAAAATAAGCAATGTTAATTTTAAAACCCCAATAAAATAATAAAAATAAAAACTAAAAGTATAAATGAATAAATACAAATAAAAAATAAATATTGTTAAGAAGGATCGAAAAAACCAAAGGAATCAATACTAAATAACAAATTTAAAGAGCAAGTGCCAGAATAAAAAATAATATATATAATTAATTCCAATTGAATAATAAAATGCAACAAATCAAAATCTTGGTATTGAAAAATAATAAAAATATTTTTAAAAATAAAATGCAATGTAACCAACATAAATCAAAATTTCATAATATAACCGAATAAAAATAAAATCCTAACAAAAAATAAAATAGCAAAAACTAAAACTAAAAAATAAATACATAAATATTGAAGAAAAATAAACGATGTTTAAGAAAGACTAAAAAAAAACAAATAAATTAATACCAAATAAAAAATTAAAAGAATAACTATCAAAATAACAAACAAAATATATAATTAATTCCAGTTGAAGAAAAAAAAAACAAATCAAAATTTTGGGACATAAAATAATAAAAGGGATTTAAAAAAATAATTATTGAAACAATTAAAATAATAAAGATCAAAATAAAAAGTGGTGTATATGACCAATTTCAATTAGAAAAGCAAATTATAACAAATTAACACTTGTATACCAAAATTAATAAATGAATAAAAAATAATCAAAAAATCAAAAGAGTATGGACTAAAATGAAACATATCATATATAATTAATTTAAATTGAATGGTATAATTGAAAATAATCAAAATTGCTATTGAAAAATCAGTAAGAAAAATAAAATTAAAAGATCAAGGACTGAAATGAAACTAACACAAATGTTAAGGACCGCTCTATACTTCCAATGGAGGAGAGAGAAACAGGTGGGTAGGGATAAACTCATCCACCAGCGATTCTCCAACCTGATTCAGAGGACACCCGCCGCTCCAAAAGACAAATCACATGGTGGCACATCTTCTAACCCGTTGGAAGCATGTTTTTACTTTCGTACGACACCACCTGAAGGGCGCGTGCAGACGAGACACTGCTAGCGCATCCATACAACGTGTCTGCAGTGATCCGGATAAAGAAATATTTTAAAAATTAGTCAATTACCCATTACCCATATACCTTTGTACCAAACAATATCTATGAAAAAACAGGAGTGAAAATTCAAAAAATACCCTCGGTTCTAGGTGTTTATTTTTGTCATTTAGAGGGGTAATTGTATCATTTTACTGTACAATAAATCTAAAAATATCATTTATGTTATCTGAAAAATTCAAAAATATTTTTGGTCCTTATGATTAAAACTTTTTTTATCTTAAGATAAAATGGTAATTTTATTATAAAAATGAATAGTAAACTGAGTATATATTAAAAGAAAAGGTGTTTAATAAATGCGGGACGGATTTTATTTTTTAGGTAATTTTTAAAAAACGGCATCACAAAAGCACATTCGTTTCCCGTGAATTATGATTTTATAAAATGTTTTCATAATATCTCTGGCGGGTGATCAAATTCCCACCAAACATATCCCTTTCTTAATTTCTAAATATCGTCTTCCAAATTATCCGGAAACGAGAACATAATGATGAAGTTTCTGGAATCTAATTGGAATATTCACGTTGCTTTTAACGGAGATAAAGCCAAAAACCAGCCGAGCCTTACCTTGCGTGAGCCAGCTAAGGGCCGGTTCTTACAAGGAAACCTGGGCCAGATTGTTTTTTAACTAGTTGATTTCAATGGACAACCATGTGAGGTTAGTGGTTTATCCAACCATTCTTTCTTTGCTTTCCAGCATAAAAAAGAAAAGAAAAAAATTATGCTGCTATATATTCTTTAATTATATGTAAATTCAATAAATATATTTAATTGGACAGATTAAACATAAATCATATGGTAAAGTATTAATATAACAATATCTTTTTCGGGGATAATATGATTATTACCTTTCCAGATATATACTGGGGTGTTTAGAAAGTATTTTAAAAATGTTTTTTTTTAATATTTTATTTTATTTTAAATAAGAAATAATATCTTTAGATTATTTTAATATACTAATTAAAAGATAATTTCTAAAAAATAAAAAAATATTAGTAAAATCACTTTAAAAAAATAGTAATCGCACCTTCAAACACCCATATAACAAACATATCATGTGAAAATCACAAGATTTCTATATTCATACAGCTCATCATTTTAATCTTTATTTTTTCACTGTTCATTATTTAATTCAAGTACATCTCTAGGGTAAAAACCATGGTTAAGGGTTTATTTAAGAAGGTAGTATGAGTTTTTTTTTAAATATATTAAAAGAATATTATTTTTTATATAGTTTAAAATTTATTTTTAATATTAACATATTAAAATATTAAAAGATAATTTAAAATAAAAACGACAGTTCAAGTGCGCAACACCACCACCTTTAATGATCTTCATGCCCATAATGGTACTTTTTGACAAAAAATAATAATATTATAATGGTATTTACAATTCTTAAATTAATGCCCCCAGCGATTAAAAATATATTATAAGTTTGAAAATATTCCCCACTTCTTTTCAGTTCCACAACCCCGACTTGACACACAGCTGGCAGATCAACATCATTAACTATGCTATTATCATGTTGATCGGGTTTTTTTGGATGCCAAGTAAACATGTTCTTATGGATCTTGTGGGCTCGTGTGAATAAATAAATATTTTTTTTTATTTTTAGAAAACATTTAAGATTATTTTAATATTAAAAACATATTTTTAAAATAAAAATAAATTATTTTAATATATTTAAAAAAAATACAGCACATTTACCAACAAGCTTGTAATATCGTTAATTACAAACACTCGCGAGTTCTCGGGCCCCCTACACGTCGCTCGCGGGACTCTGTACTGTTACAACGTCACAAATCTCTAACACGTAACGTCCTCATTGAGTGCATACCTTTTACAATCCAACCAATGTCCATCATCCACGTATGGTCCTAGCCCCAGAAAACGGATAACGTGGAAAATAACACGAGTTCCCACTCTGACACGTATGGAAAAGATTTCTAGAACTAACTCTACAGTTTCGAAGAAAATCTCACTGTGCCCCCTTCGTGTCATTTTATAACTGGCGAAAAAACTGCTTGGTCCCGGGCTATCTTGAGTAGTGAAGATAAATAGGTTATTTGTTATTGTTTAGTGTTTATGCACTTATATAAAAATAAAGATAATTATGATAAATATTAATTAGAATGAAACAATAATGAATTTAAATTATATAATAATTCTCGGTGAATATGAATATAAAATTCATAAATTCAAATAAAATGAAAACCCCAATAAGATTTTTAGACTAATTGAAGTGGAGTGTGGGATTATGTCTCTCATGAACTTATAATATTTATTTTATTTTATTTATTTTAAAGAATTTTTATGGAATAGTATGACATGTATCAGGGTCGAGGAAGAAAATGCAAAAGGAAATTACAAAATAAAATGAATCATGGAATTTATAATAATTGTTTTTGGTGTGTGTGTTTTCAAAAATTTAACTGGATACTGTCATATTTATTGGGTTTTTCTAAAAAATAATAAATTCATATAGGAAAAATAAAAAATATATATTTTGCCCAATTTCTATAGTTTTTTGTGTTTCGGCTTCAGAGTAACTGTATGTCTGGAAATATGATTGATGTTATTTTTTAAAAATATTTTTTGTTCAAAAAATTATAAAAATAATAAATTTTTATTTTTAAAAAATTATTTTTAATATCAGTATATTAAAATAATTTTAAAAAAGTAAAAAAATAATTTAAAATAAAAAATAAAAATATTTATTTAAAAACATACCTTCAAAATTCAATATTATTATTTTGTTGGAATGATAAAGTTAATATTGAGAATTATACATAGAAATTGTGTGGGGAAAGCACTCTAGCTCCCCACATGACATTTTGGATTGTAACAATATTTTTCTATTTTTTTTGTTTCTTACTTTTTTTTCTCTTTTTTTTATTATGTTTTTTTTTTCTGATTATGTTTTGTTTTTGTTTTTTTTCTAATTATTTTATTTTTTATTTTTTTGGTTTCTTGCTTCTTCTTTTTTGGTTTCTTGCTTCTTTTTTTATTACATTTTTTTTGTTTTTTTTCTATTTTTTTATTTTTTTTCCCGTTTCTTGTCTTAAACTATAAGGACAAGTCCAACAGGAAAGACATCCCTAGATCCAAAGGTAAATTTATTAAAATTTAGCTATTATTGCTCTATTTATTGTCTCCAACGGGAGAGGCATTTTGCCTTTTTTTCCACCCAAGAGGCATTCCTAAATATGAGAGGATGAAGAGTCAAATTAAAAAAGAACCGTTGATATTACCATCGCAAAACAACGACAATAAAAACACAGCAACAACAATTAAAATACAACAACAACAACAATTAAAATACAACAACAACAAAGGGAGATGGAAGGGGGGCAACGAAGAAGAAGAATAAATAAATGCAAGAAGTTGAGTGATTTTTTTAAAATGAGCTAATTAACAGAAATAAAAATGAAGAGATATTTGTTTGGCTAAAAATACAAAGAGAAGGCACTACCAAGTTGAGATTGGAATGGGAAAAGATGGGGTATTTTGTTCAGAGTGTCAAAGATATTTAATTGAGATTGGAATGGGAAAAGACAAGTCAAAGACTTGCAAATAGAGAAAAAGAGGTATTTGATAAATATAGATTTAGGTGAACGAGTCAATAAAATGGAAAATGACTCAAAATATAGAGGAGTGGAGGACCAATTGTTAGGGAAGAAGATAAAGAATGAAGTAGTACGGTTTTTTTAACTTTTAACTTCAAGTGAGGGAATGGATTAGTGGGGTGGGTTTTAATAATAATAATAATCATTATATTACAATAATTATTATTATATAATTATTATAATAATAGTTAGTATAAAAAAATAGGGGTATTAATTTGTAATTAATTTGATCGAATTATCTGTAATGGAATGTATTTTAATTAATTATGTTTGAACTTATTGGTTATTTATTAATGTGTTCATTTTATTCTATTAAGTTTTTCTAACACTCAAAGACAATAAATAATATTAATTAACTTCAAATATAACAACAATAAAAAATACATACAGATTACTTGAAAAACATACAATAAGTAATTTAAATTTTAAATTTTAAATATTGCAGGTCTTTTAATTATATTTATTTTTTTATTTAAATATAATTAAAAAATAATAATTTTATTATTGGAGGATTTTTCAAAATTAATTATTTAATTATATAACTTACTCCTATTAATTGTATAATTAATTGCATAATTAAACTTATACAGAATAATTACACTATATTTTAAATAATTGTAAGAAACAGCTCTTCAAAATAAATTTTATTATTAAAATATACATCAATAAAAAATAATATATATACTATTTAAAAAACATTTTTAAAATTTAACTTTTTAAAATAACTCTTACTATTTCACTTAGTCCTAGTAGCTGAAATTGAATATATTGAATATTTGGCAAGAACTAGAGCTACAAAACATTGACTCGAGCTCTTATTATATCTTAACGTATAAAAAACGAAAGGCACGAGAAATTGAAACCCTGGCAAAGAAGAAAGCAAACTCACTTCAAGGGAGTGCCAAAAAACCCAAGTCTCGTATTCCATTTCTATCTGTTGCAGGTAAAGTACTTTGGTTTCTGCTCACCTTTTTTCTCTTCTGGGTCCCAAAGTCTCCATCCAGTCTTGAATATCCACCCAAACTTGGCAACAAAACGAAAAACTGTATCCAGACCTAAATGAAAGAGGAAGCTTCTAAATGTACAAAAGCAGAAACAAAAGCAACCCCTGTTAAATTTGCTTTTGTTTTTTCTCCCTTTGAAGGCAATAAAGACAGTGAGTGAGAGTGAAGAGAGGGTGTGTTGGGAGAGGGAGAAGAGAGAGAAAGTAGTGAGAATGGGGATATTGTACGAGGATGCTGTAGTGATAAGTCAAGGAGAGAAGCCCGGAGAGCCAACTTTAATTACCGTGAATTGTCCTGACAAAGCTGGACTTGGTTGTGATTTGTGCAGGGTTATCTTGCTTTTTGGACTAAGCATTTGTAAAGGAGGTAAGCCTATTTTTCACCTTATAATGTTTTTGGAATTGTTTGAGTTACTTTAGTTGGGCCTCTGTGATTCGTAGCAAAAAGATTGCTGAGTGTTTGCTTTTTTTCTTGTGTGGGATTTCTCTTACTGTTGGGATCAAAGATCATTGTGGCTGTTGTGGTTTTGTAAATTTGCTTTTATCTGAATGATCAATCTGGGTTTTGATCCGTTATTTTAAGGAGAAGGAATAAAAGGGATTTTTTTTTGTCTTCACCTTGCCTTTATCTCTACGTTGAAAGAGGTAGTTGGGATTCTCTGCTTAAAAATTAGGTAGTTAAATCTTAAAAAAATAAACGTTCTGAAACATGAAGCGTGCGCGTGCGTGTGTTTTCATGATTTTGGTTGTAGGTGTATTTTGGATAACCAATACAATCATTATAAACTGTGTGTGCATCTATCTGTTTTTCCCTGTTATTTTTCCAATTTCATATCATTGTTTGAGTTTGGTTTTTTATTTTTATGAAACATTGTTATAGTTCATGAAATATGAGTTTGCTCCTCGAGTTTTATTATGGTACACTTAGTTTTATTATGGTACACTTAGTTTCTCTGAATCCATAGCTGATTAGTTTTGATTGGTTTGCATGGTGAAGATGGACAAACGGATGGGAAATGGTGCTATATAGTCTTTTGGGTGGTGGGGAAGCCAAGCACAAGATGGAATTTATTGAAGCAGAGGCTATTAGAGATGTGTCCATCATATTTTTCAACTTCTGAGATTGACTACTACAAACCCGAGGATCAACAACCAAAGCCGCCAGATGTGTTTCTGCTGATGTTCTGGTGCTCTTGTGACTATGAAGGCCTTTTACACGGTAATCCAATATTTCATTTCTGCAGGCATCATGCCAGCTTTTAAAATTAGTTCTGTTCATATGGGCTTGCTTCCTGTTGGAAAGTTTTGGAAACTTGGGAGATGTAAGTCTTGTGATACGGGGTAAATTAGTTCTCAAAATGTATGCCTGCTTATCACGAGAGAGCATTAGAATTCATAGAGGAGTTACTCTGTTTTGATTAACATTGAATTGACTGGGAAAAAAATGATTTAATGAATTCCCTTGCGAGGACATTTTTTTCACCACTGGAAACATAGGATAGCGTTGAATCTTTCTCTTAACTTCATAGTATTGTAATTATGTGTATTCCAATTACCCCTCTTTTCTATAAATGATCGTTCTTGTCCATAATATGTGTTTTAATATAGGATCACAGCATGTAGAACATTATCTTTTAACTATTCATTGTTAATTAGTCTCTTTTCTTCTTAGATGTAACTGAGGTTCTATGTGAGCTGGAGCTAACAATAAAAAGAGTGAAGGTTTCCACCACTCCGGATGGGAGAGTGATGGACCTCTTTTACATCACTGATACTAGGTTGGTCATTCTTTGAAACGTCAATGAACTATGGTCATGTCTTTCTGTTTCTCTTCGTCCATTTCTGCTTTTAATAGTTTATTATTATTAATTATATGCTCCTATGGTTGCTTTACCAAAGGAAAAACAAGGCTAATTGCAATATGAAAAATTGAAAACCAGCCACATTGTGAGATTTCATATTTATTTCATCCTTCCATCCCAGCAACCGGTCATCCTCTGGCTCCCTGGTTTCATTCAGTAGTAAATGGCATATGTTTTGCATTTAAATTGCAATCTTAAAGACATATAAGAAAAGACCAATGACCAATGGCATCTATTGGATATGCCAGTGCTGGCTTAAGCATCTACAAAGACAGAATTGTTGTCATTTTGTGATGATAACCTCAAATTTGTCAATTTTGATAAATATACAAGTGTTGCTTCTATCTGACAAGTGCTTAGAATAACTTGTGGTGGTTAAGTAATCCAATTGAATGCTACATGGATTGACCTGCATTTTTTTTTTAATTTAAAAAAATATGTGCCTGTTTTAAATTGCCATGATGCTAGCATCCATGCCCAATCATTTCAGAGTTTAACGTTTTAGTTCAATATGTTGGATAAATCCAGTTATTGTGTTATGTGGCTCTTCCACATATATAGTATCATGATCAAGTCATGTTTAACTAATCCTTTATGCAAGCTATTGTCTCGGAAAAAGAGAACTTTTTTCCTCATATCACCATCATTTTCGTTTTTTTATATAACTGTTATAGCTTCTGAAAGTCCAGAAAATGTCTTAGCTAGCTGCAAAAGTGCTACTTACTCTGGATGTTTCTATAATATGTGTGTGTTTGGAGAGAGATAGAGAGTCTGAAGGTTGTCCTTCTTTTCTCTTGGTAATCAATGGAATTTGATCATTTGTTATTAGGGAACTTCTTCACACAAAAATGAGACAGAAGGAAACAATTCATTGTCTGAAGAATGTGCTAGGGAAGGCCTTGATTAGTTGTGAGATTGAATTAGCTGGGCCAGAATTTACTGCCTGTTCTCAAGGTTCATCATTTCTTCCTTCTGCAATCACGGAAGACATGTTTAGTTTGGAGCTTCCCAATAAACACCGAAGTGGCTTTCTTGCTCCTAATCCTGTCTCCGTCACAGTGGACAATGGCCTCAGTCCCTCACACACACTCGTTCAAATTTTCTGCAAGGATCACAAGGGTCTCCTTTATGATATTACAAGAACCCTGAAGGATTATAATATCCAGGTAAGTAATTCAAACCATGAACCATTTATACCTATGTAGTCTTGGTATGTTTGACCTTTCTAGGGGTGTAACCTATAAGCTGAGTTGGGGAAATGTTGATGAAGGAAACTCATAATAAGATGTTGCAAAACCTGCCCTGTATTATAAAGGATTCGTGATCGTAGCCCCCACTCAAACTAGAAAATCATCATGGTTCTGTTCACGGGACCTGTTGTGGAACTTAGAAAAAGGTTCTGGGTTTCATTGAGCAATAAAAGTTCCCTATGGCTTCTCTTTCTAGGTGATTCTCCCATTGGTTACCAATAATATTTATTGCGAAACATGAATTTATCTCAGATTCCCTACGGACGCTTCTTTGCCAATAGAAAAGGAAACTGTGAAATGGACTTGTTCTTAATCCAAGCAGATGGCAAGAAGATAGTTGATCCCAACAAACAAAATGCTTTGTGTTCTCGTCTGAGAATGGAGCTTTTGCGTCCTCTTAGACTGGCTGTCGTCAGTCGGGGCCCTGATACTGAGCTGCTTGTTGCCAACCCTGTTGAGCTGTCTGGCAGGGGCCGGCCACTTGTCTTCTACGATATCACTCTGGCTCTCAAGAATCTGAACACCCCCATCTTCTCGGTACCATTCCTTTTCCTCTCTTTGGGTGCACAAATCACACATGATTGCTGTCCAAGATTGTCTCACACTTTATTATATCTTTTATTTTCTGGTCAGGTTGAGATAGGGAGACACATGATTCACGATCGGGAGTGGGAAGTGTACAGAATACTACTTGATGAAGGGGATGGGTTGCCAGTGTCCAGAAACAAGATTGAGGAGGGTGTTAGAAAAATATTGATGGGCTGGGAATAAATCGAGATACCAACTCCAGTAAAGGGGCCATCACCTTCTCTCTGTACAGCATATCTTATCGTTTCGAGTCTCTGGTACAGACAGGCGCTTACCGCATGCTAAACACAGATCAAGAAGTTCCTCAAGGGAAATGACAAGGTCTTTTGACTCCCGTGTGTCGAAATACAACCCTATCCTTAAGCAAAGTTTTTTTATTTTTTAACCAAAGGCGGTCCAGTGTTAAGTAACAATTTTGGGACTAAGGGTTTTGTTACTTTTGTGATATAAATACGAGTGGATGTTAATATGATAGTTATTAGAGGTTTATAAAGTTGTTAATTTTAGGACTCATAGAATTAGTCGAAGTGTATAAAACCTGGTCTGGACATTTATATTAATAAAAAAAAGTTTTTTTAATGTTCTCTTTCTAGTCTTTCCAGTCGTGATCAAGATTATCAATTTTATTTTGGTTGATATTTTGAATTTCAATTGGAACTGAATGTTTTGGTTTTAAAACGATTCTAGATTTTACTGATTATGTATATGTATAATTAAATATATTAATTCAAAAAAAAATTAGTTCAAGTCAAAAAATAAAATAATTTAGAATTATGTAATTTAAACTAAAAAAAGACAATAATTTTTCTGAATAAAATTATGAACATGTATAATATTACGAGAATATCATTATTAATCTTGTAAGGTTATTATATTATGTGATTGCTCTGAAATTTGAACATAATATATACAAATATATCAAGAAATTTATCGTAAAATTTTATCTTAATCTAATGGTCAGATTAAAAGATATAATTGATATTATAAAAATGTTATTTGATTAAAACGAAATGAGCGGAATAAAAATGAAATATTTCAACTGAAATTTAGATGGAATTTTCAAATAACCGAAATTCTAAATAAAGATAAAAACTGTATTGTTTTATTTTAATTTTTTAACTGAAATATTTCGAGCGCCAGGAAAATCAAAAGTTATGAAATGATTTTATTATTATTAAATCTCATACAAAGTAAAAGCATCCTAGCAACATGCATAACCCAACACTTTTACAACTACAAGTGATTAACGATTTAAAATTATTACTAGAATATAATTGTTAGAGATTTAAACTTCTAGGACAGATTCCGAAAAAGGTAAACATTCTCGTATTTATTTTATAATTTTACAAAGATTGGATAAATTTAAATAACATCTGATTTTGTTTTTATTAAAATGGCCAACCATTTATATTTCTTTTGCCTGCCAATATGGGTCATGAGCAAAGGCCTTGCTCAATTAAATAAAGCCCCAAAACATTTACGATCCACGGCCCATCTCTAGGAAGATACAAATACAGTCTCTCAACCAGGAATATAAAAATAAAATTCACAGATTTTTCTAGGGTTTCTACAGCAACAGAGACAGAAAAAAGGTAACAAACTTCTTCTCTTGTTTTCTTGTTTCAATGCCGTTTCAATCTCTGTATAAAACGGCATCGTGTTCATGCAGAAAACTTCGATTTTATTTGACTAAGAGAGAGATATGTCTGGAAAGGAAGAGAATCGAATATTTGTTGGAGGTTTGTCATGGGACATCACTGAACGACAGCTTGAAAATGCGTTTGATCGATTTGGAAAAATCGTCGAGTGTCAGGTAATGCTTTCTGTTTAGTTGCTGTGAAAATTAGATTAGAGGAAAGTTCGTGAATTTTTGGAATTTTATAATTAATTAGCTATATATAAAAACTTACGAACAGATAGAAAATGCTTAATAATAATAATAAATTTCTTATGGTTGAGTTATTTATTCATTTTTTCTGTTTCTGGTTTCGCTTAGTTTAAGGATAATTACTGTAGTATTTCTGAATTATTTGTATATTTCCATCGTATTAATATGTTTTTTTTGTTTCCTGGGTTATGATCTTTGAGATGCTGTGTTTTTAGAGATATTTTCCCTTCAGAGTGGTTGATGAAGCACAGTAACATTTGTTTGATTGATTAGATTAGTTTGGTCGGATCCTTATTTTAATTTTGCAAGCAAGGATTCAGCAGTGGTCTCGGGATGTGTGGACTGTTGAAGTGAAAATACAGGTTTCTTAAAAATTCCTATCAGGGTAAAGAGTACATTTTTGAGGAAGATATGGCAGTCGGAGAAGTTGGGAATGGATATGATTGTATGGTTAAGCGATTCATTGGCTTTGACAGTTGCTGCCGCCCTGGATTCATGGATGATGTACTGAAGAGTCTAACTGAAATTTCATCACACACAAAGAGCTTAATTTTATTGAGGATCACATACATTCTCTTTCAGTTGCTTTTTCCTTGTTAGTTAAACCAGAACATTACAAAGATTGTGGGAAGATTTTCAAGATGGAAACTTGTCACCATGGTGTTCATTCTGTTTCTTTGCCACACTTAACTTTCCCTACACTGATAATCAGAAGTGCTGCATCCCTTATGCATGACCTCTCTGTTATAGACAGCAGGCATGCACTTCGATTTTGGCATGTACTTTTGGTGATATTGTATCTGCGGTTGCCCTGGAGTAGAATGCTAGTCAGGCTTGTCATGCTCAATGTTGCAACTCATGTGAAACAGTTAAAGACATCTCTTTCTGCTTGAAAGTGAATCCTTTTAGAACGCTAGTCCTGTTTGACTCAAGGTTCCTGCCTTTCATCCTCACATTTAGTCCTCATATTTGAACTGTAACCAGCTTCATGCTTGTCTCCTATAACAATATTTCTGTTGCTGGACTTATCCATTCAAGGTTCAAGATAAGTTTTCAGAGCATGGACATGGCTCATAAACATTGATTAAATCGCACACTGCATCCTGCACTCCAGCATGTGTAGGTCACCCTGTTCGTTGCCTTGTTTTGATCTGTGGATCCCTTGCAGTTACTTTTGTCTGTTTGAAGCCTCAGGAGCCATAAGTTGTATTTGTTGTCACAATGTACCGGAACTTGCAGGGGGCAGATTCAGTGCTGTCGCAGCAATACAGAATTGGGTGTCTCGTAGCTTTTCAGTGGTGGTTTTGTTAATTTAAAAACTGCCTTCACCAGTCAGAAGCAAGGCTATCTGTTCTTGGTAACTGGAATTGCTGATAAGCGGATCTTGTCAGACCTACACACTGAATATATGCAGTTGTTAGCTGCTGGAATTGTTTTCCTTTTCTCTTTCTCTTTCTCTCTCTTTTTGTATCCACCATTCTTTATCCGCTTTGTAACTGGACATTGGCTGACAGCTAGCACAAGCACTGAAAGTTTTCAACATCGAAGCAATAGACAATAGTCTTAGTTTTCTGGTTCACAAAGCCTTGTCTGAGTTGATTACAGCAATTCACGATGGCATATCTGACTACATGATCAAGCTCTGCTTTTGTCCATTTATTGTGTGGGCAGATGCGTTGAGAAGTTCATTGTTTCTTGATTGCTTAGTTGAGTGGGTTCTTTTGTCTGTTTGCCAACTGAGTGATGAGCTACCAAAGAAGGATCCAGATTGATGGAAATTGTCGTGCCCGTTCTGTATTGATGAGGATTGATTATTTTGAGATGTTTGGTTTTGAATAATTTGGTTTTATGAGAGCCATGGAGATTGATTACATTTTGGGGATTAGGCTGGAATGTGATCGTATTCAGTAGAGTACTAGCATAGATGACCATCTTAAGTGGGATGTTTGATGAAGATTGATGCATTCAGGTTTATGGAGGGTGTGTGATGGTTATAATGGAACCCGTATCTTTGATTGTGGCAAATAATGGTCTGAGGTCAACTTACTAGATATCAGTTATGGGTTAGAAGATTCCTCTGTTTTCTTTAAGAACTCTTTGCAAAATCAATCATATCGGGATCACTTAGTATTCCATATTACAAAGTGAAAGTAAGTTATTTACTTGTTACTATTGATCATCTTCTTCTGGACTACTTTTTCATGCAAGTCAACCTATTGCAGCTTTTGTTTTGTTTTGTCCCCCCTTCCTTTTCCATTGAGAGAGATGATATCACGTTTGAAATTACATTCTAAAACCAATTATTCAGTCAGTGTACTTTGAATAATGTGCTTTCTTTTGGTAATGCAGGTTTGTTTACTGATGAGTGTTGATCTTTGTGTTTTATAGTTACAAGTTGGAGTTATATTTCTCACCCATTATTGGGTACCCTGTCTGTCCTGTTATATTGGTCCAAATTAACTTCCTTTTGTTGTCTCAAAATACATGTCCATAGTTGACAGTAAAAGCATAATTGTTGTGCGACGTATCTTTTTGCCTGCATGTAAGATTAACTGCACATTTTAGACACTATCTGCTGTAAAATATTAAGGGTAAAATCAAGATTTAAGAATCAAAATGAGTACATTTGAAGCAAATTTAGTGCTCTTCAGTGGTCATCATGCTTGAAGGATACTGAACCAGCATAATGGAATAAAGCAACTAATATATTGTGTTCGAAATGGTCTAGACAAATCTAAAAGCTCTCTCAAGTTTGACTGTTTTAAGAGATAGATGTCAGGGTGTCCTAAAGAGCAAGTGATGTTACATGGTATCCTTTTATTAGAACCCAATATAGTTGCGGGTTTTCTCCTACTTGTTATACCTGAACTGCTTGTAAAACATCTCCTGCTTCAAGTGTGCAGGTTCATGTTTTCTTGATTTTGATATAAGGGGTGAATTCACTGTTAGCAGAATTTACATGTGCTAGCCATTCAATCTCAATGTGCATCGGGTATATGGTGTCTAGCCGTGTCATCCATTTTCGTAGTGTAATGATAGCACTTCAGCTGCAACATGGTTTTCTTACACGTACAATTGCTTGTCATCACACTTTTCCTCTCTGGTGTTTCTGAAGGTGATGTTGGAAAGAGATACAGGCCGTCCACGGGGATTTGGATTTATTACTTTTGCGGATCATCGAGCCATGGATGACGCAATCAGGGAGATGCATGGACGGGACTTTGGTGACCGTGTCATCTCAGTGAACAAGGCCCAACCGAAAATGGGAGGGGATGATTCGGATCATGGCTACAGAGGTGGCTACTCAACTGGAAGCAGAGGAGGCTATGGGGGAGGAGACAGGCCTGCTGGACAAGATGAGTGCTTCAAGTGTGGGCGTTCAGGGCATTGGGCTAGAGATTGCCCTTCAGCTGGTGGCCGAGGCGGTGGTGGAGGTCTATTATCTTCACGTTCTAGGTTTGGAGAAGCTGGAGACCGTGGGGATCGTTTTGGTGGAGATCGTGATAGATACATGGATGATCGCTATGACGGAGGGCGCTATGGTGATAGGGATCGTTTTGACAGTAGAGACAACAAGTATGGGGGGCGTGATCGCTATGCTAGTGACAGGTACCTTGAGTTTTGAACATTAAAAAAATGGTTGAATGATATCGTGTGCTTCGTGCCTTCATCCTCGCAATCATAGTAGTAGCCTGCTTTTATCTTTCTTCCACCCAGTGTTTCCTCTGTTTACTTTTAATTACGTGAGGCAGAACTGCTGCTGTATTCTAGGCACATCCTTTACTGACAAATCCCTGAATTTACCTGTTTGTGCTTTCATTTTCATGAATAAAGTGGTTCATAATTGTAAACCATGCAGGTACCCAACCAATGGGGATCGATTTGCTGGAGATAGGTACAGTGGGTCAGATCGCTATGCACAGAATGGTAAAGACAGAGGCTATGGTAGGGATGGTGGTCCACGAGGGGGCAATGATAGGTATGGAAGTGGAGGGCCATCGCGCAATGATAGGAGCTACAAGAACAGGCCAGGACCTTATGACCGCCCTAGCAGAGGAGGACGCCCATCTTCCTTTGAGCGCTACTGATTGTTAGCTTGTGATCAGTGCTATCAAACTTTTAGGCCAATATCTTGTTTTATTTATCCAGTTTGAACGGCTGTAATGCAGGACGATGTGATTGTTAAGAAATATTAGTGTTACGCCATTTTTGTCTAATAACTCTACTAAAAAAGAAAATTATTAGATGAATCTAGGGTTTTTTTTGTTATTCTAAATTTCTTAAAGTTTAAAATTACATCATGGATCCACAAGTCTTGGATCCCAACGCTAAAATCTAGGTATTTTAATGTCTTACTGTTTATATAAACAGTGAAACACCATAACACATCCACTGCTATCACCTTTTTTTCCAGTCTATAAATATCATCTATTTAGTTTATTTGGAAATTTTTAAATTGTATTTTATTTAAACTAAAATAAAATAAAATAATATTTTTTATTTTTTAAAAAATTATTTTTGATATTAGTATATTAACATAACTAAAAAAACATAAAAAAATAAAAGTTTTTTAATTTTTTTTTAAAATATTTTTGTAATGCCACGCAAAAACATATTCTTCCTCAATTTACAAACAAATACAAGTCCCGGTTTCATGCAGGAGGTTGAGGGTGTTGGGGTGTGTATCTTTTTATTTGAATATAAATATATTTTTTAATTATTTTTTTAAATACTAATAACAGATTATTTATGAAAAATCCACTGAAATAAAATGTTTCTTATTAAAATATGTAAATAGATTTCAAATATTATTTTATTCCATTTATAATTTTGTTAGCTTTCAATCACATAAAAGATGAACTTGCTATTTTGACTCTCTTTTTATTTAACTTGCTTCAACAATCATGAGACTCTAAGAAGGAAAAAAGAAACAGTGTTTATAGTTAAAAATATATTATATTGAGCAAGATAAACAAGAGAAATACAAGATTTTATTTCTATAAAAAAAAAATCAAAACAAATATAATAATTGATGTAAAAGCTGTCATCGAAAATTTCCTTCCCGGAGCAGGTACAGGAAAAAATAGAGTCGAGGATAGAATTAAGCAACCATGCACATGTATTAGCTGAAGACTGAATTTGGCCAACATTTTCCACACTTCCAGCAGTTGAATACTTGTATGATCGACCATGTACCTGCGATCAAGATCGAGCGTGTAAGAACGCCCACCGTGGAGTTGCAATTTGCAATCACTTCGACCTCCTTTACGGCTATTGACTGTCCTTTTCATGTATTTTTAAGAAATTTCTTCTTCCACTGCCAAAATACAAAAGAAATCAAGGAAGGGCCTGTGAATAAATTCAACATTTTTTTTTTGTTTTTTTTCTTCAAATTTGATGCGCCCCTAGACAGGTCCTGGAGACCATATATTCATCGTTGAACACCATCCATTTCTAGCTACTCCATTTATGGGCCACAAAAAACTGATTTTTTTCTTCTCTCTTTTTATTTCAAGACTATTCCAATTAAAAGTGCGGGCCACTGTTGAAAATTGATAGCTAGAATTATCGACGCCAACCTTTCCAACTGCAAGTCCAGGATAAGAGAGAAGAAATACAAGGAAAGAGATGGAATAGAAAAGCGATAAATTCCAATTAAGCGATGCATGCGCTGGTCCCCTGGAGATATCTGTGTACATTTTATATCAGCTCCCACCGATCATTTCCTTAGAATATTCAACAAAATGCCAGTGAAAGAGAGAGCAAGATACTAGTTGGCTCCCGAGAGAACCGGGCGTTGACCAAATGAAAGATCTCTTGCTTCTCCGATCGAGATACAATATCTTTGATTCCTTGACTCTCGAAGATAAAGATGGCACCGGAGCAACTTGAGCTTCGACAAGCCCTACACAGGAAACTTTTTATATCCCACAAGAACAGGAAAGCTCTCGTTCTTTGTGCTCCTTGCATTCGAAGGAGAGCTTATCTATATAAGCAAGTTATTAGCTAATGTTTTCTTGTACAGTAACCAAGATTTGACAAGCACGAGGAAATTCTTGTTTAAATATTTGGGTGTCTCTTCGATGTTCTAAACGTCACGTTGCTAATCACGTGCATGCATTGATTATTACCATTTCCATCGCCAAATTAGCTATTTAATTAAGCTTAGTCTCTTGCTTAACTATTAGTCAACGATATTCATGCTTATTGCTACTTCAGGAATCGCTTTAATGAACCAATAGCAGCTGAAGAAAGCCTGGCTAGCCGACAGCTAACCACATCACTGCAAAAGAACAGCACGAAAAATATTTTTGCAAGTGTTTCTCTTTTTTCGAGATATAGATATATTTCTCCTGGATCTTAGGAGAGAAAAAAATAATAAAAAATTCAATATCAATCGTAAATATTTCTCCAGTTCATGAGTTCAACGAAGCTGTCAACCCAGTAGATGAAACGTCATTACTTATATTATAATTGCCGTTGCATTTTTACTGTGCTGCACGGTAGATTGTGAGTGTTATTACTGTGGATTGCGACAGTGTATTTTTTTTAGGTTGGTTCGTTCGGTTCGGTTGGTTTGCCGGTTCTCTTTTTTTTTTATTATTTGAACAGTAAAATAACGTTTTTAGCCCTCGAAAAAAACAAAAAACCGGTATTGGGTGGAGGGGCTCCGTGGTGAAATTAGTGCCACAAAAAAAATTTTATCCTTAAAATATTTTCTTATATTATATATGGACATTTAATTTCAGATTTCTTTCCTAGAAACACGCAAATGTCAACTGATAGGATTGTTTTTTCCCTCCCTCCTCTGTCTCGTATATTTTGTGTTATTTATAGACCACGAGTCCCCATACTTCTCTTTAACACTATAGGCTAAGATTCACGCCTAAGAAACACGTGCGGCGTCATCGGCTCGCCAGAGATGGGCTACCAGCATCTACATCGATGCGTTGCCGCTTGGTCTTCCTCCCGGTGCGGCGCGTTTTGTCCTCCGACCAACGAGGACGCGGCGATGGCCGCTTAAAGCCGTTGTAGCCATTTCTCTCTCTCCTGCACGTCAAAGTGCAGGAGAGTCCCTCGATTTTAACGTTTTTTCACTTCAGTCCCTTTATTTTGAATTTTATTTATGGTTCTAATTTTTGATATATAAGTTTTGATTTAGTTCGATTAGGCTCTTCGATTGAAATTAATTCAATATCAATGTTACACTTCGTTCCTCCTTCTTTTAATTTTCGGATTTAGTTTAAAAAGATTAATTCAATTCGGTACAGCAGTTTAACTTTTTTTAATTTAATCCTTTGATTGAAATTGATAATATATTTAATTTTCATTTCGGCCTTATACTTTTAATTTTTTATTTTAATCCCTTTATATTTGATTTTTATTTCAGTCCTTATATTTTTAATTTTTTAATTTTAATCTTTTTATTTCTATATATTTATAGAATAATCCTTACTTTTGTCCATGTATATATAAGCGTGCTTTTAGCTTTGATTTATAATTTTTGTTACTTTCTTATTTTTTAAGTTGATATTTTTTACAAAAAAAATTAGTTCTTAAATTTTATTTTGTATTTATGATTGGAAAATTAATATTTCTATTTTTTTTTCTCCCTTTGTTCTTTCTTTTACTTTTTTCATTTGTTTCTTTGTTTTTACTTTCAAGTCAAATGACTTTTTTCTACCAAATAATTTTTATTTTATTTTTTTATTTGATCTTTTGTTAAAGTTTTTTAAAAAAATTTAGTCTTTTATTTATTCTATTTTTTTCATTATTAACATAATAATAATAATAATAATAATAATAATAATAATAATAATTTCATTGTTTTTTTTTTCTTACTCTTTTATTAATGTTTTTTAGATTTTTTTTCCCTCGGAATAATTTGATAATTTTTATTATTATAACAGTAATAATAAATTTTTATTTTTTTCTTTCATTATTAGCACAAATATAATAATAATAATAATAATAATAATAATAATAATAATAATAATAATTTAATTATTTTTCTTGCTTACTCTTTTGTTAATATTTTTTAAGTTTTTTTTCTTTAGAAATAATTTAATAATTTTTATTGTTGTGACATTAATAATAATAATAATAATTTTTATTTTTATTTGATTTTTTTGTTTGATCTTTTGTTGAAGTTTTTGGATTTTTTTAATCTTTTTTTCTTTCATTATTACCACAGATATAATAATAATAATAATAATAATAATAATAATAATAATAATAATTTAATTATTTTTCTTGCTTACTCTTTTGTTAATATTTTTTAAGTTTTTTTTCTTTAGAGATAATTTAATAATTTTTATTGTTGTGACATTAATAATAATAATAATTTATATTTTTATTTGATTTTTTTGTTTGATCTTTTGTTGAAGTTTTTGGATTTTTTTAATCTTTTTTTCTTTCATTATTACCACATATATAATAATAATAATAATAATAATAATAATAATAATAATAATAATATATTTGTTTTTCTTACGTACTCTGTTGTTAATATTTTTTTATGGTTTTAACAATAATGTTAATAATAATTTTAATTGCTATGACAATGATAACGACAATAACATGAGAATGTATTTTCAATTAATGTTTTCATGTTTTTCATTGGTAAAAAACTAATTATTTATATTTTTTTATTTGATTATTGCAGGTTTTTATTTGGTATTAATTCATTTAGTTTTTTTTTTTTAAATTCCTGGATAATGTTTATTCTTTATTCGTCTATATATATCTATACTTATAATTTTTATTTTTTTGTTGGAATTTTATTTTAATCATTTCAGCCCTGAAATTCATATATATATATATATATATATATATTGGTAATCATTTTAAAATTAATATTACTCCCTGTTTCCCTTTATTCATGTTTTTTTTTCTATTTTATCTTATTTTTATTTGTTGTTTGGATTAAATTATTTTTTTTATTTTACTATTTGCGCAATGATGATGATATTTTTTTGTTATTTTTTTAATTATTTATTTATAAAAATCTTTTGTTTGTTTTTTTAATGTTTTTCCAAGGAATTTATTTATTTTAATTGTTCTAATAATAATATTGATAATAATTTTAATTATTATAGCAATATTAATGAAAATAATGTTGGTATGAATTTTCAATTTATATTTTTGATTTTTTGTAGATAGAAAATTAACTATTCAGATTTTTTTTGCTGAAATTAAATTATAAAATAAACTAATATTGATGCAGTAAATTTAATAATTCAAACATCTGAATCTTCTTGCTTTTTTTATGATGATAATATATTAATATTGGTTATTTCATTAAAAACTGTTAAACAAATAAATTTATAATGATTTAAAATCCATATATTTTATGAAAAATTTATTCAAATAAATTTATTATTTTGCATAAATTTACAATTTGCGCCATAAATCATCCCCACCAATCTTTTTTTAAATATTTGCTATATTTTTAATTGATTTACATCAATTTTTATTCATTTCATTTAATAATTTATGATATTTTTTAAAATAAGAGAATTAGCAGGGAGATTAAATGTCTCATTTTGAAAAAAAGTTTAGACTTTGTTCTTCATGTCAACATGCCTTTTTTTTGCAATAATCCGCAAGTTATATAGTTCGAGATCTTTTGTGATTTTTTATGACGCAATACCTACATTCCAAAGATGTAATTTATGCTAGCGTAACAAACTCAACTTAAAAATTTATACATTTTATTTCCTAATCTTTAATTTTTATTTAATTATATCATATAAACTTATCATTGTTGATTTAATTATGTTAAATTATATACACAAAAACACGGGCACTGTAGCTAGTTGGATATAAACAAATACATGCTAGCTGTTGTGAGTGAGATGTTGGTCATTTCTAGCTAGAATTGCCCGAGTCATTTTCAAAGTATTTGTGGAACAAGTTGGATCGTTGATTAATTCAAATCTCCGACCATGTTTTATTTAGTGAAATACGTAAGAACCCTTTTATTATTATTATTATTATTATTATTATTATTATTAGAGAACTCTGTAATTATTTGACGATAAAACAAACCACGTGAGAACTGAACGGGGGAATCTGTAAACCAGGGTCGGTCGGGTCTTTAGTCCATTAAAATACCTCCAAACGATCACATTCATGTAGACAAAATGGTTTTTTAGGATAAATTTTCTTCGTTATTGACTATTTATATATTTTTATATCACTAATTATTAAGGCTAAAGCACCTTGTGAATTGTGATACGCTGGGCTCGTCAACCAAGGCAACGTAATTATAATTATTTTACTAGAATGCGATGCTGATGTTATAAGTAAAAGAAGAAGTTTCTACATACTGGTGATGATTTGACGTCTATTGTTGGCATGCTAAATAAGTTATTGGAAGATTAAAAATAAAATAATATTATTCAATTTAAAACAAATATTTTTTCAAATAATTATCTTGATTCAATAATTCAAATTGTTAAAAGAAATTCAAATAAATTTTTTATATTATTCTCAGCTAGTTTATACTATATTGTATTTAATTTTTATTTATTAAGATAGAGGAATGAGATTTCAAATCTTAAGCGCTATTCTCTAACAAAATCAAATCATGGTTAAGGGTAGGTTTAATATTTTTTAATTTTAGCTGGGTTTATGAATATTTTCATTTGTCATGTATTTTTCTCTTGTCCAAATCGTATAGCAAACACACTTGGCAGCTAGCCCATCTGAGTATATTCGCTAACCATAGCATAAATAAACAATCAAGTAGGTTCCTAAGGCATGTCTGATTTTGACGTGAAACCATAATTTTACACTATAGCTTGCACATATTTTGAAGATATTTATTTTTAGATTCACAAAACTCCATTTTTAAAAAAATATTTTTTATAAATTTAAATAAATTAATAAAATTCTAGTTTTTTCAGGTTCTTATAAAAAATATGCGTTCCAATTCAAATTTAAAATCTATTATTCAGATCTTGAATTCCTTGTTACAACGTCATGTTTTTTTAGATAATAAAAAACACAAGAAATTGTGGAGGCATTTCGTGTGAGTTAGCTAACTGAGCTGTAAGATAATCTATTTTAATTTTTATTTCCAAACAGATCAGGACACATATTGAAATATCAATTTGCTTAAGTAGTTAGAACTTGACGTGGCCTTAAAAGAGTATCTTAAATTCTTACAACTTGTCGGAAAATCCTCTTCATTTTGATTTTTCTAACTTCAAACAAAATTGATCAAATCAAACTGATGAAATTAAAATTGTTCATCTGCAATATATATATGATATTTTTAATACTTTCCATAGTTTTTTTCAATACAAGTATCTCTTTTCGAGATAATTATGAAATAATATTTATATAGTTATTTATTAAGGATAGAATAGTATTTTTAATTTAAAATATATACTTTATTTATATCAGGATTAAGTCTAAGGATTCATAATATACAAAGATCTCAGAATTCTAGCCTCATTTTTTGTATTTAATTTAAATTATTTTAACAATAATAATTCAAAATATTATTGCAGTTTATCAAAAAAACAAATTATCATCAACTCATAGATTAAAAAAAGAAAGAGAGATAGAAATAAGGGCTCACACTCTTGTTTACATGCAAGTTGAAGCAGAAAAAGGCAGAATTCAGGGAGGTTTAAAATGTGTGGATTTAAAAAGAAGGGTAACATGAACAGGGAGATCCCCATGTGTTTAGCTGTCGATCCGATCTGCAAATCGGTAGTTATTATTATAAATCTAGACAAACAGCCAGTACTATGTAGATGCATGCGGGGCAAGTAAAGAGTCATGAAGTTGACCTGCCAGTGTCATGATGCCCTGGCTTATCCGGGAGGGCAGCCAGCAGTCGATGTGTTTTGAGTGCAGTTGTTTTGAAAATTTGTTTTGCGCTGTTTTTTTTTAAATAGATTTTTTTAAAATTAAATTAATTTTTTTAGATATTTTATATTATTTTAATATATTTTTAAATAAAAAATAATTTTAAAAACAACTTTAACTACGCTCTCAAATATAAATAGAAATAGAGTGTATGATTATTATTTTCTAAAGTATTTTTTATTTAAAAATATATTAAATACCTATTTTTAATATCAATATAAAAAATTAAATGTAAAAAAATATAAATAATTCTGTTTTAAAATGTCTATAAACAGTCTGAAATTCAATTTAAAATCGGAATGCATTTAATATTTCTAAAAAGCAATAATTAATTAACCGATAGTTGCTTTTATTATAGATTGATTTGATGGTTAATTGAAATTAATGTGCATGGAGTCGTCACTGTTTGCATCGTCATGTAAATATATAAAAGTGATTATGATTCTATTAAAACATCATTTTAATTCTTTTTTGGGAATATATATATATAGATAGATAGATAGATAGATATAGATACGTGGGTAGAGAGAGAGAGAGAGAGAGGAGAGAACGATGTTGCTTGAAAATTTTCATCCCCCAAACTTACTTATCAAAATTAATGTCTCCTGAGATGGCTGAGCAGGCAAACCAGACAGTGGCAGGGGAAGAAAAGGAATCTATTAAATTCCTCACCACTGTTGTAAATAACTATACTCGTCAAAAGAAAAATATTGAAAAAAGATGACGTCAGATGAACAGTTTTGAAAAAATCTTAAATATATATATTTTTTATTTTATTTTTTTTTGTTCTTGTAAAAAATTATTTTTTAAAAATAAAAAATATATTATTTTAATATATTTTTAAATAAAAAATATTTTCAAAAATAACTTCGTTCAAAATAGGATTTTATAGTGAAGCTAACATATTACTACATATAATTATAAAAATAGAGAGGAATTTTATAGTGAAGCTAACATATTACTACATATAATTATAAAAATAGAGAGGATGATCTTTCAGCATTATCTTATGGATAAGATCATCCATAAGAAATTAGTGCCACAAAAAAGTTTTTTATCCTTAAAATATTTTCTTATATTATATATGGACATTTAATTTCAGATTTCTTTCCTAGAAACACCCAAATGTCAACTGATAGGATTGTTTTTTCCCTCCCTCCTCTGTCTCGTATATTTTGTGTTATTTATAGACCACGAGTCCCCATACTTCTCTCTAACACTATAGGCTAAGAGTGATCAGTGCGCCAAACATTACCCCGAAGGGAAAAAAAATACTGAGACAAGAAAGGAAAAAATGGTGGTTGCTGGCCCAGGTGGTGGTGGAGGTATTGGTGGTGTGGCTGACATGAAGGGTCTAGCCACCCAGATCGTCACCGGCCGGTGGTTCATGGTGTTCGCATCGCTTCTAATCATGTCGGCTGCTGGTGCAACCTATATGTTTGGACTCTACTCCCCCGAAATCAAAAATGCCCTGGGGTATGATCAAACCACCCTTAATTTGCTTAGCTTCTTCAAAGACGTAGGTTCCAATGTTGGTGTCCTTTCGGGCCTAATCAACGAGGTCACTCCTCCATGGGTGGTTCTGTCACTGGGGGCAGTCTTGAATTTCTTCGGTTACTTCATGATATGGCTTGCCGTGACCAAAAGGATTACCGGTGTTCAAGTGTGGCATATGTGCTTATACATATGTATAGGTGCTAATTCTCAATCTTTTGCCAACACTGGCTCTCTTGTCACTTGTGTCAAGAATTTCCCTGAAAGCCGTGGGAGTGTGCTTGGGATCTTGAAGGGTTATGTTGGTCTCAGTGGTGCAATTATAACTCAATTGTTCCATGCTTTTTATGGGCATGATAATTTGAGGGCTTTGATTTTGCTCATAGGATGGCTTCCTGCTGCAATCTCTTTTGCCTTCTTGCGTACAATTCGAATCATGAAGGTAATTCGCCAACCGAACGAGCTTAAAGTCTTCTACAATTTTCTCTATATATCTCTTGCCCTGGCCGGGTTCTTGATGATAATGATCATCCTCGAGAAAATGCTTGATTTTAATCGAGGTGAATATGGTGGTAGCGCCGCCGTGGTGATTTTCATGCTCTTCGTGCCACTTGCTGTTGTTATTGTAGAAGAATACAAGATTTGGAGTCGCAAAAAGCAAGCCTTGAATGACCCTTCGCCGCTAAAAATCGTCGCTGAAAAGCCACCACCAACCCAAGAAATTCCTGCCCCGCCTCCTCCCCCGCCATCTACATCTAATGAAAAAAAAATGGTCACCGTAGAGTCACCACCAAGCACCACGGACAACAGCAATGTATCTTGTTGGAAAACCGCTTTTAGGCCACCACACAGAGGAGAGGATTTCACCATACTGCAGGCTCTTTTCAGCGTTGACATGCTCATCCTCTTCTTAGCTACAATTTGCGGTGTTGGTGGCACGTTAACAGCTATAGACAACTTGGGTCAGATTGGAGCCTCATTAGGGTACCCTAAAAAGAGCACCAGCACTTTCGTGTCGTTGGTGAGCATCTGGAATTATCTTGGTCGAGTTGTATCAGGTTTTGGGTCTGAACATGTCTTGAAAAGGTACAAATTTCCTCGCCCTTTGCTGCTCACCCTAACCCTCCTACTTTCTTGTGCTGGTCACCTCCTAATCGCCTTCAACGTTCCCGGTGGTCTCTACGTAGCATCAATCATTATCGGCTTTTGTTTTGGTGCTCAGTGGCCACTACTCTTCGCTATCATCTCAGAACTTTTTGGGCTCAAGTACTACTCCACTCTGTACAATTTTGGGGCTGTGGCTAGCCCAGTCGGGCTATATCTACTTAATGTGAAACTGACGGGGCATTTGTATGATAAAGAGGCAGGGAAGCAACTCGCAGCAAAGGGTCTCGTAAGAAAGCACGGTGAGGCCCTAGATTGCGTCGGCAACGAGTGCTTCAGGCTGTCCTTCATTATCATTACAGCCGCCACCTTGTTTGGTACCTTTGTTTCGTTAATCTTGGTGCAGAGGACTAGGAAGTTCTACAAAAGCGACATCTACAAGAAATTCCGAGAGGCGGCGGAGGAAGCTGAGACAGAAATGGCATCCGGGAATACTGTCGGACGGACGGAAACAAAGAATGGCTAGGGATTTTTAATTATTAGGGCAAAAGAAAAGTTTACAAGTAATAGGGGAGTCAAGTGCCATTGATGAATTATAACATATTAATTTATGATCATGGGATTTTTTTTCTCTTTGTGGTGGCCAATGGCAGGAAGGAAAACATAGGATATTATGTGGCCTTGACTATTTTATAAGAAAAATGGAGGGGTTTTCTTGTAAACATTGTATAAAATAAAGAAACTTGTTTACTTGGTTAGCGTGCTGCTTCTTGGCTTGACTGCAACGAAGTTTTTGCCCGATTCTTTATGGCTCCCAACTGGGACCGCAACCCTAGCTAGTCAAGGAAAGGTCCCATTTCTCTCTATTTTTAACTTCCATAGGCTCCCTGAAATTCTTTTCATTTACATGCTCTCTTTGTTTTCAAAATAATTGAGTATTTTAATTAATTGTGTATTAGTCAGTGTTATTTTTTTTATTAATTTGGTATGGATTCAAGCTACATAATAAGCAAGCCTCGTCTGGTACGAGACTTTGGATATGGCTAGTGTCTATACCCTGGCTTGATGGGTTTGGAGCAATATCTGCTACAATATATGTACAGCATTAAATTTGAAATGAGATGTCATTGATCCAGTCATATCACATTGCAAGATCAAAAATAAATTTATAAGTGGGTCGTCAATAATCTCAGACATCCCTCCAAAATCAATCTAGAATTATTTTATTTTTATAAAATAAATAAATTTTGACGCTGCACTGCAGTTCAAGGTTGCACTAATGCATGGGCTTTAAATTGGATTAAAATGTAATTAAAGTTGTCTTTCTTCTACTTTCTCTCTCGGTCATCATCAACGCAAGAACAAGCTCTGCGTTTCCCCCCAATTCACTATGAATTCCGGTGAGAAAATTAAATAGAATACAGGTGTCGAAGGTCACGGGGAAATTAACATCATGCTTCCTTTGCTTTTCAAAAAGGTGTGGGAGTGCTCCTAATGATCCAAATTTTCTTCCCTTTTCACTGGGTCTAGCTTTCCATCATTCGGTTTACAAGCATGCAATTGTCCTTCATTTCCACTGTCTTCCCTTTTTGACAGCTTCAAGGATCCCGAAAAGAGTAGAACTATTCAAGATTCCACAAACTGATCCAGCTTTACCAACCCCCTTTTGTCCCATTGTGTTTGTATTTATCTATTTTAACAAGTACAAATCAATCAACCAGTTATATCTCCATTTCTTTTCGAACAGCAATTTAGCTGGCTATATTTGTTGCTCACAGCAAAACGATCTGCTGTTTTTATCTGCGAAGGATGTTTTTTAGTGATAACGAATTACTTACGTTGTTACGCGCACCCCGAACCATGCCGAAGACAACATGGCGGTGTATTGCATGACCATGATGGTGTATTCTCACCTGGCTTTATGGGTGTTCGACAAAAGCCAGCCCAGAAGGATAGGTATGAGACGAATGTTTAGTATTTTGTCCTGTATTTGTTTTTGAACAATTGATCTTTTAAAATAAGTTTATTTATTTATCTGTATTTTAATCATCTATAAGAGTTGCAGTAGATTTAAATATTTAAATATAATTAATATTATTTTTTCCGTTTTATATTACCTGCTAAATATGAATTGTAAGTACAGAAAATAAATTTTTCATCGATCAGAAATCCTCAAGACTTGCCCCGGAGCCAGCACTGGATTTTCCTCCCGACCTCGAACTCGATCAATATAGAGGCGGGAATGGGTGAAGCATAACCCACCCCTATCCGAGCCCATGTCCATCCGTAAATATCACCCCAACGGGCTTTGCATCATATATGGGCCATGGATCTGTACCAAGGCTCGGAAAGGAAATGCCTGCCGATATTATTAGTTGCAGATATATTTTACACTCTTGGGCCGAGCAAGGTGTTCCTGGCTTGACAATAAGACGACTGTAGACTAAATGTTGACTTTTGTTAAAGATTATTATTTTAAATATCATTTAATAACTTATAAACATTTTCTAGTGTCAGAATATTAATTATTAAGTTTTTATAATTAATAAAATTAAGTATAAAATAATATACAAGTTTTAAATTTAAATATTTTTTATTAAAAATATAATATAAAATTATTTTTATAACTTTTTATGTTAGGATAGTCTTTCAACAAACAATATTTAAATGTTCCGCGTGAGCATTTGGTTTATAGGGTTCTAAGACTTATTATTGTTGAATTATTAAATTATAATTTGTGTGGAGTCTTTTGAAAATAAATAAAAGATATAAATATATGGTCTAAATTGGCATTTGATAATATTTAATATTATAGTAGTCTTCGTTATTTTTCTCTCTACACATGAAGCAGGTGGCAATTGACATGAGTGGTACATTTTAAAAATGTTTTAAGAATATTATGAATTTGTTTTTGCCTATAAATATTTTTATATTATTCTAATGTGCTGGTATTGAATTTTTAAAATAAAAATATATTATTTTAATATATTTATAAATAAAAAACACTTTAAAAAAAATATAAAATATACTCTAAATAAAACTCTAACATAAACAAGTGAATAGTCACGAGAAATTTATATCATACAGCTAGGCTCATCTCTAGAGATGCTGATGAACTTTGAAAGATTAGAGAATTGAGATGATTAATCACATCTAATCATCAAAATAAAGGATCTTAAATGCAACTCTTCAAAAAAAAAATGAACGAACAAGGTGATTTCAATGTGCCCGAGGAAGCGGTGGCTATCATCGTCGTTGAGGAATACGCTAGTCATGTAAATAAATGTTATTTTTTAAAATATGTTTTTATGAAATATATTATATATTTTTTATTTTTAAAACCATTGAGTAAAAACAATTAAAAATACTAAAAATAATTTAAAATAAAAATATATATTGACAAAAAAATCTGAAACACATGTCAAATCCCTCCTTTATGTTTCGTTGGCTATGAGATTACTTTTGTATTTTTTGTTGTTAATTAAATCATATTTGTAAGACTAAGGGGGTGTTTGGGAGTGCAGTTGCGGTTGTTTTTCAAAGTGTTTTTCGTGCTGAAATATATCAAAATAATATTTTTTTATTTTTTCAAAAATTATTTTTAACGTTAACATATCAAAATGATCTAAATGCACCTAACCGCCGTCATTTAAAATGAAAAGAAAAAAAAAGTCAATCGCAGCTAATCTGTGATTTGACTGCAGTGCCAAACAGGCACTAAATCAGTCCATGAAAAGTCAATTTATATTTTTATTCTGCTAGAGGTAAATAAAATGTGAATTTTCATCATGAATCACCTGTGTATGTGCGTGTGCATCGAATAAACATGTTGTGGCAATATAAAATCTCAAGATCTATTTTGAATTTTCTAGTCACAAGATATAAATTTGGTACAATTTATTGACTAATTCAATCTCGATGCTTAAATTTAGCAATCACTTGTGTATATATGTGTGTATAATATGAATTTGTTTGTTTAGTGGGCTATAACAAAACAATGATTTTTAAAAATAAAAAAAAACAAGACAGTAGATAAAAGAGAACATTGAGTCATGAGAGTTTTTTAGATCAATGATTCAAGGTATTAGATTTGAAATATTGTACATTGAGAAGTCGTCAGGCTTGATTTCCAAGAAAATAACATTGAACAGTGAATCACTACAATTATTGATCTCGTCATTATTATTATAACTAGTGAATTGTCATTGTCATTGCAACTATTATTGTTGCTATTTTTATCAGTAAAATAATATATTGGTTATTAATTGTAATATTATAATTATCGCATTGTTATTATCATTGTTAATATTTTCATGGTGACTATTATTGTTTATACGTTGTCATGGTTACTAACACCGCAGCTATGATTGACACTACTATTATTTATATTTTTACTATCATCACCGTAATTATTATTGTTATAGCCACAATTGTTGTTGTTGTTATTGTCATTATTGTTATCACAGTCGTAATCATTATCAATATTACTACTATCACCACCGGTATTGTCATTGTGATTGTTTTTACTATTACCAATACTCCTCGTATTATTATTATTATAATTATTGTTGTCATTGTCAAAATTAATGATATCATGATCACTATAATAGATTATCATTGTTATGCTATTGTTATTGTCATTATTATTAATGTTGTTATTTTTATTTTTACTACTATTACTATCACAATCGATCCAATTATTATTATTATTGTTGTTGTTGTTATTTATGAAACATTAAAAAAAATATAAAATTATTATGTAAAATAAAATAAAACAAAACATACAAAATCTTTGACAAAAAAATATTAAAAAATGATAAAATTAAAAATGAATATCATCATGGCTAAAAAAATATCTGACTCGAAGCATGAAAATAAAAAAAATAATAAAAAGCCACAAGAACTTCAACGCGGGAACAAAAGGAAAAAAAAAGAAGGAATTAAAAGAAGAAGTGCCACTTTTAAAAATATAACATTTACCAATTAAAATTAAAAGACTAGATTAAAAATAAATAAATCTCAAATAAAATAGAAAAAAAAACCAAGAAAAACTAAGAGGATAAATATAAAAAATAAAGTCTATTTTAAAAATACTGAAACTGTAAAGGGAACAAAAACAAAATAAATAAATAATAAAATACACAACAAATTCTAATCGAAGAGCAAAATTGAGAAAGATTAAAACTTTTATAGATTGAATTTGGATTAAACATGAAATTAAAAAACCAGGGTTTAGAGTGTACAAGATATAAAAATTTATATGTATGGATACTAATTGCCACAAGAGAAGAAAAAAAAGAAAATAATTGATTATTGATGACACTTTAACCATCACATAGCTACGCATTGCATTTCACGTGGAAAAGAATATGGGTAAACATTTAGAGAGATGATAGATGATCATCTCTTATCAAATTATGGTGTGTTTCGTGCACTGTTTGTAAGGTGTAAATATTTTAAAATTATAACCTCATGTAAAATACAAGTCAATATTTTTTTTATTAAAATACCATAATATTCCTCCAAGTTCTTTTTAATAACAAAAAAAACTTTGTAAAGACACCAAAAAACCCAAGAGATATAACTTTTTTCCGTTGTCTTTTCAAATGGTAACCTATTTATGTCATTGTTTGTAAAACCAAAAACATCTAAAATACAATTGTCGAACAATTCTTATTTTTATCTCTTCTGATGGTAAATTCATATATGTTCATAAAAGAGCATGCAAAATATCTTTGTTTGCCAATTCAATATTTCTACGATTTTACAAGCAAACTTGTATTTTTACTGTTACAGAAACTCAGAAAATATTCATACATCTTAAAAAATTATTCATTGAATGTTTGACCAGTGAAAAAACTATAAAAATATTAAATCAAAGCCTTCATTTTTATGAATAAAATGCAAAAATAATAATTGCACTATAGCAATGAACAATAAAATATACGTATAGCCATAATGAATTATCAACATGATTTATTTTTTTCTTTGGTCGAACCGGATATTATAACCACACATGAAAATTTATTTGTGCAATCATGATCGTTTTACAAGATAATTATATATTTGTATCAGCTTATATTTTAACAAAACATTAAATTTATTAATTTATTTTTATCCAAATGAAATATAAAACTTATAATTTTTTAAAACATAGAAAACATAAGATCTGTAAATTATTATTGTATGAAAAATATTTTAAAAAATAACTAAGTACATAGCTATTTTACCTTTTAAATATATTTCGACTGTAATTTTTTTTTATAAAAGAAACTGTAATAATTTCCAAAAAAATTATAAAATCCATCCCCCAAAGGGAGGCTATGCCCCATGAACACGTAATTTTGAGATGAGCCCATCAACCATGAACAGGCCTGGTTCAAAGTTCAAGACATCTCGCCCACATATTCATATATATTCTTATTTCTATTTTGCCCATCATGAAAAAGATGAAAATGATGAATACCATGTCTGAAAAGAAGGTTATTAATGTAAATTGAAAAATATTCCTTCCAATTTTATAACTCCAGAGCTCAGAGACTCACTCACACACCAAACGCGATTGTACCAACAAAACCCAAACAGTCTCCTTTTTTATTTGTTTTCCTCTCATCTACTCATGTAAATCTTTTCCCCTGTATTTTGTTTTGAAAAAAATAAGAAAAACGAAACCCGACATTATCGCTGCAAAATGTCGTCGAAAGGGAAGGGAAAGGCCGTCGCTACCGACGGAGATAAACGGAAACGTGGCGGTGCTGACGACGACAAGACCGGTGGTGGACAGACGAAACGGAACCGTGCGGTTCTTCAGTTCTTCGAAGACGAAGCTGATTATAGTGACCACGAGAGTGATGAAAGTGATCTTAATTTTGACATTGAAGGTTAAATAAAATCTCACCTTTTGTAACCTGTTTTTCTTGATTTTTTTTTTGACCTTTCTAGGGCTTTCGAGTTGGTAAAACGATGGCGTTTTGAGGTTTTTGAATTTTTTTTAATTTCCGAGGCTGAAAATGAGAGACGCCAGGAACTCTGGCGGTGGTTTAACGTCTTTTATGTTATTTTATTTTATTTATTATTATTATGTTTTGACGGTGCATGATGGATTTTTGGGAATCTTCTAATTTGTTATGCTTTTCCAAGTAACGTTTGTTTGAGTGAAAATGTGTGTTATAGCAGCAATTTTGAGATGGTGAAATGGTGTGTTTTTACTTTTATGTTCTTGCCACTTGTCTTGTACCGGGGCTGCATGTTGTTTCATCAGGCTTTTGTGAAGGGTTTTCTGTGAGGTATTTTTAGTCATGATGTTTTAAAGAAATTTATTTGTTATGTTGGTGAGGTTTTGTTAGCTAAAGTTTTCGCTTTTGCGACGATGTATAGAATATATGGAGTATTTTTACATGCTCACAGAAAATGGCAAGTCCCTGTGTTTTAAAAAATTCTGTTTGTGCAAGCGGATCTGTGAAGTTGTTTTTGAGATAGCTGTGCCGTAAAATTGTTCATTGAGGATATTTGAGTGCTTTTACTTTCTGTAACTGAGGTTAATCTTGCGGTGGATTCACTGGAGTTTTTATAGAATTAGGAAATTGATGTTATGGCAGATTTAATAGAAATATTGGAGCAATTAGGATTTGTTTTGCATCGTGGAGGTTCTTTTTTTGTCTTCTGGTATGCAGTTCGGGTTTTGAGCTAAATGGAATGATTCTGTATAGGATCTTTTTTTTGAGGTCCTGCTCATGCCATGTTCCTTTTTTTTTTTTCAGCAGCACATTATTGTCTGGGTTCCCTTGCTTCTCTTCCTTAGACCAGGAAAGCTTATTTTTACAAATTTTTCTCCTAATTGTGGAAAACAGATTTTATGGATGAAGAATATGATGTAGAGCTGAAAGTAAAGAATGATCCACCAAAAACCCAAAATGTTCCAATTGTACCCAAAGAGGAGGAGATGGACGGGGAAGAATTTGATAAGATGATGGAAGAGCGATTCAAGAATAATCCAAGATTTCGTTTTGCTGAAGATGCTGATGAGGCTAAAAGATCCATGGAAAGAAATTCTTTTGAGCCTTCTGCAATTGATCCAGCTATCTGGAAAGTGAAATGCATGGTAGGATGTTCAATATATAGGCAAATAGCTCCACACTTGGCATTTTATTTTCCATTGCATCCTGTAACATCTACCACCACTGCCTTCGCATCAACTGGAACTTCTTGGTTGTAGGTTGGACGTGAGAGGCATTCAGCTTTTTGCCTAATGCAGAAGTTTGTTGACTTGAAGTCTCTGGGTACCAAACTGCAGATAATATCTGCATTTGCAATCGATCATGTTAAGGGTTTTATTTATATAGAATCTTACAGGCAAATAGATATTATCGAGGTAACACATTTTTATCACCAAATAAGGAATTAGGAATTTGTTATTTTCTGTGCTGGGGAATCTGCTCCTTATCAGGTTATTTTTGTCAGATGACTAATATTTTTCTATATATCCTCAACAATTCTGATTTTTAGGCATGTAAAGGGCTTTGTAGCATATATTCTAGCAGAATGGCACCAGTTCCTAAAAATGAAGTGTCTCACCTGCTCTCCATCCGAAAAAGTTGCAATCAAGTTACTGGGGGCATGTGGGCTCGTGTAAAGAATGGGAACTATAAAGGGGACTTGGCACAGGTGAAGTGCCAGTTAGCTTGTTGGCTGTTTCTTGGTTGCAAAAACTAATCTGTCTTTACTCTGAACTAATTTTATTTCTGTAGATTGTGGCTGTAAATGATCTGAGGAAAAAAGCAACAGTGAAGCTGATTCCAAGAATTGATTTGCAAATATTGGCGCAAAAATTTGTAAGGAGACTTTGAAGAGTGGAACTGACGTCCTCTGCTTCAAATATACTTTTGAACTTTGTTTATTTTGTTTGGGTCTTCAAGTTTAGTGGTGGTTTCATGAATTTTGGGTGCATACTGTAGATATACCTTGATTATATGTTAGATTGAAAGTGGATTCAACAGCTTCAAATTTATAAAAAGACTATTAACAGTTCAGACACACAAGTATCTATATATTCAAATCTTTTAGTTCTATTCTGAAGACATTGTTTGCAGATTATAACATGAGCATGATGGCAAGTTTGATGCTTTATTTGTGATTTACATGAAAAGCATTTCGTAATCAATTTGCTTCACAGGGAGGGGGACTTTCAAAGCGGAAATCTGCCATACCGGCTCCAAGACTAATCAGCTCAAGTGAACTTGAGTAGTATCCATATATCCCACTTATAGTTCATCTGACCTGCAATATCATGACTTCTTATATGCCATTATACTTGACCTATGTAGGGAGTTCCGGCCTCTTATTCAATATAAACGTGACCGTGATACTGGCAAGATGTTTGAGGTTCTTGATGGCCTCATGCTCAAGGATGGATATTTATATAAAAGAGTATCTGTAGATTCTTTAAGCTGCTTGGGCGTTATGCCTTCAGAAGAGGAGTTGTTGAAGTTCAAGTCTTCTGAAAATAATGAAACAGAGAATTCAGAATGGCTTGCACAGATATATGTTGGACAGAAGAAAAAACGGATAATTGGAAATGACAAAAGTGGCGAGAAAGGAGAGGGCTCGTCAGCATCTGGGCAGAATAGATTCGAACTATATGATCTTGTGTGTTTTGGGTAAGTTCCATACCAATCACTGGTTTTCTGTGATCTGATAATATGTAAATTAAAATATTTGATTATGTATTACTGGCTTGCAGCCGCAAAGATTTTGGTCTTATTGTTGGTATGGAGAAAGATGAATCTTACAAGGTATGGAATCTAGTTTGCTTGCTTTGTGGCTTTGCTGCTGGCTATTTAACTTCCTATAATGTTCTATTTGAGGATTAGAATTCTTCATATTTTTATCACCTATCCAGATTCTAAAACATGGACCTGAAAAACCTGATGTGGTTACTGTTGCATTACGCGATCTAAAGAATGGACCGACTGATATGAAGTTTACTGCTTTAGATCATCACAAGAAAGCCATGTCAGTTAACGATACTGTTAAGGTTCTGGAAGGTCCATTGAAGGTTTGGAACTGATTTCACTTTTTTTTTTTAACGTGATTCTGAAGCAAGTTGTTACACTAGGCTTGAGGCTATCATGCAAGTTGGTCTTTGCAGGATAGGCAAGGAATTGTTAAGCAAATCTACAGAGGTATCATATTTATATATGATCAGAATGAAACAGAAGATGGTGGTTATTTCTGTTCGAAAGCTCAGATGTGTGAAAAAATCAAGCTTTCTTTTGATGCTTGCCATGGAAAGGTTGTGCCTTTTGAAAAGAGCAATAACATCATTTTCTACTCCATTCTCTAACCCAAATTGTTTCTGGTGGTTTAAAAGACTATCTCTCTTTGCTTTCATTTCAGGATGGCGAACCGGGCTCTCTAGGTTTTGAAGACTTCCCGTCATCTCCCAAATCCCCCCTATCACCTAAAAAACCGTGGCAAGCGAGAGAAAATAGTCGTGGCTGTATGCATTGTAAATGTGCTTTTTGTATGGTTTTTTTCTTCAGCTTTGACCCTGATGTCAAGTTTCTCGTACTGGCTTTATTATTCTTTGCAGTCAACCAAGGTGACAAGGATGGATTGTTCTCCATTGGTCAAACCTTGAGAATCCGAGTAGGACCTTTAAAGGGGTATCTATGCCAGGTCGTGGCCTTACGCTATTCTGATGTTACTGTGAAGCTTGGCTCTCAGCAGAAAGTTCTTACAGGTTCTTAGCAAAAGGGCTACCTTTGGTTCTGTTTGATTTTCAATTTACCTATTTTCTAATTTTTTATGGTTTATGTTTCTGAAGTTAAAAGTGAGCATCTTTCTGAGCTCCGTGCAAAGAGCTCAGCCATGTCTTTAAGGTGCATGTTTTATAGCTATATCCCATTTGTCTCAGCTTTTTTCACGAGTATGATTTGGATAGCCTGTCAAAGGTGCTCTGACATGTTACTTTTCTATTTATGAAAGTGATGATCCACGATCCAGCTCTTTCAAACCATTTGATTTGCTTGGAAATGAAGGTGGCTCTGGAGGTGGAAATTCCATTACTCTCACAATATGAAAAGTTTCATTTGATATTTTTCTTGAAGGCATTTTCATTATCAATTCCTATGTAGCATGGGATTTTTTTGTGCACAATCTGCAATTTTGTTCCTAATATGTGTTATTTTTCTTAGTTGATATCTGACACAATTAATTTTCCTTTAAACTTTGTATTCTTGAAGGTTGGACGGGTGGAGCTGGGACATCAACTGAGGGTGATGGCTGGAATGCCGGTGGCCTCTCCACTGAAAGGTTTTCCTTTTCTTTTTGTTGTCAAAGTTCTGTTCATGCACTTGCCAGTGATGTATGCTTTAAAGTAATTATTGGTTGTGTCATCTAATTCTTAGCGGGCTGAAACTGTAAGTGGGGGTCCTAGTCATGGGCTGAAACTATAGCTGTTATATTTGCACTTAATAATTTTAAGGTTTGATATCAGTTTAATGTTTAGTAGAGAATATTGTATTTTCTTGCTTGATGCATAGTGGCATAAGTTTGCTATGCATTGTCACTGGATGGCATGGTCTTCAGTGAAATAAGAAAACCAAATTCATCTTGAAAGAACTTCCCAGTTACCATGGAATTTAGCACCAATAGAGAGCGCTTGCCGAACGGGGTCGTTAAAACACAGCCAAGAGCCAAGCTTGTGCAGGGCTTTAAGTTTTCTCAACAATGTGGATTTACTGTAATGTAGATAGAAACCTGTTATTTTGTTGATATTTGTGCAAGTGAAATTCTGTATGTTTTGTGATGGGAATGGATATGGTGGTGGTGAATCCTTCTGATATGATTAGGGCCACTTTGTTTGTGTATGATTAGCACGCTTTTTATTGTTGATGCAAAATGGAAATGTGAAGCTAAGCTTTTGAAGATCTAACTGTGTTGATTTAATGGAATTTGTGTTTGAACTGAATTTATGGAATTAAAGTATCAAATGAAGCAATGTTTGAGTACCCTGTCTTGCTTAATTTGGAAATTATCAGCATCTTAATGTTTCTATGCTTGTAGCATTTTTATTCCATTGTTTTTACACAATACTTATCTTTTTTATTTATATTTTTGTCTATAATCTGGTATGCATTTTTCTTGCAGGGCTTCTTGGTCTAGATCCGGCTTCACAGTAAGTGATAATCCCCCCTCCCTCCCTCCCTGTCTCTACCCAACCCCAAACAACAGTATAATGTGATAAACTCATGAACTTTCTGTTTTCTGCAGCTTCAACCTGAAACTAATACTGTAAACCCATCAAATTCTGTAGATAATGAACCAAATAAAGGTGTGTACTTATCCCTCATGTTGGCATCAGCCATTCCATTGTAGAATGTTAGAAGCACCAAAGTACTTGATGAATGTATACATTATGCAATATCTTTTGTAGTGAATTTATCACAAGCACCAAAGTGGCTAATCTGCATGTTTTGGAATGTGTAGATGATACTTGGGGGAGTCAAGCTAAAGCAAAACAGACTTCATCTTGGGGTGCAGCTGCAACTGACTCTTGGAACAAAGCTGCTTCTAACATTGGTTCTAGCAGCGGTGCATCTGTTGGCTGGGGTAAAGCAACTTTATCCAAAGAAGATCCGCCGGGCTCTTCAAGAGGTTGCGGAGATAACTGGGGTCAAGGGATCCTCAGAAATGAAAATTCTTCTACTGATGCAGCAGCTTCTGCTTGGGACAAAGGAAAGACTGTTATTGGAAACCATAATGGCCGTTGGGGTGAGGCAGCTACTGGGAAGAATCAAGTGGATTCATGGGGAAAATGTAATGATGCAGTTGAAGCAGGATCCTGGGAGAAGAATAAAAGCTCTGGCACAGGAGAGGACTGCTGGAGTAACAAGACTACCAGGTGGAATCAACAGAAATCACAAGATGGAGGAGACCCTTGGATTAAAGCTGCAGAAGAACAAGATAAGGGTGCTGCACAAAATGATTCTTGGGGTAAAGCTGCAGAGAAGTGGGATAGCAAAAATAGTGCTGAAAAGCCAAAAGAGGGTTGGGGTAAGGCAGGCAGGAGCGGCACTCAACCAGAAGCTGATAAAGGAAGTGGCTGGATGAAAGACAACGCAGATGGTCGAGGTCAAACTTCAAGTTGGGGCAATGGGAAAAAACTTAGTGAAGATGCAACTGAGTGGAATAAAGATGAATCTAGTAACCAGAATCAGACTGATAGTTGGAATAAGCCTAAGGCCTTTGGTGCTGATAGGGGATCTTGGAATAAACAGGGAGAATCCTCCTGGGATAAACAAGAGGGGGGATCTTGGGGTAATGGGAATAGACCAGATGGAGATCAAGAGTTTAGTGGTTGGAGCAAGACATCTGATGGGGGTCATGGTTCAGGTGGGAACAGGGTTGGTGGTTGGAGCAAGACATCTGATGATGGTCATGGTTCAGGTGGGAACAGGGGAAGAGGAGGTGGTCGTGGTGGCAGAGATCAGTTTGGCAGAGGAAGATCCTTTGGTGATGGCCAGTCTTCAGATTGGAAAGGTGGAGAAAACAATTCAACTGGTAATGATCAACGAGGTGGCTGGGGTAAATCCAAGGAGTTTAAGGGAAGTATAGAGGGTGGATGGAAGTCTGTTTCTTTTGGGGGTGATAATGGATTAGGTTGGAACAAAAGCGGGGGAGCTGATAAAGAGACTGGTGAGAGCAGGAACAGTGAGAACAAATCGAGCTGGAACAATGATCAGACTCAAGGTCACAATGGGATTAAAGGTTTTGCTTCTAATCTGTCTTCAGGAGGGCAAAATGAAGGTGCTAGTTGGAGAGCACCCAAATCAAGTGACAGGAACTTGTCTTCTGGATGGAACAGTGCTTCTGCTGCCGATGAAGTACCAGGTGGAAGTTGGGGTGGAGGCAGCAAGTGGAACTCAGGGAAAGCTTCAACTGGTGACAATCTGACTGGATGGAAAACTGGAACAAGTGGGACTGGCACCCAGCAGTCTGACTGGGGTGCTCCAAAAGCTTCTAAAGGAGACCAGTCATCAAACTGGGATAATAAAACTGGTCATGTAGATACCAACCAATCATCTGGTTGGGGTAATGAAAGCTGTTGGAATCAGAAATCTCCTGAACTTGAAAAGGACAGCAAGAGAGATGGAAACCAGAATTCTAGCTGGGGTAAGAAAAGCAATTGGAACTCTGGATCAAGTGATGAAGGTGGAAATGCTGGCTCTGACCTGGGCAAGGGAAAATGGAACTCTGAATCCAATAATGCTGATGAAAATCAAGATTCTGGCTGGGCGAACAAAAGCAACTGGAATTCTGGGTCCAAAGATGCCAACCAAGGCTCTAGTTGGGCCAAGAAAAGTAATTGGAACTCTGGATCCAGTGATGTGAACCAAGAATCCAGTTGGGACAAGAATTGGAGCTCTAGATATAGTGATGGTAACCGGGATGCTTCTGTAGCCTGTGATGATGAAGGCCAAAGTGAGACCCATGGTAATAGGGCAGTTGGTGGGAGTTGGAGAGGCAGTTATGGTGGCAGGGATGGTTCAGACAGAGGGTGTTTTAGAGGTAAAGGTGACAGAGGTGACTTTGGAGGTAGAAATGGCTCAGGCAGAGGGGGTTATGGAGGTAGAGGCAGATCCGACAGAGGTGGATTTGGAGGCAGAGGTGATCCATACAGAGGGGGCTTTAGAGGTAGAGGGGACAGAGGAGGCTTTGGTGGTAGAGGCAGAGGAAGGAGGGATCAAAATGGCGGTTGGAGTGACAACAATTCTGCTGAAGATAAGACTTTTGACTGGAAGAATGGGGCAAACAATAGCAGTGGAGGATGGAAAAATGATGGTGGTGGAAGCGGTTGGAACCGAGGAGGTGGTGATAGGGGCCAACAGAATAGCTGGAATTCTGGAAGTGGTGGAACATGCAATGAAGGAGGTGGTTGGAATAGCCAAGGTTCAGACTGGAACCAGTTAAGAACAGCCAAAGATAGTGGTGGCAGTGACCTTGTTGCTGGTGGTTGGAACAAGGGAACCAGTGCAAACAGCGATGCTGCTTGGAGTGGAGGAAACAGCTGGAAGTCATCAAATCTTTCTGGTGAGGGCTGGAGTCAATCAAGCAAAGAAATTAAAGGTTCAGGAGATCAAGGGGGTGGCTGGAACAAAGGAACTGGTTCCAGTGCTCAAGGTGGTGACTGGGGGACAAAAGGAGTAGGCTCAGGAGATGCAGGGATGATTGGAAGTGATGCCAAGACCTGGAATCAATCTGGTGCTTCTGGCGGAGGACAGACATCTGGTTGGAGTGGATCAACAGAGGGAAAAGAAGGAACTAATACTGGTGGGGAACTAACTGATCTGCATGGTAAAGCATCGTCAACAAGTTTTTGGAATCAACCAAGCAAAGACATTAAAGGTTCTGATGACCAAGGGACTGGCTGGAACAAAGGACCCAGATCTAATGCTCAAGGTGATGGCTGGGGGGACAAAGGTGCAGGTTTGGGAGATGGAGGCTATGCTAAGACCTGTAATCAATCTATTGCTTCGGGCGGAGGGCAATCATCTGGTTGGGTTCAATCTTCAGAGGCGAAAGGAGGAAATGAAAGTGGTAAGCCGACTGATCCATGGGGTAATAAAGCATCAACAAGTTCTTGGGGAAACAAGGGGAATGGTGGAAATAGCGAAGGAGGGTGGTAATTGCTTTGCAGAAGTAGCCATGGTATGTAATTTTTGAAGTTTAAAGGAGTTGTACATATTAGCTTATTGTCTAGTTCACGGCTAGGAGTGGATCTGACAAAGCGGATTTCTTTTGAAACTCTGTCCTGGACTCAAATTTCTGCTTGCTTGGCATTTTGATTTCCGCTACTCCCGAAAGGAGTTTGCTCTTGGAGCACTGATCACGAAGATGGTTTCTAGTTGATGACAGTATTTAGTATGTATATATGGTTATTTAAGCCTGTACATGTGCAGTATTTATCGTAGTAGCATCTCAAGATGTAATTTCCCTAGTGCCGGAATATGCCCTCTTGGTTTCTATCATAAAATAGCTTTGTCCAGTGACTTTTGCTTGTCCAGCTCAATCGGCTCAACAGATAACATTGGAAACGGTTTTTTGAGTGCTCAATCAGGTTAAACAGATCATTAAAACAGGTTACAGAAGAATATGGCCGAGCAAGAAACTACCTGGGCAAGCTTGACCTTGGGAGATGGAGCACCTACTGTTTAAACTTCGCCCTGCAAGCAGTGCACGAACCTGTTATCATTTTCTTTGTTCCCTGGTTTTTTCGTGCCTGAGCTTGGCCTACCCGAGAAAGATGAATTGCCTTGGATATGCTGCTTTGCAAGTGCTCGAGAGAGGCATATATATTGCATTAACATGGCGAGCTTCGTTCTCAGAGAAACTAGGTGAGCTTAATCTGCATGTATGGATATGATGCCATGGCAGAATCTGCCTTCCAGGTTTGCAAGTAAAATCTCAAAATTGGTATCCATAATTGGCATGTTTCGGATTTTGACAGTGGTTCGTATCTCAAAAACTTAAATGCGACATTGTTTATAATGCTTGGAAGTTTAGTTTAATTTTGTTAACAAACTTCGAAGAACACAGGGTTCGGGCATGAAGACGAGCCCTATTGTTCAGCAATGCCTTAACCCCCATCATAAGGAGATGGTGTCGGGGTGGAGGCTATCCATCTGTGATTAGGCAATTGCGAGGCTCGACACTCACCCTCGGAGTTGGATAGGATATCCCTTCGGGTGATGTATCGTTTCAATTCCTCATGGGCCATTATGCATGGGCTTCGTCCAATAAAATTCATGGGCCCATTATTATCTTTGAAAATCTCATTTTGATAGAAAACCACTAAATGTATCCTGAAAAGTACCCTTATCCAGAAAATGAAAGGGACAAACCTAAAAGATACGCGTAAACATTACACTCAATCCCAGTTTTATCATAAAATTCTTTTTTATCTCGATTTTAATTCAAATTATTAGAAATTATCAATAAATCACTAAAATCCATGTTTTTCATACATTACTTTTTATATAAAAAATACCCAGTAATTTTTATTAAGTTATTCTAACACAATTTAATTATGGAAATCAAATAATTTAGGGTTATAATTATATAAAAATAATTTCGGATGAAAAAGTTAATATCACACCGAGTATATTTGATGTTTACAAAAGGGAAAGGACCAATGTTCGTGCTCAGTTTTGAATGTTTTATTTAAGTAATTGTGTGTTGCCGAAAAGAGCAACAAGCCGTCTTAGCTCAGCTGGTAGAGCGCATGGCTTTTAACCATGTGGTCGTGGGTTCGATTCCCACAGACGGCGGCAGAACGCCTATTATTGTTCGTTAATTTTATCAATTTTCTCCGACAACAAGAATACCCACGTTAAAATATGAACTGCGTTAATTCACGAAGAGAACACCGACACGGACAACAGAAATAGTCTGAAATTGACATTGAATCCGAAATGCCACGTCAACCATCTATACCCTATCCCTTCCAGAAACTTGAATTTAGCTGACCAAAGAACCGGAATAATTTGTTCATTTTTCATGACCTTACATAATGGGGCTCAAACCATTGATATTTAGATGTTATATATACAATTGTAATAACCGGTGGGCTTGCAATGGAATCAAATTGCTTGAAGTGATTTTATTTTATTTTTCTCTTTACATTTAATATTGATGATAAATATTTTCCTCACTTCTATAATGATCAAAAGGGGTGAGATAACAGGGCACCATGGTTGGTGATAGTGCTCATAGCTAAAATAATTAGAAGGGACAAAAAGATTAGGCTAATAGAAGTAGGTGGTCGGGGCAGCGAAGAGCCGCTGCCGAATATCATTCCAAAGTAGTCGCCATCACCGCCGCTGGCCCCCGTCCCTTGAATGACGGTGGTGGGTGTGTCGGTGGTCCCAGCACCGTTGAATCCAGGACTCGAAGTGCCCCCGCTATCATCTCTGATTGAAAACCAACCAGCCAATATATTATCGTAAGAGACCAAATGATGACATTTGATTCAACAGAAAATTATGCTTAATAATGAATCTAGCAGTGGATACACTTTTATAAAATACTCCTAACAAACTCCAGAAGGACAAGGATTCGCAATTATGTCTAACGTTGGCAGGCACAGAAGCCTAATAATGGCATAAAAGACCTATCTATTCTTGCCCATGGTGCAGCCATGTCAGCATCTGGGTCATGGGCGGTCCCACATTAAACAGCCACAAAACGATGACGCAACCCAGAGGAGAAATCGTGAGTGACCAAATCTGAGTGACCACCTATGGAGTAGAGAACATTATCACTATAATGATATTAAGAGCAGACTGGGGGACTTAGCTATGCCCTTATGGCTAGAGTTTATCTTGACAGTTTCTGAATTGTAGTAGCTACATCTTTCAGGAACATAGAGAATAGGAGCACAGGCGCAGTCTATATTTGTGTAAAAATAAATTAGAGAACCCCAGAAAGTAGAAAGAAATGTTAGAATAACTTGGAAAATCAGAATCCATTTCACTTCTTTAATGACGGGCGCTCTACTATAGGCTAAAATGGAATCTTAGTGTCAATTATCAATACCGCACAAGAACTTAAACACAAGCATGGACCAGCTTTCCCCACCAGTATTAATCTTTTTACTGCAGAATCAGGAGAAAGTAGCTCCAAGACCTTAAAATGTATATCAGACCAGTAAAATCACCTAGATCCACTATACAAACTCATCACATAGTAATCTTTTAAGATATTTTCAGACTGAGGAGTTGCCTGCTTAAGAATTCTGCTATCTCGTAGTTTAATAAATTGATTGCCAGTCAGTGAATTCTTCATTTTCCTACCGCTAGCCAAATGGATCTATGAGGTATAGGAAAAAAGCTAGAAGGGTGTGTGACATGCAAAAGTCAAGCATGAGATGCACAGCCACTACGTGACATGGAAAGCTCCTTTTCCAATACTGATGCACATCTGCTTTCCCGTGTCCAGCTATAGAATCATGCCCCCCCCCCCCCCCACGTATTTGATAGAATGCATATCAACAGAATATAACTACTAGTTGTACGTTTGATATCATACGTATATGTTGTTGTTCAAATTAAATTAAAAAAATATATTTTCTTGAATTTATTATATTCACAACTCAAAACCATCCAGAAAGTATATATATATATATATATATATTCGGATAAAAAACATTTGAAAATCAATCTGTAATGTGAAATCACTCACTAGTATGGAGTTTTTTTTTTATTATTATTAACATGTGTATCTGGATTAATTTATGTATATCTTGACTAATCACACAAGTTCTGAAATTAATAACCATATAAATTTTTAGTGATCATTATATCAATAATCATAAAGTTCGAATATAAAATCAATAACATATGTTTGTTATTATGATATATGGTGTTTTTGAAAAATAATTTTCACTTAAAAATATATTAAAATATATATTTTTCAAGTCAACTATTCAAAACTACATGAAAATATTAAAAATAAAAACACTATTGAAAACACATCTGGAAACAAAAATCATCACCCTCCAGACACTCACAAGTCACCTTCGCTTACATTATAAGACTGAAACACACCACCAGTCCAAGGTGGGTCTCAAAATTATCTCTAGGAAAAAAGCTACTTGCTTTGCGACTAAGCGCATTTGCTCACATGCACATGTTTGCATAGACACATAAAGCCTACATGGACAACTATAAACACACATGCTAATGGCAAAGTGCTATATATATATATATATATATATATATATATATATATATATATATATATATATATATCCATGATGAGTTGTTATAATACGTGGCAGGTAATTCAGTAAATGGCGAGATGAACAAAAGTGTCTAAAAAGTCGAAGAAAGCATGGTGGGGTCAAGAATAGTTTACCTGGGATCACCAAAGACACCAGCATTCATGGTGAGTTCTGTAATTAACCTAGCAGACCTGGGTTCCACGCTAGAGGCTTTGCTATACTGTGCACTCAAACCAGCTCCTGAGGGCACAAAGTAGGCTCCATTTACCATCATGTCCTCGTCTGTTCTCCAATTCCAATCTGCCCACTCTCCCTCGTTGGTGTCCACCCTCTTCGTTACCTGTAAAAATCTCAAAAATCAGCAGAGATTGTAACCCAAAACGAGTGTGAGAATAGGCAGGGAATTTTGTAATGTATTTGATGGCTGGCAGAGGCGCCGAAGAGATCCCTGTCAAAATGTCAAGCTGACAATGGTGTAAATTAAATAATAATGGGGTAACAGCTTGCTTTTCTTATGGTTCTATTTCCGTTCAGTTTACACTGGTAGCTTATCGAGCCACGGGAACTCGCAAAATATTATAGGGTGCTTTGGAGGCAGGAAGGACTCGCGTGGCTGAAAAGACTCGGAAAACGACTATTTCACAATTATGCATGCCATTTCTTGCTATGGCCACAGCCATTCCCAAAATGATGGCGCGTGCAAACACTCGCCACGAAAATTGTGGTGAGGGCCCATCTAATCTCGAAACAAAAGTCAAAAGGTTCACATTAATCCCCCATGCAGATATCATTAATCAATTATGTTTTAGCTCAATCGAAGAAGATTCGTTTGAAATCAAGTTTTTTATACAGCGATGTTACTGAAAATTATTAAAAAATAAAGAATAAATATTATTTTAATATATTTACAAATAAAAAACACAAGCTTTAACAAAGTCACGAATAAAGCAAAATAATTCAGAGTAGACTGACCTCTTTGGCATTATCATCTGCTGGTGCGGTATATCGATTCCCTTGACTATTTATGGTAGGGCTCGCGCTCCCACCGATAGCATACATCTCCCAGGCTGTAAAATCGTTGTTCACCACATGTATATACCCTCTTCTACACCTTGGCATACGTTGGACAAGCCCTATACCAAAGTGATTAAAAGCTATAGTAACTTGCATTCCCGAGTCCAGTACATACCTATCATTGTGCCCTAATAGCATCACTTCATCGTGGTGCGCAAAATGGCAGTTTGATATAGTAATCGCGGTGGATCCCATTATAGCATCAATCAAACCATCAGTGCAATACGAGAGTGAACAGTGATCAATCCAAATCTTCTGGGACCCGTAGATGGAAATACCATCGCCGTCCGATTCTCCTCTGCGTACAACTTGTATTGGTGACGATGCAATGTTGGTGTTACCAGAAGGCTTGCAATGGTGAACGTGGATGTTGTGGATGATAATGTGCGTCACAAATTGAAGTGTTATGCACCCATTTCCTGTAATGTGCACGTTTGCGCCACGGCCATCAATAGTTTTGTAACTGTTGAAAATAAGTTCATGTTTGAGCTTGATGGCCATGTTCGAAGAAAAGATGATCCAAAGAGGCTGTTCTTGGATAACAGCATAGCGTAATGTGCCTGGTGTGGGGTGGGCTGGGTCATGGTCAGAGGAGTCAGTGACCACGTAGATCTGGCCACCTCTACCGCCCAATGAGTCTTGACCAAACCCAATGGCGCAGTCAGCTAAACGTTGGCGGTTGTTAGACCAATCGGGGTCGCATCTCCAGCAATCGTCGATGGGGTTTCCGGTTTGGCATTGGTCCTTTTCTTCGATGGACAAAAGGCTCCTTCTTGATAAAGATGCATTGACTCTTCTGCAAGGTGAATATAAAAAAAACTAATAATGAGATACAAACGAAAGGAAAGAATTTTTGGTTGTCTTAAAGAAAACGTAAAATGTGGGAATATAATATGAGCCAAGTAGCCAAGCAAGAATTTGGTAAAGAGAAAGGTTAAAAGAAACAGGGGAAACAGAGCGTGCTCTGTTTATTTTCTGAAAAAATGCAATGACAACTTCCATTTTGTTTTGGTGTTTTGGATGAGTTAATAGTTGAAAATGAGGGGCGATCATGAGACAGAAGCCTTCGATGAACAGAACCCAGGTAGGATTTTGTTCGAGTCGCCCCCTGTCTGGTTGCTGAGAAAACAGGGCAAATCAAGAAAATGTGGTTGTATTCTCCATTGATGGGTCAAAATCACTGTAGAATGCAAAAACCTTGTAATTAGCAAAACAAGGGTATGAATTTCGTTCAAAGTCAAGAAAGTAGAAACCATCATAACCCCAAAAGCAAAAAACCAAGTTAGCATTTTTCTCTGACCGGGAGGCAAAGTCTTGGAAACCACACCAAGAAAAAAACATAACGCGCAAAACCATCAAATGAGCTAAAACCAGATGGATGTAAGGGTCTTGCCGTTTTACATCTTCAGCAACAGCCTCAGGGTCTGGATGCTGATGGGGAAGGGAGAGATTGAAGGCAGCAGTTTCGATAGTGAAAGGAATGAACAAAGCAATGAGGCAAATTAAGAGAATGCGGCCATTAGAAAGCTTCATCGAAGTAGGGCACTCGAAATGGGCTAGGTTCTTGGATATTTGTGGTTTCCCCTTTCTCTTCTCTATAGAAGAATAAGAAATCTAAAGAAGAGTGAATGCGTGTGTTGTTCTTGAATGAAGGACAACAGAGAAGAACAGAAACATAGGAAGCTGCAAATTCTTGGGAATATCTGATGTGTTCGCAGTGTTTTATAATAAAAAAAAAATGTTTTACTTCCTTGGTAGGGCTTTCTTGCTTTTCATTTTAATAATTTCGACAGAGAAGAAAGGAAGAACAGAATGGAGGCGGCTGTGATAGAGACAACCATCGAGGAGGGTGATGTTATGAGAACCATGGAGGATTGGCATCTCTTGTTCTCTGAAATCCTCTCAGTTAAATTCGTACCTTGCTTGCTGATTATTCTAGGAAAAACAAATTATGACAAAAAGGTTAATTATTGAGTGTGTGAGAGCTTATCCGAAAAAAACAAGAAAGTTCCTTCTTTTCTTTATTCTCATTCGAAGTCCAGTTTTTTTGCCTTTGTCTTCTTAAGGTAACTTTTAAGGGTGTGGGTTTTTCACTGCGTCTGGTTATACTTTTTACCCTCTGACATGTTAGTGTGAATTAGCTATGTATTTTTATTTTCAATGGTTTTTAACTTTTTAGTGAATTGGTTATTGTTAAAATCAATTAATTTTGATTTCTTATTGAAATATTGGGTTGAAACAAAAGGGATTAAAATGAAAAATATATCAAACATGTATGGCATGCCATAAGTTTTGCAGTAGATACACTTTAGTCCTTGAACTTTAACAATCATACAAATTATATAATTTTAGTACTCAATATTTTTTAATTTAATTTTATTACATAAGATTATTTTAGTTACTTTTTATTCTCAAATAATTATCAGTGGGGGTGTCCTGATGATTTCATATTTTTAGTGCACAGTGGAATAACCTTTGTAGTCTCAAATAAGAAAAAAAACAAGAGAGTTACGTGTGGGGTGTTTCAAGTATTTCACATTTAATTACATATGCATAAGAGAGTTCTACTCTCATTTTACACCACAAAAACTAAATTTACTATATTTTTTTAACACAAAATGCATTTAATACACATAAAAATAACAATAAAAATTAAAAATATAAACTAAAAGCAAAGGTATATTGATACAAATAAAAAATTAACTGTCTTAAAAGGATAAAAAATCAAGAGATCGAAACTAGATAAAAAATTAAAAGGATAAAAAATCAAGAGATCGAAACTAGATAAAAAATTAAAGGAATAAAAAATTATATATATTAAAACTTTATATATAAAAAAAAATAAACCATGGGGTGAAATGCGGGTTTATAGCTCGTAATAATAAAGTTGCTGCTTGTAATTGAATTCAATTGATAATTTTATATATTTATAATAAGATCATAAAATCTAATTTAATTATTGATATGTTAAATTTATTATTAAAATAGAACTCCAAATTAAAAAAAACAAAGCCATCAGCCTTTAACTCGCTAGAGCACGTGAGAGCAATCGCTTTGAATTCGCAAGGTATTCCTCTCCTTTTCTTTATAGCTGGAAAAAAAAGGTGCATTTTTTTTTAATCTTTAAAGTTTGAGTGGGTTGTAGATTGATTTTTTTTATATTTTAAAATGTTTGTTTTTATTATTAAAATATTAAAATAATTTAAAAATATATATTTATTTTTCAAAAACTCCACCCAACAGTAATTTTAAACACTGCAAAAATAAAAAATGGATTGAATTATGCTAATCAAGGTTGCAGCTCCAGTGATTTTCTCTGTGCCAGTTAAAAAATAAAGAGACTTTGGTTTATTATTAACTATTGAGTTCTCAATTTCCGAGGCAGAGAAAAAAGTGAAGGGACTGCCAGTTATTTGCAAGATGATCTGGACTGTGTGGACCCTGAGGAGATAGCATGCCAGGTGTCATCCTTTCATGGAATACGGTTTCAGGGAGTGCAGCGGCTCATCACGCGGGAGCATAGTCACAGCTCCAACTCAGAAAACTAAAAGTATTTGTAATCAAGTTTCAATCTTCTCTTATTAATAATAATAATAATAATAATACTGGCCTGAGAGCTATTATGATTATTGATGCGGGGTAAGATAGTCCTTTTGACAAACTTTTACTTGTACGGGGCGTTAAGGATGGAGAGACTCCCGACTTTCCCATCTGGTGATCTAAGGATGCAATTTTCCCTAAATAAATCATTTTTTATTTTATCTTAATCAATCATCTAAATTATATAATAAAAAAATTAAAAAAAGGTTATCTTCTTAGACTTTTGCAAAAAAAATATCTTTAAAGTTTTTCGGTAGCTTTACCCTGAAAGGACGGCAGATGTTGAGAATTTTAAGCTACTCTCTGAAAATGCAAAGCACGGGTGAACACAAAAATAATCATCGACGTCATTAAAAACGCAAGCCTACAAGTTCTTTCTAAATTCCCGGCTGTCGTCGGCGACATTGTCCGTTTGAATTTTAAAGAAGATGATTAACTATCTGTTTTGTGTTGTGATTGAAGCTGTTTTTTAAAGTAATTTTTGTTCAAAAATGTAGTAAAATAATTTTTTTATTTTTTAAAAAAATATTTTTAATATCAATACATGAAAAAAATTTGAAAACACTAAAAAATTTGATTTAAAATAAAATATTTTTTTTCAATTTTTATCAAAAATATTTTAAAAACACATTGTTAAACATCTCTAACTAGTATATATATATATATATAGGTAGATAGGAGAAATTTAATGCCTTGTAGCCAGAGCCCAGCGATCTTTAACGAATAACTCTCTCCAAGAACAGTGTTTCATGTTAGTAACAAAACTTAAGTTGGTACAAAAATAAGTAAGCATGAGAGTTAGAAATTTAATGAAGTTTGTGTTAGGGTTAACAATAATTATGTTCATTGCCGTTAGCTGAGGGAAGGGAAATTTGTTGGAGCTGTAATGATTAGCTTAAGGATTATGCATCGCAGGATAGCTAACAAAACTGGATCGTATATAGGCGAAGAATCCGGCACGGTTCATGGCTTATACTTTATATATAAAAACCTGCCTAATCACTCAAACCAGCCCGAATAAATTCCAGTGTTTGTTTGATACTTTATTTCTAAAAATAAAATAAAAACTATTTTATAATTTTATTTTAAATTATTTTTTTGTATTTTTAGATTATTTGGATGTGATGATATAAAATAATAATAAAATATTATTTTAAACAAAAAAACAACCTTAATACTCTCGACTTGAATTGCCAACGACCCACCATGTCATCGCTAGAGAAAAATAATTCAAAACTCGGCCTCTGCAACCACTAATTGAAAATGGGGAAGAAGAAAAAAGCATGTCGTCATCTCGCAATATAGCAGATGACCTAATAGTAATTGAAAAGCATTATTCACCGAAAATCAGGGTCTTCTACTGTTATAACATAGTCTGGTATCAAAAATACCATTATTTAAATATAAGTGCTATAAAAAAAACAGTAGCTATTAAGATAAAATAAAAAATACGATATGGTTGGTGTATCAAAATCAAATGATATTATATTATATTTTAATATATGGTTAGAATTGATTTATTTATATTTTATAATAATATTAATTGTGATAAGTCTCTACCGCCCTATTATTTCTTTGTTTTTTTCCTTATAAAATATTTATTTGTAACCACGTTAGTTTACCTTTTTTCATGATTATTGATGTAAAATCTCATTTTATAACGACTGAATCCTTATAATTTATTAATCACGTGTGAATTAATTTACACGAAACAGCTGGTATTAGATAGTGTACAAAAATACAGTACTGTTTAAACTGTAATATTTTCTCAGCCAATATTATTTTTTCCAAAACTTTACGAAAGCAGTGTTACGTTCTTCAAAAAAAAAGAGTAAAAGCACAGGCTTGTGACTGGACTCGCTTGGAAACAATAGGCGCGACTCCTTTACGTCATGAAACGTCCACGAGCGCGCGCGCGCACCATGCACTCGTAGATGAACCACAGGGCAACCAGTAACCGACGTGCTAATTGATGAAAAGATGACCCGATATTTTTGTTGATTGATCGGTCGAGCCGGCTCCTATACCGAATGCAAGCCATTGTATTACGTGTTAAATGGAAAAACAAAGTGATGACACTCTTGACTAGACATGACAGGGATATTCTAATTTTTTTTACACCACGAGTCAAAAAAAACAGAGCCAATGACGAAATTCGATGCCCTTTCCATCGAGATCGACTCAGAAGAGAAGAAAAACGTGTATAAAACAAAATAGCTGCTTTTAATTTCTGGTGGAATTATAAGACGTAACTTCCAGACACGTCATCTTTTGAGTGCTCTAACGAGTGTGTGTTTTTACTTTTTACTAAGAGAATAATAAAGTATTTTGAGCAATTTTGATACGACGTCGAATTTATTTGCGGCAGGGGAGGGGCATGATCATCGGGGTGTATAGAACCAATTGTGGAATGGATAAAAAGAAAAAGAAAATTACATGAAGGGATATTTATTTCGAGGCTTTTTCAACGTGCAAAACCAAAAGAGATGTTTTAAAAATTACATGAAGGGATGTGTATAGTGCGGTTGGTGAGAGATGTTTTCGCGACTCGTAATTGTTTACATGAATGATATTATTTTTAAAATTGTTTTTTTATTTATAAATATATGAATTTATTTTTATTTTTTAAATTTATTTTTGATATTAGAAAATAATATAAAAATATTTAAAAAAAATTAAAAAATATAATATCAAACAGGGTCTTCGTGATTGTTCAGTATTGTGTTAGATATTTAATGTTAAGATAGTTCTATTTCTTAGAGTGCTTTTTTATTCAAGGTTATATCTATATTTTTAAAATTTTACTTTTAATATCAACATGTCAAAATAATTTATACATAATAATAATAATAATAATTTTAAATAATAATATTTAAAAAAAAAATATATTTTTAAATACAAAATCATATAGAATCAATATATGCCAAAAGGAGATTGCTTTAATTTCATTTATTTTTAGCCTTACACTATATGTGACTTTGACATTATGGTACACAGTGTCTTTTAACATATTTTTTCACTTGAAAAATATATAAATAGTTATTTCTAGTTTTTATTTTTTGAAGTTGTCATTTTATAAAATATATAAAAAAATTATTTGATATATTTCTAAATAAAAATACCATTAAATAGAAGAAAAAACTCTAACAAACACGCCACATGCCCGAAGACTTCACTCTAACGCTAACATGATAAAGGTGGTGAGAGAAAGAAAAAAATCATGAACATGCATCATATGCTCATAGACAGCCAATCGAAAACTTAATCATAGAACCCCTTATGCGCAGAGATTTATCACAACCGATTCATACTGTGTTTGAAATTGTTTTTTATTATAAAAAATATTTTTTATATCAATATATAAAAATATTAAAAAATAATATATTTAAAAAAAATAAATGAAATGTAATGTTAAATAGACTCTACACCACATTTCTTCTTTTTGAAGGATCAATGGGAGTAAAGATGACATCTTTTCTTCGCCCAGTATCCAGGTTCAGATGTTCTGCCTAGGCCTGTGCCTCTCCATGAGCTGATGGGCTACCTCTGTAGCTTTACGAGACTCCCATGTCAGAACAGTTTTTAGCTATTTCCCGTTTGTTTAGTTATGTTATAAAATCAATCATGTTTCATATAATATTATTATATTTATGTAACTATATAAGCTTGTTGTTAACGAAAAAATAATTTATTTTTTAAATTTATATGATATTAAAATAATGAATATAATATTTAACCTATGAATTTAGAGTATAGATAAAATTTATGAAACAAAAATACTTTACATAAAAAAATATAATATTTTTTATACAAAAAACAATTGTTCTTGTAAATTGAGATTTAAAAAATACCTATAATTAATATCCAGGTATTTTTTAGGTGATATATGCACTGAATTGACACGCGTAAAAAATCATATGAACATATCATACGTGTTTATAAAAAGACTCGTGTATCGATTACGGGTAGTTATTGAACTTGGAATCACTATATAATTCTAGTACTATAATAATCAAGTAGAGATTTGATTTATATAGTAAATAACCAAGAATTTTCAAGTAATTTTATTTTATTATTTTTATCATGTGTATAATATTCAAGTAGCCTGACATTTTCCAGCCCAGAGCCGTTATTCTTTGCCGATGCAAGCCGGGGAAAAAAGGTCAAAATAGTGAAAAGCAGGTATAAACACAACCTCTGCCTCTCTTTTTACGAAACAGACAAGTCAAGATTAGGCATCGAACCCAGAAAGAAAAATTGAATTTAGAGTAGAAAGTTCGCATCATAATTGCAAATTGCTCCACTTGCACTTTTGTTTTGGTTTATACCCTTCCGCCGAACCATGCATGTATACAAAAGTGATCACCGAGTCCCCCTCCACCTCGAAAAAGGAGGCCAAAAGCAGGTGATTGTGCCTGGAAGCTTTATAGTAAACAAAACTTATAGAGTAATCGATTTACAGGTTGAAAGAGTTTCTCGATGATGACTTGAGAAGCACACCACCATAATTTTTTTGTGTTCTTCTCCGCCACATTCTTGCGGATAATACAGAGTGTGTTTTAATTCACCGTTCTGAAACCAGACTCAGATTTCAGTTCAGGGAAGAATGTTTGTTGACTTCATCGAAAGAAAACCGATAAGCACATCACCTGGCAATGCTGTTGCCAAGATAATCCTGGGAAAGATTTACTTCAGTTGGCCAGTCGAAGAAAAACTATAAATCACCAAGTTTATTTGTATTTATTTTTCTATATATCAAACTGTCAATACCATTTTTTTTATTTAAAAAAACTTTATCCACGAAAAATACACTTTGTAAGATCAGGTGAATGAGTAAAATCTTGATTGTCTTATGCTTTTATAAGAGATGTACATCTTGATTTGAACTCAAGACTTGCTATATAAATTTCAAATCTTTTGTTATTATGTCACGATCTTTGAGGACAACCGACAATACACATATATATGTATTTGTATTTATATTTGATACGGGGTTTATGAAATTTAAGAAACCCTGCAATTTTCAAGATATTTTCATTTAAAATCTTGCACAATTGATTAATATCTTAAGTGCGTTGCATGAACTCTAGTAAATAAGATATCAAAGCTTGCAAGATGCTCAGACACAGTCACGGTCCATTCATTTTGAGCTTCTTTTTTTTCCTGTAATTACTTTCTATATTTTATAATTAAAGTCACTGAATAAAATAATAAGAACTTTATTTCAGGCAAAAAGGAGCGTAGATATCTACGTGTATTTGGTCTCGGTAGCAAGAAAAGCTTCAATGCGTTGCCTCGAGGTAGAGGAAGGAGAAAGTAAAACGGCACCTAAAGTCTATATTCCAAGAAAAAGAGTTCACATTTTAAGGGCATCTGTTGGAGGAGATCATATGCTTTGCATTATAAAAAGGTCAATAAATTAAAATATTATAATTAAGGGTTTCGCACAAGGGTATTAGTTCCATATACTCTATATATTTTTATTTTTTAAATAAATAAATAAAATAGAATAAATTATATATAGTTTAAAATCTCAAGTTATTCGAGTTTTCTGTTTTAAATTCTAGCTGAAATGTTTTGAATTTGTGTTTATTTATTTTGGGGTCTTTGATACCGTGTTTTAAAAAAAAAATATTGAAAATTAAAAAATTAATATTATTAAATCATTTTGATATACTATGTCAAAAATAATTTTTAAAAAATAATAAAAAAATATTATTTTAATATATATTTTATTTTAAAAAAAAAGCAACCGCCATTCTTATTCAGCGCTTTGTTTTGGATTATGTCTTTTTCTTCCCCTTTTTTTTTTTTTTTTCTTGTCTTTGGAGTGAATCTAACTTGAAATTCGTGTTTTGTTAGTTATCGTGTTCTCTTTGCGACGTAAAGCTGATCTTAAGATTTCCAAAAACACGTAAAGCTTTGTTTTGCTTCGTGCGGTCGTTTGAGAATATTTTCATCGTGGTTCTTGCAATTTATCAATGTTTTTTTTGCCACGCGCGTGATACTCCTTTGACGTGGCTGTGAAAAATATTGTAGGCTATGATATTGGGGCCCATAGCCTAAAATATCATAGTTAGTTAAGGTCATCCATTGAAATTTGCAAAAATTAAGATGGCAGTAAAATCTAATTATTCAAAACAATAGGCGTGTCTAGAAAAATTTGATAAGCACCATTTTGCAACAAGTTGCTAATTTTGTTTTATTCGGTGATATGTTTTTTGAACTAGAACAATATATTTTAGTTTTTTTTTTAAAATATCATGTTGTTTTGAAGTGTGTCTATGTATATTAATTTAATAAATATAATTTAAATTAAATTAAATTATAAGACAACCAAAATTCAAGTTATACGATTTAAATTTCAAATACAAATAAAAAACGAGAGTTGAATTAATATAATATGACGAATATATAAACAACTTGAACAATTAGTAAAACATATAGTTTGTCTTTAAAAAAGGTCAACACAATAACATATTTTATTAGTATATGAAACTCATTTATTGAAAAACTAAAATTGAGAAAAAATAATTTTAAAAGAAATATATATATATTTTTTTTAAAATACCAGTGGTTATCTTACAAGGCTTTTCTAAACCTTGCTTGCCCTGAAATTATAATATTAAGGTATAATGATATGTTATAAAACTCTTCGTAAACTTCCACGTGGTCCAATAATCAAATTGGAGATATTATTGATATTATAAACCTAAATAATATATATATATATATTTTAAAAAATAAAAACAAATACTATTTAGCCGGAATGGAATCAAATACTATAAGTGGATTTTACAAATTAATTCAAGATTTTAAATTCAAATAAAATCTATTATAATTTATTTAATTTTTTAAACTGAAACGAGATATGCTAGCCATTTTAAATTAACGTAATAAAATTGATACACTTGCATTTCATTTTACCATAGGTTTTGGTCACTCATGTTCCAACCTTTTAGTGCGATTTTGGTTACTCATGTTCCAACCTTTTAGTGCGATTCTTGAGCACTTGCACACTAACTCACGTTCCAATAAAATCAAGCTTCTCGTTCTTAATTCACAAGCTTCAAATCTCTCTCGTGCTTCATTTTCTTTCGCTATTTTACACGAATAATCAGAGGAAGACATGGGCTTGTGCCTTAAGTTCTCGCTGCCGAGTTGTAATTGTATGGCTTTTACACTGCAGAACCTTTAATGTCTAATGGAAGGACAAATATATTCTCTTCGGATGAATAATCGTAGGAAAAATCTATAGATAATGTTATGTTGGTCATTTAAAAAAAAACTTCTATGTGTATATATAGAAGATTCGAGAATTGAACGTTAAGATACTTTGAGATTAAAATTAATCGTTCCAACAATAAAAAAAAACATAATTTACAGTCGTAGTTAACATGCAATTTTATAATATTAAATTCATAAGCTAAACGACCAGTTTCAATAAGCTAATGTAAAAATTTAAAAGATTAATATTAATAATGTTTTAAAACTCAATATGCTTTGATAATATTATCCGATGAGGTCGCATGCAAGGATAACAATTTCTCGTCGATATTTTATATAGTATAGTTAAAATTATTTTTAAAATTATTTTTTATTTAAAAATTATATTAAAACAATATTATTTTACAAAATATTTTTAATATCATCACATAAAAATAATTCAAAACTGTGAGTTTTAGCCCTACAAATTCCTCGTAACAAGATGTCTCGATTCGTTTCCAGCGAACACAACAATTTTTTTTATAAAAAAAATAGTATAGATCACTTGCAGAAAAAGAAAAGTGAAAGTAAAAGCACCGACAAGACTATAAACATAAAAAAGCTTCAATAATGCAGAAAGTGAATTTAAGTGGAAGACGATCCGAGGAAAAAAAGAGTAAAGGAAATAGAAAGAGATAAATAGTTGATATTATTTTTTAAAGTGTTTTTTATTTAAAAATATATTATAATAATATTTGTTTAAAATATAATTTTTATACGAGCATGTCAAAAAATATATAATTTTTTTTAAAAAATAATTTTAAACGAAACATAAAAATGCTTTTTCTTAAAAATATTTTTAAAACAAAATTTCTATCGCACACAAAGCTAACAAAAAAACAAAGGGAGGAAGACTGGTAGAGTTGATGTCGTGTCCTCGTGGGAAGGCCCTCTCTTGCTCCATAGCCCCAGCTGTAGATCCCATGAAAGATTCCAAGCCATTCAGGAAAGAAAAGTTTAGATCAGGAGTTAGGATTAGGATAATCAGGACCCACAAATAGCTTTACATTTCATCAAAAGGCACAGGGGACGAAGATAGGGTGGGTGGGGGAGGTCATGAAACGACGCCGAGTCACCCAAGGTGCTTTTTTCGTTATCGGTGAAAGTTCGCTCCAATTATACTCTTCCTTCCTTTCTTTTACACAGTAAGAGAATAATATATATATATATTGTTATCATCTAAGTAAAATAATCACATGACTCGAAGAAGTTGTGCTTTGATTTTGATAATCAGGACCCATAAATAGCTTTAATGTTAATGAACCACCATATCTACAAGCTTAAGATAATAGATAAAGTTTTAAAATATGATTTATATTATTTTTTAATATAATTTTTTAAGTGAAAGCTCTTTGAGTTTAAAACTTGCACAAGCTCACAATACCTTGTGCTTGTTTTTTTTATCAAATAAAATAGAGAAGATAATAATCGAACTCATGATTGCTGGGTTAATAAGATTTTGTTACCATGTTAAGAAATCAACTCGTTTAAAAGTTTAAATTAATAGGTGAGGTCCCATCATATAATTTATATTATTTTTTAATATTTAACAATATAGTAGTAGCATAAAAGCTTATAATTAAAAGATTTATTTTTCTTATAATTTCAAGTTCGATTTTATAGTTGCTAAAATAATAATTATTAAAAATTTATATAATTGTTAATTTTATGACCTCTTATATTAGTAAAAATACATATGAACTGATATGAATATCTATGTTAACAAATGAAAAGGAGCCCACTTTGTCTTGTGTTTTAGAACATGTGTTCCTCAATTTTTTTTCAAGTGTATTGTATTTTTAATTAGATGCCAAATATAACTTTCTACCGTAATACGCAAGAAATTAATGCTCGTTAACTATACTTTATGTATAATTCTTAAAATCAAGCGAGCTATTCTCTCATCAACTAAAGAATACAACACAAAAAAATATGTTTGGTTAATACGTGATAAGTAAAAATTATAAACAAACTTTGAATCCTAATGATACATGTGTGTTCTTAAGAGATCATGTGTTTTTATTATAAAAAAATAATTGGAATTATGACGCGGTTATTTAAATTAACTGGGTCTTTTTCGAATTAAATCCTAATTATCATACGTGTTTTCATGCGAATTATACTTGTTTGGGTGCATTTACTAGCAATCAAGGATATATTAATCTAAAGGGATAAATTTCATCATCTTCCAACAAAACATCAGTTTTCAAAGCGTTATTAAAATTAAATGCTTATAACTTTATTGTTTAACCCGCTAACATATGCAAGAAATAATGCATATCATGTCAGCAGAGTATTAGCCTAATAGTCAGTGAAGTGTTTATTCTTTCTAGTTATCTGGATTCAAGCTCTGTAAGACATGCATGCATGCCTTACTTATTTATTGGATTTGCAGGATATTAAGTGGATTCAGAGATTAATTGTAGTGCGTGTAATTTGACCTGAATACGGTAAAAAAAAACAAAAAAAAATGCATATCATCTCAGCATTTGACCCTGAAACAAATACAGTGACGAGTTAGTTTTTTATTAAAAGTTTTACAAGTAAAAATAAAAAAAATATGCCAAACGTACTGAATTCAAAATGCCTTCTATTAGGGCAATGTTATTGGATTAGTCACGAACACGAAAATAATATTTGAAAATGCGATACCTATTGTTTTTTATTTTTTTTTAAATTGAAAATACATGAAAAAGAATATATTTTCTAAAGATTATTGTTAACATCAAAATATAAAAACATAAAAAATATATTTACAAATATTTGTTATTCTCAGGTAAACCCCGTAAACTCAACCCACCTTCTCAATGAATTCTTTTTACCCTGTGTAAAGAATATTTTTCAACGTCAATTTATAAATTAATGAATTCTAACGTTTTTTTATTTATTTATCTATCAAATTATCTTAAAAGTACATCTTTTTTGACTTGTTATATATTGCTTTTCACAGATGTTTTTCTAAAAAATTAAAACTTTTTATTTTTTATTTTAAATTAATATTTTATTATAAATTTATCATTTTCATGTGTTTCTTTAAATACAACTTAATCACATTCACAGGCACTTCTCAGAGTGTATTGAAATAAATTCTAACGCGAAAAAAATTAAGAATGCCTTAAAAACTTAACTATATCATCCCAGCCCGTACCAGTAATCACGGGATCATTTGGGCGCAGGCCCAGCCTTAATATTGAGATCGCACCTGCTTCAACTTCTCCACAAACAAATAGCAACACGCCACATGGCCTAGTCAGTGCAGCCGTTTCGATTCCATTAAGCGACGGTCCATTTCAATCCCAGGAGCCAGGAGGGAGGTTCTGGCAGTTAATTCAAAAATATAACAGGCTCCCTCCAAATCGCCAAACATATATTTCCACTTATACCCTTCATAATCCCCCGTATTTTCGAACTCTCCTTCACTTGGACTAGTTCCCTCCTTCTTACACATTCAATTTTTCTGCAGAGAGAAACACAAAATTAAAGTTTCTAAAAAAGTAAAGAAAAATTATAGGGTCTTAGCTCATGGAGGGTATTCTGGTTCTTGATCCTGAAAACATCAACGTCGCAGGTACTCTTCCTCCCTCTGTATTTTTCTTAATATAAAATTTTGCAAATTCTCCATTAATTATTTACAATCGATGTTTGTTTGTTTATTTATATATATCTCGGAATATTGCTTGAACATGTTTAATTTAGGGGTCTAATCGATGCTAGAATTGCGAAACCTGCCTCTGATTAATTTTCTGAAGGTTTAAAAGTTCAAGGAAGCGTGCACCTCTGTTTGATTTCTGAGAAAAAAACTGTAATGATTAAAATAAGAGTCACCAATATTGTGTCTCTTAGCTGGAATCGCGTGACTGAGGTAATTGGGAATGTGTCAGGTAACAACATAAAGGGAGAGAAACTGGGAAAAGGGTCCATAGTTGGAATTGCGTCTAGGAGAACGCTTGCTGATATTAGCAATTTTCCTGTATCAAGGAAAACGCTCGCTGAAGCTAGCAATTTGTCACAGCGAAACCAAGATGGGAAATCGCAATCTGTTATAGTTGGTAAAGATTACATTGAGAAGGTTCAACGGGTATACGTCTAATGTTTCAATATCTAAATGTACAAGTGTTGATGTGTTTTTTTTGGAGTATGGAGTAGAAATTGGCTTATCGGGTTTCTTTGAATGTTTTTGTCCAGGAAATCATGACATTGACAAAGATTGTTGTGGATAGGAAGTAACCTTTTTGTTTGATTTTTCTTTCTCCTGAAGTTCTGTTATCGTGTTGGTGATTTATTGTGTCATTTTTCTTAACTTTGGCTAACAGTAAAACTATCGAGTTTAGTGCAATTGAGTTGCAGAAGCTGAGAATCAGATTTCAGCAGTTACAGCAAAAGAATCAGCAACTTGCACAAACAAACAGCCAGATGTTGGCGGTAATGTCATTCGCAAATCAATTTCTTCATCATGTATAAATTGCATAAAATTTTGGGCCCTTAATGAGATTAAATTATCCTCTTAAAATTGCAGGAACTAAATGCAGGAAAAGACAAGGCAAGTCTTTATATATGCCAAGCTGGATTGTCTTGCTCAATATGTGTTGTGCTGTGCTGTGACATTTATGTGATAACTACTTGCTTCTGTTACTGTTCAGCTTAAGGTATTTCAGCATGAGCTGGGATGTAAGAATGGCTTGCTTAGTGCCAGAAATTTGGAGCTGAAGGTATGCTTTGCTGCTGTTCATTTTGCCAAAATTTTTAATAAGTTTATCAAGTTGTTGCCAGTAATATTGGTGACTGACTTCTAAAATTCTGTGTCTTAGGAGAAAGCGAAGAAAGTTAGATGCCGGATTAAGAGAAATGAAGTATTTCGGGAACTCAACTCAACAGAATTAATGGGTTATGGGTCTTTTTCATAGTAGCCTACATCATATTTCATCCTGTTTTGCCATCTCTTGTAGATTGAAACCATCAAAGTTGATGGGGCTGCACAGCTTTTTGAACCAGAGGAGGAGAATAAACCATGTAACCCAAAAAGGAAGCGCCAATCAAAAGTTCAATGTAACAAGTTTGTAATTTTTCAAAAGTTTAACATGTCCTTTTTATGCATGTATTCAAAATCATAGAAACTTTTTTATGAAGCTAACTTTTTCTCTATTGGTTTTATGCAGCTTTGGGCACTCGTCTAAATCAACCACAAACTAAAGTGAATGCTGACAAGAAGAGGTTTTTATTTCAAATGCTATATTGCTGCTTGGATTTTTGATTTTATATGAGTTATTTTATCTTTTCTCTAAAGTTTTATTTGCTTAGCATTTCTCATGACAGTGTTTGTTTGAGAAGACAATCTGCTAGGTTTAAGTCTGGAGAAGAAGAGTCCACTGAAAAAAACGTTGATACAAAGAGGTTTGTTCTGACATGGTCCAGAATCCTGTATAGTTTTGGTTCACATATGTCTATTCGAGTGATATTAGCTTTTCTCTAAAGTTTTTAGTTTGCTTAGTATTTCTCCAGTTCTCTTGATGGCATTTGTTTGGGAAGGCACTCTGCCAGGTTCAAGTCTGAAGAAGAACAACCCACTGAAAAGAACGAAAAGAGGTTAGTTCTGACATGGTGCAGAATCCTGTATAATTTAAGTTCACGAAGGTCTTTTGACTTGAGCATTCTGAAAAGAATCTAAGAGAAATCAAGGATTTGTATACTCTTTTATGCTTGTCACAGAAGGATCTGTAGAGGAAATCAATCCATTAGGATTAAGTCCGAGGAACAAACAGAAGAACCAACTGAAGACTTGTTTCAGACTGATGATGCTAGATTTCATGTTCCTCCAATTCATGGTGATCCAGTTCATGAAAGCTGTCCAACATTATCAGCTCCATCTGTAAAAACTGAATCTGAAACAGGGAACAGTGTTCTCAGATTTGAAACTCAAGAACCACGAAGGACATCTCTTCGGCCATCGCGTCGAGCAGCTGAGAAAGTTCAGTCCTACAAGGAAATTCCACTCAATGTGAAAATGCGAAGAGGTGAGTGAGTTGAAATTCTCTCATGCAACCCATGTGCGCGCAAATTTTCTACATCCCGCCCTTTTTGGGTCTTCTGCATGATGTTGTCTGAAAGAAATCTCTTTCAGATTCTAGCTGACCCTGTAAATTTTCTAGCTACTGTACTTTCGTTATAATGATTCGCTGTTGATGATTAGGAAGTGCAAAAAATCAATCTAGGTGTAGTTCATGAGGTATTCGAATTGTAGTTGAACATACGCAACACGCTTGTGTGCAATTTTACTTTCTTTCCCTCCAGGAAAAAGAGACCATATCGAACTTGCTTCTGCATCATTTTATCTTCGTATAATTTAAATTGCAGATACGGAAGAACATCATTTGCCAACGGTTATCCATGGCTAACATTTATATCGCTGTGATCCTGATTTTAAAATCAGAAAGCAGAATGTTGATGTTAAATGATGCACTCACCAGAAATTAGAAATTGCTGGTGCTATCTCTGTACAACAGTACGTAGTGGTTAATGAGAGCAAGACCTGGTGCAGTTCTTCCGTTCCCATTCTCTCCCTGAATTTTTCCTTTTTTGCAGACATTAACACATTTTGCCTCGTCTTCTTATTGGCTCGAGTATAGGTTTATTTTGCAAAGTTGAAAAGCATTTAATAACAGAATAATTAGTTATGATTGGCGTTCTGGACAGGTTAAGATATAATCATATCAGTACGTGACTGTGCTGTAGAGAAATCATATTTCTGCAGTTTCTTTCTTTCCCGCTGTCCATGGATTCATGTGACCTATGTATCTAACGTTATTCGATCATTACTGGAGCACAAACTGGCACCATTTGACACTTGAAACAGGTCAGGAATTCAAAAATCGTGAAATGGAAAGTGGTGGATATGGGCGTCGAGGAGGAAAAGCAATTTGGAAAATGGAACTGATTAGACAATCAATTAGTCAATAAGACAGGGTTTGGGGCATCTAAACTGATGAACAACTTAGATTTCTTGTGATCAGATTTGAGCTTAGAACTTGAATGGAGGATCCTCAATTTCTAATCATTGTTTGGCAAAATTTGACTGTAATAGACGATTGGCGTTGTTATGGTTGTAGGATGTTAGACTATTGGGAGACAGTTTTTAGTAAAGATTTTCTAGCTTTATTAACTATGCAATTACCATGCCTATGTGGAGTAGAAGACAAGTTACATATAGGAAATCTAAGCAAAGAAAGGGGGGGAAAAAGAGACATGGGTCCAGCGAGCATTACCATCTCACATGCAAATAGAAAAAGCAAGGCGACAAAAAGGAGCTGATTTTCACATCATTTTCATCAGCTCCAAACCGCGTTTGTGCACGAAGAGGGAAGAACAAATTATATAATTAGACTCAAAAAGGTTGCTGATATAAATCTCTAAAAAGTAAAGTAATGTGACATAGAGGGAGGGAGAGGGATCTTCAAATCACTCTTCTTTTTTTTCCTCTTGATTTTTAAATTATTTATTATTTATTTATGGACGATCTTTTTTTTTTTTTTTTTAATTGTTGACAGTTTTTCAATTAAGTTTTATAGCTGCTGATTAATAGACGCATGCCCCAGCACAGAATAGAAAAGGTCCAATACAGGAACTGCGGCCTCAATGTGTTCATATCATATGGAACTTCTCGAACCTCAAGTCAGGCCTAAACTAATCTCAGTTTTAAAAATATTTTTGAATTTTTTTTATCTATTATTTTACATTAATTTTTTTTTGTGTGTTTTTAGATTATTTTGATATGATTATATAAAAAATATTTTTTTAAAAAATACAAAAAAAAATCATTTTAATTCATTTTTAAACAAAAAAAACACTGTTAAAAACAACCTTAATTATACTACATAATTGAACCTGAGTTTAGCTGGTTTTATGCTGCCTTCTACGTATGATACACGCGTTACAGTGGATTTGACTTCCTCCCCTTTCATACAATTCTTCAGGTAACATGCAATTAGCTGTTCGATTTCCACCATACAATTCTCGAAACCCCCTAAAACAGCGACCAGCAAATTCCCATCATTTCAATGTTGAAGCTACGTATTGTCTTTTTTGAACCCAGTAGATAGTTTTCTTGCACCAGATTGCTTCAAATTAACTCAAGAAATTAAAGTCATGCTGTGACGTGTCTGGTGGCCATTGCACCACCTGGGACCCCACAATCCTTGAAGAAAAATCATGTATACTGAATGTACACATGTGAAGGAAACGCACCATAACGTGTGGGGCTGTCTTTGAGATAATTTTATTAATTATTTTTTAAATATTTTTTCTTTGAAATGTATTAAAACTATAAATATATATTTTTTACCTCACAACTTTAAAATAATTAAAAAATTAAAAAAAACATTAAAATTTAATAAAATATCATTTGAAACACAATTGCAAATAGTAGTTGAGTTGAGACTATTTTTATAAAATAATTGGCTTAGATAAATATAAAATAATATATTTTTATTATTTAAAATTTATTCCTACCATTAACACATATAAAAACATTATAATTAAACTACAATGCGTGACAAGAAGGCATAAATTGGAATTTTGCTCTCAAACAGCGCCTTACTTTGTGATTGGTCAAATCGGAAGCCGCTTATACCCTTTTCGTTTCCAGGATACCATTGTTATTGTTAGGACATTGCATGAAAGGATTGAGGACCCCACCATTATCTCGGTTCAGCATCTTTTTCTGACATGTGTGCGTGTGTGGATGCGTGCGTGCGTGTGTGGGTGTGTGTGTGTGAGAGAGAGAGAGCGGCGCATGCAGACAAGATTTCGAGAGGGAACAAGAAAGAAAGAAGGATGACTAGATCCATTGTTTACAGTGTTTTCACCAATTTGAAAACAAAGCCCTCCCTATTATCGATTTATTTAATCACCATAAATACCATAAAAATAACTAAAAATGAAATTCTTGATTTATTTAATTACATGCACCGCGAGTGAATTAAAAAAATATATAATCAAAATATTTATTTTTTATAAAATAAAATATTTACATGATTGTATTTTTTTGGATTCGAGAAAACTCTACATTTAAAAAATATACTTTGTATATCCAAGTAAGTGAGTAAAAACCCGTATGTTCCAGGTTTTTATAACAAATACATAACTTGACTTAAACTCGAGACATGCCGTGTAAATATTAAATTCTTTATCATCATGTCACATCCGGCTACATTTCTGTGTTTACTAAAGCTTTTTACTAAAGCATTTTTTTATTCAATCAAATAATATTAAAAATAAACACACATGAAATCGATTGAATACAATAAAAGAAAAAATAACGTATAATATATTTTTGTATGAATCCACTAGCAAATTTATCTTGAATTTTGAGCTAAAAAACTATAATTTATAATTTTTATTAAATATATTATTTTAAACCGTCACAGATGCAAAACATACACGTAAAAGTGGATGTATTTCTGACACTGATCCCCAATTTTTTTAACCGGTGAATTTGCATAATTCTCGAGGAGATCATCCCCGTTGTCTTTTTGTGGATCTCTTTCGCTAGATCCCATAATCCAAAGCGAAAAAAGAACGCAGCAAACGTTAATAGAAAAAACAGAGTATAAAAACTATTATTAACCCATGTACTTGTACTCCTGTAAGAGTCAACAAAGGGAAATATAGGGGTATATACTTTCAGAGAAAAAGTTTTATGATCAGATGGCTTTAATCATTCATGTTGGACTTCTCTTTTAGACGATCGGAGACCACCACCGTTTTATTCTTCCAGGAGAATAAACTCCACCAGCTTCGAATTAATCGGTGGCAGAGACTTTTAGATTCCAGATAAAACGTGGAGGGTGATGCCCTTTTCAACTCTAGAAATCCGAACTGAAGGTGAAGGGGAGGGTGCAGTTTTTTCTAAAATGGCTGTAAGAATAATTTGTAAATGATTTATGGCTCCCCCCATGAACTGTATTTTGATGATTTGTTCTATTCAAGGAGACAGATCAAGCACTTATTTCAGTAATAACTTGAATTTTACTATCAACTCCACACGTGTGCTCACTGTGTTTACCCTCTGCAGCTCTTTTGTAGCTAAAAGAGAGGGGGGGTGTACAGGAAAAAGATTGCTGCAATTCACATTCCCTCCAAAGTAGCAGTGGTAGCCCTTTGCGGGCTTGAAATATAATGGCACAAAGATTTTTACCCGCTTCGTGTTTTGTCACTTTCCATGCTTTTGGCCTCTAGTGAGTATTTTTATCCAACCGCTTGTCCCATGATAGAAAATAAAGCAAAAGAGAGGATAAAAGGAAAGCAAACAGAACTCTAGCTAGTAGTTTCAGTTCCTATAAGAAGCTGCCTCCCCTCCCATTCTTTTCTTAAATATTCTCAAGACATCCATTCCATTGATTCGAACATCAGAGAAAAATGGAAGATCACTATAGTCCTCCTAACTGCTCACGCTTCTACCAAGATGAGGTGAGTTATGAACATGCATTCTTGTTGCCTAACCTGGTCTGAGTCCAATTCTATTTCTTGTTCTTGTTTTGAGACTAACGTGGATGTGTTGACAGGGGATTGAAGACTTGAGGCATTATCTGCTGTACACTACAGAACTAGAAACAGCAATTGTATCAGCAAAGGAGGAGATCACAAGAAGAGAATTTGAGATATTCCATCTCAAAGATCTTATAAGCAGGGCAATTAAGGAAAGGAATGAGGCCCAGATACAATGCCAGGAACTGGTTTTGGACAAACTAGCCCTCCAGCAACAACTGCTGCAAAAACAGCAGGAGAATCAGCAGCAGCAAGAATTCCAGCACCTGAAGCAAGAATCTGCTTCTCTCACAAGAACTTACAGCAGTGAAGATGAATCCAAGGCTAGCGACTCCATCAATCACAGCAGCTCTCCCGATTCTAGCAAAGTCAATGTTCCCTCGCAGCTTACTGATCCAACCCCCCAGGAAACATTGCAGTCATCGCTCCCAGAAGTGATCCTCAAGCTAGCAGCTGACAAGCCACTGCCAGAGAAAGGGAAACTCTTGAAGGCAGTGAAGGAAGCCGGTCCACTTCTGCAGACCCTTCTCCTGGCTGGACCACTCCCCCAATGGCAGCACCCACCTCCCCAATTAGACTCCATTGAGATCCCACCCGTAACCATTTCTTCACCAACAGCTCGGCTAATACACCAAGACTCTTTCAACAGTTTCAATTCTTGCTTGAACAAGAAGAGGGATCTTGAGCTCTGTGAAGGTCCTGATTCTTCTTCCCCTGCCAAAAAGTACCCGAAAGTTGTCCCCCATTGACCAAAACCTTAGTTCTTACACGTAATTCTCTAGTACATCCATCCTTTTCATGCTGTTAAACATGACAAGGAAATCAGCATGAAATGGATGGCCTAGCTATCCTGCATCGGTTCGGAGCTGTAAACTACATTTGTCTTAGAAATTAATGATTCTAACTTCTCTAGAAAGTCAGATAGAGACTTAAATTATGTATAATGTGAAAATGGGTACCGAGTTTTCCATGTTAGCTGGAAAATCTTATATCAATATATTTCCTTTATTTCACACAGATGTTGTAATAATTTTTGCTCCATGAAGCCATAATTTGGGTGGTGCTCATGTTATTTCCTCATGCTTTTGCCTTTTGGGTTAAATGTTTAAAGTAAAGAAATGATGTTAAGTCTGACCATGACAAGCAATCATATAAACAAATCTCCCCGTATATTTTTCCCTTTCCATGGAGCACACCTACCATTCATGGTGAGTGTCTGCCATTGAAAGTGCATCTAACCAGCCCCGCTATCATGACTGACTCTTTGAGCTACACCAATTAAAGAACACAATGATATCAACAGGGCTCGTCATATCATAACTTCACATTACTTAAGAAGTCATTCACCTCATTTAGCTTAGTTCTCTCTATCTTACATCTGCTGCATCTTTTTTTTATTTATTTTTTATTCCATGAAAACCAAGTTTTTTTTTAGGTATTTTTTGTTGATCCGGTTTAAGCGAATAAAATCCTAATTATCCCATACATAATATAAGATAAATATATTTTAATTCGAATTCAAGACCTGCAATGAAATTTTAAATCATTTGCTACCACGCCACATCTCTTAAAACTATTATAGCTTCCTCGTGAAATATATATATCTATATCTCTCTCTATATATTGTAATTTAAAAATTGTTTTTTTAATAATTTATAACAAAAACGATTTGAATTAAAATGCATTTAATAAAAATTAAATAAGTCATGTAAGAAAAATAAGAATAATGGTTTTTAATTAGATCAAGATTTTGATTCCAACTCTATTATTATTATTTTTTGTCTAAGAAAATGTTAGATATTGTTTTTTAAAGTCTTTTTTACTTGAAAATATATTAAAATAATATAATTTTATATTTTTTTAAATTCATGCCTAACAATAGCGCGTCAAAACATCTTAAAAAAATAATTTAAAGTAAAAAATCAAGTATTTTAAAAACAAGATTTAATAGCAATAACAAACATCACCTCACTAATTCATTTAACTTAGAAGTGCTTTGATTCCAACTCCATTCTACAACATGCATTTTTTTTTATTAATGCTATTATTTAATTGATTAATTTTTAAAAAATACTTCCAACCTAGACCTATCAGAGTTGTATAAGATTTCAAAATTAAGTGTGAATTCCACTAGACCAGCACAGTATGCTTTCACATGTAAAGAGAGGTCATGGTCCTTGTTTTTCTTTAGACCACAAATGCATCAAGTCAACTAAAAATCCGCGAGCCAAAGAATTTTCACGGATATTGATTTTTCGTGATTATAATCACCATCATGATGCGTTCGCACATGCATGGGATTGTGCGTTTCACGAATCTGGCCCCACACGCTGTGGAATATCAATTTTCTCTCTATTTGAAAACCTTTTAAAGAGACCTATAAGAATAGAAAGCTGTGGTGTTTTTTTTATTTAAAATTATTCTTAAATAATATATGTTTTATATTTTTTAAAATTTATTTCTGATTCACATTAAAAGTTTAACAAAAACAATATAGCACATACTCTGAATTTTTATTATTCTAAATTAATATTTTCTTAGTATTTTTAGATTATTTTGATACACTAATATTAAATAATTTTAAAAAATAAAAAATATTATTTTAATATATTCTTAAATTAAAAAAATACTTTAAAAAATAATCACATTTTCTTATTAGTACCGGACAAATCTATGGTCTTTAGAGCAGCTATTGGAGACTAACAAAATAGGACTTGGTTTTAAAAGCAACATCCACCTGGTCTCTTAACAACTAGACCAAGCTAATCTGGAACCAGATCCTGGATTTCAAAACAATTAAATAATTTACCAGACATTCCATGTGGGCTTGAAGATGACAAATTGCTGTGATTTCAGATTTAACCATCCTGGATCTGTCGAGAAACTCTCTCTCGGCAAAACTCCATGGGTTCTAGCCTGCTTCCAGTGGATCCTTTGTCCACTCAATTTGTCCCACCTTTTGACACTAGTACCAGGCGTGTTGTGATATTATACCAGGAAACAGCATGCCCTCCCTTGTAATGATGAACTTGTACACGCACAGAGGTTTTTTTCTTTTCATGAAAAAGAAATGCATCGCAGAGACGATTCAACTTTCTAGCCAGTTCTTCCCCATGTGTGTTTTGCCGTGTAAAGCGAGCTTGGGCTCACAGTGTTTCTTTTCTAAATCACGTAGATTAGGGTTTATCCGTGTTGAAAGGGCTTCCCAAGGTCTCACCGTGAAAAAAACGATTTCCATCTGTTTTTTTTTTTTTTTTTAAATAATGTTAGTGTCATGGATAAGTTCTTCTCCTGGCCTTGAGTCATGCTAAACAGCCTCAATGTGATTTAATGATAAAATATACGAGATTTATACAATATGTATTTTTTTTATAAGACCTAAGAATAATTAGATTTTATTTATTTATCTGAATCCATAAAATATATATTTTATAAAATAAAATTTAAGTCGCATAATTTATGGGATCGATTAAACTAGGATTGTTCACTTGACATATGAGTTTATATAGAACATAATTTCTCAAAATACCACTATTTGTTTTATTTTTCTTCTCAATAACAGGGGCTATTTAGATGAACCGTGCCAGGAGGGCTTAGAATTAGATCATAATTAAGAACTAAAAAAATGGGGCCCAGATCATGAGAATAAAATTTCTTTTTAATTTGATTTGGTCCATGAATCTCATACTTTTCCCCCATGATTTCCTTCACATAAAAAATAATTAGATCCGTGATAAGATCTTTCATATATCCCATTTGCTTCATTTCTTGTGAAGAGAAATTTCCAATTTTACTTCGCACGTGGGGAATAAGATCAAATCTTGGATTAATATTTCGTAAATTGAAAAGTTTTCGGCAGAAAGGCCAGAAATTAGGCACAGTGATCGTATGGGCCATATATTATGTAGCGAAACCTTTTGGTGTTCTCTCTTTTCCAACAAATGAGTGCGCCGTATGGGCTTGGGCCCGACTTTCTGCATTTTTTTCCGGGCTATAAATATCTTTTCTTTTCTGGTAAAAAAATATAGATAAATGAAACAAAAAGCGAAAAATATCTCATGGTACAATACTGTAAATACTATTGCTGTCAATTTCATTTCGATCAAAATAATCAAATATTTTGTATGAATTTAAAAAAATATAATAAAATAATATTATTTCTATTTCAGTTTAAATTTTTATCTGTTCAGAATTTTTCAGTAAAATATCGCCTGAAATATATTGATTTCAATTCTATTTTAGTCAAATAATATTTTTTTAAATATTGAATAATTTTATAAAATCAATCATATCTTTTAATCTGATTATTAAATTAAGATAAAATTTTACAGGGAATTCTTAATATATTTATATATATTAAATTAAATTAAAAAATATAATAATTTTATGAGATTAATGATAATATTCTTATAAATATTTCTAATATTCATAATTTTAATTTTGTGAAAAAAAATATTTTATTTTTATATATATAAACAGTACGTCCAAATAGTCCAAAACCGCTTCCATTCCACGAAGCATTAATCGAAATTGACAGCTTTGGTAAATACAGCTCCTAACTCAATTTTCCGTTCCCCGAAAGGAGAAGCAGAGCCAACGATAATGCCGGCCTCGCTCTCCTTAATCGAAATTGACAGCTTTGGTAAATACAGCTCCTAACTCAATTTTCCGTTCCCCGAAAGGAGAAGCAGAGCCAACGATAATGCCGGCCTCGCTCTCCTTAATTTTTTCCAACTTCCCTCTTTCGAGTCCCCTTCAAATTCCAACGCTCACTTTCCTCCTTCACCTCCTTCTCCCCGGCGCCGTCTCATTCCAAAATTAAACCACCAACACCACCGTCGTTGTCTCTCTCTTTATTTCTTTTCAATAACCTCGCGTAAACGCTGCATTCACTGGCTTATCTTCCTCTTCATCGATGCCTCCAGAAGTCTCTTCTTCCTCTCGGGTTCCCCTCTTTAATTAATTATTTATTTGAGACTTGAAATTACGATTGCGACTTCGTTTGAAAATGCTGATTCAGTTCAGGGCAGTTTACTATATTCACTGGCATTTTGGGTAACTCAGTCTATAATCGCGTTGAATGCGAATGCTGTTAGCGACGATTATTGTTATTTTTACGCTAGCCAAACCGCTGCATTAACCGTTACGGATGCTGATGATTGAAGAAGACAGCGACGGCCTTCCATAATATGCAAGGTTTTTTTTTAAAGAGTAGTGGTTAGTTATCAGGGTAAAAATCGAACGGTTTCTTTTTGGAATTTGAGTTAATTGTGAACAAAGCTTTCGAAGTGCGTTCAGCTGTTGATGCCAAATTTCTTGTGGAATGCCAATTAGCCACCGCGGCATTCAGCTGTAAGTGTTTTGTTAAGTGCTTAATTCGCTAGTGTTGTTGGCCTAACCCTAAAGATTATTGTAAATATGTACATAAATTTGGTGAAAAAATGTGAGCTTAAACTTTAATCGCCTGTGATATCATGTCGTGTTTTGTTCATATCGTCATTGTATTTGTAATTTGCGAAGTGGTAATTGCATCGAGTGCAGTTATTTTCATGATGCCGTGATCTCTCCATATTTGGCAGCTAATGGGAAATCCAGCTAAGCTACTGGTTTGCAGTTACCTGGTATTCTGAATGAATTGTTTGTGACTGATGCACGGTCCATCAGTGTGCATTATTCAGAATATGCTGGTGAGTTGCTCTACCTATGGGCTCACGCTGCTCAAGTATATGACATTTTGAAAAAGATTCACTTGCTTTGTTTGTTTTCTATGAAGCTGTCTTCTTCTTTGCAGTATGTAATGTTTTTTTCTTCTAAAAAGACAGTGCGTGGATACCCGGGATACCGATGAATTGTTCAGTTGAAGGAGGGTAATGGAGTGTGGAGTATTCGAGGAGGTTATCGGGAAGGTTGTTATTATGTGTATGAAGTGTCTGTCTACCATCCTAGCATCTTACACGTTGAAAAATGCCATGCAAATGATCCATATGCTAGAGCACATGTTGGGCGTCTCAGCTTGCCAACAATTCTGTGAAATACTTCAGTTGTTTACTTGCTCTGAAGTTATGCAGTATTTCTAATCATCTCAATATGTTTGCATTTGTATTTTGTGCATACAAATGTGTAAAATTCCTCTGATTTTATCCTGTTTCTTTGTCGGAACAGGCTCTCACCAGATAGCCAGAGGACATCATTTGTGAATCACGATTTAGATACTTTAAAACATGAAGAATTGTTACATGAACTTTAAACGGATTCAGCTTGACCTGGGTTATCCCTATATATACCATCTTTTGATTGCACAGGTCACAGGAAACCCTTTTTCCATGCAAAAAGGACCTCAGTTTCCAAATATATGTTCTCCACTAGATTTATTCACTCTTATGGTCATGCGTATGTACAGAGTTAAGGTCCAAAAGTTTGGAATGAAGTTTCCCATTGTTTTTTTGGCTGCTAATCCTGGAGAGTTACGAGTAGAAAAGTGTGCCCATTTAGGCTCTAAATAGGTGGCAATACTCTCCATTTCCAACTTAATCCTTGGACTAGCTGTTGATCAAAGGCTTACGGCCTGCATGATCTTGAAAACTTTGCCAGGTAGAACTAGAGTGACGCTATTCCTTGATCATTCTACAATCTGTCATTATACTTTCAATCACCCTTTTTTTCTTTCCTTTTTAGTGCTTATAACTTATGTTTATTCTCAAACTAAAAGCAAAATCTAATCTTGTTACAAGGACCTTGAGTTGAAATTGCAGCTGCATCTTTCTCCTGAACTATCATGATACTTTCTTCTGGATTTCTCCCTTCCTTTTTGTGTCTTTTTATATGTATCAAACTAGTAGTGAGTATATTGTTGTGACAATAATTGGCATTCAGGTGCAAGTGCAACTCAACACCACTGCCCTTCAGGTCTCCCTGGTATTATATTGATGGGTGTTGAAGATGACCATGGAGGTGTTCCAGGGCTAACTCAATTGGATCCCATGCGGGTGAATACTACTATGATTCCAAATTCTGCAATTTCTGATAGTAGATTGACCTGTTCTATAGCTACTTGAACACTGGTGATCTTCAATGCCAGTGCATTTGAGGCATCATTTGCCGGTCCTGCAATGCAGGCAAAAACTTTTCAAAATTTTCAGCTGCATCCTATACAGCAAGGAGTAGTAGAAACTGCGGCGGTTAAGAAGTTGCAACCTTCCAAATAGGAAGAATTATTTCTTGGTTAAATGTAGAAGTCTGGCTTCTGAAATTTCTTCGGTACAGAACACAGCCGATTTAATTTTCTATGGAACTCTAGGTAATACTTCTAATAGAAGCATGAGGTTCTCTCTCTCTCTCTCTCTCTCTGAGCTAGCTGGGGTAAGTTTAGGCTAGCTGTTGAGGTTACAGAAAATATGGAAGTTTAACTTGCACGAACATGGATGAATACAAGTGTAATGGTGCCCCTAAATGTTTTGGTTCATGCTATTTTCTCTCTCATGATTTGTTCCTCTGGCTGATACCCGTTGGAAATTTTGTTTCGTATGCATATATGTGTTTATTTATTTTATGGGAATCCTACTGCAGCCTATGTCAGCTGATGAAGCTGTGAAGAACTCAATACATGAAACATCCGCAGGGAGCTCCACTGTGCCGTCAAGGTATTTATGTTTTTTTATGGGAATCCTGCAGGTTATGCCAGCTGATGATGCCGTGAAGAACTCACTATATGAAACATCGAAAGGGTGCTTCACTGTGCCCTCAAGGAATACATGTGTTTTTGGAGTATCGGTAAATTTTCCCCTTCCATTATCACCATCATACATGGTGAATATACATATCTTATTTCATAATTTGAGCATAATAATTAAAATTGATTTGCTGAATTCCCACGCTAGAAATACGTTGTAGAAATAGCAAATTGAAAAGCACGGAACTTGAAATGTACTCTGAAACATTCAACTCTTATCAATAAACTTATCAAGGGCATGCTGAAACTGGTGGTTATGAAACGAAATATGAATTCAACTGGGTTGAGCATTAGAATTTCATAAAATATCTCTCTTTTGCTTGTCCCGGTCTATTTTTTTTTATTGATCAGTGGGGCAGCCCGAGTTTTTTCCTCGGGAAGAGTCCTAGGCTGTTGATATCATCGGATGATTTTAGGTTTATTTACTTCACAGAAGCAGATGGAGACTTCTGCTCTCTTATTTTTAGAATGTTACAATAAGATCATCACGTTGGTTTTTCTGGTTTTTTCGGTGAACCCGAGCTAGTTGACTAGTTACTTCCTAAGATTAGTGCTGCAAAATAGACCAAAGAAGCCCAACTATCTAATGTGTGAACCTAACTTGCTTGACTAGCGTTAAAGCCAGTATCGATTGATATCAAAATTAAGCATTTTATTGTTTTGTAAAACCCACATCTGTTTCAAGCTGTACTAGTACCTGACACTCAACCTAGAGAAATAAAATATAGAGCCAACTCATACCAACATAAAAACTGGTGATCATCGCTAATTTCATGATGAAATAATCAATTCCTACAAGGACCGCTGTCACCTTGTAGATTTTGGTATTTTTCGTCAGCAAATTCATGCTGAACACTAACGGGAAATGATTTGGTTCAGTGTTAGGATGCTAGTAAATTAACACCGCGAGAGCAATTGTAGGTTGAGAGTTGATTTATCCAGGGAAGAAAAAAAAGAACGAACATGTGGTGTGCAATATTATAGGCCGACCACATTGAAGGCCTGCTTAAGTACTCACTTTCGGTGATCAAATCTAGCATTTTTCATATTTGTGGCCACAGATCTCTTTTTATCTATTGATTTTACTCACAAGTCAACTATTGAACCCTAGAGTACATCTATTTATGGGTGTGTAGGAGTATAGTCTTAAAGAAAAGACCTGGCTTATTGACCCTTAACTCCACTCGATCCTGATGCTTTAAACAAAACCAGAAGAAAGTTAAAAATACAATTGCATTCGCAGTCATGTGTCCACAAAATTTTAGAAAGAGAGACTCTCAGCTGAGGATTAGCTGGACGATTCCTGAGTGTTACTAAATTGAGTCTGGGTTCCTATCTTGATGAACAATACAGCTGATCTTAAAATAACTCCAGATGTTAACAGGGATAGTAACATTCTCAGTCTCGTTAATGATCTCTTAAATCAAAGCTCATTGGTTTCTGTCTTGTATTAGCATCGACTGTACTCGTTTAGTTTCGAAGTAATTGTTGATTAAGAGCATCTTAGGAGAACCAAATTGGTAATATAGTTTTTTTGAGCAGTACTCTAATGGGAAAAAAAAAAATCATATAAAAGAAGTAATTGTATTTCAATTATTTTAACATCTTGATATATTTGTTTAACTTGAAAAGCCTAAAAATATTCCGAATGTTTTTCAATCAATTTAATAAATTAAATGATATATATTTTTTAAAAAATAACTTGAATTATTTCAGTGAACTCAGCAATTAGCTAAACATGAAATCAAGATAATTTTATAAAAAACAAATAAAAAAATATATTTTAAAAAAATCAAAGAAAATAAAACTAGTAAAAAACATTTATTTGCAGTGAATAGTATTTTGGGAAGAAAGATATTTTTGTTAGAGAAACAATAAAATGACATTTCGAACATTTTTCTTGAATCATATAAGATTATATATATTATTCATCGTGAGAGGTAGAGATGCATTTCAGCCTGAATTCTAATTAGTGTGGTGGCATACTTAGACATGGCAAACCATACTAGCCAGTTTATGCTTCACAATAAATAGGGCATTCATTAGATCTAAGAAAGTGGATCAATTATTTTCTGTATTGATATTTTAGTCATATATTAATTCTTTCCCCGAGTAAATTATTTGGGAATTTTCGGTTGCTTTAGTGTCAACGTAACATATTCCATTTGAGTGGCTCAGAAGCTAATGCATACCTACCTCTCTTTCATGGATGACTTGTGAAGTACAAATAATAGTCTAGTCTAGGTGAATAAACTATTATGTAGTGGGTTGTGCATTCACTGGCACCCTTGCTAGTAGTGATCTCTTCCAAGTTAGCGCCCACACTTTTTGTAGAAGCATAAACATAAAGTGTCTATTTTGATGAAATGTAGTACTAATTGTTTTTGAAAATAATTTTTATTTAGAAATATATTAAAATAATAATTTTTATTTTTTAAAAATTATTTTTGATATCAACACATGAAAATAAATCAAAAATACAAAAATTAATTTAAAATAAAATAAAATTCAATTTTTTTCAAAAACATATTTGAAACACAATGAGAAACACTTTAAAAAAACATAAAGAAAGAGAGAGATACTAGAAGATTTTGAGGATAAGAGAGGAACCCATGATCAAGAAATCATAGTTTCTTGGGTTGGTTTTGGCTCCTTACGTGCCTCACACAACCAATACATAATGTCTCTACGCGCATAGAAGTTGCCGACCATAATCCACCCATTATGCATTGACTCAATTGCTAAGTACTTGAAGAATATCAATGAAAAAGAAAATCACTAATCGCAACCACTTACGCATGAATCATGTATGCCATGGCGGTCAATTGTGGATAATAATCTCCATTTTAGAAAGTTTTGTGATCTGTTTGGTATAAAATCATGGCCCATATCATTTTTGAAATTTATCAGTAGAAGACCCACTTGATTTCCAAGTTCCATGGTGGAGTGAAGTTAGATTTATAATGTGCTTAATTAATCATCTAGGACTTGAAAAATTAGTAGCACTTTTACATTAGTCGTGTGGTAAAACATAATTTATCACTTTATTATTATTTTTTGGTTCAAACAAAAATAGGTTCATGTTGTCAGTTCACTCTGCTGAGCATCAACTATCTGACCCAAAATTCCCATAAAAAAAACATTAACCATTAAATTAGCAAAATTATTACCATGGTGCATGTGTTTGAACAACCCCCCCCCCCCCCAACAAATAAAATAAAATAATCTTACATCATTTATCTATAAAAGAATATAAGGCTAGGACACGCAGTGGACTCACTCAACCAAACAAATGCCGTTTACTTTATTATGAAAAATCATTCACATAAATTCTCAAGGATTAAGTTTGAAATATATATAAGCTCTCAGAATAGTGAGTTAAACCCTGCAAACTCTAATCAAATGAACTATAAATCAAGTAAATGATCTCATTAACAAACAAAAAAAAAGAATCAATGCCCCTTAATTCCTAGTCATCAATCAGCTTAAGGCACAATTTTTGGTCCTTAGTCTGAAGCCTTTAAACATGAACTAGATGGATTCATTATGCCCCAAAACTTGACTTCTTGGTGTTTCTTAAATGTCAAGAATATTACTTCACATGACTTGAAAATTTGGACACTCGGGTTTATATATATATATATGCACTGGGAAGGAGTCTATGATGGGCGTCAGGAATTTGTAATGCGTAGATAACCAATTGATTATCATTAAATCTCACAAAATGATCCCACATCTCTAGTTTCTCAGTGTCGTGAATTTTGAATATTCAATTTGGTGGTGACAATATAAAACTAGCGAACTGTAACCATGCCCTCTGTGTAACGCCGTGTTATCGAAGCAGGCGAACCCAATGATTGGATTGTGAAAGTAAAGGTCAACTGGAGGAGGAGGTTTGCTATTGGATGATCAATGGTTAAGATTAAAATTAAGACTGAGACATGAGGGGTTTAGTGATTTGATGATAAAATGGAAGAGCCAACAGCACATGGATTGAATGATTAGAGAGATAAATTATGTACTTAATAATAATAATGCATCATTTAACACTCACTAAGATACTTATCCACATTTTTAAGATATCCCCCCTGTCATAAAATTGGATAAATTTATTGAAGCTAATTAGCAAGAACAGGCTACACCTGTCTTCTTGTGACAGACAACTCATGTTTCTGCATTAGTTTTATAACATGATGGCTATGTGCAGAGTGACGATCCATCTGCAAGAGGACGGCATAACAAAAAGGGAAGAAATGGGAACCCTATCTACTTTGCTTATTAGACTATATTGTGCAATGATATATATAAATTAATGAAATCTCATAAAACATATGCTATCTCAATGGAATACCTTTTGACATATATACTGGGATTAATTTTTTTTTTTTAATCTAGTTTTCCTTCCACTGGAGAAATGATATGTTTAGGAGAAGATTTCTGAACCCACTAAAATTGATCTCTTGGTTATGCCATTTTTCTAGTGAAAGCTCATACCCACCAATGAAATAGTGAAATAATAATGGAGCACTTACTATGTGAGCAGTAATGGCAAAGAAAAGGCGCAAGAAATCCATGGATGGTTGGTCATGCAGACATGGAAATTACAGGGACACAAGAAAGAGGAGCACCGCAGATTCCGTGGGTTCCAGGCTTGCACTCCAATCATCTCTAATACTTGGAGAATCTTTGAGGCAAAGCAATGTGCTTTCTTTGCCAATATAGCATTCTATTTTATTTTTTGTGGTCATAAATAAATGGGTTTTTTTATAGCATCATTAATGAATAGGTATTTTACACACCCGTTTAATTAATTACTCGAACCAATTCCTAAAAAAAACACTATAAAAAAAAATAACAAGTGTCCTTTATTATTTTTTTTAAAAGAAAACACTTAAAATTATAGAGCGAGCGACATGTTCAATACTTGACTGTAAATGAACACCCAGTACGTACGTACAGAAAGAGATTGGTATTGTGATGCTATAAACTAGGAGCAGTGAGTCAATTACAGCTCACTGAGTGGAGGTGCGATTTACTGGCCAAAGAGAGGGTGGATGAGAGCGATATTAGCTAGTAACATTGTAATGCCAAGCAATTACGGGTAATTAATCATGGTTTTAGTTGCTAATTATTCCTTTTTTATTTATTTTTTATTGTATATATGCTGAAGTGAGTTGGCAAAGTGTGAGAAAGAGAGTGTGAAACGGACTTGACATTAACGAACACCCTCTCCCTCCCTCTAATTTTGTCATCTTTTCTGCTTGTTTTTGGCTCTTGTCTCCATTTCACAGCTCTCCCCACCTCCTCTTTTTTTTTTTTGAAAAATATTAGCCTATTTATAACTACATTGCAAGCTCAAACAAGATTGTATTTTCCCACATAAAATTCTCACTCGACTGTTCCATTGGGTGTCCTTTTTTACTCTAAAAACTGTCACCAAAAAAAGACTTTTCTCTTGCATGACATTCTTTATAAACACCCTTCTTCTCTCCCATTCACTATTTCATATATAGAAGATACACAAGCCCACTCCCTTCAACCCCTTGCTTCCTTCTACAATATCCCATCAATTGTCCCTTTCTTTCTCTCTGGTGGTGGAGAAAAATGGAAGCTTCAGAGGAAGTCACAGCCCATATTGTGAAAGGGAAGAGAACAAAGCGGTTAAGGGTTGATCAATCATCAATCCCTCTTGGCTTCACAACTGATTCGTCGAGCGGAGATGGCGGTGCCAATTGGTCACCAACAACTTCCATCGATGAATTTCAAGATAGCACCGAGGAAGAAGACATGGCCAATTGTCTTATCCTACTTGCCAAAGGCCAGTCAAGAGATTTCCCGAAACAACAGCATCACCGTCAAGATCTTGATTCAAGAGGAGGGGTTTGCACCACCAAATTCAATAGTAGAAAGTTCCTAGAAACTGCTAATTCCACAGGACCTGGCAAGGTTGGTTACTATGTTTATGAGTGCAAAACATGTAACCGAACGTTTCCATCTTTTCAAGCTTTAGGTGGGCATAGGGCTAGTCACAAGAAGAGTAAGGCAATCCACAATGATGAGAAGAAGCAAAATCTTTCGGTATCTTCTGATGAAGAAGACGGGCATTTTTACAAGAATGTTTCATCTCTTTCTCTTCAATTGAGTGACAACAATACTAATAGAGGCACGTACAGCAATCACAATAAAAGCAAGATTCATGAGTGCTCAACTTGCGGTGCTGTTTTTACATCAGGGCAGGCCTTGGGTGGCCATATGAGGCGGCACCGGGGCTCTCTTGTGTCTACTACCACAACCTTGTCATTAACACCAATGACTATAGAATCTGAGGAACCCAAGATAGCAAGAAACGTACTTTCTTTGGAGTTAGATCTCAATCTTCCAGCCCCAGAAGATGATAAATTTGCCTTTGCTTCCAAGCAACAACAAAAACAGCAGCAGCAGAAGCAACAACAGCAACAAAACACATCTCTTGTCTTCTCCAGCCCGGCTTTGGTGGATTGTCATTACTGAAGAAGGTTGTATCTTTCTTTTTCTCTTCTCAACTTGTTGAGAAGTTTATTTTCTTTTCTTCTATTTGATCAGACATGGCCATTTGATTTACCAGATTTTTATATATATAATTTTTTACCATTGTAACTTGAAAAGATTATAATATAACATTCTTTCAATTTTTAACCTGATCAAATATTGCTATGTGGTGTTGAAAAGATTATAATATAACATTCTTTCAATTTTTAACCTGATCAAATATTGCTATGTGGTGGACTTGAATTGTTTGTAAAGCTAGCAATTTCTGTTGTCAAAAGGGCTCTAATTCATGAGAAGTGCATGATATACAGGCATCTTTTTCTTTCTCTTTATCATTATTTTTTCCTCTTTTTGAGTGGGAAGGAATGTGTTGCACACTTGAGAGGGAGTGTTTAGCTTGTGTTGGTCACCCAACCAAAGCCAAAGAGTTCGTTGCTTTCGTTAATTTTCTTTGTTTCATTTGCAAGAATACAGCGAGGAACTGCATTTAATTTCCCATATGAACAATCCACCTCTTGCCTCTCTTTTTTTCTCTCTTAAAAGAACAATTTGCTTTAAAAAAATGCCCTCTCTGCCTAGCTACTTTTTGTTCTTTTCTTGGCGTGGTCCACCTTCTTGTTGGCTACCGGCCTACTCAATCTACCTCAGCAGTAGATGCCATTGATTATCAACTGCTTCGAGGCCTAAAATTTAAGTCTCTGGGTTCTTCTTCTACTTTTCATCTTTATGTGCTCTCTCGCTACTTGTATTAACACTGCATCTACTTCAGATATAATTAATTAACCAGGCAGTTAGGAGATCAAAGTCTTGAGTAACAAGCAATAGCAATTCATTAACAATGAATCACTACTACCTTACTTAACCATCCAGAGAGGTGTAGCGCGATAAATTTGATATCCCAAGTGAATATAACAATCTGAATTGCTTGCCTGATTGTTTAAAAAAAGAGAGTAATGATAATGAACTTGAATTGGTGATATCCCAAGTGATCCGAGACTCATCATCCGGTTTAAAGTAGGTGTGTTCTAACTAGTGATCACATGAATTCCTTGGATTTTGTTGCAAACTAACCAAAAGGGTAGCAGCTAGTTTGGTTTGTTTACATCTATTAATAAAAGCAGGCCGATCGACCCATACAAAAACTTAATGGCATATGCATGCATGTGTAAAGCACAAAGTTGGCGATGATTTCCATCAAGGGATTAATGAAAACAATGAGCCTTGTCCAGGCATGGCGTTTTTTAAGCATCATTAGCTGTTCTTAAGTAAGAGTGGCTGTCTTGATAGGAGAGCAGCTGTCGGTCTACCTCAGAGAGATATGTGATTGTAAGGTCGCCAGGGAGGGAGTCTAGCTAGCTAGTTGTGTAGTTAGTTAGTGCTAATTTCGGAGTTAGGCCACTTATTTGAGATACACAATTAGACACAATTTGTGAGGTTAGAGGTTGCACTTGTGGCCTATTTTCGTGGTTTAAGAGGTGGGGTAAGTCACTGTTTTGCATTTTTGTTTTTGAAAAAAAATAAAAATAAAAATAAAAATATTTTTATTTTGTATTTTAAATTAGATTTTTTGATATTTTTAGATTATTTTTATGTGTTGATGTCAAAAATAATTTAAAAAAAATAAAAAAATATATAATTATGATAGATTTTTAAATAAAAAACTATTTCAATTACACTGTCAAATATATATAGTCAATATATATATATATATATATATATATATATATATATATATATATATATATATATTTGTCTAGATATAGATAAAAAGTTAACTTCAAATATAGATATATAGGATGGTCAATTTAAGAGGTTAAAACCCTCTTCCATTTATTGAGTTTGAATGTCGATATCATCATTCATTAATGTATTATTTTCATATACATTAAATTATTAATGATGTATGGAAATATGATTTTAAAATTGTCTTAAGAAACTACTCTCGATTAATATACATATTTTCTCAAAAATATTTCTTTAAGTCGGAAATAAAACATTATAAAAGTACAAAACATTTCTCATTCCTATCAAAATGAAATAAAATCTTATTATATATATATAATTGTGTCCTGATAAGCTATGGATTGAAAATAATATTATTTTGGTATTTGACCAGTTGTAGCTCACTTTTAAAATAGAACATTGACCCAATAATATTTTAATACTGAAGTCATTTAAATCATTGGTCCCCGCATCAAACGAGTATATTTTTCATATTATTATCTCAATGTACAATACTATATCCTGATGCACACAACTTGCCCTAAAAATATTATATCTTAAACTATACACTCAATCTCAAGTCAATAATTATGGTTATCATTCTATCTCAGACCCAGAAAGTCTCCATAAAAAAGGCCACCTACAGTTGAAATCAGGGTGTGAAAACCAACGACAGCACAAAGAAAAGCGAAAGCAACGCCAGATCAGATAAAATGGCCCATGCAGGTTTCGAACCTGCGACCTTCGCGTTATTAGCACGACGCTCTAACCAACTGAGCTAATAGGCCAGTTGATGATATAACTGCTTATACTATATTTGACTATTTAAAGACAATAATCTCCTTTTTCTCATGACAACAAGATTTTTTTATTTTTATTTTAAAGGTGTTTTTTTTTTAATATTTTTCATTTTTATTAAATTCAAATTAATGTGTTTTTGATATTCTTAAATCCTTTTCTTTTAAATTAAATTTATTTTTGATATTTTTATATTCTTTTAATATGTTGTCAACAATAAATATTCAAAAATATTGTTTCAATATATTTTTGAATAAATATATTTTAAAAAACAATCAATATCACGATACCAAACCAACCATAAATCAAATTTAAAAACAAGATAAAGAAATCAAAACGATGGAAAACATCTCTTCTCTGGTTCCTTCCTTGCATTTTCAAAGAGGGAACAGTGAGCTTGAATAAAAGGGCAGTCGTGCATGCTTCTTCCCATGTTAGTTCCCGCATCTAGAAATGCTAAATATAAATATTACTCTAAGAAATTCTTTTTCTTCCGGTTTATGTGAACCTTAAATATAAAAACTTATCCTTGCGTAGTTTCTCCGAATTTTGGTGCCTCTTGGCCTCACTTTCCTTCACTTCAACTTCAAGAACTTGGTCCTTGTTAATAAAAGAAGAAGAAATCAAATTCGGGAGTCGAGTGAAAGACCCGACACTTCCTCAATTTCAGTGGAAGAATTCTCAAGAAATGTCTTTCGATGTTTTTTTAATTAGCATTGACATAAACACACCAAAATAAATAAATAAAATGCAAGGCTTTCCGAGGATGCGTCCCGCAAAATGAGTTCTCGCATCACAGAGAGCCGCTTTTCATCGTCGCCTTCAAGCTGTGGTGAGCTATTGCTGGCCGAGGTTGAGCATCGAAACTATGCAGATCACAATGACGCAAGCCCTACAATTAAAGCGCATGCAACAGAGAGATAAGAGATCACTTCTTAGTCGAATTACAAAGAGGAATGAATCGCTAGTAAAACTATCCATGATATGAATTCCCAGCGTTTTCTCCAAACTATAACAGGAAACCCAATTCCTAAAGTTTAAGGCATTAATCTTCAGTTGAACCCTCCTGTGTGAGAGCAGTTCAGTTTTTTAATGGAATGTCAAGTTCTTTAGGGACCTAATTGACACAATAGTTATTAAACCCTTTTAAAAATAAGACGTGAAATACTATTATTTTTATTGAAACCTTTTTGTTTACCATGTTATATGTGTCGATGATGCCTGCGAAGGAGAAGGGTTAACGGGAGCAGGAGGTGACGAAGGTGGTGGAGGGAGCGAGGGAGGAGCTGAATAACTGAAGGCTCCTGTGAACAAGTAATGATAATAAAAATTAAAAATTGTTAATTTTTAAAAGAAAAACATCACGAAAACAAAAAGAAAAAAAACCCTTGAGACAAAGCGTTTACCACATAGAAGGAGGTTATCTGGGGGTGGTCTCTCCTTGGCAGGGTTGGGGTCAGCATCATAAACTTTCAAGTAGAGTTGTTGGCCCAAATACCAATTTCTCAAACTCTGTGATCTCAAATTCCACATCCCAGGATTGTCAAGGTATGCATACACTGCAGTCCAGCTTCCAGGATAAACCTAGCCCAGAATATTATATGTGCTCAAATCAGTTCACCATTTTTTTTATTTAAAAAAGAAATTATTCGTTTGATCAGGTCTATTAATATATACCTGAGTGGTAGAACGAACTACAGGATCATAGAGATTATAGCCACTACGAGATTCAGGAGTCCAGTCTCCGTCGCCAAATCTACATATCAATTTCTTTTTTTTAAAAAATCATGCATATTGAAAAAGAAAGTGTTGGTGTTCATATTCGTGAGTACTTACCCAACAACGTAGAAACCGTACCCATCCAAATGCCAAGAATCCATAACATCTAAATCATTCTTGAGCACGATTTCTAACCACCCTTTATGGTTTCCACTTGCTACAAAAACTCCATGTCTAAGGTTCCCGTTGCTAGAGTTAGTAGAGAATTTATCAAGCTCATAGACTCCAGACCCGTTTGTCATTAGATCAGCCAGCTTTAATGGAGTATCTGTATGTGAGTAACACACATCGTTGACTATGTAGTAAGGCACACCATAAGTATCCTGAACTCTTGATCCTTTGAGGATAAATGTCTGTGACAGTGTCACATTTCTCACGTTGAAGGTTCCTTGTGGATTAGGCCTAGCAGCTCCTGTAGTCATATTCCACCTGAATTCAAGTGCAAGAGATTCGCAGATTCTGAGAATTTCCTGGCAGAGAAGAAGAATAATCGAAGGTAATCAAACATTGTTACTAGCTATCGAGGAGATTTACTTGATGGACTTGGCTTGATTAACGGAGAATTGTACATCATATGGGTCAGGTCCGCTTGGAAGAGGTCCAGTAGCCATTGTACTAGAATTGAGATAATGCAGCACCCCTACGCCCACAAGATTGCCTAATTTAGTGGTGTTAGCCATTTTTGGTGTTGCCACAATGTAATAATCAGCTGCCTTTTGGTCAGCCGTGACAAGAACTGAGTAGGATTGGCCAACATGAACATCAAGGGAGTCCACCACTATCTGATTGGTGTATGATCCTTCAGTTTCTACTACCAACATGTGATGATTTTGAATCCTAAAATTGAAACTCCATTGATTTCCTACGTTGGATATCCTAAATCTGTATGTATTCCCTGCATATCACCGAAGTGCACCAATTAATTTTTACAGCAAGCAATCGGACCTCATGATATTACCATTCTATTTCATTACCTTGAGCAACTGTGAAGGATTCATAAACTTTCGTCGAGGGAAACAAATATGGGCCTTTTCCGTTCATTAAAATCCAATCAGGGATAGTGAAGTTGTCTATCAACATGTATGCAAGATTCTGCATCATATTATATACCAAATCAATCAGTCATCATAGTTAAAACCATATATAATGCTGTTCATTCTGAAATATTTATTACAGATATAAATTTCTCGAATAGTAACAATATTAATGCCAATAAATTAACTACCTTGTAATTTTCTGGATACCAGTCACCAATGAGAAGGTCGAATTCATCTTCAGGTTTAGGGAAGGGTACGCTAATAACATTACGATTGTTAACCCTAATGGGACCAAACCCTCCCCCAGCCTTCTGGTTATTGATGGAAGGGAAGTAAAAGAAGGAGCCAATCTGGTCCTTGACTTGGAACACGTAGGTCCAATTTGAACCGGGAACGATTGGACAGTTTGTGCCGTCCACTCCATCTTGCCAGGAGTTCAGTCTTTGCTGTATCCCATTCCTGCACCATCAAAACCATTTGAAAATCAAAAGAAAATCCTGATTAGCAATTATTGAGAAACTATTGCTAATACCATGTGAATAAAAGTGGTTCGTCCATATCATTAAACACGTTAATATGGATCATATCATTGGTTGTGGCATTGATGAGGGGTCCAGGGAACTTCCCGTTGATGAGGATAACCTGTTAAAAACACACACAGAGAGAGATATTCATGCAAAGAAAACAAAATATATACGAGTTAAAGCAAAGATAATTTGCAGTTCTGATACATCACCGGTTGTTCTATGGATACTGGGTTGATAGTTCTGTCAATTGTTACATGCCATTCTTGAAGAATTTCCTCACTACTGGCGATCTTGACAAAGAGTATTAGAATAGCCACCAGAAACAACTGCAGAATTTGATTGCTGAAGGTCATGGCCATGTGTGTGTGTTCCCTCTTGGAAGCTCGTTGCCCTAATCAAACTAGAGGCATTAGTTAATTACAGTAATCAAAATCAAATATATGAAGCAAAACAAAAAGGAAAAGACGGGAAGATAACAAGAATACGAAGAGAAATAACTTAGTTGAGTTGTAGAGGTCGACGTATGAGCCATATTTTGGAGTAAGAACACGCGCGCAGGCCTTGATATATTCGGCACAATGCTTCTGATTAAGTTATCGAAGCAGACACCAATGTCTTATGTGTGAGAAATTACCTCGTAATTATTCAGATTTCCCAACTCGTCTTGCTGCTTTGATTGTTCCTTCCAAACATATATAAACAGACGGATTATTATTATTATTACTACTATTTTATCGCTAGAGAGCTTTAAAATATAGTAGGAGTCTACTAAACATGGGTAAGCACAAACACACAAATATATATGAGAGTCATAGAAGAACTCTAATATTGTAGGTATGCGTTACTTCTTTATTGTTTGTTATAATGGTTTTTCAAAAACCTTCTTTTGCACGGGACATAAAACCCAATGTTTTTAAAAAAGTCAAATATTCACCCACTCACCAATAATGCTTCCATATTTGAGCTTTTCAATCTTTTTGTAAGAAAAAAAAGAAAGAAAATGTAGTTAAGTGATAATAAGCGACCCGGAGAGTGTAGAAAGAAATGACAACTTCGTTAAATAATTGTTATAACTTTTTATATCTTCAGTAATCAAAATATTTTTAAACTATCTAATATTCACCCACTCACCAATAATGCTTCCATATAATTCATCGGATTGATTTAAATTTTATTCCATGTTTAATTTAAATGAGTTTAATAAAAAAAAAAAATTCCTTGCCCCACTTATTTCTATGTCTGAGCCAACCTAACTGATATTAATATTATTTATATTAATAAGAAAAAATTGAAAAGTGAAAATCACATCAAGATTTTTGACATTCATCTTTATAAATATACTAGCCAAATCCCCCCGCGCGTTGCCGCGGGTATTTTTGTGTATATAATTTAACATAATTAAATTAACAATGATAAATTTATATGATATAATAAAATAAAAGTTATAGATTGGGAGATAAAATGTATAAAATTTTAAGTAGAGTTTGTTACGCAAGCATAGATTACATCTTTTAGAATGTAGGTATTGCGTCATAAAAGATCACAAAAAAATTAATTTAAAATATTATAATAACAGCAACATCGAAGTCTTAACATCTAAAATTATTGTTGTTGTGACTATCAAAACAATAAAAATTATAAAATTATACCGAGGGAAAAAAATTAAAAAGCATGAACAAAATAGCAAGAAAGAAAAACGATTAAAATATTATTATTATTATTATGATTAAAATAAATGAATTAAAATTATTATTATTATTATTGTTATTATTATTATTATTATTATTTCATTTATATGTTTTATTTTTTAATAAATGCCAAGAAAAAAAACCCTAAAAAACATTGACAATAGAGTAAGCAAGGAAAAATATTAAATTATTATTATTATTATTATTATTACTATCATTATTATTATTATTATTATTATTATTATTATTATTATTTATTTTTTTTGTTAATAATGAAAGGGAAAAAACGGAAGGGAAAAAAAATTCCAACATAAATTTATCATCATCATTAAAAAAGAAAGAAAATTAAGATATTTGAATTATCAAGTTCATTGTATTAAGATTAGTTCATTTTATAATTCAATTTAAATCACATAAAAAAATAAAATATAAATTGTGAAAATACCTACAATAATCAAATAACAAATAAGTAGTTAATTTCTATCCAACAAAAAGATGAAAACATAGATTGAAAATCCATCCTAACGTTATTGCATTGCTATAAAAGCTAAAGTTATTATTAACATTACTTCCCAAACAATTAAAATAATTAAATTCCATGAAAAATAAAAAAAAAATCAAAACATTTAAAAAAAAATAAATACTAAAATTATTATTATATTATTATTGCATAAATAATAAAATCAATAAAAATAATATAATCTAAAGAACAAATAGATAAAATGAAAAAAAACAAAAAAAAAATAGAGTAAATTAACAATATTAATTTTAAAATTATTAATCACTAAAATTAATTATTTTAGAAATGGAATAATATTAAAATAAAATCCAACAAAAATGAATAAAAAAATAAAAATCATTAAAATCATATTTTTATATAGAATAAATCACATATACAAAAAAATAAATATTGTCCAAACATTGTATTTTTTAATATTTTTAGATTATTTTCATGTGCTAATGTTAAAAATTATTTAAAAAAATATATCATTTTAATATATTTTTAAACAAAAAGTATTTTTTAAATAAATAAATCACATTTACAAATAAATACAGATAAAAAATAAATATTGTCCAAACATTTTTTTTTATGTTTACATTTTCATGTGATGATGTTAAAAATAATTTAAAAAAATAATTATCATTTTAATATATTTGTAAATAAAAAATATTTTTTTAAAAAAAATCAATCACATTTTCAAGTAAAAAAATAAAAATTTATGGAGAGTGGACTCGAACCCACGCCCTTTCAAAATCTTATCTTAATCTCGCTCCTTAACCAACTGGACTAAGCCATAATCACTGTCAATGTTTACGACATTGTATAATAATATTAATTATTATGTGGATTCGCACAAAATATGTGGAGGGTGGGATTCGAACCCAGGTCCTATAGGAAAAATGCCTTAATCTCGCGCCTTGTACCACCTCGGGTACCTCGACACCTTGGTTATCATTCGCAACAATATTTATTAATACTAATTGTTACTGTGGATTCAAACAGTAAAACCGGGATGCATTTTACATATATAGTAATAATAGTAATATGTCAATAATAACAGAGCAAAAAAAAAAACATGCGCCAAACGACTGACAAGCCAATATATTTCCAGACATATAGAAAGGTCTATTATTTCGTTGTTCAGAAAGCCGACATGAATTTTTTTTAACATGAGTGTTTTTGGATTAGTTTGTATGTATTTTGATTAATTTTATATGTCATGAAATTAATAATTATTATATTAGTAATCATAAAGCTTGAACATAAAATTATAAAAAAAATAAATATCTTAATCTCAAACTTATATCAGTGAGCTAGCTAGTAGATGATTAAAAAACTGATATGATAGCTCCTAAAGCTGGTGGGTGGCAAGGCTGAAGCCATATTTTTATATAATTAAGATATTGGGTCAGCTTATATATATATTATAATTAATCTTTAAAATTAACTAAATATCTTATAAATCCAATAAATAAATAAAACACATGGGAGTAACATACACACACATACAAAAAAAGATCAAACCGAGGTCTAGAGAGAAAAAAAAAAAAAAAAAAAACACCTTCTCCGTTAGTCCAATACCTCTCAAAGATTATAATATATCCCAATGTCCTTTCAATTTGTATAAACAAATCCCTTATCCGTTCATCCAATACCTCTCAGAGATTATAGGTGGTAAGGTATATGTCCTCCATGACCTTTGAGTTTGTATCTTCGATGTTCTTTTAGTCAGATTCAGTCATTCAAAAGAAGAGATTTTTTCAAAATTATAATAATGATTAAAAAAAATAATTCTATAAAACTAGTATTACCTTTGAATAAAATTCAATATCTATAGATACCATATGGAAAACGTTCAGTTACAGTAATAGTGCCTCAAATGAAATATATAATTTTGTTCTCGCAATACAAAATAAATATTGATATTGCAACAACGCATCCTAAAGTCTCTGTTAATTATTATATAATCCATTAGCAAATAAATATTTTCCTTCATTGCAAGCAAGTACCCCTTGGATAGTTATTTGATGAAATGTAAATAAATTAAGTGTAGGATTACAATTTAGAATGATTAATGCATATAAGCCAGAAAACCCTTCAATATCTTGTTGATGAATCATGACTTGATCAAGCCTATCAGCTGTCATCAATTCACCATCCTGAAGATGGAGCGGGGCTTGGTTCGCTGGCCGGAGCCTCAGATTCATCAGCAAAAATACCTATAACAGGCAACCAAAATTACCAACAAAGATGACCAAACTAGATAAAAGGGAATTATGCTGCGAGTTCATGAAAATCGCACTAACCGCATAGAAGTAGGTTATTAGGTGGTGGACGCTCCTTGGCAGGGTTAGGATCATCGTCAAAGACTCGAATATACAGTTCTTGGCCTAAGTACCAATTTTTCAAGCTTTGTGACCTGAGGTTCCACATTCCAGGATTGTCTAGGAATGCATAAACTGCAGCCCATCCGTTGGGGTACACTTGCACGGTGGACCGGACAACCGGATCGTAGATATTGTAATCTTTGCGAGCTTCAGGTCCCCACAATCCATTGCCAAATCTGGAAAACAATCACATAAATCGCGAGTCATGAATGTCTCATCTTCGGGAAGGAATTATAGAAGTTATTGTGGTTTAGGATTTTTACCCAACAACGTAGAACCCGTAACCATCTAAATGCCAAGCATCCATGGTATTCAAACTATTAACAAAGACAAGTTCTATCCACCCTTTGTGAATTCCAGTAACAACAGAAACTCCATAAGCAGCTTTAGCATTGACAGAATCAACTGGAAACCAATCTAGTTGGTAGACACCAGATCCGTTGAGGAAGTGATCTGCCAGTTTCAATGGGGTGCTTAAGGAGTAGTATGATACATTGTTGACAGCGTAGCGTTGCGCGCCTTCAATTTCTTGGTTTGATCCATCTAGGATGAAGTTTTGAGACAAGGTAACATTTGTTACATTAAAAGCTCCTTGTCGGTTAGGCCTTGCAGCTCCTGCTGTCAGGTTCCACCTAGTATGAAGAAAGCAAGCGATGAAAAGTACAGGACAGGCACGAGTGGGTACCCTGGAATTGGGAAAGGTTCGAGCCTAAAGACTGAACAGTCATTCATGAACAAATTCACCAATTGTTTCATAGACCTTACGGAAATTACGAGTCTTTTACTCCAAGAAATATAATGGCATTACTAATTGAATTAAACTATATCTGTATATAAATCTTTAATGAATTGCAACGTTTTCCAAATTTACCTGACAGATCTTGCTTGATTGACCGAAGAATCCAGATCAAATGGATCAGGACCTCCTGGGAGAGGACCATTAACTGGTGTAAGGGAGTTCGAATAGTGTAGCACCCCTACACCATCAAAACCCCCAGGACTGCTAGTGTTGAGCAACAAGGGACTTGCCACAACATAGTAATCAGCATCATTCTGATCAGCTGTGACGAGGACTGAATAGGATTGACCAACATGCACGTCAAGAGAATCCATTGTTATCTGATTGGTGTAAGACCCTTCTGTTTCTACCAAAACCATCTTATGATTTTGAATCCTGAAGTTGAAACTGAATGCACTCCCAGCATTTGATATCCTGAATCTGTAAGTCTTTCCTGCAAAACAAATGCAAGCGAAAGCCAGCGCACATTAATCTCATAGCACTATAAGTCGAATGGACCTGATCCCCAATTCCCATAATTTAGGTTTTCCTTTTTTTCATTTTTGGGGTGGGAGGAGGTTACTTTACCTTGTGTGACAGTAAAGGACTCGTAGGCTTTCGACAATGAATGGCCATAAGGGCCTTTTCCATTCATTAGAATAACATCTGGGGTGATAATATTTGCCATGGAGGCCATCATTGATCTGGTTTTCTGTGAGAGTTTCACACGAATAAAAATGAGTTGTCATTGAACAGATTCGATAAGAAGTGTCACATGTTCTCATGAACAAATTTCTCTCACTCACATTGTAACTGTCATAAAACCAATCGCCTATCAGAAGATCAAACTCAGCTTCTGGTTTTGGGAAGGGGACAGCGATAACGTTGCGATTGTTGACTCTAATTGGCCCATATCCTCCAGCAGCTTTTTGGAAGTTGATAGAAGGAAAGTAGAAATAACTGCCAATTTGGTCCTTGGTCTGAAACACGTAAGTCCAGTTTTTACCAGGTTGAATAGGACAGTTTGTCCCAGAAACTCCATCCTGCCATGAATTCAGCCTCTGTTGTATACCATTCCTACAGCAGCATTACCTTAATTAAAGCATGTTTTTATTCAAATTTGTATGGATACATAAGATGCTAAGACATGAACTCAAGAAAAATTGCTATAGTGCATTATGATGAAAACCATCATTCTTAAAGCAAGATATTCTTTGCTGATACATTACCATGTAAAGAGCAAAGGCTCATCCATATTGTTGAAAACATTGACATGGACGAGATCGTTTGTTGTAGCATTGATCAGAGGTCCAGGGAACATCCCATTGATGGTGATAACCTAAACAAATGAACAAGTTTTCCACTATAAAAAGCAAAACCACAGATTGGCAGGGTTACATGCCTAAAGCAACAGAAAATGATAAGAAGGTCATACTGATTGTTCAACTGTAACAGGTCTGATGGTATTGTCAAGTACAACATTCCATTCAAGAAAGATATCAATTCCACTGGCTCTCGCAAGGATCACTGCTAGCAGTGCTGCACACACTGTTAGTCCCCTTAGGTAGCCCGGAGAAGCCATTGCAAAGAATAAAGTGCATGGAATTGAATTCTCTCTTTTAGAGTAGATTTAGTTATGCACCCAACAGCTTATATATTTATGCAGCTAAGGTTGGTGGTCTTGTTTCTTGAAAGAAAAGGAGAAAATAGAGCTGCCTAAGAAAGGGTCATGAAAAAACAAACAGAACGAAAAGAAAAATTTATAACTTTTAGTTTGGAATGAACGCCTCGGGAATGGATTTGTTCTATTATTACATGGATATTACGATACAGTCTTGGCTAGTCTTGTACAGGAAGCAGGGAAGCCGGCATGCAATGCTGGTTGATGTGAAATTGTGTTGATTCCTTACCCTTGTTTTGCCCAACACAGGTGGTCAGGCTGAGTCAGGCAGAAGTATGTGTTAGCTGTTGATTCCTGCCTCTTGACACTTTCTCATCAGAGGACGGCCCGTCCATTGTTTATAACGCAATTTCTTGCTTTGATTATTGAAAACTACTAAAAAACAAATTTGAGGATCACGGTGAATATAAAGCAAATTTTCATTTTTAGAATCAAGACAGTTTCTGAAGCAAAACAAAAAAGAGTGTTCTTGAAGTAATGAATTTGACATGGCTGGCAGCATTAGGGCAATATGATCCAGTTTGAAGATCAGAAGCTCGTGTAATTTCATCTAATTGACAAAATCATTTGACATATCTAATTTTCCAACTTCAGGAGAGGAAAACGTTCGACTTCCTAAACTATCTAACAAGTACTAAGGCTACCGGTCCCTGACGAATACCCAACAAAATCTGACCCGATAGGAGTAGACATGAGAGCACTTGTCGCGTGATAAGTAAATGGGGATGGAAACGGATGTGTTGCTTCCTATGTATGTGCATATATATATATATATATATATATATATATATTGTTTATTTTATTTTATCCTGTATATTTTTTGAATAATTTTTTAACTTGAGACAGTCTGCCGGAAATCATTACCCTGCTGAAACTACTTGAAAATCAAATGAATGCTCTCTTCCTCTATTCCAAAATCCCAGTATTTTTACCATCAATTAAAACCAAGGTCTTATTTTCTGCACTCAACCCTGTGTGTTCATTTTTTTTAAAAAAGTTTTTTACAAAGAAGAGTCTTAAACCCAAGACTCGAGATGCGAAAGCCAGTTGAACTGTAAGTTCACTGGCACTGTACAGATCTACTTTTCTTCCCATGATACATCTCCTATTTGGACAAAGTATTAGTATCAAGCAAAAAAATAGACTTCCAAATACTTCAAGAATTACAATGGAAGCAGTAAAGATTGTCTGCAGAGCAATGAGATCAGGCCACCCAAATTGCCATCAGCGACTTATCTTCATTGATTTGCGACTACCTGTGCTTTACTGGATCCCATGATTAGAGTTACTTTAGTTAGGAGCAACAACTACCACCACCACGAGGTGCTTGATATGCTTGTTTATCTTTCATAATCTGTTGCTTCACCACTACTGAGCCATTTTCCAATAAACTAGGAACCTCAAGTATCTGTAATGAACAAGAATTGATCAGAACTTGAATCGGGATATTAAACAAGCTGATGGCCATGAAGCACGCATTCTAAATTTGTTAAGTGAACTTTACAACTACGGTTTCCAACTAGCAATGAAGTTCAACTACCATTACAAACTAACAGAGCATTACGCAGATTCAGAGTTCAGAAAATACTAAAAGCAAAGGTCGTTTCCGTCTTCAAGAATGTACCTTTAATGTGAGTTCTTTAAAACATTTCAAGACATTTTCACTGGTTTTAGCACTACATTCAAAAAATGAACATTTATGTTGTTGAGCAAGAGCCATGCCCTCCTCTCTACTTACAGCTCTTTCACTATCCTGAAAACATTGCATCATCAAAACAACCAACCCATTAGACACAGAATTTAAAGATATCATATAATAAGAGAAACAAATCCAAGAAGTGTGTCCCTAACTAAGTAGCAAAAATTTGAGAACCCGTGACCTCTCCAACATGGAATGCAATATAACTGATGGACTACAATATTTTACGTGCTGCTAGGCACCTGTCCGAAGCATCGTCTACTCAACTTACCCTGTCAACTTTATTTCCAACAAGAATTTTGATGCAGTCATGGTTGGTTGAGTAGAGCTCCACTTCCTTTGCCCATATATCGGACAAGTTCTCAAAAGTCTCTCGCCGTGTCACATCATAAACTAAAACAAAATCAAAGCACAAACCAATCAAGATTTTGTAGATCGTGTTTATTGCAAGGGGAAGCTAGCTAGTATTTCAGTTAGTTATAGGCCTTATTTTCTTCTCAGTTCTTATGCATCAGCAGAAGGGAAGAAAAGGCAGGTGAAAGGCAGCCTGTAAGCTATGCGACCTCACATCTCACAAAATTTAAGGACCATCGATATCTTAAATTCTGCCCAACTGTTAAACAATAATATAAATAATATTTTGAGGTCTCACTTACAAGCTTGAGCTTTTAGGTGAGATGGTTTTTTAACATGATATCAGAGCCTTATTGATCCAGTGATCACAAATTCAAATTTCAGCACCCCCATTCTATTTGATTAAAATCAAGCACAAGGTAACATGGACCTGTGCAAGTTTCAAACCCAAAGAGTTTTCACTTGAGGGTGTGTGTTAAAAAATAATATAAATTATATTCTAAGACTTCACTTACAAACTTGAGTTTTCAGGTGAGATAGTTCCTTAACACCTAAAACATAATTGGCTTTCGCCTTAACATTTAAAGCAACAGTCACTATAGCATTCGTACTTTGTACAATTTGAGCATTGCAATTGCCAGTGCAAAATAATCATACCTCTGCATGTGTTGTTAACATTTTGACCAATCTAGGTTGTTTCAGTTGACCTGTAATTATCGTTGGAATACATACCTAGGATAATTCCATGTGCACCCCTATAATAAGAGCTTATTAATGTTCCAAATCGCTCCTGCCCAGCTACAATAAATAAAACAGAACACGTCATTCACACAGCACTTATGCTATAATGTCTCCACAGGAAAGAAATGACCTGTCAAGTCCAATTTGCTACATTTTTCAAAGGGCTCGTGTTGGATTCCAATAAATAGTCGGCAACCTTGATTTTATCAGAGTATTGAACTTCTCTTTCGGTCTCAAAGGAGTGTGGATTAACAAAGAACAGGGAAGTAACCTGTATTAAAATGGTTCCATTTTATTATTACCTGTGTCCCAAATTGTTAACTTCAATCTTTTCCCACCAACAGTGAGCATCTTGACCTTAAAATCCACTCCTGCACATATTTTAAACCTTTCACTTTAAAACAACATAGCTTTTCAAAATTGAAGAATAGCAAGAATCAAAGCAAGGCTAGTGATTTTAGTGCACTCAATGGACCTAATTACAGTTCATGGCATCATCCAATTTCTACAGAAAAAATCCCAAAAGGTCTATTGCTACTTCAGTCCTAAAAGGTGAAAAAATGAGAACGAAGATTATCGATCCAGTGCATAGGCATAGGTGGCTCGTCTCTCCCAATTCCGATCAGAAAATACATAAAAGTCTCACCAAACAAAAATAAACCAAATTGTCAAAATTAATTTGCAGGTATCCAAAAGACAGCTACAAAGTCCTGCCTATGCATATTCAGTAAAAATCTGCCACCGCAAGAAAGATAACTAAAAACAAACAAAAGCAAGTACCGATAGTAGGAGAAAGGTCACGAACAGAGCTGGAGATGAAACTTAAAAGAAGACTGCTCTTGCCAACACCAGAATCTCCTATCAACAGAATCTTGAACGAATAATCATAACTATTATTCCCTCCTTTAGTAAGAGAACCCGCCATTCTTTCTCTAACTCGTTACACTCATAAGTATCGAGAACCAAACCCAGACCAGGCAGAGATTGGATGTTCTAGAGCTATTGAGAGGATAGATATTGAAGAGCAAGAGATCATAAAACGAAACGGGAAATTTCCTGAGCTAGAAGGGGACATAAATGGTGGGGTTGGCTGATTTCTGTTGGTTGATGATGATATATATTATAAAGAGCTTAATCTTTGAGACAAACGTCTTCTTTGTTTGAATTTGAACTTCTATGATTTTGATAGCTGCACGCGCTATTGCAGGCCGCCTCTTCGACTATATACGTTATGGATTTAGGCCATTAATTAATCTGTCTCCTCGTTAATCAACTTAAGCTCATATTTTATAATGACAATTAAATAAAAAGAAAATAATAATCTTTTTTCATTTCTCCATTTTTTCTGTAGTCATTTCTGATTTTGTTCACTTGTATACAAAGGTTTAACTTTGGATTATATCTCCATCAAGGTTTCGTAAATTGATAAAGATAATCTAATGAAATTATTGCAAAGCCAACTACTGTAGAGTTTTGTTATTTTTAAATTAAATTATCTCTGATTTTATTATTTCTTTTTCATTTTTATTCTTGAACTAAACAAGTCTATGCATTTCTCTGCTTATTTATATAGTGTCTCAAGGAAAAACCTTAATAGATTCAAATCAACACTCTAGCACTTATTTATACTTTTTACTTTAATTTTTTTTTTATGTTTTTAGATATAAAAAATAAAATTTAAAAAATTAAAAAATATTTTAATATATTTCTAAAAAAATATATTTTTAAAAATAATGTAAACCGCATTCGGTCACTTATAAGATTTGTGAGTGCGTCCACTTTACGCGCTTCGAAGGTGATGAGACGACGGGGAGGAACTTAAGAAATCTAAGTAGCGATGCCACAGCTCGACAAGTGTGCAACATGCAAAACCTTGTAAATAACACGCAATTGTCTAAAAAAGAAAGAAACTTAAAAAATCAGACGACACCACCCCTGTTCCCCTTCACTGCCACGTTATGGTTTCTATCTTGCCACCAGACGACACCACACCCGTTCCCCCTTCACTGCCACGTTATGGTTTTCCACCTTGTCTACCGTGACCAATCTTTCCCATGCTCACCCTTTTTGTTTATCCAATGATATATATTTAAATTATATTTTTCATATAAGCATATAATTTTTTTTATATAAAAAGTAATTTAAAATTAAAAAATATAATTAAATATCACCGATGGTGTCCAAAGAACGAATTCATATTTCTTGGGGTTAATACATCATGAAATGCGCGTGAATTAGTGATCTTAATGAGTCTAATTAAGTAACCAAACCGATTTTATGTTCCAAGTAATCAATCACAGTTGCTTTCAATAATGGCTTATAATATCATTAATTATTCGCGACTGGTTATTCGGATGCGATTCTATATATATATTTTTTAATTTTTTATTTATTTGATATTTTTGGATTACTATCGACAGTTCACCAGCCAAACTAGGCCACGCCCTAATTTAGGTGTTTCTGCTTCTTCTAGATTTATTAATTACTAATTTATTTCGAAACCTTATTCTACTCTCATGCACTGGCTTAACAGCTGGTTGAACTTGAAATAGCTTATTGCATGAAAGATGGGCCATATTAGAGCCCATCACGGCTCTTGGGTATTTTCAAGTACATGGGCTATCTCCCAATCGATGACAATGATGCCCTGGTGCTCATTGTGACTTGGGCTCTCTTGGCCTGCAAAAGTAGAGTTGCAGGGTCAAGCAGGTAACAGCCACACTTCTCACTTGTCCGTTTTTCAGCCAAACCAAGATACACATTATTGATTGAGAGTGCCCTTGCAGTATTTTTTAAAATATTTTTTTATTTAAAAATATATTAAAATAATATTTTTTATTATTTAAAAATTATTTTTAACATCAATATATCAAAATAATCTAAAAATATTAAAAAAAATTTATTTAAAATAAAAAAAATGAAACAACAGCCACCAAATACCGGTTTGGCTGCAGAGCCAAACTGACACTAACTCATAGCTGTTGCTCTCGGGATTTACCAAGAATAAACCAAAATTACAAGTCAATTGTTCGTGTCGTTGAAAACCTATTCGATTTAATTGGGATTTAATTTTAAACTCGATCTAAATTAGATTTTAGAAATGTAAACCTAGATTATTTGAAAATGTTTTTTTATTTAAAAATTATTTTTAATATCAATATATGAAAATAATATAAAAACATCTAATTTTTTTAATTTAAGATAAAAAAATAAAAAATAATTTTTCTATATATATTTAGAATCCGATCATATCAAAGTTTTGATTTGATTCAGTTTTTTTTTTTATATAGTTAAAAAATACAAGCAAAAAATTAGTTTAAGTTGTAAAGATTTAAATTATTTATTAATTGTGAAAATTTGTTTATACTATATAAAACATTTTTTTGTTGTTATTAAACTCAATTCGATAGATTAACCTTTAAATATTAAATTTTAATCTTATTTGGTCAAATTTTAGAGTTTAAAGACAATTCTAACAATCAATAAAAAAAATATTTTAAGTTGAAAAACAAAAATATTTTTATGATATTAAGATAATAATCTATCAAATTAACTCGTATTTCATAACTTTACTTGTCAAATTTCACGAGTTGAGTGGGACTTTGTTGGATTTAAGAAATTTTTATAAAATTATACAACATAAAAAATAAGTATAAAAAATAGATGATCGAGGCATCATTTGCTTTTGCGGTCCAGAGATGGTTTTTTCAAATAATATTTTTTTTATTTTAAATTATTATTATTTATATATCTCTAGATTGTTGTCATACATTGATATAAAAAGATACATTTTTTTTAAAAAAATTAATACATTTTTAAATAAACTATTTTCTAAAAATAATTACTATTATATCGTCAAATGAACTTTGAAAAGCTAATCACAAACCAAATATGAGCAATTAATTTGAAATTATAATAACATTATATAAAACAACTTAAAATAATTTATGAAAATAAATTTAAAATAAATTTATAAAAAAAATGAAAGCAAGGAAATTCAATAAAAAAAAAAACTAAACAACAAAGAGGAGGCGTGTTCACCCCAAATATTTTATGATTATAGAGTAAAATTGAGGTTGAACGATTAAAATTCACGAATTAAGATTCTTAAACTTACCATCGATCTATCTTTATTTTTATTTTTTTCAGCTTTACAGAGTCGAAATATACATGCTTGTTCTTAGATCTGTAATTAGTGAGACCTGTTTTTTACCTGGACAGAATAATTAATATAATTTTGACTATTAAAGAAGAAAAGAGTTCAACTATAATTTCCCCTGGCACTAGGGGAAAAACCCCTATAATCAATACAAGTCTCTAAGAACGAAGCAAGACGACAGCGTATAATAGCGGCAACCGGGCATAAACAAATATCTTGGCGGGTCCAAAACCACGCGACTCTCCATTCTTTCTCCTCCTTCACAGACGCCTGTGTCCCCGGCATTGCGAAAACAACGAACTGTAAACTTAAAGTTCTGTATTTTATTTTGATGTTCAACTATTTATTACTTTAATTATTACTTCTGTTCCTCGATCCGTCCTGTTATGAAGAAAATGAAAGCAATCAGGAGCAACATTTTCTCATGTTTCTCATCTCGTCTTGATCTTGTATTTTAGCTTGCTGCTCCGCCTTGTATCGGCAGTTTGAAATCTCCATAATTTTTTTCTTGTGTGATTTTGATTTAAATGAAAAGAAAAAACGTGGGATCATGGGAGTTTGATTTTGTAGCCATTAGGGTTCATGGGCTCTGTTCGGTTTCTAAGATAGTTCGAGAAACTTATTCATGTTAACATCTATAAATCTGGTGACATTTTGTATGGTTTCCTTCCTTCTTAATTATTGCGTTCCTTGCTGTTATAATTTTTTTTAAAGAAAGTAACCTTTTTTTTTTCTTTCTCACAGCTGCTCTCGTTTATCTCCTCTGGCCATCTTTGTTTTCGTCATTAATGGCGACCCGTAAGTGTATTACTTTTCTTGCTAGTTGTCTATATGTTTACTGAATGAGCTCTTTTTATTTCAAGTTTGATGTCATTAAGGAGATGGTGGTTGATCCATCTGTGCGCTGCTTAATGGGAATTTGTGCAGGACTTCAGTTTGAGAATAATTGTGAAGTCGGTGTGTTTTCTAAGTTGACCAATGCGTACTGCTTAGTTGCCATTGGGGGATCAGAAAGCTTCTACAGGTAGTCTGAATTCTGAGCTGACAAGTTATCTGACTTAGTTATAAATGATTTGCATGGAGACTCTAATTGTATGAGTGTTTCGCAGCACTTTTGAGGCGGAGTTAGCTGATGTTATTCCTGTGGTTAAGACCTCAATTGCTGACACAAGGATGATTGGACGGCTATGTGCTGGTGAAAATTCTGAAGTTCTTTTTTGCCTTGTCCTAGAATCTGCAGATTCTGCACTGCAGAGCTTTGGACTTTAGTGATTGCAAGTGTCTACTCTTTTGGCAGGTAACAAGAATGGGCTTCTTGTGCCTCATACCACCACTGATCAAGGTGAGTTTGATGAAATTCTGAAAGTAGGGAGAGAATATTCAAGCTACGTTTATAGTTCAGCTGTTTCAGATAGATTATAGCATTGAACAACTGTACCATGTTTGATGGATTAGTTTTTTGATATCACTCTTTTGATTTTATAGACGTACGTCCTGCAATGCAACTCTCGTTGGTATCTTACCTTTTACAATTTCCAATAATTTATTGTTAACATTTGGACCTGGAAGCATCTCATGAATGGAAGAAAATGGCCTTTTGCTCATGTTTAATAATATATGTTCTTTTGATCACCCAAATGATTGAAGACTTTGAACTCTCGGTAATTTGTTGGATATCTTATGTACTAATTCTTTAATGTTTCTCATTGTAGAACTCCAACACCTGAGAAACAGTCTACCTGATCAAGTGGTTGTTCAACGGATTGACGAGAAACTATCTGCGCTGGGGAATTGCATAGCATGCAATGATCATGTTGCCCTTGCACACACTGACCTGGACAGGGTAAAGTTCTATATCCCTGAATGACTTTTTTCATGACATCATAATTAAACTGTTATAATCATCTGGAAATATTGGAGATGTCTGAAAACGATTATTGATCTTAGCATTCTTTTAATTTCTGTCACGTGCTTAATTTAGGACTGGGCTCTCTCTTGGTTGGAGACCTGAAGTTAAGTTTGCAATCTGTTTGAATGAATTGTATATTAACTAGCTGGTTCATCCCCTGTGTGTCCTTCATTTGTTTAGAGCTCCTCAAAATTGTTAAGAATATATTCTAAGGTAGTAGCAGGTTCCTATTTTAGGTTCTGAAAGTGAATCAGAAGTATAACATGGCTTCTTATTCCTACACCTGGTGGTACTTCGCTTTAACATGCTTTAAAGAAAGGTTTTGCTAGAAGCGAAGAATATCCAAAAAGTTTCTTGAAGAACACTTTTGACTGTTGACATAAGACTCTTAAGTGTTTGTTTGGAAGTGTGGTGTTGTTTTTAAAAATTTCTTTTGTTTAAAAATGAATTAAAATGATATATATTTTTTATTTATTTTTAAATTGTTTTTGATGTCATCACATAAAAATGATTTAAAAACATTAAAAAAATAAAAAAAATAATTTTTTTTTTTCAATTTTTTTCAAAAATGCTTTTGAAATGGAGTGCTAAATAGGGGATTTTATCTGAACATGTTAATGGTTGTGGCGGATTCATCATGTTTTAGGACAACTTTTACAGAGATGGTTGATTGAGATGTAAGAAATGAATATCATAAAGGTTCACAAATGACAAACAACTTCTACTCGCAAGGATCAGTTTTCATTCATATTACTATTACTATTATTATAGGTGCTCACATCTACTGTCGTGTGTAACTTTCATCAGGAAACCGAGGAGATAATAGCTGATGTTCTAGGGGTTGAAGTTTTTCGGCAGACAATAGCCGGTAACATTCTTGTGGGGAGCTACTGTGCCATCTCCAACAGAGGTGGTCTGGTAAGACAGACCGGCTTCCCCTTGCAGGCTCGAACAAACTTTTTTATGCTTGCGCGATCACGGAACCTCCACTAAAATCTTGTGTTTGGTACATGGACAGGTCCATCCTCATACATCCATTGAAGACTTGGATGAGCTTTCCACCCTTCTTCAGGTCCCCTTAGTTGCTGGTACCGTAAACCGTGGCAGCGAAGTGATAGCTGCTGGAATGACAGTAAATGACTGGACAGCCTTCTGTGGGTCGGACACGACAGCTACTGAAGTATCTGTCATTGAAAGTGTCTTCAAGCTGAGGGAAGCCCAACCTAGTGCCATTGTTGGTGAGATGAGGAAGTCATTAATTGATGGCTATGTTTGACTTGACATTAGCCGTTCTCTTACCTGTCAACTGACACCTTATCCTCCTGTGCTGCTAAACGTCAAATACTTCAAACTTCTTGATTCAGATTTTGTTATCTAATCTATGATACATGCTTGCAGTATGGGGTTTAAGTTCCCTTATGTTACCGGCTTTCAATCTCTCTAGAATCGGTTGCCATTATTTGCACCTCTGTTCATGCTCTCCGACACAGTAATTGACTTGACATTAGCCATTCTCTTACCTGTCAATTGACACCTTATCCTCCTGTGCTGCTAAACATCAAATACTTCAAACTTCTTGATTCAGATTTTGTTATCTAATCAGGGATACATGCTTGCAGAATGGGGTTTAAGTTCCCTTTATGTTACCGGCTTTCATTCTCTCTAGAGGGGTGTTTGGGAGTGTGGTTACTTTTGCTTTTCAAAGTGCTTTTCGTGCTGAAATGCATCAAAATAATGTTTTTTTATTTTTTAAAAATTATTTTTGACATCAGCACATCAAAATGATCTAAAAACACTAAATCGCCGGTTTTAAAAATGAAAAAAAAAAACAAAAAACAGCAAAAAACATATTGAATCGCAATACCAAACGGGGTCAGAATAGGTTGCCATTATTTGCACCTCTGTTCATGTTCTCCGACACAGTATATTTGCTCCTTGCTCACGCCTGTGTGAGCAACTATCACCAACGGTGCAAGTGGGGTCTTAACTTAGCGGTTGAAGGGACTTGTTTCTTTACTTTGCATTAGTGTTCAAGTCTCACCATGTATGTATATTATCCTTGTGGTGTTTTACATGTTAATTTGCAGGATGTTCAGTGAGTCCGGGGATTAGTTGTGGTGCGTGTAAGTTGGCCCGGATATCTTGATTATATATATATAAAAAAAATATCACCAACTACAAGATTTAGAATATTTTACATGGGCAACTATCATCCATTTCAAAACCAACAACGAGATTTAGATCACTATATGAAGATATAAATTCAACTTTGAGTATGTGGGATGTTAATTGATTAATGTTATTTTGAAAATATTTTTTTGTTTAAAAATATATTAAAATAATATTTTTATATTTTTAAAAATTATTTTGACATGAGTATATAAAAATAATTTAAAAATATAAAAAATTAATTTAAAATAATATTTATTTTTTCTCAAAAATATTTTTAAAATGGAATGTAAAATATCAAACACCCTGTAGTCCCCATGCGGGGCTGCATGGATTTTGGAACAATTTTTTATTTATTTACTAGGAAGAAAAGGTTAATCTTTCCTCAATATTTGCAAATTAGTCCATACATCTTGTTCATATTGTGATATAAATAATATTAGATGTTTTTATTGTTTGAAAATATATAATATAATATTATTTTAATTTTTAAAATTTAATTTTGATTTCACACTCCTAAATAACTTGTAAATACTAAAAAAGTATTTATTTAGAAAAACACAACAAATTAGTCTATAATGTAATTATACAACCTAACCTGCCCATCTAGTCAATAACTGTTATTTTTTTTAATCATAACCTTGATTGATTTGTCAATATATTATAGTTAATCCATTTAATTTTGACATTTAATCTAATTTTTGGGATATCATGAACATGAGACAAAAACACAGGCAACTATCAGTTCCCTTTTTTTTTTTCAAAGTAAAAAACATTAACTACCACGTGAATTTAAAAAAATTCCAGTCAAAATATAAAAGCAGATAAATAGAAGAATCCAGAAACAAGAACAGAGATTTTCCTTCCAGGACAAGAAAAGAATGAGTGAAACTCACGCCTCCCATAAGGACATGACCGTCACTTCGGCCCACCTCCTCGCTCCTCCCACTCTCTCTCTCGCCTTTGCCCTGACGGATGCAATTGCGTCAGTACTATGAACCAACCCCTTCCGAGGGGTGCAATCTCAATTCCCCCACGCTTCAGTTTGTTTACATGCCACGTACTCAACTTAGCAAATAGGCCCCACTTTCTGAACCCACAATAGCCCGTCAAACACCGCCACATTGCCATCAATACCTCACATTTTCCTCTCCTTGTCGCTTTAGCTTTTCCCTCGAAAAAATCTGCTCCATGTTTGTGATTAAAAAGAAAATGAAAGGAAAGATAGACTCTCACTTTTTGACTCCAAGATGATGGCTTCTCCCTCGCCCGTCTCCTCGCTGCAATCAAACTACGATTGAGCAGATAAACCCTAGCCCTAAGAACTTCGATTTTTCCCTTCAAATTCTCTTCTGAAAACTCCTTAATCTTTTCTTTTAACCCTAAAACGAACTCTCGTTTGCAATTTGATGGGCCGTAGTGACTCATCAACTTCACTCGCTCCGGGGTTCCGATTCCATCCTACCGATGAGGAACTTGTCCGGTACTACCTTAAACGGAAGGTCACGAACAAACCGTTCCGTTTCGACGCCATCTCCGTCACCGATATCTATAAATCTGAGCCGTGGGATCTTCCAGGTAGGATTTTTTTTTATCTCTTTAGATCCATGCTCTTTCCTTAATTGCATATAATTCTTTGATTTTTTATTAATTGTGAAGCAGCTGATGTCTTTCTTTTGTGTAATCGTAGATTAGCTATTGATTTAGCTTGATTAGGTTTTGATTGCGAGTTAAGAATTGACTTGGGTTCGTATAACTTTTGATAGGCAAGTAATTAGCTTTATTATCTTATCTTGACTGGGGGTTATGGATACTAAAGTGATTTAATTTAGTTTAGAGTTTTAACTTTGGCGATCGTTATTTAGTCTTGCGATGATGGGTTGTTTATCAATGATTCTTATTAATGTGGGGATTTCGGTTTGTGGGCTTTGTAGATAAGTCGAAGTTGAAGAGCAGGGATTTAGAATGGTATTTCTTTAGTATGTTGGATAAGAAGTATGGAAATGGGTCTAAGACAAACCGTGCTACAGAGAAAGGGTACTGGAAGACAACAGGGAAAGACCGGTCTATTCGACAGAACTCACAGGTTGTGGGGATGAAGAAGACCCTTGTGTATCATCAAGGTCGAGCTCCACGTGGTCAGCGTTCTAATTGGGTAATGCATGAGTACCGCCTTGTCGATGAGGAGCTGGAGAAAGCAGGAATTGCTCAAGTGAGATTGATACCTCATAAAAGATATCTGAGCTTTTATTTTTATGGTAATTTTGTTGGGATATTTTTGTGTTGATTGTTTTTTTTTTTTTTTTTGGTGGGGAAGGATGCTTTTGTGCTTTGCAGGATTTTCCAAAAGAGCGGGACAGGACCAAAGAATGGGGAGCAGTATGGTGCACCGTTTATCGAAGAGGAATGGGAGGATGATGAAGTGCCTCTTTTGCCAGGTGAAGAAGAGATGGTGTTGACTGAAGAAGCGCCAGTTGGTGATGATGCATACCTGGAAATGAATGAGCTTGGCCAGGTTTGTGCTTGTTTAGTTACTTATGGTAAATCATTTTGAATTGTCTGGTTGGATATTACTTGGATCTCAGAATAGAAATGCATAAATTTAAGAAAATCTATTAGATCTACACAACTAATTTGAGGTGCGGATGAAAACATTTACATGCAAAGAAGCTAGCAAAAGTATCTATGGAGAGTTCATAAGCATGGAATGCCATTTAGCTGTTTATTTAGGTGGCAGTACCAAATCTTTGTGTTTGTGGGGAGTTCATAAGCATGGAATGCAATTTGGTTGCTTGTTTAAGTGGTAGTGGCAAATGTTGCTTATTCTGTACAATGCATATGCAAAGCTGTTATCATTTTAAACTCCAAATAATATATGTTCAAGTTTCATAACCATAGAATGCATGTTTTTTCAGGTTAATAAGAAATCTGGATACAAGTTCTTAATCTAGAAGTGCTTGATCTCACACGTGTATGTCAATTATGCTCTTGATGAGACTATACTAAAAAATCTATCTTGTTTCGGTAGTCCTGTTTTCTAATGCTTTGGCTGTATTTTGGATCACTAAGCTATGTTTTATGTTGCACCTTTTCATTCCTTGATTTCTGCACTTGGCAATCTTGGTTATTGTACCTAGGCTTGCCATATTCATCTGGGACTGCTTGTTCTCAGATGTATTGCCACATTCCCCCAAATGGACTCATTCTCTATTTAGAATTTCAAATCCTGGCAGTTAATTTGGATCACCAAGTTCTCCTTGTTTTATGCACCTTTTCTATTATTGGTTTATGGTAAAGAAGATTAAATGTATGTCCTCCAACTTGCTGATTTGTCTGATTTAGAGTATATGCTGTGATGGTCATGTGTTTTTGCCATGGTGAAGATCTATAAATCTGTTATGGGTGTGTTTTCAATCATTGACTGTTTCTGCAGCTTTACTTGTGATCCATCATCCTCTGTCGAGCTTTTATCCATTAATCCATCATGTTTGCATTTCATGATTAAGGGCCTTGCCGTTGATTAATTTTTTCACTATTCTGTTTTTTCTCTCTCCAGAATTTCGACACTGGAATTACATCTGAAAATACTGCCCTTCCACAAAACTTCTACTATGGGGAAGCAAGCAACTATGTGGAGCAGCCCAGAGACTTCAGTGAAGATGATCTAAAGCCCATGTTAAGAGGGGCTGAAAATCGACACAGTCTGTCTCTGCCAGCTGAAGAAAACTTGGACTTGCCTGTGCAATATGAGACTGATGCAGTAAAAAATGAATACACTACAGAGCCTATGAATAATGTGAATGCTGTTGATGAAAATTATTTGTTTGATGAGTCATACTTGGATGCTCTCAATACTCTTCCTCCGAGTGAAGGACTTTTCCTGGAGGCTAATGATCTTTCAAATCCCGTGGAGCCAGAGACTGGCGGAGATACCTCAGGTTTTGACATGCTGGAAGAGTACCTCAATTTCTTTGATGCTGATGATGAGAATATGTCTTTTGATCCCTCTGATTTCTTTGCAAGTGATACTGCTGTTTCCAATCAACAACCTCCTCTCCACGAGGTAAGAATTTACTCATATCTTCATTGTTTAATTCACTGGTTGAACTGCATGTGGCAATTAATTTGTAACTACATAACAGGATGTCAAGGGAGGAACTGAGGAAGTGTTGAAGGCAATCCAAAAACCATTAGACACACATAGCAATGTTGATCCATCATCGTCAAAGCAAAAGCCAGGGGCTGTGGAATTTGATTCTGGTAAATTAAGATTTCAGTTTGTTTCATCAATACTCCATACGGTTTACTTACCTGTATCCATTTAGGGATGTTAGATTTGCATGATAGATCTACACGATTCAGTTGGACTCAAATTCTCCACTAGCCACTAGTTTCAACAATTTCCTTTTTTTTTCTGGGCTCATTCTTCTGTATCTCATTTATGGTGCAGATTTCAAATATCCATTCATCAAGCAGGCCAGTCACATGTTGGGGAAAATTCCTGCACCTCCTGCACTTGCTTCCGAGTTCCCTTCCAAGGATGCTGCTCTTCGCATACAGTCAGCATCTTCCAGCTCAGTACATGTTACTGCTGGCATGATAAGAATAGAAAGCCTGAGATTAGGTGGCAATGGGACGGATTGGTCATTTGGCAAGAATGGGAATGTCAATATCATCCTTTCTCTTGGTTTGCCACGACAAGGTGGTCCTGCCAGTTTGGTGCCGATGACTAGCGTGTTCTCGGGCAAGGCAGAGCCTGTGGTGTCATGGGGCTGGCTCTTCTTGATGTTCTTTTGGATCCTAATTCTCTCCGTGAGTTATAAAATTGGAACCTGTATCTGTGCCAAGTAAACCTAAGGTGAATGGAGTTGGCTAAGAATTGCCCAATCTGTTTTTTGGTCGAGTATTTTAGGGATTTGTGGCTAGTTAAATTCCATATAGATCTATTAGGACAGCTTGACATCAAGATAAACTAATACTCTATGATTGTTATTCATTTCATTGTAATCATATGAAATTGCACACAATGCCCGCTGCTTGTTTTTTCTTTTTTTTCTTTTTCTGGACGTTGCACGAGGCAGTGTTTCAACCACTCAGAGTAATATGTTATGAAAGTGTATGCATGGGCTGCTTTGATCGTTGTTTGGTGATCAACCGTATAGTCTTACATCCTAAAACAAAGAGGATGACCTGCTGTGCAGCGATCATGTATGATAGAATTGGATGATTGTTTTCCATCCTATATGTTGATTACTAGCTGTAGTTCTCTTTGAAGTTATTGCAGCTTTCATCTCACAGGCCGCCTTTTGGGTGGGAAATTGTCATTTTTGGTCGGGGGAAAAGTTGCGCTTCATTAGTTTTACTTTTAGTTTTATGTTAAAAATAAAAAAAATTGAAAAATATTTATAATTAAAAAATATTTTTGTAAAAGCAACCTTCACTGACGCCCAGGACACAGGAATAGTAATTTTGTTTTTGTCTTTTAAGCACAATTATTGTTTTATGTTCTTTTCATATTTTTATATATCAGGAAACTAACCACTGTCCAAACGCAATCTTAAAACATAGAATTGTAGTTGTAGTACAGGTTTCTATATATATATATCAAGGAAATAACTAACAAAAGTACATTTTGCAATATGACCATCTGATCTTCAAGAACCAACAACAGCAATGATTTGTAAACTAAAAAGTTATCAAGTGGAGATACTACTAAGTATTACCATAAGGCTTTACGGGGTAATTTTGAATAACGATCTAATTGCATCATCTGGTTTCTATTCCACCAGATCCATTTCGGTACCTGTAAGAAGAATTGCCGCAAGCAAGAACTGTTGAGCGACTTTCATTACATTTCCCCAGGAAGCATCGTGTCCTCTGGTAGATCGCAGAAAGCAACACCCTGAAAAGAGCAGAATAGTTGGTAATTGTTGGGCAGAATCAGCACAAGGAAGCAATGATGTAATTAGTTTGATATCTACCTCTCCTGTGAGGTGGGCCACACATCTCTTCTCAGCTAGCAATTCAGCTTCGGACTGCAAAATGACGGCAGCACATAAATAATTGGTTCATGCGTGTAAATTCCAGGTGACCATGCGTGCATCTCAATGTACATTGCTAGAAACAATCAAATCATAGGAAACTATCTTGTTGTCTTCAGAAGTAGAATATCCAAAACTAAGGACACAATCAACAAAACTACTGCAATCATTCTCTCAAATGCTTGTGATGTCTTCACCGCACTCTCAATCTATACAATGAACGTGTACCTTAGCAATTCTCTTGAGAAGATACTCATCAAATGTAATGTCCTTGACGAGTTCATAATCACCATCTCCCTGGAAAATGCGAACAATTTTTGTAGCAGCGGTACTTAACATGTATATGTATAGCGGAAGGAGATTTCTTAAAGAGAACTTACTTTTGATCTACAAGGCATGCTGAAAACTATATCCTGTGCTATACCATAAGGATTCCCATTGGTATAAACCTGCGTTTTTATGTAAATTATGAGATGCAATTGTAGCAAGTTTAAGCAAATGAAGTTGTCCACTGGAATAATTCATATAGATCTTTGATCATTACATAGAGGTGATGCTACACTCTGCAATAAGCGTGGAGCTACTCTTTTTTACAGGCAGGGAAAATGAGGAATAAATCTCATCGCAAGACTGACGGTAAACATAATTGAATGGCACCTGGAATTCTATTCCTAGTATTTTCTCTGTGTAAAAGTATAAATGACAATCTGTAACTGCATGATGCTTCAGAAATTGCAGCCTGGTTCTTAACTTGCATAAAAAGCAAAGGCATAAATGGGAAAACATAAACTCTACACCCAACCCAACACGAACTTACTCCAGAAGAAAACCAGTCACCCTCGGGGGTGGGAGTTACTAGGGACTTCATGGCATCAGCAATCGACACAGCAGTTGATGCAGCTGAAGACCGTCCCCATTTCTGAATCAGCACTCCACCTCTCTGCAAACCAAATACAAGTAGACACCCAATTAGGTTTCCACAATCACCATGCTGGTTCATCGCACATTCCAGAAGTCATGTTTATTCGTTCTGTAAATCTCAGGATGTTATACTAGTCTTACCTTCTGGACCTTCTCAGTGAACTCTTCTTCTAACCACTTGTGATCCTTGATAACCTCCTTGACAGGTGAACCATTGATTCTAGCATTTAGAAAGTCCGGAACCTGCAGAAAATCTTACAAGAATACATTTTGGAATAGACCAGAGGAATATAACGCAAGCACACTCCTTTCAACACAAATAATAATAATAAAAAAAAAAAAGAAAACCAAAGTAACCTGAGTGGTTGAGTGATTGCCCCATATGGTCATATTTGACACTTTATCGTAGAAAACACCTGCTTTCAAGGCAAGCTGCAAATATCATTACCACTTTAGCTTATTGGCTTGAGGGATGTTTTCTGCTGATTATAGAAAAAAGGTAATATTCAGAATCAAAAGTTACCTGGCATTTTGCCCTATTCTCATCCAACCTTGTTAAAGCATGAAAACTCTTTGCGGGTATGTTTGGAGCATTTTTCAAACAAATTAATGCACTGCACCAAAAAGAAATGAGATGACAATGAGAAGAGTCAATGGGAGCCAGCCACATAAGCAGTGAAAGGAATCAAAGGTAACCACGTAAGCTAGGTTGGTGGCATCAATATGTCTACTTACTTGGTGTTACAAGGGTTACCAACTACTATCACCTTGACATTACGAGATGCAACAGCATTGAGAGCCTTTCCCTATCATGTTTAAAACAAAGACTGTAAAAAACAAAAAGAAGCAACAAAGACAGAAAAAAGATTACAAGATGTGAATACGAAGAATGTACCTGCTCAGCAAAAATCTGCCCATTGATATCTAATAAGCCAGCACGTTCCATCCCAGGTCCTCGTGGCTTTGCTCCTATCAGAAGAGCCCATTCTGCATCTTCGAATACCTCGTAAGGATTTATTCCGATACTCACCTCCCTCAACAATGGATACAAGGAATCCTCAAGTTCCATTGCTACCCCTGCTTGTAAAAAGAAAACATTTTGAAGAGCATGGAGACATCTGAATTGTCATTCCAAATTACAAGTTCATCATGCGTCCAATGACAATGAAATGTATTCTATATCTGTTCATTTATGACTTTCCAGGATCGCTCCAAAACTATGCCAGTTGCTTTTATGAGCATTAGATTCAGGGGATTTTAAGTCCTTTTCTTTATGATTAATATAATTATGTGTCTTGGTCTCTTTCCATGGAGCTCCATCAAGAAATTTGATATATGTGAAAGATGCATGCATATGCTGATTACCTGCTCGCCAGATAGCAAAACATTTATATGTGATCCTCTAAAATTTTCATGTACATATAAGCTTGATAATACCTTCAAGAGCTTGGAATGATCTTTCAGATCCTAGTAGTTTCAATGCAACTGGCTGATTTGGGCCAAAAACTTCACCTGATGCAAGCTGGGATAAGAGGACAAGTCAGTGATCTATTCAGATACAAGCATAAATATTAACGTTTGTATAGAACATTTGTTTGGCCTACAGAAATAATTCCAGAAGTTCAAATGCAAACGAATGCTATTGTGGCATTCAAAAAGATGAAGTTGAATTATCAGGACATCATTTAGAGATTTTACAGAAGCTAATGATCTATTCACATTTGCCTTAGCATTTGAAACACTTCTACCAGGCATTTTGAGAAAGCAAGGGTAACTGCCACAACAGAGCCCGGACATTCTCTTCCAAATCCTAAATCCAATATGTAACGAAACACAATGAACATTCAGGTATGCCCTTCATCAAAGTTAAAGCACTTTCCAGTTGGTTTGCTTAGATTCCTAATCGTGGCTACGTCTTGAGTTTTTGAACATTATTACAAGGAAGTTCCCTTTCAAATGCAGACCTTTTAGTTTTATGCAACAGCTTTCAAATACTGCTTTCACTAGTTCACTAACAGGTTTAGAGTATTTCAATACCCAGAGAGGAAAAAATCGGCACCATATGATCCTAAAAAAAAGAGAGAAAAAGAATAATGATTGCTTACCTTAAAAAGTAAGTGATTAGATATCATCCCGGCAGCACCTGAAACCGCTACATTAATTAATTTCTTCCACGATTTTGTCTCCTCCTCCTGTATGTATACCAATCCATTCGACATGAACCAAATAAATCCAACAGCAAATACAACAAAAGAAGGATAAATGAAAAGACAACAGATTGTAAATAACTGACAAATCAGAGAAATATTTAGCCACCTTTATGTTTTATTAACTCAAAGAAAAATTCAAGTCGACTAATCTATAAAGTTTAATTTGAAGGGAAACCGTATTCGATCATAACCAAAATTTTACCAGTAACAGACAAAAAGGAAAGGAAACTAACATTGCAGCTCGTATTTACAAACAGCGGCTGTGCAGTCATGTCTTAGAAGAGCTAGTTGTACCGAAAGACTTAACTCATTCAAAATATTAGTTAAACATTATCAAAATATGCAGAGAATAATTGCATTAGACATAAGCATGTGCACAAATATCATGAAGGGTAGAGGCATTTACAGCTTTGAGATCATATGTTTGGCAGAAAACACCAAAGCATTCAGACTTGTTTTTGGCTTCTTCAGTCTGAACTGCAGCTGGGGCTGGAACTTGACTGTTCAAAGACGAAAGAGACGCACAGTAAAAGGAAGTCAACTATTTATGCGTGCATCAAGAAACAAGAGAGAAAGGGAGCGGAGCTTAATTACTTGACAGAGCAAGTGATCTTGAAGTTTTGGGCTCGAGGGATTGGTCTAGGGGAGCGACTAAAGTGAACAGAAAGACGGGTTGACGAGAGTGAAAGCTGTGAAGAGTGTAAACGACTGCTCGTCTTTGTATATGTAGAAGTAACAGGGGATGTGGTTAGGTCTGCCACAGACATGGTAGCAGCAATGAAAATAAGTTTAGAGAAAAAACAGATAGAGAAAAAGAGAGAGAGAAGAAGGGTTTTAAGAGAGAACTCAGAAGGAATGGTGGAGAAAAACAGAGGGTGAAGGGTTTTAAATTAGAGGGTGTGGTTTGGAGGTAGAAGAAGAAGAAGAAGGAAACAAGAAAAAGGTAGGAAAAAGAGAGAGATGGGTGTGGTGATTAGTATTTGAAGAGCAGAGATGGTGGTGTAAGGCCATGCAGATGACACTTGGCTACAAAATGTAATCCATGAAATCTAATCTTCTTCTGGATAAAAATCAAAGACTTCAGGCAGGGTTCCCATGAGGACTGTCTGCTGCCTACTTGGATTCTACCCTGTGAGGGAATAATCAAGCTCCCCAGCATTGGCTGGCTTCAATTTCATTATATATTTTTATTTATCAAGCATTGAAATGAATTAAAAAAGGGAAAAAGGGAATTGTTTTATAGAAATCAACTTGGTAATGAATGGCAATATGTCATGTAATTAGTAAAGTTTAGGGTATTGAGTTTTACTCACATGGTAAAGTTTTAAGTACAATGAAGATTTCCTTTCTTAGATCTAGGTTTTTTAAATATATGTTTGGAAGTATAATTGTGATTATTTTTGAAAATATTTTTTATTTAAAAATATATTAAAATAATATATATTTTTTATTTTTTAAAAATTATTTTTGATATGAACATATTAAAATAATTTAAAAACACAAAAAAATTATCAATTTAAAATATAAAAAAATAATTTTTTTTCAAAAATATTTTTGAAACTCAAAATCAAACAACCTTTATAAGCTTATAAAACACAAATCTGGGTGGTTTTTATAGTGGGTTTCCCTAAAAAAAAATAGTAAATTGATGTTTTAATTAAAATATTGATTTAAGGAATTTTTTTTTTTTTATTAAATCAAGTTCTTTTTAAAAAACATGGGCAGCGTGGACCTCAACGAGGAATTATCAAAACACGGTAAGTATTTTAACAATATTTCATGCTTCAATTTTTAATCCATTTAAGATTGATAGTTTTTTTTTGCCAGTCTTTAATTTTCTTCTGGTCAAAGGGATGTTTTGTTGCCAATGGCATTGGCAGACTGGGCTTCGGAGGACTAGGGACCAGGTGCCTCCTGCTCAAGGCTGGTTCGTCAACATGCTGGACCAACTCTCCACTCAGCATGGACCGGTCCTGGTCGATCTTCCTGGGCTATCTTAATTCATAGATCCAAAAGTAAGGTGAAATCATTATAGGGTTTGTAAAACAAGTGTGGGCTACCCTAATTCGTCTCCAATTACCTCATCAATTACACAGCTGAATTCGTTATATCATGCATTGAGAATTATGAGATTGTTTTAGATTGTATTTTAAAAATATTTTTGAAAAAAATTAAATTTTATTTTTTATTTTAAATTAAATATTTTTAGTGTATTTAGATCGTTTTGATGTGTTAATATAAAAAATAATTTTAAAAAATAAAAAAATATTATTTTAATATATATTTAAAAAAAAAACTCTAAAAAATAATTTGAGAATCGATTACAGCTGTCCTTCTGCAACAGTTAAGCCATTTTTGTCTGGAACAAGACTTGAAGAGCAAGCAGAGGTCTCGAGCACCAGAAAGGAACAGATCCAGCTCCAATTCCAGCAGTTCCTCAACCTGTTCTATTCAATAAACTAATAAAATTTAAGAAATGGATGCTATTTACTTTCTCGTTCAGATTACTTGTTGCGTGGTACTTTATAGTATCCTAAAAAGCGGAAAAGGCTTTAGCTAATGATATCGTTATAATCTCATGTCTCTATGGGGCACTTGTACAGGACTAACACCAAAAAGAAAACTAGTCAGTGTGCCAGTTTCTTCTTAACCCTCGGCGAAAATGGCTCCTTCGGTTTCTGATAATGATTTGAGCAGGCATAGACATCTTCCATAACCTCGGAGAATCAAGCTTCAATATCATTAATTCGTTTGAATGCAAGTCTTATTCGGTTTCTCTCGAGCACAAGCACTACTGGGTGGACAGTTTCTTCTCAGCAGAGAATGCTGACAGACAAGGAGTCGGAGTAATAACTTGATTCTGCCCGGTACTGAATTTGACAATTACGAGGAAAGTAATGATCAGCTTCATTTATGTTTCTTGTTATCTAAAAAGAAAGAGAAAACACTATTGTTCTTCACCAGCTCGGACGGTCCTCATGTAATCAATTGAGTATGAGAAACTAACAAGACAACCAGCTAGGTTTTTGTAAACAAATTTTAAGGATTAAGGATTATCGATGCAGACGGAAGGGTAATTCCAACTTATGTTGCTAAAAGCCCTTTACATTTTTCTTTTACTGGGTCCTCAGAAGCTAGAACTCCCATCTGGAAAAAAAATAAGAGGATAAGAATGAGTTTTTCAAGACCTGGTCCATATGGTTCTGTGGAGCTGATAAAGTGATCTGTAAACTAGCCTGTCTTGTTGTTTTCATCCTGCTTAACTTCTTTATATTCTGGGCGGCAGCAGCATAGAAGCAAGACAAGGTTTCATGGCGTGTGAAAGTAGAAATTTCAAGATACCATGTTAGTTGATTGTATCGTTCTAGCCGGCTAATACATCAATCGTAGACGTGTTTACCAATGCTGATTGTCCGAGCTCAGTGACATGTTGGAGTTATTTAAAATATGTATTTTTTATTTGTTAAATACTATTACAGCTCTTGATATATAAAAAATAATAATACTGAATAAAAAAAATAGTAGAAAAATTAAACCCTTTGAATAAAAAAAACTACAGAAACATAATAATATTGGATATAAAAAGAAAAATATAAAATTAAATAAGGAAAATATTTATTTCCGGAATCAATGATGAAAAATTTCAATGAAAATGTCAAAGAATCTAAAAATTAATTGAATTATGAAACCGATCAATGAATTTGTTGACTTATAAATTTTGTAGAATCAGTAAATCTGATTGCACAATACTAAACAAAATCCAATTCTTTCATATTTTTTTTACCAAGTATTTTTTATTAGTAAAATGCCTTTGAATTAAAAGTAAATGTATTTAAGATAAAATATTACAAAATCTCTAATTATTTGAGAAAAAGCTATTTTTATTTTTATTTTGGTCCCTTTTATATTTTTTTTAAAAACTTTATATTTAAATCTTATTTCATCGAATTGGCCTCGAATTGAATTATAAAATTCTATTTAAAACCTTGAATTCCCAATAATATGGAAAGTGAAAAAAATCAACATATAAAATATCACATGAAAGGGTAAAATTAAAAAATATATAATAATTTCAATGACCAAAATAAGAAAAATGAATTTAGCCTGAGCTACAGTAACAGACAGTGAAAAGTCATTTTCTTTTAGGTTCCTTGTATAATTGTATAGATTGCAATTGCTTATATAAACATTATGCAGCGCAGGCTTCAGTCTAGTACATTGTCAGTAGCTTAGCAAATTTCACCAGAAAATGCCTGCCGAAGAATCGTGGACGACTAGAATCACCATCACGGAGGAGGAAGCTGGGAATGCTCGATCCAGGAGTGGTTTCGATACACTAACTGGAATTTATCACTCATTGCATCAGCTTGGAGAGAATTTCCAAATCCCCACCAGACATGACATAGACATAACCACTTATGTGCTATCCCAGTTCCCCCATCCTGATCATGCTCAGACTAAAGTTGCCCTGATTGATCTGGCCACCAACCTCCAAGTCAACTACACACAGCTCCATCGATCTATCCGTGCCCTTGCATCAGGCTTGTACAATGGCCTAGGAGTCCGAAAAGGTGACGTGGTGTTTCTTCTCTCGCAAAACTCAATCTTATATCCGGTAATATGTCTAGCTATATTTTCCATCGGAGCAATCCTGAGTCCTGCCAATCCTGTCAACACAAAATCAGAAATTTCTAAACAAATACAGGACTCGGGGGCTAAACTTGTTATTTCAGCACCAGAGGAGCTGCACAAGCTGTTAGAAATTGGAGTGCCCACACTAATTACAGCTCGTGAGTTGAATGGCGATTCACTATCTGTCGAAGAACTAATTGAATATAGTGATCCGCTCGAGTTACCGCAGGTCGGTATAACCCAATCAGACAACGCAGCTATACTATACTCTTCAGGTACTACTGGTACAAGCAAAGGTGTGATATTAACGCATTCAAACTTTATAGCCGTCATGACACTCCTCAGATGGTCTGTCTTTGCAACTTCATCGCAAAACGATATCTTCTTGTGTTTCATCCCTATATTTCACATCTATGGCCTTGCATTTTTTGGGTTAGGATTATTTTGTGCAGGGATTACGACAGTTCTAATGCAAAGATTTGATTTTCAAGCAATGCTTGATGCTGTTCAAGCTTACAAAATTAATAACATTCCCGCAGTCCCTCCAGTGATACTTGGGCTAGTCAAGAATGGCAGCAAAGTGGAGTGTGACTTGTCATCATTAAGAAGGGTGGGCTCTGGAGCTGCCCCGTTGAGCAAGGAACTGTCTGATGAGTTTAGGCGGAAGTTTCCGTGGGTAGAGCTAAGGCAAGGATATGGGCTTACAGAAAGCTGTGCTGCCGCAACGTTTTTCATCTCTGATGAGCAGGCTAAGAAACATCCAGCTTCTTGCGGACGGCTAGTGCCGACTTTCAGTGCTAAGATTGTGGATACTGAAACAGGATCAGCTTTGCCACCCGGTAGAAAAGGAGAGCTTTGGTTAAAGAGTCCTACTATAATGAAAGGGTACTTGGGAAATGAGGCTGCTACGGCTGCAACAATTGATCCAGATGGGTGGCTAAAAACTGGAGATATGGGTTATCTTGATGAAGATGGATTTCTTCATATTGTTGATCGGATAAAGGAGCTGATCAAGCATAACGGGTATCAGGTATTTCGGGCTGCCTTTTCATCGATTCTCATCATGTTTCTCCTTTCTTTTTCAAATCTGGGGATTCGTTTGATCTGGTGCTAAATGCAGGTGGCTCCGGCAGAACTGGAAGCTATTCTTCTGGGTCATCCCCAAGTACTTGATGCAGCAGTTATCCCGTAAGCTGTCTTTTCATATCTCTCTCTTTACAGTCTGAGATATACTAAATATTTAACACATTTTGCAGCGTGGAAGATGAAGAAGCTGGGCAGATACCAATGGCATATGTGGTGAGAGCAGCTGGTTCTGAACTCAATGAAGAACAAGTCATTCAATTTGTTGCGAACCAGGTTGATCTGATAGCTTCTCCCCCTTAACTTCAAGTAGACTCTAAGATTGCACTCTTCTGATCTTGTTGTGTGAAAATCTTAGGTTGCCCCATACAAGAAAGTAAGAAGAGTGGGTTTCATCAGCGCCATTCCAAAGTCTGCTGCAGGCAAAATCTTGAGGAAGGAGCTTGTTTCGCACAGCCAACAAGTTACCTCAAAATTGTAACCTCCCTCTATTTCTTCTCTCTCCATATGAATGGGCTGCTGCCTATGTATTTTTCAAGGACTGGAAAGACAGCAGGAACACCTCATAAATGATAAATAGTTTCTGAAACTTTTATTTTCCGGTCTTGTAATATGGTTTCAGGATTGGATATCGGTGTCAAGTAACATCGGACGCAGCGATGGTATCTGAAGATGAAATAAAAATGGTTTGAAACCTGCGACCATCATCTTTTATTGTCAAATTACAAGTCATAATTCGAAGGTTGTATCCACTACCCACCCAGACTTCACTCTATTGAAGTCAGCTTCCTGTTGTTCATCTCATAGTTTCCCACAATTGAGGAAAATTTACTGCAGGTAAGGGGGAAAAAAATCAAACAATTACCCATTTCACAGAGAAAAACAACAGCGTGATTGCACAGACTACAACTTGCACCCGTTTCTAACTTAAACCTCCCAAATAAACTCTAAAAATGGCCAAGGGATAGCAAAGCTGCAAGCACAGATTGACCAGATACACGCAAGGGGCAGCATAAGATAATAGCATTCCTATTAAATTGAAATGGCTATGGTTGCCAAAATTTTGGCACAATTTTGAGGCAATGGCTTCAAGCGGCTCTGTGATATGCCAGTTTAGCCAGCTATACCCAACGCCAGACTCCACCAGAACCCATTACGCTCTATCTCCTGCTCCAGTGTAGACTTCTGTCTTCTTCTAAGTAGCTGTACTTCAGTCTCTATAGACTGCAATGATTCCAGCATCTTCTGTAACTCAGCAATTTGTGCCTGGAAATCCCAATAAACCAAAGGGAACCAGATTTAGGAAACAGGAAATCAAGGTCACACAGGAAACCAGACAGATAACCAAAAGACAGATATAAATGTTAGCCAAACAGGGTAAAACAGGATAGAGAGTAATGGGATGTGAGAAAGAAGAACACCTCAAGTTTAAAGCATCTTGATCTCTCAGCAACTAGTTGACCTTGGACAGAATGGAGTTCCTGGAAAAACAATGTGAGAAAAAAATGATATTAAAACTATACATTACCATTTAATGAGAGAATGTGTTCTCTCGTACGATATAATATTTCACAAATACAGACCTTGGAGAGTTCTGCATGAGTACCATTAACTTCATCAATCTTTTCTGTAAGCCTAGAATTTTCTGCTCTGACTTCTGTGAGGGACAATTCCAGCACATTTTTCTCTTCTTTCAGTAAATCTTGTTCAGTAGAATTCTTTCCAGTTCCATTAGAGTTCAGATTTAAGTTGGGGAATTCAAACTTTTCAGATTTGGCCAAGGCATATGCAGCAGTAACAGAAGCTGCAGCCAAAGATTTTTCAGTCACCAGCAGCAGCTGACGAGATGCATCTGTTGGTTTGATTCTCATAACAAAAACCTACAAAATAGTGGCCAATCAAGGAAACAGGGTAGAGTTAAGAAAGATGGTGCATATAGGCACTAAATCAGCACAAATGTTACTAGAGCACATACCTCGTTGTAGTATTTCCCATTATAGCCACCGAAGGCAACCAAATACCTCTCTCCATTAATAAATACTGAGCAAACACTCAGTCCCTGCTTTTGTGATTATAATTAGAAAATTTCTCAAGCATGGATGTAACTTTATCAATTCAGCCATAACTAAAACTATGATAAACCATTAAAGATGACTATGCTATCTTAGACACATAATAAGCATCCAGGTTCTGCAACCATTTTTTATCATATTCCACTTAAGCTTTTGCATTTTCCCAACTATAGATTTTCAAATCAAGTAAAATCTTCCATCAAAATCAGTACAAGCATGGAATCCATAAAAACAAAATTCTGTAGTCTAAAACCTACAATCAGGTGGTGGTTTGATGTCTGAAACAGGGAGTGAGATCTTCAGATTCACGCTAGCTTACAGCCATGTAATATTAAATGAGATCCATAATGATATGTCCCATTTTTCAAGCCGATTTTGATAGTTTCCATTCCTTTTCAAATTAGTCATCCTTGACCAATGAAATTGATATCCATAATCCAGGTTTCTGAAAAATGCAGATGTACTAACAGTGTGTTGCTTCCAGTGCAAAAGTTCTGTCAATAAAATATATGGCTAAAATTACAGAGTAAACCTTGAGAAAGGCAAAAGTAGTCACCTCGCTAGCAAGTGGATCTCTTTCCCTTACACTAGCCAATGCTGACCAAGAAAGCTTAGACATATTTAACACAAGGGTCTCTGGGCAACCTGTAAGACATCAACAATTTAAGTCATGATCTTAAGAGAATAGTGCTAAGCAAATCCAATGATTGGAGTTAGATGAGGAAAAGTTACTGCTCACCATTTTTGTTATCTCCACCACCAACAATATACCAGTTCTCACCAATGGTTACACCAGAATGACCAGCCCTAGGAGTCACTAAATCACCTTGAACTTCGGGCTGGGACCACTCCATCTAGAGTAAAGGAAGACCTTGTCATTGTTAAAAAGAGATGGATGTCTGGATGTATGAAAATCTGAGAAAATACAAAACCTGTCTGTATATTCCATATAATTATATATCGGAGTACTTACTACTGCTAGTTATTGCCCAGTCAAAACAATTCCCTTGGTGCATAAAAAAATTCCATGCAATAAAATGCAAAATAAGCATACATTGGCTAGTCCAGAAGCAACCACTGGAATGCTATCAATGAATAGGCAGGCCAGTGCGAACACTTGCAGCATGCTTCTTTTGTTTAAAAGTGCCTCATGGACTAAATGTTTCATCAAGAAATATTATCATTCATAAAATGCGACGCAACACCATGCTATATATCTTATTTGATGCCTCGGCAATCCATTTTTCAACACATAGAATTATAAGCTTTGTGTTTCTAGTATTCATTTCTCAACAAGGAAATCAAACATGATAACATTTACTTCACATTGTACTTGTCAATTTAAACCCCACATCCCCTACATACATCTCATCATCCCAAAAGATAAAAAAAAAATGGCAGCACTTACAGTCTGCAAGTCGAGTACATGAAGATCATTGAAGAAGATTGAATGAGAACAACCACCAAAGATTAGAAGATAGCGGTCCCCATTTATTGCAGCTGTGTGCTCGAATCTGGGAGCTGGAGGTGTCTGCCTATCAAGACACAAGAAAATGATGCTGAAGACTTCTGAAAAGTTGCAAGCAGCTGGATCTAAAAGTTGAGCAGACACTTACTTTGTCGCTACCACATCCCAAGTCATTGTTTCCAAGTCAAGGGCATAGACATTATTTAGCAATTTCCTGTTCCTATCTTCTCCACCAAAAATTATCAGTCTAGAACCAACCAGTGTAACCGAATGTCCCCCTCTGGACACCTGCAGTACACTTCAGAAATTTACCAACTAAATTTTCAAAAACAAATGCTGCATTTTTTTATTTTTTTTGCAGTAGAATGCAAAACAACTTGAAAACAAATCAAACGGGAAAAAAAATCATTTCAATGGGCAAGCCTGGAGACAAGAGTAAAAAATAAGTCATCAATAAAGTCAGTTACCACCTTACCGGAGCTTCTCCTGAAGTCTCGATAACACCACAGGCATGTGTTTCTGGGTCAATGAACCTCACTACAAGAAATCAAAACCAGAGAAAAAGATTCTTTTCAATAGACATGTACAAGCATCGTCAACTGATTTAGGAAACCATCAAAGCCCATCACTTTAAAAAAATATTAAAGTAAACAAACCTATCATGCTATCAGAATTTGCCTTCGAATGCCCACCAAGGAGAAGAAGTTTGTTTCCCCACTTAACCTAACATAACGATCAATAAACAATCTGAAAGTATAACACAAATCATGTCAAAACACTACACTAATGAATCCAATGTCTTACCATGCTATGATCTGAAGTAGCAGGAAGAACTTCCGGCGCACCATTCTCTTCAACTTTCCCAGCATCTACTTTACTTTTGAGCTTTAAACTAGACCACACCAAACCTCTAAAATCAAAAGCCTGCAAAAACAATCCAATCCAACATCACATAAACACATAACCAGCATCCGACTTGCCACGATAAGCACACGACACCAGCGACATCATATACCTGGACATCAGGCAGATACCGCCCAGTACGACTCCCGCCAGCTACATATAATTTCTCATCATCAGCAACTGCTGCTGCATGCTAAATGAAATTACAACATAAAGTCACATTGTTGTCATTCAAACCAACATTTAGGGTTTTAAAAGCTGAGACAAACATCACCTTGTAGCGAGCTGAAGGCCTTGCGCCGGAAACAGGGACCGGTACCCACTGGTCATAAACTAATTGCGAAAACCAATTGGCCGCGTTCAATTCCTTCGCAATCTCCTCTGTTCCCATACAAATCTGTTTAGGGTTACTAATTTAATTCACTGATTACATTAATTACGTGAATGCACATAAAACGGCAGCAGATAAAGGAAATCAGAGAAATGATGTGCCCGAACTGGATTGAAATAGAAGAGGAAATCACGGGCGCTGGTAGTCAGATCGAGGAATTTTGTGTTTCTGATCCGAGGAAATGAGAGATGATAATGCTGATGATGGGGGACTGGACGGTGTTGATTCGTCGAGTGATGGAATGTAGAATCGAACACCGACAGGCAATCTTAGAGATCGCTTGCTGTTCGTGAGAGAGCGTGTACTGTGTGTCAAAGAGAGACCGTACGGTACCGTAAGATGCTGAGAGTCGTTTTATGGGTTTTATACTCTACTACTACAGTACTAACTAGCTGTGCCTTCGTTTATACAGGAAAGACAAGAAAAAAGAAGTAAGAATAATCAAATTTATCCCCTGACAAATCATCGAACAGTTTTTATAAAATCTTTCATGAAAGGAATTCCTAGATTTTTTTTCAATAAAAAAATAGCATAGTAAATTAAAAAATAATATAATTTGAAAAAAAGAGAGTCAAAATAGCACACTTTGCTATTTATAAGCATGGCAAAATAACTTGTCTTTTTTAAATAACAATATTTAAACATATCATGTTTTAAAGTGTAATAATTTAACATGTAACCTCCTCATGGTTTGTCAGTCGTATGATTCAACTAGTTCGTTGGTTGATATAGTTATATGAATCAGTTCGATCGTTTTATATAAAATTTATAATTTTATGATTTTTTTTATTTTAAATATATTTTATAAATAAATAAAATATTTTTTTGACTCTAATTAAAATCCCAAAAGTTATTGTTTATACAATTTTTATTTTTCTATTTTTTAGTGTCACCCAAACAACTAGTTTAATAAACCATTACAAACTAATCAATTAATTTATCTATACTTGATTGATATTGTAGTTATAAACCATGTTATTAATTAAAGTTTTGTCAAAATTATCAACCTCAATCTTTATTTGATATGAAAATTTAAAAACAATATATTTAATTAAATACCATAATTTAAAATCATAATATCTAAAAAAATCATTTTTTTAAAAATATTTATCCAAAGAATTCCCAAGTACTTATTTCAATAATTGTGTATGGCCCACATACAACCCCATACTATCTAGAATTGATGGCCCATAAGCTATTACGGCTGATCCAGCTACGGTTCAGCCTGGCCTCAAATGTTGAGCTGGCTGGACACGTGGTCTAGCAAGCCCATAGATGATCAGCAGTCCAGTCCGTCATGTTGAATTTTGTCCAGGGAAAGATTTTTTCTTCTAATTTATATGCTACTAACTCGCAAATAATAATCAAAGGCAAATAAAAATAATGGTTCTTAACGTTAGCTGATGAGTATCAGCGTAATGTAGCTGCGTGCTGCAAAAGTGCTTGACAGCGTTCCAAAAACATTTTTAAGAAAATCGAATTTTTTTTATTTTTATTTTAAATTAATTTTTTAATATTTTAAATCATTTTCATGATGTCAAAAATAAAAAAAAATATTATTTTAAAAAAGAAAACAATTTCAACAAAAATTCTAAAAAAAATTGCTCGTTCATACTTGTACCCAGCAATTGAGAGTAACCCATTTCGACTCTGGTCAATGGCTAGGTCGCTACGATTGAGAGCAACAAAGCTAACATGCTAGCTATTCAAAGTAGAAGCCAGTAAGGTGCCAGCTGTCAGTGTGACCGTGCGTACGTGTAGAGAAACAAGGCAGAGCCCTCTAGCATTCCCTGGAGAGACTGGTACACGGAAATCTGGGTAGGTGAGTTAGCGGTATTTTGGCCTCAGATTTTGACGGTATATATCCTGATCAAGAGTAAAATATGGGGTTAGGTAAGGAGTGATCATTTCTTGTTCGGTTTGGTTTGGTTTTTATCTATAGAAATAATCAAATTAATAATATGATCGGGGGCTTGGTGTGTATAAGCTAACACGATGTTCTTCAAGAAAAACATTATGGCAAAAGAAGGGACATGCATGCGTGTTGCAAGGCTCACTGGAGATTAATTAGCTAACCTATGGTGATCAATAAATTACACCGACTAATGTATTTACAAAATATTATTAAAATTAACTTGAAGTGTAATTAATGAGCTATAACTTTCAATGTCGATATGGCTAGAGCTTGCTTTTAAACTACTTAGAGTGTTTCACGGTCAAACCTGAATAATTTAATGAGTCAACTTGTAACCCTATGAATCTAGCAAGGAATTCAGTATTTATTTTATGAGCAAATAGGTTCAGGGTTTAATTATATTTTAAAGAAAATTGTTTAAAACAACGTTAATTGTTTTATTAAAAAAATTAAAGTCAACCTATCAACTTCGAATTGACTCGCTACATTCACAGCGACTTTCCGGTCTCAAAACTACAAGTGGAACTTGTGCTAATCTTTAATTAAATGCGTGGAACAATGTGCAGGAAGATTAGAAGGTTTGAGATTCAACCATGCATACGTATGACTTTACATTCAAATACCAGTGACGACTACACGGGTACAATGTCCGGATATAGTAGTTGATACACGTGTGCTTAAGGAGACGATGAGCAAATCACCATGCGAGCTAGTTAAGAAAATTCTACGTACGCCGTCAAAGTGGACTTCAAATTTGAAACAAAGCGGGAAAGGCATGCCATTGGTCCCATATATATTACAAGAAAAATCAAGTCAGAAAGTGGAGATAAGGATTTTATATTCTATGCAGAAATTGCATGAAGACAGAGACGGACAGTCCACTGTAATTGATAAAACCACCGCCGTCGCGCCCCAACCGGGCCACCACTAGTAAAAACCCATAACACACGTTCCTTTCTATCATCATCATCATCATGTGGACTATTAGTGATAGAAAGTATAGCAGAAATTTAAGAACTTGACTGTCTTGTCATTTTACAATGCCTATATATAGGGTTACTTCCTTCCGCGTTTTCAGTAAGCCAGACATCGGTTTCTCGTTTAACAGAATTACAGAAGCACACAAATTTCTTGACTACCTGCATTGTCTTGTGAAGTTTGGAAATGGCAAGTTCAAGAGTGATTGGTGCTGCATTCTTGATCTTGCTTGTTCTAGACCTCACTTTTGCTGCCAGGTTACCGAAGGCAATGAGTAAAGGAGGTGGTGGGGATGTAGGTGGTGGCGGCAGCGGCAACTCAAAATCAGGACTTGGTTCTGTTTCTGGGTATGGATCAGGGGGTGGAGGAGGAGGAGGAGGAGGTGGTGGTGGTGGTGGTAGTGGGTCGGGAAATGGGTCAGGTAGTGGATATGGTTCTGGCTACGGCTATGGATATGGAAGTGGCTCAGGAGGAGGAGGAGGCGGAGGGGGAGGGGGAGGGGGTGGAGGCGGTAGTGGTAGTGGGTCAGGTAGTGGGTATGGTTCTGGTAGTGGCTCAGGCTATGGATCTGGTGGTGGGGTAGGAGGAGGAGGAGGAGGAGGGGGTGGAGGTGGGGGAGGAGGAGGGGGTGGCTCAGGTAGTGGATATGGTTATGGTTATGGCTATGGGTATGGAGATGGCTCAGGTTATGGGTCTAGTGGAGGTGGTGGTGGAGGAGGAGGTGGTGGTGGAGGATCTGGGTCAGCAACTGGATCAGGTTATGGAAGTGGAAGTGGGTCAGGATATGGAAGTGGCAGTAGCAGCAACAAAGGTGGTCGTGGTGGTGGTGGAGGAGGTGGTGGAGGAGGTTCTGGCTCTAGTTCTGGCTCTGGTAGCGGGTCAGGTTATGGAGAGGGCTACGGGTCAGGATATGGAGGAAACAATGATGGTTTGCCATGAACATAAAGTTAATTAAATTTTTTTATATATGTAAATGTATCATTCTAACCGCCAATTGTTTGTTGAAATAAACTGGATCAGCTTCACCAATGCATATTGGTTAGCTGCAACACGCTGTCGTACCATCACTGTTATTAGATTTCACATTACATGAATGGAAGAATCGCATCTATTCCGGTACTTAATTTAATTTTGTTTTGGTAGAAGCATGCAAAATGTTTCGTACCGCTCTAAAAAATAGGATTGAATAATATTATTTTTATCTCGTTTAAAAATTTGCTCTGTTCCATAAATTCCGTCTAAATTTCAGTTGAAATAATCCAGTTTTGTCTCATCCGTTCTGTTCCGATTAAATAATATTTTTTTAAATAATAAATAATTTTACAATATCAATCATATCTTTTAATCCGACGGTTAGATTGAGATGAAATTTTACGAGAAGTCTTTTAATATATTTATATATATTATGTAAAAATTTCAGAGCAATCAGAGAATGTAATGACATTGTAAGGTTGATGATGATATTCTCATAATATTATATATTTTCATAATTTTATTCACAAAAATCAATTTATTGTTTTCAAAATTAAATTGCACAATTCTAAATATATTTTTTTGGATTTGAACTAATTTTTTTTGAATTAATATATTAAATTACACACACACACACACACACACAAACAGTACAACCTCCAAATAATATGTTAAAACACTCTAAAACTGAAATATTCTGTTTTAATTAAAAAAATAAAATACCAATCGAACCGAAAGGAAATTGAAAACTTTAATCTATTCTCAAATTATATATTTTAGCCATTTCTCACCGTAATTCAACATGAAATGCGTACTATGATTCATTAAAAATTAATTCTTTGCTTGAAATGAAAAATTCTAACGAGTGAGATTTCACTTGTACTATTGGGTAACCAAGCTTTTGAATACCCAACCACCTCATTTTCATATTATCTGTAAGAAAAATCATTTTAATTTAATAGCTAAAGTTATTAGATGATATTGAAAGTATAATCTATATTATTTTTTAATAATTATTTTCAAATAAAAACTCATGAAATTTAAATTTATGATTACATGATTAACAAGACTTTGATATTATAGTAAAAACACATCAACCCAGTTTTTTTTTTTTTAATTTTTTTTATTATATTTTATTGAATTATTTAGAAAATAAATCAAAGGGTTTATTTTATCTTCGTTCTATTTGCTGTATAGACTTCGCATATCTTCCATTTTCGTTTCGCTTTCGATTCATTGAAAGCAATGGAGGTTTTATGCTGTCATTTTTGTTGTTATTTTAGATTCAAAGGTTTTTTGATTATTATTTTAAATATAATGATAATTTGATAAGTAAATATATATTTATCTAACATAAACTCCTAATGATATAAAGTGCTATTGGCCTTTAAAGTCTTATGACTTATGATACGGCAAATAATTTGCGCATATCCATGAATAGAATCTCTAGATCACATTGTTATTGGAGCTGGTAAATGACTAGGCAATCAAGAGCTGAAGAGCGCATGCACAGGATGGTTGACACTAAAAACATGATAATGACTTTCACTTCTTCCGTATCACCAAAACTCTACCAAACCAACTTTATCAATTGAAAAAAACATTTTTTATTCTCTACTTGTAGTAACCATGAGCTAATCTTTTAGATTTGGCTCAACTTTATCTTCCTGGTAGTGCGTTGAACAAGTATTCTCTAACATCCAATCTGCTACATTGTTGACAAATGTTGCCATAATAAATAACGAATCATACACCTGATCAGTTTAAGCATTTTGAATGCACAAGTGCTTAAAAGTCGCGGTTCATTCACGGTACATGATAGTCAGAAATTGACGAGGATATGATGGCTAGGTCGCTATTGTGGAAACCAAACATGCTGTGCAATTGGACAATTTGGAAGGTGGGTAAATGGTTGTTTGTGGCCTAAGACTTTCAGGATACTCTGCAGAGTAGAATATGGGAAGGGGAAGTACATTGGAAGATAGATCCGTGTGAGATGACACCAATTTATTTGCATTAATTAATGGCATATTTTATAGGAAAACATGAGGAGAAAGCTTCTAAATTTGATAGCATAGATAGTTATCTCATCAACAAGCGCACCGAAGTTGAAAACTATTGGCTCGTTCAACAAAAATTGTAACAAAAAACTAAATATTTTTCATGGCCAACCGCTCTAGTAATCAGTAAAGATAGTTCAGAACAGCAGATCTCCAATAACCAACCAAGTTAAATGTACTTGCACTCCTACATAGACTCACTAAAGCATGGCATCAATGGAAGTGATAATCAGTGAATATGGAATTGAAATTCAATCTGTGCAACAATAGGAGATGGCTCAATATATCAACCACGCAGATGGCCTAACATTCTGCTAGCAGTGATGCAAGGATATGGTGTGCTTTCACACACCAGAGCAGACATCCGGAGACGGTTTCTAATGACAGATCTATTTATATTCAATGATAGAAAGTGTGTATGATATTGTGGGAAAAGAAATTTAATTCAATTAATTCCATGCATTGAGTGAACAACTCAGTTTGTTGTTCAAGGTTAGCCCATTGGAAAATACGTGTATACAGAAGCGGAGTTCAAGAATGATAAAAGAGTGGGAAATGCATGACTTTGCGGAAGTCAAATATTATGAGAAATTTCTTACTCCAAACAAAAGAAAGGAAAGGCGGGGACAAAGCTTGTATTCTATGCCGATAATATTGCATATGGAGAGAAACAGACAGTCCACAGTACCAACGCCCTCCACTAGAAAAAACAACTAAAGCACACGTTCCTTCTATAATAGTCAGGATTAACAAGTGCGAGGTACTAGAAGTCTAAGAAACTTTTCAAAAACCGTGTCTCGTAACCTTTCCAATTAATGCCAAACTTTTCAAAACCTTTGTCTTGTTACCTTTACAATGCCCATATATAGGGTCACCACTTCAGGCATTTCCAGTCAACAAACCATATTGGTTTCTCATATAGTGAGTGCCGAGCATTAACATTCAGATACATTTAGCCGTGAGAGAATAACCTGGAAATGGCAGGTCCAAGAGTGCTAGGGACTGCTTTTCTGGTCTTGCTTATTGTAGACCTCGCCTTTGCTGCTAGGACACTACAGGCAGTCGGTGGAGGTGGAGGTGGAGGGAAGGGAGGAGGAGGTGGTGGTGGTGGTTCTAGATCAGGACACGGGTCAGGCTATGGTTCTGGGTATGGATCCGGGGGTGGTCAAGGATATGGTGCTGGTGGTCATGGTGGAGGCGGAGGAGGTGGCGGTGGAGGAGGTGGTGGAGGAGGGGGTGGCAGCCACGGTGGCAGCGGCAGTGGCAGCGGAAGTGGGTCAGGTTCTGGCAGCGGCTCGGGCAACGGGTCTGGTGGTGGTGGTGGTGGTGGCGGTGGAGGAGGAGGCGGCGGTGGTGGAGGAGGCGGGCGCGGGCATGGGAGTGGTAGTGGGAGCGGGAGCGGAAGTGGGAGTGGGAGCGGGAGCGGGAGCGGGAAGGGTGGAGGAGGTGGAGGAGGAGGAGGTGGCGGGGGAGGAGGAGGAGGAGGAGGAGGGTCCGGCTCCGGCTCCGGCTCTGGTCACGGTAGCGGGTCAGGTTATGGCTCTGGATATGGAGGAGGAAAAGGTAAAAACTTGCCATGAACATGGTGTTCACCTCTTTTCCTTATAAATCACCATTCACGGTCATTTGTATTCTGAAATAAAATATTAGAAGTCCATGCGAGTGATCTCAACGGTGAATGTGTGTATCACTATAAATAAAGTAACATTTTCAAATGTTATAAATAAAGAAATTTACTTTATTCGAAAGATATATTTGATAGATAGTTTTTTGGTGATTCCTACTCAAATGAATAAAAAAGATATAAAATGGTCATTCTTGGAATGAGAAATATCTAACAACTGATAAAGAATCAGAAATATTTAACAATAAGTGATGAAGCTAGAATGACAACCACATTTCATATCAGCATTCAATACTTGCAGTCAAAGTATAAGACAAGCAATTTTGTACACACTGCTGAATTTCTATTTTAACTATGTCAAAGAATTATTTGAAAGCATAGCTCAGATGCCAAACATGTATTAATTTAAAAGTTTAATAAATGTATCAAGAAGATAAAAGTAGATACATCTAATATTATGACAAGCAACACAGCATAGTCCAACAACTGTTTCCAGAAACAGAACCTGTACCATGCGAAGAATTTCATTCGCAAACCTATCTTTAATGAAGAATTTTCTTTCCTTAATTCCTTCTCCTTCCATCACTGTTTATCTTACCTTAATTCTATATTATTTTAAAACAAAATTAATTGTTTTATTAAAAACACTCAAAGTAAACTTACAGCTTCAATTTGACATTCTCCGTTCACAGTGCAAGCCTTAGATTTGGTCGGGTTTCAAAACCAAAAACGGAACTTATGATAATCTGTAAATGCTTCGAGCTAACAGGTCAACGTGTAAGTAGATTAGAAGGTTCGACAATCAACCATGCATCTGTATGACTTCACATTCAAATACCAGCGACAAATTAAAGGACGACTACACTGTCTGGATAAATCACTACTAGTATATGCTCAAGGAGACAACTGTTAAGATAAAAACTTGATATAGGACACGCAACATCTCGCGGGTCAAGGTGACGATTGTTAAGATAAACAAATCACCAAGCAAGTGCTAGTGTAAGAAAATGCCACGTCCGATGTCAGAGTGAACTTCAAATATGAAACAAAGTGGGAAAGAGATGCCAGTGGTCCGTAATTCCGTATATATTACAAGAAAAATCAAGTCAGAATGTGGAGATAAGGCCTTTATATTCTATGAATAAATTGCAGGAGGACAAAGACGAACAGTCCACCATAATTGATAACCATCTTGTTTTGGATATTTCCTAGTTATACAAGGAAGGTTAGAAGAAGAAAACAAGTGTTTCCATGCTGTGAAAGGGCAGTTAATTATCCTTGGTGACATTAAAGAAAGACAACTTCAGCAATCAATTTCTTTCCTAGTTGGCTTGGCAAATCTAAAGATGGCTATAGGATGAAGATTTCGTTCATATAATTATTTAAACCAGTAAATGTATTTGTTGTAGGTTATTTTATTTGAGTAGGTGCAAAAACATTGATATATATGTGTGTCAGATTTGTTAATTTATTATTTTTTTCATGTTTGAGCTTAATTAATTCATTGGTTTTAGCTAGTATCCAAGACTTATCAAATAAGGTTTTATGCTTTTAAATTTAACGTTTTTGATGAATTTTGTTAAGTGAACCAAATCATTGTACTGGGAACACATCAATTCTAGGTTATTTTCAAGTGTACAAACTCTTGTAAAACTCAAAAGGGGGACCTTTTTTCATCAACTAGAATTAAGAACATGTTTTTAACTCGTGCGAGAAATATTATTGCATTCTTTAGTTCCTGAACAAACTAAATACGATTTAATGTAGATTAACTAACTTCATAGTGTCATTTGATCTCATTTCAATATTTTTGGTGTCTTGAAATAAGTTTTTATTATATCATATTCCTATCAAACTTGTCGAGGTGCAATCTTTATTGTGACTTACAAAGTCACCATGTGTTCATGAGGCTGATATCGCTTTCTATCATCATCGTTAAGGAATCATCTCATCCAAAAGTTTAAGTTGTTAGTTGAGGTCTTATAATATGATTTATATTATTCTCTAACATACCCTTCAAGTGAAAACCTTTTTGGACTTGAAACTTACACGCCACACTACCTTGTGTTTAATTTTTATCAAATACAATGAGGATAGTGGGATTTGAATTCGTGTCCAATGGATCAACAAGACTCTGATACAATATTAAGGAATTATCTTATCTAAAAGTTCAAGTTGTTTTGTAATACACTAGAATATAATTTATATTATTCTAGTGTAGATTATCAACGATAGAAGGTAATAGGAAAATAAGTCAAACATCCGAACACGGTTTTTAAGGACAAATCTAATTATACTCAATGTAGGAAGAAATGTGATTCTAATATTAAGAATATTGAGTGAACAACCCAGTTTGTTGTGCGAGGTTAGCCTATTGTTACCATACACGCAGAGTAGACGGATATCTGTGTACATAAATCACTACCGTTGGTGGATAAGATTGTGCTTAAAGAGACGGCCGTTAGCATAAATCACCGCAGGACAGCTACCAGTTCATGGAGAATACGTATATTCAAGAGTGGAGTTCAAATATGAACAGAACGATAAAGAGGGGCAACTTCGTACGGGTTCCCTTGCCGAAGTAAAATATATTGCAAGACACTTCCTAGTCAAAAAATGAAAAGGTGGGGATGATAAAGCAAAGCATTTTATTCGATGCTATCGGTTCCTTTCTATAATAGTCAACATTAATAATAATAAATAAGGAATTATACACCTAATCAATATATGTATTTTAAATGCACAAGTGCTTAAAAGTCGCGGTTCATTCACGGTACTTGATAGTCAGAAATTGACGAGGATATCATGGCTAGGTAGCTGTCATTGAAAGCAAGCATGCTGTGCAATTGGACAATTTGGAGTTTCAGGATACTCTGCAGAGTTGAATATGAGAAGGGGAAGTACACTGGAAGCTAGAAACGTCTGACATGACACCAAATTATTCGCATTAATTTATGGCATATTTTATAGGAAAACAAGAGGAGAATACTGCTCAATTTGATAGCGTAGATAGTTATCTCATCAACAAGCGCGGCGAAGTTAAAAACTACTGGCTTGTTCAACACGAATTTAATTCTATTAATTCCAAGTGTAACAGCAATAAGAATGTTGAGTGAACAACCCAGTTTGTTGTTCAAGGTTAGCCCATTGTTAACATACACGCAGCGATGACAGATATCTGTGCCCATAAATCACTACCGTTGGTGGATAAACTAGTGCTTAAGGTGACGACCGTTAGCATAAATCACCGGAGGACAGCTACAAGTACTTGGAAAATACGTGAATTCAGAAGCGGAGTTCAAATATGAAGAGGATGATAAAGAGTGGGAAATGAATGGCTTTGACGAAGTCAAATATTATAAGACACTTCTTACTCAAAACAAAAGAAACGAAAGGCCGGGACAAAGCTTGTATTCCATGCAGATAATACTGCATATCGAGAGAAACACAGTCCACAGTACCGACGCCCTCCAATGAAAAAAAAAATGAAAAACCCAAAACACACGTTACTTTCTATAATAGTCAAGATCAGCAAGTGAGAGGTACTGGAAATTGAAGAAACTTTTCAAAAACCGTGTCTCGTCACCTTCACAAGTAATGCCAGCCTTTTCCAAAACTTTGTCTTGTTACCTTTACAATGCCTATATATAGGGTCACCACTTCAAGCATTTCCAGTCAACAAACCATAGTGGTTTCTCATATATTGAGTGACGAGCATAAACATACAGATACATTGAGCCGCGAGGGAATAACCTGGGAATGGCAGGTCCAAGAGTGCTAGGGACTGCTTTTCTGGTCTTGCTTATTGTAGACCTCGCCTTTGCTGCTAGGACACTACAGGCAGTTGGTGGAGGTGGAGGTGGAGGTGGTGGTGGTGGTTCTGGATCAGGACACGGGTCGGGTTATGGTTCTGGGTATGGATCTGGGGGTGGTCAGGGATATGGTGCTAGTGGTCGGGGTGGAGGCGGTGGCGGTGGTGGCGGCGGAGGAGGTGGAGGAGGAGGAGGTGGCAATGGCGGTGGAAGTGGGTCAGGTTCTGGCTATGGGTCCGGTAGCGGGTCAGGCTATGGGTCTGGTGTTGGTGGTGGGATAGGTGGTGGACGAGGTGGTGGTGGTGGCGGCGGCAGTGGAGGAGGTGGTGGTGGAGGTCATGGCACTGGATCAGGAAGTGGGTCAGGATATGGAAGTGGAAGTGGTGGTGGCAAAGGTGGTCATGGAGGAGGCGGTGGCGGTGGAGGTGGAGGAGGAGGCGGTGGTGGGGGAGGAGGGTCGGGCTCCGGCTCTGGATCCGGCTATGGTAGTGGATCAGGTTATGGCTCTGGATATGGAGGTGGAAGAGGAAAAAACCTGCCATGAACGTAGAGATCACCTTTTCTTTTATACAACACCATCCTCGCTCATTTGTATTCTGAAATAAAATTGCAGAAGGCCATGCATACATGAACACAGTATGTTGGTGAGTGATTGCAACGGCGGATGGGTATATCACTATCAATAAAATTGCCTTTTTCAAATGTTATAAATAAAAAAAACATATTTTACTATATTTGATAGATAATTTTTTCACGAACCCTAATCAAAAGAATCAGAAAGATATAAAATGGTCATTCTTAGAATTAGAAATATCTAACAACTTATATAGAATTGGAAAAGTCTAACAACAAGTGATATAGCTACAATGACAGTCGCATTTCATAGCAGCATTCAATGCTTGCAATCTTTAGACAATCTGAATATAATTTCCTACGCGCTACTGAATCTCTATTTAACTATGTCAAAGTATCCTTTGAAAGCATAGCCCAGATGCCAAACATGTATTAACTTAAAAGTTAATAAACGTATCAAGAAGATAAAAATGGATACATCTAATATAATGACAAGCAACATAGCATAATTATCCAACAACTATTTCGAGATGCTGAACTGGTACCATGTCTTATGTGATCCTGTGGTTGTGATTTTCTAGGCAGAGAGTACACAAAAGATCAGAATTAAAACCCTAGCTCGTCACTTCAAAACTCAGTTTAGCAGTAAATTTTTTAACTCAATATCCATTCTAATATCTATCATTTTCTCCACACTTAAAATAACTTATGCATAAACTTTTTTTACATTAGCTCCACTATTTAGCCAAAACAGAGTGCTCTACATAAAATAATAATAATAATAATAATAATAATAATAATAATAATAATAATAATAATAATAATAATAGGAGTAGCAGCAGGCGCATAACCAATTCGTTAGCCAACCTTTCCTATTTATGTATGTAGGGTTGTGTAAAAAAATATAATGTAGAGATTACAACGTAAGATTGAACCAATAAACCTATTTTAATTATATACATCCTATGCTGTGCAATTTCCTATAATACACCCCCTCAAGATAAGGATGGAGGTTCAACCGGTAGCTTGAATCTAAGTTTAAGAAAAGAAATAGAGGAAGGTGGTTTAGTAATAACATTTGCATGATCATCCTTGAAAAAATAAAAATAAAGCAAATTTGAATATCCTTTTCAGCAACCCTATCAAGCACAAAATGATAATTAACCTCAACATATTTAGTATGAGGATGGAAAATAGGATTCACGTAAAAATAAATGCCACCTGTATCATCACAACAAATCATAGGCATAGAAGTAGGAGTAATCTGCAAATCTAAAAATAAATATTGAAGCCAGAAAACCTTAGAAGTGTTGTTGCCTAAGGTTTTATACCTATCCTCAAATCAAGAACAAGCAATAGTGCATTGTTTAGGATCTAGAGATCTCTGGTGAGCTTTACAGTGAGTATTTGAGTATTTATATATATATATATATATATATATATATATATATATATATATATATATATATATATATATATATATAGTTATTGTATTCTTGAAATGACTATATCACCTTTTAGGAGTTAAATGTTTAAAAATGGACACTTTGGATGAGTTCGGAATGATAAAAATAGCAGGGAGCCAGCCTGACTTGGTTGAAAACAAGTTTGTTGTGGTTGAATCGGGAATATGCAGGAAATATTCTTTCTTGCGCTGGTGACGGCTCATCTCGGTGTTGGTAGCGGCTCGGCTGGACAGCTCAAATATGGCGCATGTGGATCTCAGTCATCGTCTGCCTTTAGGCGCGTAAGAAAAAACAATGTCTTCAAGGTGGAGTTCAAATATTAACAGAATGGGAAAGTAGGAATCGCTTGCTAATATCGGTCCCATGTATATTACAAGACAGCTCACGTCAAAAACCGGAGATAAGGTCTTCGTTCTATGCAGAAATTGCTTGAGGACAGTGAAGACAGTCCGTCATGATTGGTTGAATATTAATTTGGACACAAGGCAGAAAATTGAGCATTGGACTGAAGCGATTGTTTGACATACTGGTGGTTGTGTAGTTAAAAACCCTTAATTAAATGCCATTCTTAAATTTTGTAGTTTTATACTGTAGCAATGTCTGTACTTAAGCTCCCAGATGTAAGAGTTTTTACGCTGCAATGAACAGTGGATAGAGCAAAAAACTAGAGCGGATCTTCCTTCTATTTCTTCTCTGGGAAGAAAGGAAATGGCCAGCAGTGAGTCTTGTAATTGATAAGAACGGTTTCCAAGATCAGATATATTTATATACAGTGATGGAGAATGTCTATGATACTGTGGGAAAATAAATTTAATTTTATTCTAAGCGCAACAGCATTAAGAAATGACTGAACAATCCAGTTTGTTGTGCAGGTTTAGCCCATTGGTGGATAAACTTACGCTCGGGGAGACAACCGTTAGCATAAAAGCCCCGCGGGACAGCTGCAAGGGCATGGAAAATCCGTGTTTTGGAAAGTGAAGTTCAAAAATGAACAAGATGAGAGTGGGAAATGAAAGATATCTGTCCCCTTGACGAAGAAATTATTATAGGAGTCTTCTTGGTCAAAGAGGTGTTAGAATTCTAATGAAATTAGCTTTGTTTTAGCTGTAGAATTTTAAAGAGATTAGTTCTCTTTTTTAGCTATAGAATTCTAAATAGTTTTTATGATTATCTTTGATAAGATTTATGATAAATCCTATCCTTATCCGATAATCTCTCCTATCTATTGAGAGTTCTAATTTATTTTAATTTCTAGTTCTTGTAAGTCTATAAATAGGCAAGTTTCAATTGAATAAATTGAGCGAGATTCATTCCAACGTATGTGATTTGATCCAAGTTTCGATTTTATTTTGTTCTTTAATTTCTGTCAATTTCATAATTTAATTTGAACAGTAATTGTTCATATTCAAGATTTCCAACAATTGGTATCAGAGCTATATTCTTACGGGACTGTGGGGTATTTTTTTTTAGTGAAACACAGAGAGGGTGAGTGCTAAAACACAGAGTGAATTGTGTGCAAAAACAAAGTGAGATTGCATATTAAATCATGTCTACCTCTAGCAATAATGGTGCTGCAATTCCAGTGTTTTCTGGGGAACACTACCATATATGGGCTATCAAGATGAAGTTCCATTTAAGGGCTCAAGGGCTGTGGAATATAGTAATGTCTAATGCTGATCCACCAGCCTTACCAACAAATCCTACTCTTGCTCAAATGCGAGCACATGAAGAAGAGAAATTAAAGAAGGACAAAGCCATCACCTGCCTACACTCGAGACTTGCAGATCACATCTTCACCAAGATCATGGATTTGGAAACACCAAAGCTTGTATGGGACAAGCTTCAAGTCGAATATGAAGGTAGTAGCAGAGTCAAGGCTGTCAAACTGCTTGCATTTAAAAGAGAATTTGAATTGCTGAAGATGAAAGACAATGAATCCATCAAGATTTATGCTGGGAAATTGATGAACATTGTAAACCAAATGAGACTCCTTGGGGAGATATTTGAGGATCATAAGGTAGTAGAAAAACTTATGATGTCCATCCCTCAGAAATTTGAGGCTAAGATTTCTGCCATAGAAGAGTCTTGCGATTTGCAAAACCTTTCTATTGCAGAATTAATTAGCAAATTGCATATACAGGAGCAAAGGATGGAAATGAGGGATGATGAATCCGTTGAAGGTGTTTTTCAAGCAAACAATGTTTTTCAACCTAAGAAAAACTTCAATAGCTGAAAATCAAAGACATCTCCTAAGAATAGGAATGTTATGCCTCGGATAAAACAGAATCTCTCACCTTTTTCTTATTGCAAAAGAACAAATCATGCTGAGAAAGATTGTTGGTTTAAGGGGAAAACTATTCTCCATTGTGTTTTCTGTAATAATCATGGTCATAGTGAGTAGTTTTGCAAAATAAAAATGAGGCAACCCCAGCAAGAACTACAACAGCATGCAAATATTACCGAAGAAGACAAGGATGATGAGGAGCATTTATTCATGGCTCTTCAAACTGGTAACACTTCCAAAGAAAATATATGGCTACTTGACAGTGGCTGTACCAGCCATATGACAAAGTATTTGTCGATTTTTTCTTCAATTGATCAATCAATTAAATCAAAGATCAAGTTGGGGAATGGAGATATTGTGTAGGCCAAGGGTAAAGGCAGTGTTATTGTCAACACAACCAAAGGTATGAAAGTCATTTCAAATGTTCTTTACATTCCAGAATTGGATCAAAACATCCTGAGTGTTGCACAGATGCTGAAACATGGATATGAAATATCATTTAAAGGAAGTTTTTGCTTCATTACTGATTCGCATGATTCAGCAATAGCAAAAATTAAGATGGAGGGTAATAGTTTTTATTTGAATATAAATGCTGTGAAAGGGCATATCTTAAGTGCCAAATCTGATGAGGGTAGTATTTGGTATAAAAGGTTTAACCACGGTAACCTTAATTCTTTAATGGTTATGGATAATAGTGGTATGATTAATGATGTTGAATAAATTTGTGAAAAGCTGCAAATATGTGATAAGAATGGAAAGAACAGAGATGGTGCTCTGTATAACATGAAATTCGATAATGTTTATGTGAAAAATCCGACTGAATCCACAATAGATGAAGACTTGAAAAATGTTTTTACTAAACATGGAGCAATTATCAGTGTTGTGGTAATGAGGGATGCTGATAGTAAATCGAAAGGTTTTGAATTTGTGAACTTTGAAAAAGTTGAGGATGTTGCCGAAGCTCTTAAGACTTTTAATGGCAAAGAAATTGATGATGCGGAATGACATGTTGGAAAATGATACATGAAGACAGGAGGAACAACATTTGAAGGAAATCCTGATGGTGATTTGGGCCAAAGTATGTTTGATAAAAGTCCAGTCCATTATGATTTGATGACCAAGGCACTTCCAGTTGCAAGACTGGAATTCCTAAAGATGAAGTTTGGATTGCCCAAAGCAAATCTCAAGGAAGAGTGTTAGAATTCTAATGAGATTAACTTTGTTTTAGCTGTAGGATTCTAAAGAGATTAGCTCTCTTTTTTAGCTATAGAATTCTAAATAGTTTTTATGATTATCTTTAATAGGATTTATCATAAATCCTATCCTTATCCAATAATCTCTCCTATCTATTGAGAGTTCTAGTTTATTTTAATTTCTAGTTCTTGTAAGCCTATAAATAGGCAAGTTTCAATTGAATAAATTGAATGAGATTCATTCCAATGTATGTGATTTGATCCAAGTTTCAATTTTATTTTGTTCTTTAATTTCTGTCAATTTCATATTTTAATTTGAATAGTAATTGTTCAGATTCAAGATTTCCAACCAGAGGAAAGGTAGGAATAAGGCTTTTGTTCTACTTAGATTCTGCATATAGACAGAATCAAAACAGCCTCCACAGTACCGATACCCCAACACTAAAACAAAATCGAGACCCATGTTCCATTCTATAATCATCAAAAGTTTAACAAGTGAGAGATCCTAAGAAACTTTTCAAAACTGTGTCTCGTTGCCCTTACAATGTCTATGTATAGGGTTACCACTTCAAGCATTTCCAATTAAACAAAGCATACTGGTTTCTCATATAGCGAGTGAGTGATCCACATGCAAATACAGATACATTCAGTCGGAGAGTATAATCTGGAAATGGCAAGTCCAAAAGTGTTAGGGGCCGCCTTTCTTGTTTTGCTTATTGTAGACCTCACTTTTACTGCTAGGACACCAAAGGCAACCGGTCGGGATGGATAGAAAGGAGCTGCTCCTGCTGGTCGTGGTTCTGCATCTAGATTTGGGTCAGGTTATGGTTTGGGGTCTAGATCCGGTAAAGGACATGGTGATGGTGGCCATGGAGGAGGAGGTGGTGATGGAGGTCAAGGCACGGGATCAGGAAGCGGGTCAAGCTATGGAAGTGGAAGTGGCAAGGGTGGGAATGGAGGTGGTGGAAGAGGAGGAGAAGGCGGAGGTGGTGGTGGAAGTCAAGGTACTAGATTAGAAAGTGGGTCAGGCTATGGAATTGGAAGTGACAAGGGTGGGAATGGAGATGGTGGTGGTGGTGGTGGAGGTCAAGGCACTGGATCAGGAAATGGGTCAGGCTATGGAAGTGGAAATGGAGGAGGAGGAGGTCAAGGCATTGGATCAAGAAGCGGGTCAGGCTATGGAAGTAGAAGTGGCAAAGGTGGTGGAGGAGGTCAAGGCACTGGATCTGGAAGCGGGTCAGGCTATGGAAGTGGAGGTGGTGGGGGCAATGGAGGTGGTGGAGGAGGTCAAGGCACTGGATCTGGAAGCGGGCCAGGCTATGGAAGTGGAGGTGGAGGGGGCAATGGAGGTGGTGGAGGAGGTCAAGGCACTGGATCTGGAAGCGGGTCAGGCTATGGAAATGGAGGTGGTGGGGGCTCTAGCTTGTCTTATAGTAGCAGTTCAACTTATATGGAGGCCTATTTCTCTATAAATAATGGAGGAAAAATAGGTGGTCAAGTCACTGGATTTGGAAATGGGTTAAGCTTTGGAAATGGAGAGGGCTCTAGCTTATCTTATAGTAGCAGTTCAGCACATGTGGAGGCCAATTGCTCTGGATATGGAGAAAAAGGAGGAGGTGGTAGTGGTGGTGGTGGAGGCAATGAATCTGGAAACAAGTAGGGCTATGAAAGTAAAAGTGGCAAGGGTGAGAATATAGGAAGAGGTCAAGGCATTGAATCAGAAAGTGGTGGGGGCTCTAGCTCGACTTATAGTAGCAGTTCAGCGTATGGGGAGGCCTATGGCTCTAGATATGATGGGAGAAAAAGAGATGGTGGTGGTGGAGGAGGTCAAGGCACTAGAATTGGAAGTGAGTTGAGTTATGAGAGTGGAAGTGGAAGTGAAAGTGGCAAGGGTGAGAGTGGAGGAAGAGGTCAAGACACTGGATCATGAAGTGGATCGGGCTATGGAAGTGTAAATGACAAGGGTGGGAATGGAAGTTATGGAGGAGGAGATAGCGGTGGAGTAAGAGGATCTTGCTCTGTCTCAAGCAAGTCAGCTTATAGCTATCGATATGGAGGGGGGGAGGTAATAGCTAGCCATGAATACAAAAGTTATCTTTTATACAACACCATTCAAAGTCATTTATACTCTGAAATCAAGGTTATTTATATTATGAGATAAATTGCAAGAGCTCACACATGCATGCATTTAGCATGTTAGCTAGTGATTGCAACTGTACACGTGTTTACTTATTGATCATTATTAATAAACTCATTTTTTTCAAATGCTATAAATAAAGGAACACGTAGACAAGCCAAAAAAAATATTGGGTTTGGAAGCAAGATGCCTATATTATATGGGCTTGACATTCTACCAAGCCTAGATATATTGAGTTGTTATCCTACATTTGATCCTTTTAAACATGAACTTTAAGCAAAAATAATATCTATAAATATATTTTGTAGATAATATCTGTTATAAATAAATGAACACATTTTACTCTAAAAATATATTTTATAGATAATCTTCACAAACCCTAATCAGAAATGAATGTATCATTTCATATTATGAGACAAAATTAAAGAAAAGAGTTTGAACTTCTGAAAATTGAAGATTTCCTCTCAAAACTCTAGAATGGCAATGTTGACTTCGCATGCAACAATAAAAGGTCACGATGAAAATAGTCAACCTCGATACATGATTGCCATAAAGAATTCCTATGTAAGAGTTTGACCTGGTTAATAGCGTATAGTCATCTTCAGTATTGAAAACCACTTGCCTCTCTCATCCGAAATGTCAACAAGGTTTTTTGATCCCTCACCAAAGACAGCCAAAAGGCCATTAGAAGCTGCAAAGTGAGTTTTACAACCAAAGAACCACTAAGAGGTCTGCTCAACAAATATTCTTAAAAGCTAATTAGACAAGTCCTATTAGTTTTTCATAAATGTTCATCTTAGAATCAGAAATGTCTAACAAATGATGTAGAAATGTAAAAGTCTAACAAGAGATATAGCTAGGATGACAACCACATCCCATATCAGCATTAAATGCTTACAATTTTCAAACAAGGTATATATATAATTTCCTCGACACCGCTGAATTTATTGCCAAAATTAATAGATTCCAGTGCTCTACCCCATGTATATATAAAAGAGATTACAAAATTTGAAATGCCAAGATGCTGGTGAAATTGAGGGTTAACTAGACAAGCTTCAGAAGAAAAAGGTTCAACAAATTTCCATTTGACTATGGCAAAGTATCCTTTTAAAGGATAAAACATGTATTAATTTAAAAGTTATAATTGTATCAAGAAGATAAATATGGCTATATCTGATATTATGACAAGTCAATAGAGCCTAATCCAACAACCATTTCCAGTAACAGAAGTTATGCCTTGTGACGAATAGTTAATGATATCGACGAGAAACGTCGATATCAGCAAAATTTATAAACTTGATTAACTATTCGGTTTTGGAATAGTTAATGATATCCGCGGGTGACGTCGATATCGGCAATATTTATAAACTTGATTAACTATTCCGTTTCAGAATAATTAATGATATCGGCGGGTGACGTCGATATCAATAATATTTACAAACTATATTAACTATTTGGTTTTGTAATAATTAATGATATCGGCAAGTGAGACGATATTGACAAAATTTATAGACTTCATTAGCTTTCCGAGGCAAAAGCTAATGATGTCAAGAATTCTTGACATCGGCACACCCAAGAACCTCCCAAGGCAATATGGAACAATGATTAACTATTTTGGTTTTAAAAAAAATAACTAATGACACCAATGGTTATGTTCGTGTTAGCATTTTCATGAAATTGATTAGTTGTTTCCAGAACAGGCAACTAACGACACTAATAGGGGTCATTAGTGTCGGCTATAGTCTTTTCGATGTGGAAGGGGGGAGTAGTCCAAAGAAAAAAAATTTCTTTTATATAATCATAAAAAGGTGTATATGGTTGTTTTTAGAATCTCATATGATTTAAGCAGATTAATAGATATGTTGTTTAAAATTCTCCTGTAAATTGCTTGTATTTACTTAACTGTTTTTACTTATATATAAAATCTATATTTTGCAGGTTCCTCCCATTCCTGACAGAAATAAATTTTAAATCCTTGATCCCTGTTTGTATAAGTTGGGAACATAGGGATTTATGGTGAAATTTTGTCATGCAGAAAATATATAAACTGTATAGAATATTCTATTTGTAATATTTTGTTTTCTAGAATATTAAATGTATCAACCTTGTCATAACCCAATTTTGGGTCATTCCCCAAAACTACCTAAAAATAACAAAAAAATAAAATAAAAGGGGGTGGTGTCAGTAGAAAATCAAGGTAAAATTTTGGATTTTTTTTTAGAGTTCGATCGTATCTCTTTTGTGCCCAGAAATGAAGAAAAATACAGATTCGAGGCTAACGTAATTTATCGTCAGATAAATCTGTGTAAAAATTAAATCGAAAGATATAATTATATTTTTATAGGCCAATTCAATTTAATCGTTGGACAATTTAAAGGCATAATGATACGATCGTACCTTTTACACCCGGAAACGAAAAAGAACGCAGATTCGCGGCTAACGTAATTTATTATAAGATAAATCTGCGTAGAAAATTAAGTCGAAAGATATAATTATATTTTTATGGGTCAAATCAATTTAATCGTTGGCCATTTTATAAGTGTAATTATGTTTGAGAATTAATTTTTAGTCCAATTGAAGGATTTAATTAAGCGCGTTGACTTAATTATACTTTAAATTGACCAAATTAATTTTGTCAAGGGTTTAGTCAAGAAGAAATCAAGTTCTTGAATTTAATTCAGGTTCAATGGATGAGGTTGGAATTTTCGGACATCGATTTAAAATTATTTCGAGCCAATTATGCACAGTCGCGGGCCAAATTTAAACAAATTAAGAGATTAATGGTTGATTGAGGGTTAAATCGCGCAAATCAGAAATCGAGGACCAAAATAAAAAAGGCGCACAAAGTCAAGGATGATATTGAATTTCTGACAGGGTCTAATTGCACAAAATCATAAGTTTAGATCCAATTGGGGGTGTATTTAGAACAATTATAAAATCAGGGACCAAATCGCAATTTTACCTTCCCAAAACTGTCACAGCACACGCACCCGCCGCCCCTTTACCTGCACCCGCCGTTGCCTCCTGCATGCAACTGCTGGCAGACCTACAACCACAGAGAAGTCTACCGTTGCTTGCAACGGTAACTTCTGCAATGCCTATAAAATGGCAAATTCAAACAAAGAAGGAGGAGAAAGGAATTCACGTAGAACAGGGGGGAAAACAAAAGGTGAGCATGGAGAAGGGAAAACATGGGGAAGGCTGAGAACAAAAAGGAGCAGAGTGCAAAGAGAAGCAGAGGGGAGGAGAGAAGAAGATGAACGGAGACAGAGGAGAGAAGAAAAAGGGAGGATTTTTTGAGGCAGAAAGAAGAGAGAAAGTAGAAAGAAAAAACAAAGAAAAAGCAAAGAAAACTAAGGAAAATTTACGTAGAAATGAGTTGATCTTCATCCCTCTCGGTCCAGCTCTCTCTCTCTCTCTCGGGCTCTGCTTCTCTCTCTAAAACCAGAAGCAACTCTTTTCTTCATCCCTCTCAGCCAGCCAACTTGGGCCACCATTCATCCACCCCAGCACCACCTCATCACCTCCGGTAGCCTCCACTCCACGCCAAACAGCTAGCACCATCTCCGGCAAAGAAAAACAGAGCATCCCCACGACAGCAACACCCCCATGCCACTTCCGAGCCCGTTTCCGGCCACCACAGACCACCATTTTCAACGCCACCATGACCAAAAGAAACACCTCAACATCCTCTACACAAAGGTATTAATCATTTCTCCTTTCGTCATACTCGAAAAACTCACAATTTACTGTGCATCTTCATTTTAATGCACCCCGGTTACTGTTCATAGAACAGTAACCGGTTCGGGTAGAGCCGGATTTGGTGACCGACTCGAAATAAAACTGGGTCGGGCTCCCGTCCCTTTGGGCCAGAAGCCCAGCCCGAGCGACGACGGGCTTCCAGCCCGTCCGGGCCAAAATCCAGCCCAAAAGCATAATGGGCAGGACACCCATTCACTCATGGGCAAGAAGCCCAGGTAATCGGGCCGCGAGCCCACTCTATCTGGTGGGCCGGCAACCCATCCCATTCTGGGCGGGCTGGGAGCCCAGCCCTTAAAAATATAATAAATAATAAATAAAAATAGGAAAAATATATAAAAAAATATAATATTTTTTAGGGAAATATCTAGAATAAAAATGTGATTTTATACATACGGCCAATACACTATCATATTTTAAACAAAAAATCTTTTTGTTTCAAAAATATATTACCTTGGAATTTTAAGAAAAATGTATTTCAGCATGAATTTCGCAAAGCAAAAATCATTTTCTTGTATTTTTGGATTTTACAATATATTTGTAAAATCCAAAGGGTATTGACCAATATTCCAAAAATTTTAAAACCTTTTTTTTATGATTCATATTATTCACTATTGGTATTTGGATAAATAAATCCTAAAAGGGTTAGCATCCAAAATATTCGGTGGGGATAATATGTTGTCATTCACTGTCGATGTTTGGATAAATAAATCCTAAGGGGTTAATATCCAAAATATTCGGCGGGGATGATATGCTATTATTCACTGTCGGTGTTTTGGATGAATAAATCCTAAGGGATTAATATCCAAAATATTCAGCGGGGATAATATATCATCATCATTTAACAAATATATATATATATATATATATATATATATATATATATATATATATATATATATATATATATATATATTTTAAAAAAAATCAATACCATAACAAATCATAAACAAACCAAAACATCAAGCAGCTTACCTTAGGTAGGGCGTATTAGGGGTGCTAAAACCTTCCCTTTACGCAACCAGTCCCTTACCTTAGAATCCCTGAAAGACCAGTTGTAGGTTTCCTAGTAACCATAATACTAGGTGGCGACTCCCTTTTTCAAAAATAAAGATAAGACCTCAACACATAAATTTCCCCCACCCACGGGGATGGTCGCCGCGATGCCGCGCTCACATTTTTAGGGGTGCGACAAACCTGCACTTGGAATATTAGAAATTACAAGATTATGTTAGAATATTAAATTGCGTTGTGCTACACACACACAAACACGTATATGAAATCTTTATGTTTCGCATTGGCTCTTTTAATTATTATCTTATGCGTGTGATGTAAGATGGAGTTTAGAAATGGATAAGGTCCTGAGCATATTCTAGACAGAATTATACAGTTATTTATACTAAACATGGATGTGAGTGTGGACTATATGTGAATCAAACAGTGTGCAAGTTACATTGTCAATAACTTAGGATATTCCAATATAGGGGAGACTCTGTCGAAATTTCGTTGGAAATTTCGTTAAGAGAAAAAAAATATTATATTTTTTTGACGAATGTGTATTAATAAGATTATGTAGTTGTCCCCATGAGTAGGGGGTTACAAGCAGATAAGTATGAGGCCCCAATATTGTCACACCATAAGACTAGAGGGGTAGGAAATGTCGAACCAATTTATGATGTAGTGTCTGCAAGAGATTTATACTCAGCCTTTGTGCTGCTTCGAGCAACTATAACTTGTTGCTTGCATCACAATGAGATAAAGTTTTGGCCTATGAAAACACAATAAGCTTTGATTGACCATCAATCATCCCTATCAACTGCCTAATCAGAATCTAAAAAGGCTTGAATTGTAGAGGGAGGAGATCAACTAAGAAAAAGGCCAGTGGAGATGGTATGTTTAAGATATTGAAGGATGCACTTTACTGCCTGTCAATGGGGCTCCAATGGATTATGCATGAATTTGCTTACTTTGTGAATTGAAAATGAAAGATCAGGGCGAGTGAAAGCCAAATATTATAGGCTACCAACAACATGTCTATAGAGAGATGGATCAGAAAATTTTGTCCCTTCATTTGTAGAAAGGTGACAAGTAGTGGACATAGGATTGACACATGATTTTGCTTCTGTCATATGAGTACAATTTAGTAGTTCAACCATATATTTTCTGAGTAAAATACATACCATCTTTAGAGTGTAAAACCTCTACCCCTAGAAAATAGCTCTTTAACAACAAAGTTTGAATGCAAGTGTTGAAGAAATTGTTGTGCTGCAATGCTAGATTTGCTTGTGATGATAATATCATCAACATAAATAAGGATCAAAATCAAGGCTTCATGCATGTTCCAAATAAAAAAGGAAGGATCTGCTTTGCTAGCAATAAAGCCAAGGAACCGTAGTGCATCTGTTAGCCGAGAGAACCATGCTCTTGGAGCTTGTTTCAACCCATAGATGGACTTATGTAATTTGTAGAGATGATTTGGATATTAAGGATTGATATAGCCTTGAGGTTAAGCCATATAAACTTCTTCTTCCAAAGCACTGTGAAGAAATGCATTTTGAATATCAATTTGTTTAATATGCTAGTCATGAGAAACAACTAAGGACAGGATAGTTTGAATTGTAGTATGCTTTACAACATTGTTCAATGTTTCTTTGAAATCAATTCTTTTTTGTTGATGGAAGCCCTTGGGAACTAATCTGGCCTTAAATTTCTCTATAGAACCATCAGCCTTTTCTTAAGTTTGTATATCCAATGGTAGCCCATGATATTGATATCAGGAGGGTACGCAACTAAGGACTAAGTTTTATTGTGTAGAAGAGCATCAAACTCAACATTCATTTCTTTGTACCACTGTGGTGACAGCTTCACTATAGTAAGATGGTTCAATATCAGATGAGGAAAAAGAGATAAGTAAAGCTTTAGGAAGAGGATATCGTACAAAGGCATATGATGGTGCTTTTGGTTTAAAAATATTGTTACGTGATTTGGTGGTCATGGCATGGGTCCTGATGTTGCCTGGCAGCACTGTAGGATCCAACATGGATGGAGAAGGTGGTTCTAAGAGATTAGAGTAGACGTGCTGGTTAATGGCAAAACTGTCAGGCGAGGAAACATTATCAGTTTGCCTAATAGGTAGTTCACTAGGTGCAGTTACAGGTGCTTCATTAGCTATTTGTCTAACAGGTAGTTCAACTTGATTTCCTGTGGAGTGAGACACTAAAGGAATAGAATCATTAGTTACATATGACATACAAAAATTTAACATATTATGAGCACTGGTATGAAGTGGGATTGGAGAAGGGAAAGGCAGCGTAACATGTGTGGAGGAGCTAGAATTTGAAGACAATGGAGAGGAAACAATTTGTTTGAAAGGGAACAAATTTCCATCAAATATTACATGACAAGACACTAAAACTCATTCAGTTGATAAATCAAGGTATTTGTAACCTGATGATTACCACTATAGCTAATAAAGTTACATGATTTACTTCAAAAATCCAATTTATATTTATTATAAGGTCTATGATTAGGCCAGCATGCACACCCAAAGACACGTAAAAAGGAAAAATTTAGGAGTCGATTATAATTTTTTTCATAAGGTGACAGATTTTTTAGGGTGGCGTGGGTAATTGATTAATTAAGAAGGTTACAGTTGTAAAAGCATCCTTCCAATAAAAATGTGGTAAATTGGAATGAACTAATAAACTAAGGTCAACTTCAACAATATATCTATGTTTGCCTGCTGGTGAGAATGAGGGCAGGCAATATGATAAGCGATGCCAATGGCTTGAAATAATTTTCTGGCAATACCAAGAGTCTTCAAAATATACCGACTTTGATTCAAATTGGTGTTAGAAAAGGCGATCTCAAACGAGTTTTGAACAAATTAAACTATATTTTTTTGTTCCTTAACGAGAGAGAACAATACAGATCTGAACTGGTTTTCTGATCCCCGGCTACTCTTCTTTCCCAAAACAGATCTGTTGCAGAAACGTTTCAATATTCTCCAGCAATTTCTGTTTCAAGTGTCATTTTGTGGTCACGCCTGGTAAATTGTTGCATTTATTGGTGCATAGACTTCTCATATCTTCCTTTTCGTTTCGCTTTTGATTCATTGAAAAGGGAAAACAAATGTTGAAATGTTCGTGTCGTTTTTATGTACCAGAAAAGCAAGACAAGGAAATGGACATATTCTGCTTCATCTTTTAGAATATGATTCAATGTTTACATTATGTGGTACAAGCTGTGGTAATTTCCTTGGTTCAATTTCACGTAATGGAATTTGAGGTTGAGACAAATAGAGAAGAAAGAACGTAAGCAATGGAGGTTTTATAGTGTCAATTTTGTTATTTTTAGATTCAAAGGTTTTCTAATTATTATTTTAATAATAATAATAATTTGATAAGTAAATATATATTTCTCTAACATAAACTCTTAGTGATATAAAGTGTTGTTGGCCTTTAAAGTCTAAGATAAAAAAAAATATATAACATGGATCAAGCATTAAAAAAAATAAAGAATATAAAGAACACTAAAAAAACACCGAATCAAACGGGTTTTTTATATGAAAACAAGAGGAGAATGCTGCTAAATGTGATAACATATATAGTTATCTCATCAACAAGCGAACCGAAGTTCAAAACTATTGGCTTGTTCAGCAATAATTTAATTCTATTAATTCCAAGCGTAACAGCAATAAGAATATTGAGTGAACAACCCAGTTTGCTTTTCAAGGTTAGCCCATTGTTAACATACACGCAGCGATGACAGATATCTGTGCACATAAATCACTACCGTTGGTGGATAAACCTGTGCTTAAGGTGACGAACGTTAGCATAAACCACCGGAGGACAGCTACAAGTGCTTGGAAAATATGAAGAGAATGATAAAGAGTGGGAAATGAATGACTTTGACGAAGTCAAATATTATAAGACACTTCTTACTCGAAACAAAAGAAAGGAAAGGCGGGGACAAAGCTTGTATTCTATGCAGATAATACTGCATATAGAGAGAAACAGACAGTCCACAGTACCGAAGCCCTCCAATGGAAAAAAAAAATCAAAAACCAAAAGCACACTTACTTTCTATAATAGTCAAGATTAACAAGTGAGAGGTACTAGAAATTCAAGAAACTTTTCAAAAACCGTGTCCCGTCACCTTTACAAGTAATGCCAGCCTTTTCCAAAACTTTCTTCTTACCTTTACAATGCCTATATATAGGGTCACCACTTCACGCATTTCCAGTCAACAAACCATATTGGTATCTCATATAGTGAGTGACGAGCATAAACATACAGATACATTGAGCCGTGAGAGAATAACCTGGAAATGGCAAGTCCAAGAGTGCTAGGGACTGCTTTTCTGGTCTTGCTTATTGTAGACCTCGCCTTTGCTGCTAGGACACTACAGGCAGTCGGTGGAGGTGGAGGGAAGGGAGGAGGTGGTGGTGGTGGTTCTGGATCAGGACACGGGTTGGGTTCTGGCTCTGGGTATGGATACGGGGGTGGTCAAGGATATGGTGCTGGTGGTTATGTTGGAGGCAAAGGAGGTGGCAGTGGAGGAGGTGGTGGCAGTGGAGGTGGTAGTGGAAGTGCGTCAGGTTCTAGCAGCAGCTCAGGCTCTTGGTCTGGTTCTAGTGGTGGTGGTGGCGGAGGTGGCGGAGGTGGTGGAGGTGGTGGAGGGGGGAGCGCAAGCGGGAGCTGGAGCGGTAGTGGAAGTGGGAGTGGGAGTGGGAGTGGGAGTGGTGGAGGAGGTGGTTGGGGGGGAGGGGGAGGAGGGGGATCTGCCTTAGGCTCTAGCTCTGGTCATGGTAGCGGGGCAGGTTATGGCTCGGGATATGGAGGAGGGAAAGGTAAAAGTCTGCCATGAAGTGTCTCCTTTTTTTTTATAAATCATCATTTACAGTCATTTGTATTCTGAAATAAAATTGCAGGAGTTCACGCATACATGAATATAGTATGTTGGCGAATGATCGCAACAGTGGATATGTATATCACTATCAATAAAATCACTTCTTCAAATGTTATAAATAAAAGAGCATATTTTACCACAAAAATATACTTGATAGATAATCTTTTCACGAACCCTAATCAAAAGAATAAGAAATATCTAAAATGGTCATTCTTGGAATTAGAAATGTCTAACAACTAATATGGAATCGGAAAAGTGTAACTAGTGATATAGCTAGAATGACAACCACATTTCGTATCATCATTCGATACTTACAGTCCTCAAACAAGTTAAACATAATTTCATACACACTATTGAATTTCCATTTTAACTATGTCAAAATATCCTTTGAAAGCATAGTTCAAACGCCAAACATGTATTAATTTAAAATTAATAGACATATCAAGAAGATAACAATTGATACATCTAATATTATTACAAACAATATTGCATAATCCAACAACTATTTCCAGAAACTAAACCTGTACCAAACGAAGAATTTCAGCGGAAACCTCTCTTTAGTGAAGAATTTTCTTTCCTTAATTATTTCTCCTTCCATCACAGTTTATGCTTACCTTAATTCTATATTATTTTACGACAACATTAATTGTTTTATTAAAAACACTCAAAGTAAACTTACAGCTTCAACTTGACATTCTCCGTTCACAGTGCAAGCCTTGGATTCGGTCAGGTCTCTAAAAACCTAGAACGGAACTTATGCTAATCTGTAAATGCTTGGAACTAACAAGTGAACGTGCAAGTAGATTAGAAGGTTTGACAATCGACCATGCATCTGTATGACTTTACATTCAAATACCAGCGACAAATTAAAGGACGACTACTAGTATATGCTCAAGGAGACAATTGTTAAGATAAAAACTTGACCCCACACGCAGCATCTCGCGGGTCAACGAAACAATTGTTAGAGTGAACTTCAAATGTGAAACAAAGTGGGAACGACATGCCATTGGTCCATGTATATTACAATATAAATCTAACAGATGTGGAGATAAGTCCTTTATATTCTATGCATTAATTGCATGTGGACAAAGACGAACAGTCCACCATAATGTGGAGATAAACCACCTTGTTTTGGAAATTTCTTAGTTATACAAAATAGGTATAAAAGAAGAAAACAAGTGTTTCCATGCTGTGAAAGGATAATTAACTATCCTAGGCGACATCAACGAAAGGCAACTTCGGCAATTAATTTCCTAGTTTGCTTGGGATATCTAAAGATGTCAACAAAAATCCTAGTATTTATAGGATGAAGATTTTATTTATATTATTATTTAATCAAAAAAATTGTTTTGGGTTATTTTATGGAAGTAGGTGCCAAAACTTTAATATGTATGTGTGTCAGATTTGTTATTTTATTATTTATTATGTTTGATTTTAATTAATTATTTGTTTTCAGTTAAGATCTAAAATTTGTTGGATCAGGTTTTATGTTTTTAAGTTTAGGGTTTTTGATGAATTTTATTAGTAGACCAAATCATTCTATAAGGAATAGATCCATTATGGGTTATATTTTAAGAAGTATATATAAACTTTTGGAAATCTTAAAAAGGGAGACCTTTTTTCATTAACTAGAATTCAGAACATGTTTTTAACTTGTGTGGGAAAGATTATTGTAGTTTTTAGTTTCTAGACGAACTGAATTTGATTTAATAAAAATTAATTAGTTTTGTGGTGTCATTTGATTTTATTTAAATAGTATTAATGTTTTGGAACAAGTTTTTATTATATCACACTCCTATCAAATTCCTTTCAACTTTCCAATATCGGTTTTAATCTTGACTGTGAGTTACAAAGTTACCATATGATCATAAGGTTCATATCAGTTTCTATCACAATGTAGACCGTCAATGATGGAAGGTAAGACAAAAATAAGTCAGACATCCGAACACGGTTTTTAAGGACAAATCTAATGATATTCAATGGTGGAAGAAATATAATTCTATCAATAAGAATATTGAGTGAACAACCCAGTTTGTTGTGCAAGGTTAGCCCATTGTTAACATAGACGCAGAGTAGACAGATATCTGTGTACATAAATCACTACCGTTGGTGGATAAACTTGTGCTTAAAGAGACCACCGTTAGCATAAATCACCGCAGGACAGCTACCAGTACATGGAGAATACGTGTATTATGAACAGAACGATAAAGAGTGGGAAACCGCAGGACAACTACGTACTGGTTCCCTTGCCGAAGTAAAATATATTGCAAGACACTTCCCAGTCAACAAATGAAAAGGTGGGGATGATAAAGCAAAGCATTTTATTCGATGCTATCGGTTCCTTTCTATAATAGTCAGCACTAATAATAATAAATAACGAATTATACACCTAATCAATATATGCATTTTAAATGCACAAGTGCTTAAAAGTCGCGGTTCATTCACGGTAGTTGATAGTCAGAAATTGACGAGGATATCATGGCTAGGTAGCTGTCATTGAAAGAAAGCATGCTGTGCAATTGGACAATTTGGAGTTTCAGGATACTCTGCAGAGTGGAATATGAGAAGGGGAAGTACATTGGAAGCTAGAAACGTTTGACATGACACCAAATTATTCGCATAAATTTATGGCATATTTTATAGGAAAACAAGAGGAGAATGCTACTAAATCTGATAGCATAGATAGTTATCTCATCAACAAGCGCGGCGAAGTTAAAAACTATTGGCTTGCTCAACAGGAATTTAATTCTATTAATTCCTAGCGTAACAGCAATAAGAATATTGAGTGAACAACCCAGTTTGCTGTTCAAGGTTAGCCCATTGTTAACATACACGAAGCGATGACAGATATCTGTGCACATGAATCACTACCGTTTGACAACGTCACTGACGACCGTGAGCATAAATCACCGGAGGACAGCAACAAGTACTTGGAAAATACGTGTATTCAGAAGCGGAGTTCAAATATGAAGAGAATGATAAAGAGTGGGAAACGCATGACTTTGCCGAGGTCAAATATTATAAGACACTTCTTACTAAAAACAAAGCTTGTATTCTATGCAGATAATATTGGATATAGAGAGAGAGAAACAGAGTCCACAGTACCAATGCCCTCCACTGGAAATAAAAAACAAAAACCCCAAGCACACGTTACTTTCTATAATAGTCAAGATTAACAAGTGAGAGGTACTCGAAATTCAAGAAACTTTTCAAAAACCGTGTCTCGTCACCTTTACAAGTAATGCCAGCCTTTTCCAAAACTTTGTCTTGTTACCCTTACAATGCCTATATATAGGGTTACCACTTCAAGCATTTCCAATCAACAAACCATAGTGCTTTCTCATACAGTGAGTGACGAGCATAAACATACAGATACATTGAGCCGTGAGAGAATAACCTGGAAATGGCAAGTCCAAGAGTGCTAGGGACTGCTTTTCTGGTCTTGCTTATTGTAGACCTCGCCTTTGCTGCTAGGACACTACAGGCAATCGGTGGAGGTGGAGGTGGAGGGAAGGGAGGAGGAGGAGGTGGTGGTGGTGGTGGTGGTGGAAGTGGGTCAGGTTCTGGCTATGGGTCTGGCAGCGGCTCGGGCTATGGGTCCGGTGCCGGTAGTGGGATAGGTGGGGGACAAGGTGGTGGTGGCGGCGGTGGCAGTGGAGGAGGTGGTGGAGGAGGTCATGGCACTGGATCAGGAAGTGGATCAGGCTATGGAAGTGGAAGTGGAAGTGGAATTGGAAAGGGTGGGAGTGGTGGAGGTGGTGGAGGTGGTGGAGGTGGAGGTGGTGGAGGCGGAGGAGGTGGTGGTGGAAGTGGGTCAGGTTCTGGCTATGGGTCTGGCAGCGGCTCGGGCTATGGGTCCGGTGCCGGTATTGGGATAGGTGGCGGCGGCGGTGGCAGTGGAGGAGGTGGTGGAGGAGGTCATGGCACTGGATCAGGAAGTGGATCAGGCTATGGAAGTGGAAGTGGAAGTGGAAGTGGAAGTGGAAAGGGTGGGAGTGGTGGAGGCGGTGGCGGTGGAGGTGGAGGTGGTGGAGGTGGAAGTGGGTCAGGTTCTGGCTATGGGTCTGGCAGTGGCTCGGGCTATGGGTCTGGTGCCGGTAATGGGATAGGTGGCGGACAAGGTGGCGGCGGCGGCGGCGGCAGTGGAGGAGGTGGTGGAGGAGGTCATGGCACGGGATCAGGAAGTGGATCAGGCTATGGAAGTGGAAGTGGAAGTGGAAGTGGAAGTGGAAGTGGAAAGGGTGGGAGTGGTGGTGGCGGGGGAGGAGGAGGAGGATCTGGCTCCGACTCTGGCTCCGGTTATGGTAGCGGGTCAGGTTATGGCTCTGGATATGGGGGACGGAAAGGTAAAAGTCAACCATGAATATAGAGATCATCGTTTCTTTATATATCACAGTTTACAATCATTTGTATTCTCAAATAAAATTGCAGGAGTCCATACATACATGAACATAGTATGTGGTGAGTGATTGCAAAGATGGATGTGTGTAACACTATCAATAAAATTACTTTTCAATGTTATAAATATAAAACAAATTGTACTCGAAAGATATATTTTATAGATAATCTTTTCATAAACCCTATTCAAAAGAATCAGAATGATATAAAATGATCATTCTTAAAATCAGAAGTATCTAACAAACGATATAGAATTGGAAAGGCCTAACAAGTGATATAACTCGAATGACAACGACATCTCGTATCAGCATTTGATGCTTACAGTCTCTTACATTGGTATATTTGAAAATTAATACATCTTTTATGGACAACAGAACTATCATGTCATTTGTTACATCGAGATTGAAAGATTTAAACAAACTTGATTTCTATGATCTCTTCAATAAGGATTTTCGTGCTTGGTTTGCAAGAAATTTTACTCTGTGAAGGAATTTAGAATTTTCAAGTGCTGCTAAAATGAGAAATTAGCATTCACGGTATGAGTCTTGAATTGAAATTCAGAGCTCGGTAAATCATGAGTGCAAAGCTAGCTAGCTAGCCAGTTTCCCTGTGTAAGAAGACTTGACAATTTTGGAAAACTACACGAGTCTACTCGGGACTTCAATCAATGGCCTGCGTTGGCATTTCATTTTATTTTTATTATTGTTTTGAAATGCAAAGTAAAAAATAAAATATTATTTTGATTTTAAGCAGCAGATATAAGGTAATTATTTATTCAAACAGAAACCAAAAGAATGTTGTGAAAATATAACTTTCACAACATAGAAACCCAAAACATGCGTCCCTTTCTACCATCATGTAGACTATATATTTTTAAAACCGTGTTAATCTGTCACAGTGTCTATATGTAGGATTACAGTCAACAAGGCATTGGTTTCTCGTATAGTAAGTGACACGAGCGGAATTACAGAAACACGCACAAGTTTCTTAACTGGCTATGTCGTGTTGTGAAGTCTTGAAATGGCAAGTTCAAGAGTGATAAGTGCTGCTTTCTTGATCTTGCTTATTCTAGACCTCACTTTTTCTGCTTGTTAAGTCACCAAATCCAAGGCAGAGGTAAAGGAGGTGGTGGTGGTGGCTCTGCGCCGGGACTTGGTTCAGTTTCTGGTCCACGGATGGGTCAGGGCGTGGTGAGGTGGAGGATCGGGATCAGGTGATACAGGAGCATCCCAAGAATAAAGTCCATGAACCAGTTACATTCATGTATGTATGTGAAGGGACATTCACATATCTAGAGTATTTAATATGCTCTGTTTTTCTATGAGACACATTGGGTAATTCTATGGGTCATTAATGTTTAGTCTAGAAAGTCTAAATTTGAATTCTTTAAATTCCTATGTAACCCAGACTTTCGGGGGGAGGTTTTTTTTTTTTGAGTAAATTAAATCAAGCTTAGTCTTGACCCTTTGAGAAGAAGGATTTCTTCTTGTTTATACTCTGTATCCCTTTGGTGGATCTCCATTGGGTGGTGAGTTGTTTACCTTGAGTGTTCACTTGTGTTTCTCTTCTCTTTTCTTTCATTGTCCGGTATCAATTGGTATCAGAACGAGCTCGGAAATATAAAAAACATGATGGGGTTGATATTTGGCCACAAGGCAGAAAACTGAGCATTGGACTGGAGCGATTTAATAACGAATTATAAACCAAATCAATTCATGTATTTCAAATGCACAAGTGCTTAGAAATTGCGGTTCATGGTAGTCAGAAATTGCAATTGATGATAACTTGTTTCCATTTTAATCGAGGATATGTTGGCTCGGTATCTATTATTGAAAGCAAACATATTATACGAACGGACTTCCAATCCCAATAATCAACAATGCTTCAAATGTCATAGGTTTGGTCATATTACATTAGAGTGCCCTAACCGCAAAATTGTTTCTCTAGTTGAAGAGGATGTGGACAATGATTCGGAACAAGAGTTTCCTAGTAATGAAGAGAAAGAGTTCAATGATGGAAAATGTCTATGATATTGTGGGAAGATAAATTTAATTTTATTCTAAGCGCAGCAGCATTGACATGTCTGTACAATAAATTACTACCATTGGTGGATAAACTTATGATCGGGGAGACAACCGTCGGCATAAATCACCGCGGGACAGCTGCCAGTGCATGGAAAATCCGTTTTTTGGAAAGTGGAGTTCAAAAATGAACAGGATGAGAGTGGGAAATGAAAGATATGTCCCCTTGACGAAGAAAATATTATAGGAGTCTTCTTGGTCAAAGAGGAAAGGTAGGAATAAGGCTTTTGTTCTACTTAGATTCTGCATATGGACAGAATCAGAACAGTCCTCCACAGCACCGATACCAAACCACAAACAAAACCGAGACCCACGTTCCGTTCTATAATCAGAACAGTCCGTTTAACAAGTGAGAGATCCTGGAAATTTAAGAAACTTTTCAAAACCGTGTCTCGCTGCCTTTACAATGTCTATATATAGGGTTACCACTTCAAGCATTTCCAGTCAACAAACCATACTGCTTTCTCATACAGTGAGTGACGAGCATAAACATACAGATACATTGAGCCGTGAGAGAATAACCTGGAAATGGCAGGTCCAAGAGTGCTAGGGACTGCTTTCCTGGTCTTGCTTATTGTAGACCTCGCCTTTGCTACTAGAACACTACAGGCAGTTAGTGGAGGTGGAGGGAAGGGGCGAGGAGGAGGAGGTGGTGGTGGTTGTGGTGGAAGTGGGTAAGGTTTTGGCTATGGATCTGGCAAAGGCTCAGGCTATGGGTTTGGTGCTAGTAGTGGGATAGGTGGCGGACAAGGTAATGGTGGCGGTAGTGAAAGAGGTGGTGGTGGAGGTCCCGGTACTGGATCAGGACATGGGTCGGGCTATGAAAGTGGAAGTGGAAGTGGTGGCAAGGGTGGGAGTGGTGGAGGTGGAGGAGGAGGCGGTGGTGGTGGAAGTGGGTTAGGCTCTAGTTATGGATCTGGCAGCGACTCAGGGTATGGGTCTAGTGCTGGTAGTGGATGGGAGGTGGACAAGGTGGTGGTGGCGACGGTGGCAATGGAGGAGGAGGTGGTGGAGGCCATGGCAATGGATCAGGAAATGGGTCAGGCTATGGAAATGGAAGTGGTGGTGGCAAGGGTGGGAGTGGCTGAGGTGGTGATGGAAATGGGTCTAACAGCGGCTCGGGCTATGGATTTGGTGCCGATAATGGGATAGGTGGCGGACAAAGTGGTGGTGGTGGTGGTGGTGGCAGTGGAGGAGGTGGAGGTCATGGCACTGGATCAGGAAGTGGACCAGGCTATAGACGTGTAAGCGGAGGTGGAAATGGTGGCGGCAAGGGTAGGAGTGGAAGTGGTAGAGGAGGTGGAGGTGGTGGTTGCAAGGGTAGGAGTGGAAGTGGTAGAGGAGGTGGAGGTGGTGGCGGGGGAGGAGGAGGATCTGGCTCCAGATCTGGTAATGGTAGCGGGTCAGGTCATGAAGGAGGGAAAGGTAAAAGGTAACCATGAACATATAGATCACATTTTCTTTTATATATCACCATTTAGGGTCATTTGTATTCTAAAATAAAATTGCAGGAGCCTATACATACATGAACAAAGTATGTTGGCGAGTGATGGATGTGTGTAACGCTATCAATAAAACCATTTTTCAATGTTATAAATATATAACACATTTTACTCAAAAGATATATTTTATTGATAATCTTTTTAGGAACCCTAATCAAAACAGTCAGAAAGATATAAATTGGTCATTCTTAGAATCAGAAGTATCTAACAAACGATATAAAATCGAAAAGTATAACTAGTGATATGGATAGAGTGACAACCACATCTTGTATCAATATTTGATGCTTACAGTTTTCAGACAAGCTAAATATAATTTCCTGCACACCGCTGAATTTCCATTTTAATTATGTTATGGTATCCTTTGAAAACATAGCTTACACACCAAACATGTATTAATTTAAAATTTAATAAACGTATCAAGAAGATAAAAATGGATATGTCAAAACCCATATCTAGGTTATTCCCTAAAATCTACTCAAAATAAAACAAAAGGGGTTGGCGTCAGTAGAAAAATCAAGGTAGAAAATATAAATATTTTCGAGAGCCCAATCATAACTCTTGTGTGTCCAAAAATAAAGGAAAATACAAATTTAAGGCTAAAATAATTTATTACTGGACAAATTTGCGTAAAAATTAAGCCGAAAAGCATAATTATATTTTTTTTTAGGCCAATTTGATCTAATCATGGGCCAATTGAGAGTATATTTATATTTAAAAATTGATTTGTTGTCCAATTTAAATATTTAATTAAGTGGAAAGATTTAATTATAATTTAAATTGATCAAATTAATTTTATTATGGGCTTTATCAATGAAATATCAAGTTATTGAGTTTATTTCAGGTTCAATTGAGGAGATTATAATTTTTGGAGACCGAATTGAATTTTTCTAAGCTAATTGTGTGAATTTAGGGGTCAAATTGAAGATAATTGAGAGTTTAATGGTCAATTAAGGGTTAAATCACATAAATATGAAACCAAGGACCAAACAAAAAAGGGCTCGCAAAGCTAAGTTTAAAGCCAATCAAGCGTACAATTAGAATAATTATAAATTGAGAGACCAAATTATATTTTCACCATCTCCCAAATCTCTGCAAATGTGACTACATTGTTCAGTCACCTGAACATTGCAAGCATGCTACTGCAGGTGAGGCAGGTGAGGAGACAACCCATCGTTGCACGCAATGGGTAGTCAAAGGGTTGCCTCCTTCGCCTATAAATAACATGCATGCACTAACTAACTAGGGGGAGAGCAAAATATTTACAGGGGAAAATTGACAAAAGCAGAGGGAAGGAAAATTTAGAAATAGGGAAGATGAACACACAGACATGGGAGAATTTTAGTCAAGCCATATAAAAAATAGCCACTCTTCCATCTCCCTCGGCTCTGGCGGAGTCATCACAGCGACAACTCTCTCTCTTCTTCTCAGCCGACAGTGGTCTCTCTCTCTCTACAGTCAACGACATCTTCCTCTCTCTCCTCTAGCAGCAACAGTCCCAGCGAGCTCATCATCATCCCCCTCAGCACCGGAAGCTTCTCCTCTATGCCAGCAACTCCACCAACAAGCTCAGTTCTTTTTCTCCAGTGCCGGCGACTCAACGGCAGCAAGCTCCAACAAAGACTAGCCCCTTCTGGATCTCCTCCCAACCATCATAGGCCAGCATTTTTTACACCACCACCACAGGAAGAACCACCTCAAATTCCTCTAACTAGAGGCAATAGTGGCAAGTCTCTCGTCACCATCGGCCAACCACTTTGTTATTGTTCACGTAACACGTGAACATTTCACTCTGCATTTTTCATGTGAATCAGTTTTTTTTTTTTGTTCTTTTATTGTTGGGTTAGACCTTCTCCTGGCCTAGCCAGTAGTTGGGCCGACCCATTTATTTAAGTCAGGCCCAGTCCAAATTTTTCTTTATTTTTTTAAATATAATATACAAAATTACACAAAAAAAAATGTTTTTTTTCATGTATACGACCGAATTGCAAGGTTTTTCCAATCATATTTTAAAATGAAAATTGGATATCGTAATCGGTTTACGGTTATCCGTTGAAATTTGGCAAAAATATTAAAATAATTAACAATTATTTTATTTTATCTATTGCGGTGTAAAATTATATTGTAAAGTATATTGGCAAATAGTTAAAAAAATTATTTTTGAAAATGCAATGTAAAATTCCTTTTGGTTAGTCTTTCAACTTCCAATGAGGTAGAGATTCTCTCACGTAGAGAGATCTACGTCGAGCCTTAGAAAAGACCAACGAATAAAAAATCAGATTTAGAAAAAACAATCAAACAACAATGCAGTTTATCTTAGGCATGGTGCACTAGGGGTGATGCGTCTTTCCCTTGCACAACAAGCCTCCTTACCTAGACTCTCGCAGACCAATAGGTTTTCTAGTAACCTTAATACTAAGTGGCAACTTCTAAATATTTATAGTCATTATTTTTATGGCTATAAACACACTCCTTTCATCATGAGCCACTCTCTCCCTCTAGGATGGCAGGGCACAATGCACTAAAGAAACGCCATCGCAACAGGATACATCCAATATTATGACAAGCAACATAGCATAATCCAACAACTGTTTCCAGAAACTTGTACCAAACGAAGAATTTCATTCATAAACCTCTTTTTAATGAAGAATTTTCTTTCCTTATTTCTTTATCCTTCCATCACAGTTTATGCTTACTTTAATTCTATATTATTTTAAGGCAACATTAATTGTTTTATTAAAAACACTCAAATTAAACTTCCAGCTTCAATTTGACATTCTCCATTCACAGTGCAAGCCTTAGATTTGGTCGGGTCTCAAAACCAAGAACAGAAGTTATGCTAATCTGTAAATGCTTAGAGCTAACAAGTCAACGTGCAAGTAGATTGTCACACGTCGCCGCGCGGTGTCCCCCGTCTAGAGGGGTCTTTTTTGATGTTTCACAATGGAATTGTTGAGGAGTCGCCACCTGGCTGTTGAGGGTCGCAAGGAACACCCGGTTGTACTGGTCTGATCACAAATTCAAGGGTACTGGACTTGTTGCGTAAAGGGAAGGTTTTAGCACCCCTAATACGCCTTACCTAAGGTAAGCTGCATTGTCTACCTTGATGTGATTTTGAATGCTTCGACGGGTCGTATTTATTCAAATGAAAAAAATGTTCCGATTTGCAAAAGAAATTGGTTGCCGCTCAAAATAATCCAGTGAATTTTGTTGATTATTTCTAGATATGCAAATGCTAGCCTACTTGTAGTTTCTTCATTTACCACCTGAAATTAACCATTAATTCCCATGAATTAATTTCACGATTGAACGATTCATAAAAATCGAACACCGCTCAGAATAATCCTGACAATTTTGGTGGTTATTCCCGAATATGTAAATGTTAGCCTACGTGTAAGTCCGGCAATTACTACCTAAAATTAACTGCCAATTCCCGTGAATTAGTTTTGTGATTTATTTTAATATTAGCTAAATTTAAAAGATTTAATAAACTAGTTATTAAATCTAAAGTAAGTTTACGGAAAATGCTTATTTGGCCATTTGCAAAGAAAACACATATTTTTTAGTTTTATATTCTTTTTCATATAGAAATAACATAAAATAAAATGCACCAACACACACACACACATTTTCTTTTTCATTTCATTTTCATCTTTTTCATAATTAAAATACAACTCACATGCATCCACACACACTATTTTTGTTATTTTTTTCATTTAATGTATATACAGCATTTACAAAACACATAAATTTTAAATACATGAAATAATTAAAGATAAAAAAAACAATACATAAAAACTAAAAAGATGGTCGGAACAGTGCTGGGACCGCAATGGTGATGACAGGAGCAGTGGTGGCGCATCATTTCACGCGCCACCAACACTGGCGGCGCGTGGTTCCACGCGCCGCCGCCGGAGAAGGTGCAAAACAGGGGGGTGCGGATCAGCCTCTTCCCTTCCTTCTCTCACCGGCGATGACCTTCACGGTGACCTGCAAAACACAAACAAACACACAAAGGCAGCTGGGTTGTCCTTCCTTCAGATCGGACCAATCTTTTTCTTCTTCTTCCCTCTTCTTCTTCTTCTTCCTCCCTCTTCTTCTTCTCTCTGGCAAAGGTGTTCCCCGATGACCTGTAAACAAAAAGAAAGAAAAACACACAAACACAAAATCAAGGTTTCTACTCCCTCTTCCCTCCTTTAGATCTGGAATTTTGGGTTCAAACCCGAAACATCACAATGTTTCATCTCATCATCTCCTTTCCTCGGATCTGTCATTTCTTCTTGTTTTTGGCATCCCCTTCTTCCCTATTTCAGGTGGCTGGTGGTGTTGTGGTGAAGGAGCGTGCGATCGGGGTTAAGGAAAGGGGCTGAAGGCAAGAGGAAATGCCTGTGCTGGCGGTGTGAGGGAGACAAGGGGAACTGAGGCTAAGTGAAGGCTGATCGGAGGAGAGTGAGGAGAACGAAGGAGAGAATGGAAGGGCTGGTCTGTGAAGGAAAGGCAAGGAAAGGGAAATGATGTGAAGGGAGATCTGGCCGGAGAAAAGGGAGGCTGGTCTGGGAAGAGAGTGAGAGTGGAAACGAAGGAATGGAATGGGAGCTGACGGGAACGAAGGCATGGGGGAAGGACGCCGGGGAGAAGGAGATGGAAGATGAAAAAGAAAGAAAAAACAGGGCTGCAGCTGCACAAAAGGGTTGGTGCCTGCAACCCCTCCACCCGGGAGAGAAAGAGATGGGTTTAGGGTTTTTTTAGGGATTTAGGGTTTTTGAGTGTGTATTTTTTTTGTCCCCCTTTTTTCTTGTTGAAGATGCACTCTATTTATAGATTTTTTTTCATTGGCGAAATTCACAATCAGTCCTTAGCTTGTGTGTCTTTTCAATTTGGTCCTTGATTTCTAATTTATGCGATTTGACCTTGCATTGACTGTTAAATTCTCAATTTGTTTAATTTTATTCTTGTACCAAGATATTTTTTTGGATTTTACCTTTTTTATTTTTTTTTATTTTGTTTTTCAAAATATAAAAATAAATGTGTCAAAATTTAGGTAACAACATAGATGAGAAGGTTTGGCAAACGACCATGCATCTGTATGACTTTACATTCAAATACCAGCGGCAAATTAAAGGACGACTACTAGTATATGCTCAAGGAGACGCAGCATCTCGCGGGTCAACGAGAAAATTGTTAAGATAAATAAATCACCAAGCAAGTGCTAGTGTAAGAAAAATCCACGTACGATGTCAGAGTGAACTTCAAATATGAAACAAAATGGGAAAGACATGTCATTGGTCCGTGTATATTACAAGATAAATCAAGTCAGAAATTGGAGATAAGGCCTTTATATTCTATGCATAAATTGCATGAGGACAAAGACGATCAGTCCACCATAACTGATAAACCACCTTGTTTTGGAAATTTCCTAGATATACAAGGAAGGTTCGAAGAAGAAAACAAGTGTTTCGATGCTGTGAAAGGACAATTAATTATCCTAGGCGACATTAAATAAAGGCAACTTCAGCCATTAATATCTTAGTTTGATTGGGAAATCTAAAGATGGCTATAGGATGAAGATTTCGTTCATATTATTATTTAATCTAGGAAATGTATTTGTTTTAGGTTATTTTATTAGAGTAGGTGCAAAAACATTGATATATCTATTGGTGTCAGATTTGTTATCTTTATTATTTTTTTTCATATGAATTTAATTAATTTATTATTTTCATCTAGAATCTAAGACTTGTTTAAATTATATTTTATGCTTTTAAATTTAGGGTTTTTGATGAATTTTAAAAGTGGACCAAATCATTCTACTGAGAACATTTCAATTATGGGTTATTTTTAGAAGTATATAAACTCTTGTAAAGTTTAAAAAGAGTGTTTTTTTTTTCATCAACTAGAATTCAAAACATGTTTTTAACTTGTGTGAAAAATATTATTGTATTCTTTAGTATCTCAATAAACTGAATCTAACTTAACATAAATTAACTAGATTCGTGATATTATCTGATTTCATTTCAATATTATTAATGTCTTGAAATAAATTTTTATCATATTATACTTCAATCAAATTTAATGGGTTCAATCTTGATTATGAGTTACAAGGCCATCATGTAGTCAAGAAGTTGATATCACTTTCTATCATCATGTAGACTATCAATGATAACAGGTAATAAAAAAAATAAGTCAAACATCCGTACACGGTTTCTAGCATTTTATTCGATGCTATTGGTTCCTTTCTATAATAGTCAAGATTAATAAGTGATGTCAGCCATAATAAATAACGTGGTATACACCTAATGAATTTAAGCATTTTAAATGCACAAGTGCTTGAGAGTCGCGGTTCATTCACGGTACTTGATAGTCAGAAAGAACGCGAGAAGCAATGGAGGTTTATAGTGTCATTTTTGTTCTTTTTAGATTCGAAGTTTTTTTAATTATTATTTTAAATATAATTTTAATTTGATATATATAACATAAACTCCTAAAGTGATGTTGGCCTTTAAACCCAGGATAAAAAAAAAAATATATAATATCACACAATCACGATAGCTAATTAAATTGCGGCAAGATTCTTTGTTTTTTACATTGGCTATTCAAATAAGAATACCTTGAGTTTCTGATATTGATATTAAATGATTCAAAGATCTAAATTTATCTATATATACAGGAATATGAATTTCATAAAGGATTCAAAATGAGAAAAATAATTTTGAAAAGCAAAATATACCGTAATCTGCTTGGTAATCTGTCTCTGAATCTTCAGTAACCTGTTAGCTATGTTTACAGTAAGCCACCCTATTACTCTCCTCCCTGTGTCAATTGCCAATTCTTGATTAATCATGGCTTATGATACTACAAATAATTTGCGCATATCCATGAATAGAATCTCTAGATCACATTGTTATTCGAGTTGGTAAAATATAAATGCCTGGGTAATCAAGATTCAAGAGCTGAAGAGGGCATGCACATGCTGGTAGACACTAATAACATGATGAAGACTTTCACTTCTTCCATATCACCAAAACTCTTCCATTCAATCTGCTACTGCAGAGGAAATTACGAGGGCACCTTCATACATTGTTGACAAATGTTGCAATAATAAATAACGAATCAATTTACGCATTTTAAATGCACTAGTGCTTAAAAGTCGCGGTTCACTCACGGTACTCGATAGTCAGAGATTGACGAGGATATCATGGCTAGGTGGCTATTATTGAAAGCAAGCATGCTGTGCAATTGGACAATTTGGAGTTTCAGGATACTCTGCAGAGTGGAATATGAGAATGGGAAGTACATTGGAAGCTAGATACATCTGACATGACACCAATTTATTCGCATTAATTTATGGCATATTTTATAGGGAAACATGAGGAGAATGCTACTAAATCTGATAGCATAGATTGTTATCTCATCAACAAGCGCGGCGAAGTTAAAAACTATTGGCTTGCTCAACAGGAATTTAATTCTATTAATTCCTAGCGTAACAGCAATAAGAATATTGAGTGAACAACCCAGTTTGCTGTTCAAGGTTAGCCCATTGTTAACATACACGCAGCGATGACAGATATCTGTGCACATGAATCACTACCGTTTGACAACGTCACTGACGACCGTGAGCATAAATCACCGGAGGACAGCTACAAGTACTTGGAAAATACGTGTATTCAGAAGCGGAGTTCAAATATGAAGAGAATGATAAAGAGTGGGAAACGCATGACTTTGCCGAGGTCAAATATTATAAGACACTTCTTACTAAAAACAAAGCTTGTATTCTATGCAGATAATATTGGATATAGAGAGAGAGAAACAGACAGTCCACAGTACCAATGCCCTCCACTGGAAATAAAAAACAAAAACCCCAAGCACACGTTACTTTCTATAATAGTCAAGATTAACAAGTGAGAGGTACTAGAAATTCAAGAAACTTTTCAAAAACCGTGTCTCGTCACCTTTACAAGTAACGCCAGCCTTTTCCAAAACTTTGTCTTGTTACCCTTACAATGCCTATATATAGGGTTACCACTTCAAGCATTTCCAATCAACAAACCATAGTGCTTTCTCATACAGTGAGTGACGAGCATAAACATACAGATACATTGAGCCGTGAGAGAATACCTGGAAATGGCAAGTCCAAGAGTGCTAGGGACTGCTTTTCTGGTCTTGCTTATTGTAGACCTCGCCTTTGCTGCTAGGACACTACAGGCAATCGGTGGAGGTGGAGGTGGAGGGAAGGGAGGAGGAGGAGGTGGTGGTGGTGGTGGTGGAAGTGGGTCAGGTTCTGGCTATGGGTCTGGCAGCGGCTCGGGCTATGGGTCCAGTGCCGGTAGTGGGATAGGTGGGGGACAAGGTGGTGGTGGCGGCGGCGGCAGTGGAGGAGGTGGTGGAGGAGGTCATGGCACTGGACCAGGAAGTGGATCAGGCTATGGAAGTGGAAGTGGAAGTGGAAATGGATTTGGAAAGGGTGGGAGTGGTGGAGGTGGTGGAGGTGGAGGTGGAGGAGGTGGTGGTGGAAGTGGGTCAGGTTCTGGCTATGGGTCTGGCAGCGGCTCGGGCTATGGGTCTGGTGCTGGTATTGGGATAGGTGGCGGACAAGGTGGTGGCGGCGGCGGTGGCAGTGGAGGAGGTGGTGGAGGAGGTCATGGCACTTGATCAGGAAGTGGATCAGGCTATGGAAGTGGAAGTGGAAAGGGTGGGAGTGGTGGAGGCGGTGGTGGTGGAGGTGGAGGTGGCGGAGGTGGTGGTGGAAGTGGGTCAGGTTCTGGCTATGGGTCTGGCAGTGGCTCGGGCTATGGGTCTGGTGCCGGTAATGGGATAGGTGGCGGACAAGGCGGCGGCGGCAGTGGAGGAGGTGGTAGAGGAGGTCATGGCACGGGATCAGGAAGTGGATCAGGCTATGGAAGTGGAAGTGGAAGTGGAAGTGGAAAGGGTGGGAGTGGTGGAGGTGGTGGAGGTGGAGGCGGTGGCAGGGGAGGAGGAGGAGGATCTGGCTCCGGCTCCGGCTCCGGTTATGGTAGCGGGTCAGGTTATGGCTCTGGATATGGGGGAGGGAAAGGTAAAAGTCAACCATGAATATAGAGATCATCGTTTCTTTATATATCACAGTTTACAATCATTTGTATTCTCAAATAAAATTGCAGGAGCCCATACATACATGAACATAGTATGTGGTGAGTGATTGCAAAGATGGATGTGTGTAACACTATCAATAAAATTACTTTTCAATGTTATAAATATAAAACAAATTGTACTCTAAAGATATATTTTATAGATAATCTTTTCATGAACCCTATTCAAAAGAATGAGAAAGATATAAAATGATCATTCTTAAAATCAGTAGTATCTAACAAACGATATAGAATTGGAAAGGCCTAACAAATGATATTGCAGTCATTTGTTAGATCGAGATTCAAAGATTTCTATGATCACTTCAATAATGATTTCAATCAATGGGCAGCGTTGGCATTTCATTTTATTTTTATTATTTTTTTGAAATGCCAAGTAAAAAATAAAATATTATTTTGATTTTAAGCAGTCTTATTTGGAAATCATTATGCTATGATGATCTTTCAGTCGGTGAGTGTTATGTACGCAGAATAGGATGTCCTCACATTTCATGCTTGAATCTTTTTTTTTTTTAATTTAGTTGTATGTAAATCAAGATTATTTTTTTATCAAACAATTTAAAAAATATTTTTCCTTTGGAGGCATAGCTGAGACGCCAAACATGTATTAATTTAAAAGTTAATGAGAAGATAAAACCCTCTGTGACCAGAAGAGAAATTTACACCAAAAATAGATTAGAATAATCCAAGGCTAATCTATCTCCCTCTCGGAAGCATAGGATACCTTTCATATTATCATGTCCTCCGCTGCATGGATGTCACTCTGTGATCTTATGGTTGTAATTTTACAGCCTATGAGTATAGAAAAGAACAGGATTAAAACCCTAGCTAGTCACATCAAAACTTATTTTTATTAGATAATAATATAAATTATATCTTGACACTTCATCCTTAACAGCTTGAGTTTTTAGATGAGATGGTTCTATGAAAATTTTAGCAGTAAATTTTTTAACTCAAAATCCATCCCCATACCTATCATTTGTTCCGGACATGAAATCACCTATGTCTGGTATTTTTTACATTGGCTCCACTATTTTGCCAAGACAGAATGCTCTGCATGAAAAAACAAATAGCAGCAGCAGGGGCATAACCAATTAGTTAGCCAACCTTTCCTATTCATGTATGTAGGGTTGTGTACAAAAAATTAATGTAGACATTACAGCATAAGATTAAGCCTATAAACCTATTTTAATTATATACATCCTATATTGTGTAATTTCCTATTATACATCCTCTCGAGATAAGGTTGGAGGCTCAACCCATAGCTTGAACCTAAGATTAGAAAAGAAGTAGCGGGAAATGGTTTAGTAATAACATTTGTAAGCTAGTCCTTGAAAACAATAAAGCAAATTTGAATGTCCTTTTCAGCAACCATGTTATCCAGAAAATGATAATTAATCTCAACATATTTAGTACGGGGAAGATTCACATATAAATAAATGATACCTGGATTATCACACCAAATCAGAGACATAGAAGTAGGAGTAATTTGCAAATCTAAAAATAAATATTGAAGCCATAGAACCTTAGAAGTATTATTGGCTAAGGTTTTATTCTCATCCTCAATAGAAGAACACGCAATTTTTAGTATCTGGGGAACTCAAAATTTTCTCAACAATGTGAGCATATGTGAGGGGATCTTTATTTCATCTCATCTGATTGATTATTATCATCATTTTTGTGTGATTATCTAAAACAAATATTCTAAGGATCTCATTTATAATGACTCAAATTCACCTCACAAAGATTTAAAATAAATCTTTTGTTATTCTGTCATCACCTTTATATTTTTGTTTAAAAGCCTCCCATATATCTTTTGAATTTTTACAAAAAAACGATGTTCTCAAATGTAGTTTCATCAAGACCTTGATCAATGATGGTCTTGGCTTTGTTCTTTTTTTCTATTGTTTCTAAGAGCTTGTTTTTGTGCTTCTTATAGAGAGTCATGTGTTTCTTTGGACTGTAGTTCATCATAACCATAATGCACAATTTCTATGCATTTTTGTGAGACAAGAGATATCTTCATTCTGATACATGAATTATCATAATTATTTTTTATCAGCTTTAAGATGCGTATTTGAGTATTTTTTGTAGTCCTTGTATTGTTGAAATGATTGTATAGGAGTTAAATGTTTAAAATGTACACTGCGGATGAATCCGAAATGATCAAAATAGTAGGAAACCGGTTAAACTTGGTTGAAAGCAAGTCTGTTGTGGTTGAACCGGGAATATTGCATAGAATATTCTTTCTGGCGGGGGTGACGGCTTAACTTGGTGTTGGTAGCGACTCAGTTGGACAACTCAAATATGACGTGTGTGGTTCTCGGTCATCGTTTGCTTTAGACGCGTGGTCTGCAGGGGAACACATATGAGGAATTTCAAGAGGCGCGTTTAGCGCACTGCTTGCGCTGACCAAGCTGATTTTTGCATCGTTGAGTTCGTATTGAAGAGTTATTCACTTTGGAATGATCAAAATTTGTTCTCCGTACCCTTGTGTTTTTATCTGATAATGCCAAGTGTTGTTCAAGAAAAATTGTGTAAAAAACGGACATGCATGCATAAGAAAATCAATTGCTGACAATTGTTAAGATAAAAACAGTCACCAGACAATTGCTGGTGTAAGAAAAATCAATGTCTTCAAGGTGAAGTTCAAATACTAACAGAATGGGAAAGTATGAAACGCATGCTATTATCGGTCCCATGTAAATTACACGACGACTCAAGTCAAACAGCGGAGATAAGGTCTTTGTTCTACGCAGAAATTGCATGGGGAAAGAGAAGACAGCCCAACATGAAAGATAAACCACCACCGTCGCCCCACCAGGACAGTACCACCAACACCGACCACCAATAGAATGTTTTGAAAATATTACTTTTACAACATAGAAACCCAAAACACTCGTCCCTTCCTAGTTTCTACCATCAGGTAGACCATATACATTTTAGTGACAGAAGGTAGGAGGACATTAAAGAACTTTTTAAAACCGTGTTAATCTGTCACCTTTACGTACAGTGTCCATATGTAGGGTGTTGAAACTATGGAAAAACCAGAATAGGCAGTCAACTTAGCACATTAATGTAATTAAATACAGATTTATCTCTTTCCTTGTTTATGTAATATTAAGCTCAATTGTAGGCAACAAAATAGGATCTTGATACATTTTTATTTGTATAAATTGCATAGTGTAAGTACCAGTAATACAGAGTTTTCACATACCAATTGCTATCCTCTGTTAATGAAATTTCTCACAAGGTTACAGTCAGAAAGGCAGTGGTTTCTCATATAGTAAGTGACTCGAGCGGAATTACAGAAACACGCACAAGTTTCTTAACTGGCTATGTCGTGTTGTGAAGTTTTGAAATGGCAAGTTCACGAGTAGAAGCGTCACGTTCTAGTAGCAGTGATGCAAGGATCGTGAGCTTTCATACACCAGAACAGGCACCGAGGTTTTTAAGTACAGGTCCAGACTTTCGAACGAGGTTTTCAAGATCAGATATATTTACATTCAATGATGGAAAATGTCTACGATACTAAGGGAAGATGAATTTAATTTTACTATAAGCGCGGCAGCATTCACATGTCTGTAGAATAATAAATTACTACCATTGGTGGATAAAATATGGTCCGGGAGACAACCGTTGGCATAAATCACCGCGGGACAGCTGCCATTGCATGGAAAATCCGTGTTTTGGAAAGCGGAGTTCAAAAATGAACAGGATGAGAGTGGGAAATGAAAGATATCTGTCCCCTTGACGAAGAAAATATTATAGGAGTCTTCTTGGTCAAAGAGGAAAGGTAGGAATAAGGCTTTTGTTCTATTCAGATGCTGCATATGGACGGAATCATAACAGTCCTCCACAGCACCGATACCCCACCACTAAAACAAAACCGAGACCCACGTTCCGTTCTATAATCGAACCGTACGTTTAACAAGTGAGAGATCCTGGAAATTTAAGAAACTTTTCAAACCGTGTCTCGCTGCCTTTACGATGTCTATATATAGGGTTACCACTTCAAGCATTTCCACCCAACAAAGCATTCTGGTTTCTCATAAAGTGAGTGATCCGCGTACAAATAACAGATACATTGAGCCGCGAGAGTATAATCTGGAAATGGCAAATCCAAAAGTGTTAGGGGCTGCCTTTCTTCTCTTGCTTACTGTAGACCTCGCCTTGGCTGCTAGGACACTGAAGGCAACCAGTAGGGATGGAAAGAAGGGAGCTGGTGGTGGTGGTTCTGCATCAGGATTTGGGTCTGGTTATGGTTCAGGTTTCGGATCTGGTGGTGGTAAAGGAAATGATGGTGGTGGCCATGGAGAAGGAGGTGGAGGAGGAGGTGGTGGTGGTGGTGGTGGTGGTGGTGGAGATAAAGGAAATGGATCAGGTTATGGAAGTGGAAGTGGAAGCGGAAGCGGAAATGACAAGGATGGGAATGGAGGTGGTGGAGGTGGAGGAGGAGGTGGTGGAGGTCAAGGCACTAGATCAGGAAGTGGGTCAGGATATGGAAGTGGAAGGGGCAAAGGTGGGGATGGAAGTGGTGGAGAAGGGGGAGGAGGAGGAGGAGGTGGTGGTGGTGGTGGTGGTGGAGGTCAAGGCACTGGATCAGGAAATGGGTCAGGCTATAGAAGTGGAAGTGGCAAGGGTGGGAATGGAAGTGGTGGAGGAGAAGGCGGTGGTGGTCAAGGTACTAGATCAGGAAGCGGGTTAGGCTATGAAAGTGGAAGTGGCAAGGGTGGGAATGGAAGTGGAGGAGAAGGGGGAGAAGGAGGTGGTGGTGGTGGTCAAGGCACTAGATCAGGAAATGGAAGTGGAAGTGGCAAGGGCAGGAATGGTAGTGGTGGGGGAGGGGGAGGAGGTGGTGGGGGAGGTGGAGGTCAAGGCACTGGATTAGGAAATGGGTCAAGCTATGGAAGTGGAAGTGGCAAGGGTGGGAATGGAGGTGGTGGTGGAGAAGGAGGAGGTGGAGGTGGAGGTGGCGGTGGAGGTGGAGGTGGAGGCACTGGATCAGAAAGTGGGTCAGGCTATGGAAGTGGAAGTGGTGGGGGCAATGGAGGTGGTGGGGGCTCTAGCTTGTTTTATAGTAGCAGTTCAACTCATGAGGAGGCCTATTGCTCTAGAAATAATGGAGAAGGAGGTGGTCAAGTCACTGGATTTGGAAGTGCGTCAGGCTTTGGAAGTGGACAGGGCTCTAACTCATCTTATAGTAGCAGTTCAGCACATGCGGAGGCCAATTGCTCTAGATATAATGGAGAAAAGGGAGGAGTAGGTGGTGGTGGTGGTGGTGGTGGTGTTCAAGGCAATGGATCTGGAAGTGGGTCGGGCTATGAAAATGGAAGAGGCATAGGTGAGAATGGAGGTAGAGGTCAAGGCACTGAATCAGGAAGCGGGGGGGGGCTCTAGCCCGACTAATAATAGCAGTTTAGCTTATGGGGAGGCCTATGGCTTTGGATATGATGGAAGAAAAGGAGATGGTGGTGGTGGTGGAGGTCAAGGTACTGGATTTGGAATTGGGTCGGGTTATGAAAACGGCAAGGGTGAGAATGGAGGAGGAGGAGGAGGTCAAGGTACTAGATCATAAAGTGGATCAGGCTGTGGAAGTTGAAGTGGCAAGGGTGGGAATGGAAGTGGTGGAGGAGGTGGTGGTGGAGTAAAAGGATCTTGCTCTGGCTCAAGCAGGTCAACTTATAGGGAAGATTATAGCTCTCGACATGGAGGGAGGGGAGTTAATAGCTTGCCATGAATACAAATGTTATCTTTTATACACCATTCAAAGTAATCAAGGTTATTTATATTGTAAGATAAACTACTAGAGCTTACACATGCATGCATTTAGCATGTTGGCGATTGATTGCAACTGTGCATGTGTCTACATATTGATCATTATTAATAAAAAAAAAAATCAAATGCTATAAATTAAAAAACACGTTGACGAACCCAAAATATTGGGTTTGGAAGCAAGGTTTGGAAGCAAGATGCCTATATTATTCGGGCTTGATTAAACGTGAACTTTAAGCAAAAATAACATCTATAAATTTATAAATTTATAGATAATATCTGCTATAAATAAATGAACACATTTTACTCTAAAATTATATTTTATAGAATATCTCCGCAAACCCTAATGAGATTGAATGTATCATTGCATATTATGAAACGGGATTTCATCGACTTTAAATAAAATTAAAGAAAAGAGCTTGAACTTCTGAAAATTGAAGATTTCCTCTCAAAACTCAAGAATGGCAATGTTGACTTCGCATGCAGCAATAAAAGTTACGATGAAAATAGTCAACCTCGATACATGATTGCCATAAGGAATTCCTATGTAAGAGTCTGACCTGGTTAATGGAGTATAGTCATCTTCAGTATTGAAAACTCCTTGCCTCTCTCATCCGAAATGTCAACAAGGTTTTTTGATCCCTCACCAAAGACAGCCAAAAAGCCATTGGAAGCTGCAAAGTGAGTTTTACAACCAAAGAACCACTAGGAGGTCCGCTCAACAAATATTCTGAAAAGCTAAGTAGACATGTCCATACATACATGAACATAGTATATTGACGAGTGATTGCAATAATGGATGTGTGTAACACTATCATAAAATCACTTTTCAATGTTAAAAAAGAAAAAACATATTTTGCTCGAAAAATATATTTTATAGATAATCTTTTCATGAACCCTAATCAAAAGAATCAAAACGATATAATGTGGTCATTCTTAAAATCAGAAGCATCTAACAAACGATATCGAATTGTAAAGCCTAACAAATGATATAGCTAAATTGACAACCACGTCCTGTATCAGCATTTGATGCTTACAGTCTTTAGACAAGCTAAATATAATTTCTGACAAACTATTGAATTTACATTTTAACTGTCAAAGTAGCCTTTGGAAGCACAGCTCGAACACCAAACATGTATTGATTTAAAAGTTAATAAACGTATCAAGAAAATAAAACATAGATACATTTAATATTATGACAAGCTAGCATGTCATAATCTAACAACTGTTTCCAGAAACCGAACTTGTACCAAGCGAAGAGTTTCATTTAGAAACCTCTCTATAATGAAGAACTTTCTCTCCTTCCATCACAGTATATGCTCACCAGATTCTATAAACACCAAATAATTCAGAAATCACAAGGTCCTTTGAGAACTTTGCACCAAAAATAGTTCAGAATGGTCCAAGGCTAATAATATATCTCCCTCTCGGAAGCATAGGATACCTTTCGTATTACCATGGCATCTGCTGCATGGATGGGCCTATGTGATCATGTGGTTGTAATTTTACAGCTTATGAGTATAGAAAAAAACAGAATTGAAACCCTAGCTCGTCACTTCAAAACTCATTTTAGCAGTAAATTTTTTAACTCAAAATCCATCCCCATACCTATCATTTGTTCCAGACATGAAATCACCTATGCCGGGTTTTTTTACATTGGCTCCACTATTTTGCCAAGACAGAGTGCTCGACATGAAAAAACAAATAGCTGCAACAGGGGCATAACCAATTAGTTAGCCAACCTTTCCTATCTATGTATGTATGTAGGGTTGTGTACAAAAAATTAATGTAGACATTACAGCATAAGATTAAGCCTGCAAACCTTTTTGAAGAAAATTTCCTATAATACACCCTCTCGAGATAAGGATGGAGGCTCAACCCGTAGCTTGAACCTAAGATTAGAAAAAAGTAGTGGAAAGTGGTTTAGTAATAACATCTGCAAGCTAATCCTTAAAAAAAATAAAGCAAACTTGAATGTCCTTTTCAGCAACACTGTCATGCAGAAAATGATAATTAACCTAACCATATTTAGTAAGGGGATGGAAAATAGGATTCACGTAAAAATAAATGGCACCGGGACTATCACACCCAATCATAGACAGAAATAGGAGTAATTTGCAGATCTAAAAATAAATATTGAAGCCATAAAACCTTAGAATTGTTATTGGCTAAGGTTTTATACTCATCCTCAATAGAAGAACAGGCAATCATGCATTGTTTAGGATCTCGAGATCACAAAATTTTATTAGTAATGCCAGCATATGTGAGGGCATCTCCATTTCATCTCATCTGATTCACTATCATCATAATTCTTGTGTGACAATCCAAAAAATATTTTGAGTATCTCATTTATAGTGACTCATATTTAACCTCGCAAAAGTTAAAGATGAATCTTCTTGATGCTATCCGCACCTTTGTATTTTGTTGAAAAGCCTCCCATATATCTTTTGAAGTTCTGCGAAAACAGTGATCTCAAATGTGGTTTCATCAAGACCTTGATGAATGATGGTCTTGGCTTTGTTGTCTTTTTTATTGTTTTTTAGGACTTCTTTTTGTGCTTCTTATAGAGAATCATTTGCTTTTTAGACTCTGGCTTATCATAACCATAATCCACAATCTCTATGCATTTTTATGAGACAAGAAATGTCTTTATTCTAATACACCAATTATCATAATTATCTCTGGTCAGCTTTAGGATGTCTATTTGAGCATTTTTTGTAGTAATTGTATTCTTGAAATGACTATATCATCTTTTAGGAGTTAAATGTTTAAAAATGGATACCGTGAATGAATCTGAAATGATCAAAATAGTAGAGAACCAGTTTGACTTGGTTGAAAGCAAGTTCATTGTGGTTGAACCAGGAATATTCTAGAGAATATTCTTTCTAGCATGGGTGATGGCTCAACTTGGTGTTGGTAGCGACTCAGTTTGACAACTCAAATATGGCATGTGTGGGTCTCGGTCATTGTTTCCTTTAGGCTCGTGGTCTGCAGGGGAAAACAAATCAGGAATTTCAGGAGGCGCATTTAACGCATTGCTTGTGCTAGCCAAGCTAATTTTTACATCGTTGAGTTCATATTAAAGAGTTCTTCACATTGGAATGATCAAAAATCATTTTAGATAAACTTAAGAATTCAGGTGTATCCCAAAAAACTTTTGTTTTTTTATGAATAAGGCTCTAATATTAATTCTTGGGGATAAAGATCGATGGTGACTTTAAAACATTAAAGGGGATAAAACATATTGTTTTTGTCATAACCTAATTTTGGGTTATTCCCCAAATCTACCTAAAAATAACAAAAATAAAATAAAAGGGGCTGGTGTTGGCAGAAAAATCAAGGTAGAAATTTTGAATATTTTGGAAAGTCTAGTTGTACCTTTTTTAGCCAAAAATGAAGGAAAATACAGATTCAAGACTAAAATAATTTATTATTGGATAAATCTATGTAAAAATTAAGTCGAAAGACATAATTATATTTTTATGGGTCAATTTAATTTAATTGTTGGTCAATTTAAAGTGTAATTTTATTTAGGGTTTAATTGAGAGCCTAGTTGAAGGTTGAATTAAGCACAATGATTTAATTATACTATAAATCAGTCAAATTATTGTTATTAAGGGCTTAATTGATGAAATATTAAGTTTGGAAATCTAATCTAGGTTAAATTGAGAAGATCAAAATTTTTAAAAATAAAATATTTTTGGGTGAAATCGAAAGTCAAAATTGAAGATAAAAACATTGGTGTTCCCATCGAGAAAACTTTTTTTGTAACAATCCATTTTTGTCAATCTATTTTATATTACTAAAAAAAAAACTTACATGTCAAGGCCTTGCCGGAAGCCATGTTGCACCCATGCCGACAGTCATGCCTGCCACCCACTCCTGCAACGCACCATCCCTTGGACAACACTCCTTGCAAAAGTTTATAAAAAAGGAGCAAATTTTAAAAGCGAGGAGGAGGAATGATCAGGGAAACGGGGGAAATAATACTGAAAAATACACGGGGACATCATCATTAAACACATATAGATGTTGTCATGACGGGGACGACGAACACATTATAGGGACAAAACTTGCACTGACAGCCACCCCTCTATCTCCCTCGACTCTTCTTCCTCATCTCTTGTAAGACATTAGCATTGGCGTCCCTCTCTCTCCCCCTTGCAACGTCAGTTCCCTCTATCTAAAACCAGTTGCAGCTCCAGCTCTCTCTCTCATACAGCGACCACCACCTTATCTCCCCCATTGGCATCGGCGGTTCTCCCCCATGCCAGAGACATCACCTGAAACAGACCATCCCTTCTTCTCTAGCTCTGGTAGCAGCAATAACAAAGACAACACCAACAAGAACATGAACCGACAACTTATGAAGCCTCCTTCAACTGTCATTTTCAATGCTACCACCACAAAGACAACTACCCTAGCCTTCTCTACCCAGCAGCAATGGCAGGTGATTCTGTCGTCACCGTCGATCACCCTCCATTTTATTGTTCACGTAACATATAAACAGTATTAATTCACATTTTGGTTTCTTTTCTCTTCTTTTCTGCTTTGTGTCTAGGGTTGAAATGCTCTCAACCCCACCCAGTTGGTTGGGTCGAGTCCAGCCCAAGTCCAGTAGAAGGCCCAATTTGGCTCGAATTTTTTTTAATATATATATTGCATTTAAAAACAAAAAAAAAATATGTTGTTTTCGTGCATACAGTCGAATTCCAAGATTTTTCAAGCATATTTTTTGTAAAAAAAATAGGTTGCATCTTTCTCATATTTTGAAAAAAAATTGGATGTCATAAGTAGTTTATGATTATCCATTTGGAATTTGGATAAAACATTAAAAAAATTAACAACTATTTTGTTTTAGCTATGGCGGTGTAAAATTACATTGTAAAGTACACTCACAAATAGTTAAAAACAGGGTTTTCAAAATGCAGTATAAATTTTTTTTGGTTAGTCTTCAACTCGCAATGAGATAGAGATTCTCTCATAAAGAGATATCTACATCAAACTTTAGAAAAGACCGACAAAAAAATCAAATTTAGAAAAATAATCAAACAACATTGCAGTTTGTCTTAGGTAGGGTGCACTGGGAGTGATATGTCTTCCCTTTGCACAACAACTCCTCCTACCCAGACACTCATCGACATATAGGTTTCCTAGTGACCGTAATACTAGATGGCAACTCCTGATAATTATAGTTGTAATTGTTACAATTATAAAACACACACCTCTTTCACTACTCGTCAATGTCTCTCCAATTCAGGGATGGTAGGGCGCGAAATATGAAAAAAATCATCACGATAGTTTTATAGCAACAACAAAAAATTTACAAATTTTCACACACAATTCATGTAAATTGAGGTTATTGTTTATACAAAAAATGAAAGCTTGAAAAAACACTTTAAATGTGAACGCATATAGTAGGTGTGTGTTTGTGAGTGAGAAATCGGTTGGCAGCTACAATTGATGGCTTCGGTTGGTGGTGGCCATTTTTGATTTCTATGGATCGAGTTTACATCAACAATAACCTCTTCTTTCTTCCTCTTCAAAGTAGTGTTTCCCTCTTTTCTCTCAGCCTTGCGATTATAACTCTCATGTTTATTTACATTCTCTTTTCATAAGTTCAATAGGTGATACTGGCGTTTAGTGTGATAGTTATTATTTTCTTGTCTTTCCTCCCGATGTATAATATTTTACTTTTCTGCTGCTATTGACCATACTTCCTTTCTGCTAATTGATTAAATCCTCTTATTATTGGCCATTTCCTTAATATAATTTATTTAAAACATATTTATTTCAACCATACCCTTACCGGGCTTACACTTATCACATGTCGATAGCCTGAGTTATTAATACCTGTCGAAGTCTTGCAGAAATTCCAAAAATGTTATGGTTCATCCTTGTTGCCAGCAGCAGCATACAAAGAGAGAAAATTGCTGCAACAACACAAGTATTTTAATAATTTAAAAACAAAATGGTAAAAGACAAACAGCGGAGATAAGGTCTTTGTTCCACGCAGAAATTGCATGGAGACAGATAAGACAGTCCAACATGATAGATAAACCACCACCGTCGCCCCACCAGGACAGTACCACCACCACCGACCACCAATAGAATGTTTTGAAAACATTAACTTTTACAACATAGAAACCCAAAACACACGTCCCTTTCTAGTTTCCTCCATCAGGTAGACCATATACATATTAGTGACAGAAGGTAGGAGGACATTAAAGAACTTTTTAAAACCGTGTTAATCTGTCACTTTTACGTACAGTGTCCATATGTAGGGTATTGAAACTATGGAAAAACCAGAATAGGCAGTCAACGTAGCACATTGATGTAATTAAATACAGATTTATCTCTTTCCTTGTTTATGTAATATTAAGCTCAATTGTAGGCAACAAAATAGGATCTTGATACATTTTTATTTGTATAAATTGCATAGTGTAAGTACCAGTAATACAGAGTTTTCACATACCAATTGCTATCCTCTGTTAATGAAATTTCTCATAGGGTTACAGTCAACAAGGCATTGGTTTCTCATATAGCAAGTGACACGAGCGGAATTACAGAAACACGCACAAGTTTATTAACTATATATGTCGTGCTGTGAAGTTTTGAAATGGCAAGTCCACGAGTTGAAGCGTCACGTTCTAGTAGCAGTGATGCAAGGATCGTGAGCTTTCATACACCAGAACAGGCACCGAGGTTTTTAATTACAGGTCCAGACATTCGAACGAGGTTATATTTACATTCAATGATGGAAAATGTCTATGATACTGGGGGAAGATAAATTTAATTTTATTCTAAGCGCAGCAGCATTGACACGTCTGTAAAATAAATTACTACCATTGGTGGATAAACTTATGGTCGGGGAGACAACCGTTGGCATAAATCACCGCGGGACAGCTGCCAGTGCATGGAAAATCCGTGTTTTGGAAAGTGGAGTTCAAAAATGAACAGGATGAGAGTGGGAAATGAAAGATATGTCCCCTTGACGAAGAAAATATTAGAGGAGTCTTCTTGGTCAACGAGGAAAGATAGGAATAAGGCTTTTGTTCAACTCAGATTCTGCATATGGACAGAATCAGAACAGTCCTCCACAGCACCGATACCCCACCACTAAAACAAAACCGAGACTCACGTTCCGTTCTATAATCAGAACAGTTCGTTTAACAAGTGAGAGATCCTGGAAACTTAAGAAACTTTTCAAACCGTGTCTCGCTGCCTTTACAATGTCTATATATAGGGTTACCACTTCATGCATTTCCACTCAACAAAGCATTCTGGTTTCTCATATAGTGAGTGATCCGCGTGCAAATAACAGATACATTGAGCCGTGAGAGTATAATCTGGAAATGGCAAATCCAAAAGTGTTAGGGGCTGCCTTTCTTGTCTTGCTTATTCTAGACCTCACCTTTGCTGCTAGGACACCGAAGGCAACCGGTGGGGATGGAAAGAAGGGAGCTGGTGGTGGTGGAGAAGGGGGGGGAGGAGGAGGCGGTAATGGTGGAGAAGGAGGCAATGGATCAGGAAGTGGGTCAGGATATGGATGTGGAAGTGGCAAGGGTGGGAATGGAAATGGTGGTGGAGGAGGAGGTGGCGGTGGAGGTCAAGGCACTGGATCAGGAAGTGGATCAGGCTATGGGAGTGGAAGTGGCAAGGGTGGGAATGGAAGTGGTGGAGAAGGGGGAGGAGGAGGTGGAGGTGGAGGTGGTGGTGGTGGTGGTCAAGGCACTGGGTTAGGAACTGGGTCGGGCTATGGAAGTGGAAGTGGCAAGGGTGTGAATGGAAGTGGTGGAGGAGGAGGAGGTGGTGGTAGAGGTCAAGGCACTGGATCAGGAAGTGGGTCAGGATATGGAAGTGGAAGCGGCAAGGGTGTGAATGGAAGTGGTGGGGATGGGGGAGGGGGAGGGGGAGGGGGAGGCACTGGATCAGGAAGTGGGTCAGGCTATGGAAGTGGAAATGGCAAGGGTGTGAATGGAGCAGGAGGAGGCGGTGGAGGGGGAGGCACTGGATCAGGAAATGGGTCAGGATATGGAAGTGGAAGTGGCAAGGGTGTGAATGGAGGTGGTGGAGGAGGAGGAGGAGGCGGTGGTGGTGGAGCTCTAGGCACTGGATCAGGAAGTGGGTCAGGCAATGGAAGTGGAAGTGGAAGTGGAAGTGGCAAGGGTGGGAATGGAGGTGGTGGTGGAGGTGGAGGTGGAGGTGGAGGTCAAGGCACTGGATCAGGAAGTGGGTCAGGCTATGGAAGTGGAAGTGGCAAGGGTGGGAATGGAGGAGGAGATGGAGGAGGAGGAGGAGGAGGAGGAGGTGGAGGAACCGGTCGGGATGGATAGAAAGGAGCTGCTCCTGCTGGTCGTGGTTCTGGATCTAGAAGTGGGTCAGGCTATGGAATGGGGTCTAGATCCGGTAAAGGACATGGAGGTGGTGGCCATGGAGGAGGAGGTGGTGGTGGTGGTCAAGGCACTGGATCAGGAAGTGGGTCAGGCTATGGAAGTGGAAGTGGCAAGGGTGGGAATGGAGGTGGTGGTGGAGGAGGAGGTGGAGGTGGAGGTGGAGGTGGAGGTGAAGGTGGAGGCACTGGATCAGGAAGTGGGTCAGGCTATGGAAGTGGAAGTGGAAGTGGCAAGGGTGGGAATGGAGGTGGTGGTGGAGGAGGAGGTGGCGGTGGGGGTCAAGGCACTGGATCAGGAAGTGGGTCAGGCTATGGAAGTGGAAGTGGCAAGGGTGGGAATGGAGGTGGTGGTGGAGGAGGAGGTGGAGGTGGAGGTGGAGGCACTGGATCAGGAAGTGGGTCAGGCTATGGAAGTGGAAGTGGCAAGGGTGGGAATGGAGGTGGTGGTGGAGGAGGAGGAGGAGGTGGAGGTGGAGGTCAAGGCACTGGATCAGGAAGTGGGTCAGGCTATGGAAGTGGAAGTTGAAAGGGTGGGAATGAAAGTGGTGGGAAAAGGGGAGGAGGAGGTGGTGGTGGAGCTCAAGGCACTAGATCAGGAAGTGAGTCGAGCTATGGAAGTGAAAGTGGCAAGGGTGGGAATGGAAGTGGCAGTGGAGTAAAAGGTGGTGGCGGAGGCTCAAGCGGGTCAGCTTTTAGGGAGGCTTATAGCTCTCGATATGGTTTGGGGTTGGGGGGAGGGGGAAGGAGGAGGCGGTAATAGCTTGCCATGAACACAAAAGTTAACTTTTTTTCTTAAATTGCAAGAGCTCACACATGCATACATTTAGCATGTTGGCAAGTGATTGCAACTATGCATGTATCTACATATTGATCATTACTAATAAACTCACTTTTTCAAATGCTATAAATAAAGGAAAATGTAACTGAACCAAAAAATATGGGGTTTGGAAGCAAGATGCCTATGTTATTCGGGCTTGACATTCTACAAAGCCTAGATATAGAGTTATTATCGTGAATTTGATCCTTTTAAACATGAACTTAAGTAAAAATAACATTTTATATTTTATAGATAATATCTGCTATAAATAAATGAGCACATTTTACTCTAAAAATATATTTTATAGAATATCACTGCAAACCCTAATGAGATTGAATGTATCATTTCATATTATGAAACAGGATTTCATCTACTTTAAATAAAATTAAAGAAAAGAGCTTGAACTTCTGAAAATTGAAGATTTCCTCTCAAAACTCAAGAATGGCAATGTTGACTTCGCATGCAGCAATTGTCACGATGAAAATAGTCAACCTCAATACATGATTGCCATAAAGAATTCCTATGTAAAAGTCTGACCTGGTCATCTTCATTATTGAAAACTACTTGCCTCTCTCATCCGAAATGTCAACAGGGTTTTTTGATCCCTCACCAAAGACAGCCAAAAGGCCATTAGAAGCTGCAAAGTGAGTTTTACAACCAAAGAACCACTAGGAGGTCCGCTCAACAAATATTCTGAAAAGCTAATTAGACAAGTCCTATTAGTTTTCATAAAATGGTCGTCTTAGAATCAGAAATGTCTAGCATTTTTTGTAGAATTAGAAAAGTCTAACAAGTGATAAAGCTATAATGACAACCAAATCCCATACCAGTGCTTACAGTTTTCAAGCAAGCTATATATATAATTTCCTAGACACTGCTGAATTTATTGCCAAAATGTATAGATTTCAGTGCTCTTCCCCATGTATATAAAAAAGGGATTGCAAAATTTGAAATGCCAAATTGCTGGTGAAATTGAGGGTTAACTAGACAAGATTCAGAAGAAAAAGTTCAGCAAATTTCCATTTGACTATGGCAAAGTATCCATTGAAAGGATAAAACATGTATCAATTTAAAAGTTAAAACTGTATCAAGAATAAACATGGCTATATCTAATATTATGGCAAGCCAATAGAGCCTAATCCAGCAACTGTTTCCAGTAACAGAAGTTGTACCTTGTGACGAATTTCCTATAGAAACCTCTCTATAATGAAGAATTTCCCTTCTTTATCCTTCCAGCACAGTTTTTGCTTACCAAATTCGAGAAACACCAAATAAATTAGGAAATTGCAAGGTCCATGGAGAAATATGCAGCAAAAATAGTTCATAATGGTCAAATGCTAATCTGTCTCCCTCTCCGAAGCATAGGATACCTTCCGCATTATCATGTCCTCAGCTGCATGGATGGCCCTCTGTGATCCTGTGATTGTAATTTTCCTGCCAAAGAGTACAGAAACAACAGAATTTAAACACATTTTTAGCGGTAAGCTGATTCACTCAAAATCCATTCCCACACCTATCATTTGTTCCAGACATGAAATCTCCTCTGTCTGATATTTTTATCCTGGCTCCACTATTCTGCCAGAACAGAGTGTTCAACATTAAAAAAAATATATAATAATGATAACAATAATAATACAGAAAATATGGATCATCTGTTGTATAAAAACCTGGCTAATTTCCATTATATTTCTTCCACCACGTCCAACAACCAACCCAATATGTTCGTCAGCAACACCAATTGTCACAGAGTTGGTATAATCCTCCTAGAAAACATCAGAAGGCCTTCTATCAATCACAGTCAACATACTCTTTAATTATACTTAATAGCATACAAATATTTTCAGAACAGCACCAAAACATAAAGAGATATCAATGATAGAATTCGCAATGAGATGAGGTGAATCAGCTGGGACCATCCTGGATATAAGAATACCCATTTTAGGATTGGTATCAAACTACCCACTGTAACCCTTAAGCAACCTAAGAGAAACATATATAAAGCATTAAAAAAAAGGGCCAAAAAAAAAATATGACATGATGCTTGAATTTGAGTATTGAAAATTATTTATAATCGCTAAAACATTTTTAAAACTTTCAGCAACACAGTTCAAATGTTATGGAAAAACCTAAAGACAGGGAAAGGAAAAGCCAACTTGAACTGAAAAGGCTCAACTCATCCCATGGACACACAGGAACATCAACTAGAAATGAATAGCCATAAATGAATAAGCACTGTTGAAAAACTCTAATATAGTATCACAAAATGAATAGTACTACCATTCGATTCTTTAATTTTCAGCTAATTGCAATATTTTATAATTTATCTATTTGAATTTCATCTCTAATTAGATTAAAAAAGAAACTTGTTGGGCTCAAAATAATACTTAAAAAAAAAAAACTTGCTAGGTTCAGAAGTATCGGAGTCTTATTTTTTAAAGCGTACAGAATTATAGAATAGAATGCACCTTATTATGCTGAAACTTTACTCCAGCCCCATTCAGCCCATGGTTCGTTGAGTTGTACGCTGCTGTAGCAACATAAGGAAGCACATATGTATATGGAATACCGTCAAAACCAGAGAAGAAAACACCTATTCAAGTTAAAAGAATCTTAAATGGGATTGATTTTTAAAAGAAAAGGTTTAAAAAGAAAAGAATTTCAGAAACCTAAACGAAACCAAGCCACCTTGCTAAAATATTCAGGAGTTTTTTAAAGATTAGATATATAGCTACAATCAACTGTGTCGGATTGATAGAAAAAACAGAGTCAATACTTCCTTCTTGTAGAATGCAATCAGAAACACATGATCCTGATTATATATATATATAATACAAGACATCAGTATTAACTTTGGTCATTTAAGACTAAGAAGTTACCTAAATATCACCAATTTACTAAAAGATGCTTATAAGGAAATAATCATTTGCACTAAAGAAAGACCACAACTTAATAAGCAGTGCGCAGTAGCTTGAATACAATTATGCTTTGCAGTCATAACAACAGAAATCAATGGACATTCACATCTTTCTAGTAAAACAATCATCTGAACCAAAAACCAAACTCAAATTCTAAATCACCATTCCCCCAAAGCTGATGGTCTTTTCATAGGCACCCTGACACAGTTTAGAAAATTTCTAAATCTTTCCACGAGGTAAAGCAAGGGATATGATTTTTGAGAGCTTCACATCATAATAGTTCCCTTAACCATGCGGATAACTAAGATTATGAATTCATAAGGAACCAAAACGAGATAAGAAAAAAAACTACAGCATGTAGAGGGTAAACATGGAAGCTAGAAGTTCTTCTTCCAATAGAAAGAGGGTGCGAAGCTAATGGTAAGAGTCACACCTGCATATGAAAGAGGAGCGTGCATATTCTGCAGGTAATGGGAGTCATCAGTTAGCTTAGACAAAATCAAATCAATTGCATGCATTTGCTCCTCTAGAGTTCCTGTTATTGTAACCAGCCGATCAGTCAAGCCAAAAAAATCTGTATCCAGCGGAGAAATCTTGATGCCAGCATGGGACTCTTCAATGAATGACCTGCAGTGAAGGCCGATATCAGCGTTTTACACTTCCTCTGCTCTGATTTGAAAGAATTTGCTTAACTCCAAGACAGTCTTACTTTATGATGGACCCTCCTTTCCCAATAATGCTACCACAAGCATTATTTGGAACAACTAATCTCACTCTCATTCTTGGTTCAGCATCATCTCCATCTTCAGTAGGAATCTGACCACCAAAACAATTAACATCAGCAAAAACTCAGCATATTACATAGACCAACTCTTTGCCACAATAACTACCTCACTGAGCAATTTAGCAATTATAAGTTCCAGAGCCTTCAGTGCATCGTCAATTCCACCAGATATCAGAATTATTCTATCAGATGTTCCCGGAAAAAAATCATAATTTTTCGACAACTGGATTCTTGCTCCAGATTGTGACTGAAAATCAGTAATTGTAGCACCACCCTTTCCAATCACAGAACCAGCTGCAGCATTTGACACGAGTAACTTAATATACGTCGGCTTCTCCACAGAATCTGGAAAAAACAATGAAGCAATTAAAAAAATAAAAAAATATATAAATTAGCACGGAAAAAACCTGACAGGACTATCAATTTCAAATCGACAACGAGACTTTAGATTAAATTCTTTCATTCTCCGCAATTTTCTCACCGACCAAACAGAACCTAGACTAGAGATTTATCTTCCTTTCATAAATCTAGGGTTAAGGCTTCAATTTCAAGTCAAAACTACTAAAATTTAGCAGAAATACAACAAAATCCTAATTGCAGTAAATCAAAAAGCAGAACAGAAAAAATGTAACCTAAAAATGCAGAAATGAAACCGATGCCGCAACTCATTGCGTTGAGAGAAAAAAATAAAACGAGAACAACAAAGCAGGAAAACGCTAGATCAGATCAGAGAAACCTAAAGGCGGCGATGCAGGCGGTGGAGGAGATTTCTTCTGCGGTTGCTCCGGTGATGAGACGTAAGACGACTCCGTCGATTCCATTTCTCTTTTCTTCTATAACAGAAACTATCGATTACTGCACGATAAAATCAATAACCTCTTTTGTTCAGGAATAGTTGAAATGCGCATAGAGAAGATGAATAGAAATAGTCACCGCTACCTGGTGGTGGGTTTTTTTTAAAAAAAGAGAGATGCTGATTTGCGACTTGCTGCTTCTCTCTCACTTATCCATGTTGGTTTTGTTTTTATATCGGTTTTACGAGCATTGAAAACCGGCTCCTGAGTTTTTAATTTTTTTATTTGTTAGTTTCTTTTTTCCCACCTTCATTTTCAGTTTAGCTGGTTAGAAAGTAAGTGAAAACAGTATTATTCCGTTACACTTGTCCCGCTTCTGCCCTCTTGCCGATGTGATTTCACGATTTAAAATCTTTTCCGGATCAAATTTTATTTTCAATTTCTTTGTATATGAACTTTTTAAAACTTGAATGTCCTGGTTTGTTTTTTCTTTATTTAGATTTTATTTGTTATAGGAGTGTTTATTTTTAGAAATATTTTATATTTAAAAATATATTAAAATAATATTTTTAATTTAAAAAAAAAAATTTTAATATCAGCCCATCAAAACAATTTAAAAATATTATAAAATATTAAATTTAAAATAAAAAAAAATACTTTTAAACACGAATGCAAACATACTCTTAATTGACTCGAATAAAATTGTATGCCATTTGTTAGAATGTATTGTTCTAAATAAAATAATTAATTTATATGGACTCCATACCTGAAAATTAAATTAATAATTCAACATTTAAACTATATCGAATTACATGAATGGATATGATAAATGTGGATAGAAAAATACTAAAATATGATTATTGTACCTGGTTTTTCGAGCTAGAAAGTAAAATCATTAGTTATGAAACTATGGCATTAATTTACATTTTAAAATTAAATTTATGTAGCTAGGTGGGTACCGAGCATTTCCTATATTTTGTCCCCACAACCAAATAAATATTCTATTTACCGTTCACCATTGTATCAGAATTTTATTGTTTTTTATTGTTTAAAAAAATATTAAAATTATATTTTTTTATTTTTAAAAATTATTTTTAACATTAACATATTAAAAAAATTAAATTATGTTTTCATAAAATTTGTGGTGGTGAATTCAAAGTAAGAGATTTACATTTGGGTATGATCATAGAGATTAATGGCTTGTGGGATTTACTAACCTCGTAAAAAATTTACATTCAATATGATCATAGAAGGCAGACTTGAGACAGATCCCTTCGGTGATTAATTAATTGCCCGTGCTGTATTTCCAACTCCTTTCCCGTCACGTGCGCGTGAACTTGTCCGAGATTCGAAGGGCATACATGCAACATACTTGGCATGGTAAGTGTCTGGAAAAGAGCCTGGGTAAAGCGTGGTTGGTTTTTTTTTAATAAAACCCGTGAAAAAAACAATAAAACGCATGTGATTTTTTATATTAATTTATTGAAAATACAAAAAATAAAAATAAGATTAAAAAAAATACTTTCAAATCACAGCAAAAAATAGGCTGTAATTATTATAAAACTATATAAGAATTGCGGCTGAGATACCTCCACAATAGACAATTGTGGCTCTGTGCTGTAGTCTTGAGAATTTAGATGCGGTCTCCATCGTGCTCTGCCTGGTTGTCCATCGTGATTTTTATTTAAGAGTATAAATAAATAAATAAAAGTCTTGGCGATGTGTTCCTGGTCCTGCTTCAAGTATAATTACAAGTCAACTTTATTAAATAAATATATATCTAATTAATGGTCTGGTCTCACGGGCCATGTTAAATTTAACTAACTAGATCGATCACGTTAACAAATTCAAGATGTCAGACCAATTGCCTAGATATATATATTAGCTATTTGTGAAATGAAATCTTGCCACGTCGATTGTCGATAAAAAATCTGTTACCGAGCATGGAGGCACGAACTCGTCAACCCCGGCTTCATTCAGCGGCCACATACATGTATTGAACGTAGACTTCTGTCAACATCACGGTCACTTCTGTCAACATCATACATGTATAATTATGATGGTGTTTGGGAGGAAGGTTGTGGTAGATTTTGAAAGTATTTTTCGTGCTGAAATATATGAAAATAATATTTTTTTATTTTTTAAAAATTATTTTTGACATCAGCACATCAAAATGATTTAAGATACCAAACCGTCAATTTTTTTTAAAAAAAAAAAAAAAACAAAAGCACCAAACCGCTGGTTTAGCCCCCTCCCAAACAGACAGGCCTGGCTTACTTGCACGGTTGTGTATGCCCATAGAAGCACATCTCGTAAGGTTTTCAATGGCGAAAATATTTTTATTTTTTATTATTTTGAGTATTTATATCTGTTTATATTTTAATTAATTTGTTATGTTCTAAAATTAATAATTATATATAAAGATAAATTATATGTGAAAAAATGGAGGTTTGGTGAGGGCATAGAGAGATTTGTGGACATTACTGCGCGGGGATTGTTTTGAATTCCATAGTTGTTTTGGAGTAGTCATCGGACTTGATGCTGCAAGGGTGGGGATGTAATTGCACGGGAATATGAAAAGATTGTGCGCCGTCGAAGGTTTTCGAGCACTCGAGCTCCATCTAATTTTTTATGTGTATAAAAATAGATATTTATAAAATTAATAAAATATTAAAATGATTGAAAAATAAAATCGAACGGGAATAAATTATATAGTCTGGTTAATAATCAATCACTTATTTAATAATAGAATTAAAAAAACAAGAGTTATGCAATTATATTGAATAAAAAATAAAATAAAAAACCTGGTCTCCCGGGCCAACAAGGCCCGAAAGACCGAACTCAAACTCCATAATAAAGAAGTAAAATTGAAGAACAAGTACTTTCAAGAGAGATATAACCCAGGAAAATTCTTCATTACTTTCCACCGACCCCAAACACCTATCAGCAAGACTTTAAATTCAAAATAATGATATTTATATTTATAAATGTTCATTGTTCAAAAAAAAATTAAAATAATAGAGAATTTATATATTGAGAGTTATAAACCATGAAATATTTTGATGAACATTCATGAGAATCCATTAACCTCCATTGTTTATTAATTACTTGTAATTCAATGATATTCACAACTGGGTGTTTATGTTCATGAGATTTACTTGTAAAAATACCATGAATGTTCATAGATCATGAACAATTATTCATGGATTTACAGGTTAATATAATGGTTCATATGTGAGGCATTCCAATGACTTGACATGAATCACTAATCAAAATTTCAGAGTGTGAATCAAAAAGGTTATTAGAGCATCCAGTAAGATAAATTGATAAATATTAATGTAAATAAACTGATTGTAGTCATTAACAATAATTTAAAGAAAAGTTAAAAAAAAAAAAGCAAAAGATTAATGTATATCAAGATATTAATATTACATTAATACATATTTATCTATTTGTGTCAACCAAATATGTTTATTGAATTCAATAAAAGATAATTGAAATAAAAAAACAAATGAAGACGAGTGGATAAAATAAAAGTAAAAAAAATACCATGCAAAGTCAAGCACATTAGAAATAATATTTAAAAAGTGTAAAATATATAAAAAAAAAATACATCAAAAAGTTAAGCACAAAACAAAATATATTTTTTTCAAAAAAACTCTATTAAAAAAAGTTTAGAAATCTCTTTCCTTGGGGCATGAGACTGGGATAAACAAATAAAAAATAATTTTAAAATAACTATAGGACCATTTAAAAAAATAAATATGAAATGATGAAACCATGAGAGAAAAATAAGAAGAAGAAAAAAAGAATTCCAAATTTAATAACATCAACTGTGATTAAATGATAAAATTGAAACCAACTAAACTTTAATTAAAAAAAAAATTAGATGTCAGACGAATTATGGATCGAATTGCAAACAATAACACATAACAAATTGTTATTATAAAATGAAATTGAAAACATCAAAAACTTTCATAAAAGGACCGAGTAGATTAATTATGAAACAAGATAAACAATCAATAACCTAGAGACTGGAATAATAAATAAAAAACAAAGGACTGAATTTTAAAAAATAAAAAGAAAGGAGAATTGATGCACGCCTTTACTGAAAAAGAGAGAAAAATAGGAGAGAAGAAAGAAACGACAAGCCATCTACTAAGAACCATAAAACATTGCACCATTAAAAAAGACAAGATGATGTTTTCAACGACACGATGAAATTGTTGTAAGAGTTGTTATTGTAAAAGTTATCTCAACTAACCTTCTGGGTACAAGGAATACACGAAAGACTTTATATTTTATATTAAAAAAAAATAATGAAGTGTTTAAATAATAAAATTTAAAATGAGACAATAATCAACAAAAAAAAAAAAATATAACGAGATCATGCACATATTTGAGTTGAGTTGGAGAAAAACATTTGATTTGTTTTCCCTATATGTCGGACAACACATATACTCTTTAAAAAATTTATTTTCATATCAAAATATTTTTTTGATAACTCTTAAATTAAAATCATAATATTTATAATAGATGAAAATTTATTTTTAACAATCACAAAATTTAAAACCTTTATTGTTTATTTTTCTTAACAACTATAACAATCACAATCACTTAATTTACTAACAACTGTATTTTAAATCACTATAGTGTCCATTTTAATTTCATAATAAACTTAAACATGATCATTATATCTTGAGTATTTATAAACAACATGTAGTTTTTCAAATAAAAACAATCCAAAATATTATCATCTTTTTAGTTTATTGGTCTTTTTTTTATTTAAATTGTTTTTGTGTTGTTTTTTTATATTGAAAAAGAACTTGTTAAATATGGAAAATACCTTTTTGATAGAAAATATCCTTGGAGACAACATTTATGCACGTCTCAGGTTTTGTAATTTTGTTTTTGCCTTTTGCTTTCAATTAGACAATAGTTTTAAGGACATTTCTTTTTAATATGAATGAAAACACTTCTAGTGACAAAACCTCTATCCTTAGCACTATTGTTGTGGATGGGTCCATCAAAATTGTCTCCCCTTGACTGGCATAAGGTGACTTGGGTTCTGAACCATTCACCAGGAACCACCTAGCATCGCACCATGAAAAAAAAAGGCGAGGATGACAAGATAATATATTAAGAGTGTGTTTGATATTGCTTTTATTTTTGTAGTTGAATTTTTTAAAAAATAGTTTTATAAAAAATACTTTAGTTGCGGTTCAAGATAAGCTTTAGGGTCTGTTTGGGATTGCTTTTGCTTTTGTGGTTGAGGTTGAAAAAAAGCAGTTTTAGAAAAAGCACTTTTACTGTGGTTCAAAATAAGCAGTAAAGTGTTTGGTTAAAACTGTGGTTGAGTTTGAGGTTGAAAAAAAGCAGTTTTGTGTGTTTGGTTACCTAAAAGCGCTTTTGGGTGCTTTTGGTCCAATTTTTTTTTTTTTTTTTTGAATTTTAAAAACATACGGTTAGTGTTTTTAGATCATTTTGATGTGCTGATATCAAAAATGATTTTTAAAAAATAAAAAAACATCATTTTAATATATTTCGGCACGAAACACACTTTCAAAAGCTACAGCAACAGCTCTCCCAAACACCCTCTAAATTTGCATGTAGCTTTTTACTTGTGAAATGAATGTGAAGAGCATAAACATATACACACAATTAGAAAACTCTCTCTCTCTCTCTCTCTCTCTCTATATATATATATATATATATATATATAATCATATTTTTATAATGTAAGGAATAAGTAAAGTAAAATTGAAACTTTCTTTTTATTTGTTCATCAAACTATTTGCAATGCTATCACGAACAATATCCATACGTGAAGGCCTTTGCAATCCCTGACTATTGTCTCATGGTACAATATCTGGTAAAACATCATCTGGTATATAATTGGGATTACAATCATAATGAACAAAATCAACGTCATGTTGCGATGTCCTTCTAATAAAGTTATGAAGTGCCATCGACGCAACAACAATTTCAACTTGCGTTTTGTATTGATAAGGTGGCATGCTCTGTAAAATTTTCCACCTTTGCTTCCATACTCCAAATGTTCGTTCTATCACATTACGTAGTGATGAATGTGCACGATTAAACACCTCTTCACGTCCACTTGGTTGTCCACGACGTTGAAAATCTTGTAAATGATACCGCTCCCCTCTATATGGACCTAAATATCCATACTCATTTGGATATCCAGCATCAACCAAATAATATTTTCCTAAAAATACAAACGACATGCAACCGTTTTCATTAATTCAGTAATAAAAGCAGAATATTAGGTGATTGAAATTAACATCTCTGTAACATATAATAAATCACAACCTTCAGGAGGTGATAATCATAGCACAAATGTAAATTGCATGTCAAAACTACAGGCCGCCATGATGTTTTGTGTTGGGACACCTTTTCTACCAATAAATGGAATTTGATTTTCAGCTGATATGGTAGCACGAACATGTGTCCCATCAATTGCACCGATACAGTTCTACATGCATCAAAAAACAGAGTTAGTATAAAAATATTAGAAAAAAAAGAATTTCATTCGAAATATATGTAATATGAACATGCATAATTACCTTGAAATGTGGCATAAATCTAGGATCCATCGCAATTTGTATTGGTGTGTCGGTAAATTCAGGATCTGTTGGTTTTATAACATCTACAGCAAACAAACATACAGCTTTAAGGACTTCTTTCATACACCTACTTACAGTTTCACCTGAATGTTGAAATCTTTCTTGTACATGTCGATTTGACGCCCCAACTGCAAGTGTAAATAAAAACATCCCTACCTTCTCAATTACGCTCATCCTTCGTGATGGTTTTAAACCATAACGCGTTTCCAAATCATTACATAGGCTAAGCAAAGTGTCTTTGTCCATCCTAAACATGTTAACACAGCGTCTCCAATGACCTCGTAAAATCTCAGTCAACCAACGCATCCCTGTATTGTATGATACCATGCATGGTTCTTTATGGATATAATTAATATAATATTGGTTTATAGCTCCAGCCGTGCATCTAATTAGTTTTTTCTCATCACATGGCCCATGTATGAAATTTGTGTCATCGTCGTCCGCATCGTCCTCGTCCTCGTCGTTAGCATCATCATCCTTCTCGTCGTCGTCCTCCTCGTCGTCGTCCTTCTCGTCGTCGTCATCCTCGTCGTCGTCCTCGTCGTCGTCATCGTCGTCGCCGTCATCGTTGTCGTCGCCACCGCAATTTTCGTAATCACAAGTTTCATCATCAATGTTTGCATTACTATTACCTTCATAACCACCATAGTTTATGTCGTCAACAACATGATCCATAACATTGTCATTGTCATCTTCAAAAACTCCACTAAATTGAGCATTAAAATATGGATCATCCATATGTAGCAACACTAGAAATAAATAAAGTTAAATGTCAGTGTTGCATATAAACACTTTGTGTTGAGTATTTGAACAGAAAACAAGTGCAAACCTGGCAACAGCAGAGCAATACCAAACAAGTGCAAACCTGTCGACATAAAATACTTTGAGTGAAGATCTACATTTTGCTTTGTTTCTTTTAAGACAAATTGCATAGTCAAACAATATCATGTTCTTAATATTCATTATAATAATTTCATTCACTTGTACAAACAAACATTCATCCATAACAATGAACACAATAATATTTGATAAATAAAAAAATTTAAATCATAGTATAAGATGTTATGATAAAATAATATCTTTTATAACACCGAAATAACTCAATATGAAAGTCGTAACAGAAAAAGTAGCACTCAACAAATTATATTTTACATTACAATCCTAAGGTAGACATATATAAAAACCAAACAGTCTGACCCAAAGAAAGAGCATTGCAGTTAAACGTTTTTTCGTTGGGAGATTTTTTGTTTAAGCCAACTAAATTTTGTTTCAATACTATTGATGCTTGCCCACATTTCTCTATTTCTTCGCAAACGTAGACACTCAGTAGCGAGGAAAAAAAATCATCGTTATCTGTCACACCAGGCACTAATTGTAATTCAGCCATAACCTCAGCAATACTACAGCCTGGCAAATCCTTATTCGCAGAACTCGAATCACTCCTACTGGACATGTTGTCAAGAAGCTGTTGCTGCAGTGATACTAGTTGAGCACCAATTCCAGATGATTTTTTCTTTCTAGCTCTCGGGTCTGGGTGCTCTCGTTCTTTTCTTTTCCCACTACTCTTTGTGTTAGAACTACTTGACATATGCACCCCCCCCATGCATCGAGGATTAGGATTTTGAGAATCCTCATTGACATTCTCCTCTGAATCCCCGCTTCCTTCTTCCAAATCAGCACCTTCGACACCGACATTAAATGTCTCGAAATTGACTTCATCGCCACCGCTTACGCCAGAGAACATTCTATCAAATTTGAACTTCAATGATGGCTCGATACCGGCATGTCTGAATTTTTTCGCGCCCCTAATTTCCTTCATGAAATAAATAGTTCTCTTGTGAATTATATGAACAAAACATTACAATTGATATGGAATAGTAAGACAAACAAATATTTACCTGAATTTTCGATTTCCACCACTCATCGCTAGCCGCAATTGTTCCTAATTCGTTACTCCAGCCCACACCAGTTTCAGCAATCAATTTCATCCATATTCGCCAATCTTTTTTACATGCATCCCATTTATTTTTAAACTGCGTTTTGGTGAATGCATAACCTGTTTTTTCTTTAAATGATGTTGAAATAAATTTCCACCCAGCTTTATCGAAATGCGTATTCGGTCTCATTCCCATGTCAATGGCTTTAATACATAGATCACAAAAGATATGCAACATTTCTCTATTCCAAGATCCATAGATTCAAAATTATCCATGATACCGCGAACAACTTTGAAACCAAAAACACATCAACACAACATTAGGAATAACACTAAATGCTATGAAGGAACTAATTTAGGAACTAATGGATAAATAATACATGAAATACCATTGACATAAATAAACTAAAGTTTTGGTGCATGCACCTTGTTTGTTTTGTTATAATTTTTTGTGATTACCTTTTTGTTTTTAATTTCGGCATCTAATATTTTCTTATTTGATTTATTTAGCGTTTTTGTTCTAATTTTGATACATAGCATAGATCATCTCGAATTTCTATTTGTCTTCCTGGGTTAAATCTTGATTTGTCTTCTTAAAAAAATATTTCCCGGTTCAATTAAATTAATTATTCAATGTCAGTATGAGATTGTCAATTTAATTATATTGATTAAATAATTTATTAACTTTATTTATTGTTATTATTTTTTGTAAATCATGTCAATTAAATTAATTATTCAATGTCAGTATGAGATTGTCAATTTTATTATATTGATTAAATAATTTATTAACTTTATTTATTGTTATTATTTTTTGTAAATCATGTCAATTAAATTAATTATTCAATGTCAGTATGAGATTGTCAATTTTATTATATTGATTAAATAATTTATTAACTTTATTTATTGTTATTATTTTTTGTAAATCATGTCAATTAAATTAATTATTCAATGTCAGTATGAGATTGTCAATTTAATTATATTGATTAAATAATTTCTTAACTTTATTTATTGTTATTATTTTTTGTAAATCATGTCAATTAAATTAATTATTCAATATTAGTATGAGATTGTCAATTTAATTATATTTATTAAAGAATTTATTAATTTTATTTATTGTTATTATTTTTTGTAAATAATGTCAATTAAATTAATTATTCAATGTCAGTATGAGATTGTCAATTTAATAATATTTATTATTATTTTTTGTAAATCATGTTAGACAATTAACTAGATGCTTTTGGTCTTTATTGTATCGTTAAAAACACATTTTCGCTTATGTTCAAAAAAACTTGGTGCTGATCATATAAAACCGGCAACGGGTAAGATAATTAATTAGGTGAACATAAGATGTATTTTGTTAAATACAATTCAATTGCATTGGCCACGTCTGGCAATCCATTACATATGAACATAAATGTCAATTTATTGAACAACTTTTTATTAAAATTCAGTAAACAAACTTTAAGGCAATCCATTACATATGAACACAATTGAAAACATGAATCATCAATTTAAGACCTAATCGTTAAAGGTCCAGGTTTTCCTAACAAGAGAGGTAATAAATGTGAAAACAGAGCCTTCAAAATCCTGTCCATTCTGATTTTCCATTAGCTATCTCTGCATTTTATAAATTGGTAATTGGTAATACGCATCAGTGCATACTACATTCATAACTAACAAGACAAGATAACAAATATCAAACACTTCATAACTCCAAACCGAGATTTTAAATACACACGGGATTGCAAGGTTAAAGTTTATTTGCTTAAGCACTATTTTGCTTTTGATAAATTAGATACAATTTCAATAAAAAAAAATGAAGTGGATGATGTGTCATCTATATTGACAAACAATATGTCATTTCTTCAAATAGAATCCATTGCCCATAACCTCTAAACCCCTCATTTCCTACAAACACCAGGTTGTCCAAAATGTTAATACCAATATTTACTCCTTAATCCTTAATCAAACCATCATCAATATAGTCATATATTTTCTATTATCACCCTTTTATCCATATTACATAGGCTAGAGTATGATATAAAAAACATCAATAGTCATTGTTGTCTCCCAACTAATTCAAAAATATGGTCATTTTCATGCTTCTTTAATTACACAAACACATGCCCACTAATTAAACTACGTAAACAGCCTGAAAAATAATCATGTCTACCTTTTCGGCCAGATTTTATAAAATACTACTATATAAATATTTTTACAAAATTAAACTTAAGTTTAATTTTTCCCAAAAACAATAAAAGGCAGTCCTCAGCATCTCAAGGATAACATTGAATCTTGCAGTAAGTATAACTAAAAGATGCTTGAAGTAATTGATTTTCACACAAAAGTATTTGTTTCACATCAAATATTTCACAGACAACAAACCATGATCTCGCAACTCCACCTCTTATTTGCTATAAATTCACAGATGCAATTTCATACAGAATTCAGTAGTTTTTCACAACCCCAGGCAACACGAGATCATGTTCACAATTGGACATTAATTCCTCTAATTCATCACAAACCCATAACATCACAGTGTTCACAAACATGTCACAACACACATCGCAGCTCCTAACATCACAAACGCATCATATGAGAGAAAAAATCAAGCCCTTGACAGCAAGAAAACCTTACTTTGGTTGGGTGGTGCTCCGATCTTGTTGCCCTGAAAGAGTTGCAGACTCGGTGAGGACTACGATGATCGAAGGCTGGAGCAGCTGTGAGGGAGACAGAGGAGCAGAGGGTGAGGGTCAGGCTGAGCAGCTGTGAACGAGAAGGGGGGAGCAGCTCGATCGGGTCTGCAATTTTGGACGATGGGTTTGCTGGAAAAAACATTAAAAAACACAAGTCAGATTTTGCAAGGTTTGGGGAGAGTTGGGTTTTACCAGTTTGAAAAAGATGATAAAAGGAGAAGTGAAATTTACGAGTTTGCAGAGATGGGTTGCTGGTCTGTCTTTGAGATGGGTTTGCAATTTGGGAAGATGGGTTCGCTGGAAAAAAAATGAAAATACACAGAAGTCAGAGTTTGCAAGGTTTGGGGAGAGATTGGTTTCGCAAGTCTGTAAAGGATGATAAAAAGAGAAGTGAAATTTTTTCAAGTTTGCAAAGATGGGTTACTGGTCTGTAGATGACTCTGGGCGTCGGTGGAATAAGAAAAGTAGAAGACTCTGGGCGTCGGTGGAATAAGAAAAGTTGAAAAAGCAACTTGGACATGCTGCATACAAAACCCTGGTTTCAAACGCAAAAATGGTGGGCCATATGTACTGTTAGCGTGGTTTACTCCCGCTTCAAAATATTACCAAACAGTCAGCGTGTAACTTTTTCTCAAACGTGGATTGAACCACAAAGCCAAACGGGCACTTAAAATGTTTGGTTAAAATTGTGATTGAGTTTGAAGTTTAATATAAAATACAAAAATTAATTCCCTTTAAACAGGGAATTAAAAATATGATATGAAAAAGAAAAATAATAAAATCTCTAAACTAAAAAAATAGTTAGGATTTTTTATTTATTTATTAGTACTTTTGATTTATTATTGTTTTAATATAAAAAATATAAATAAATGATTTTAATAAATTTTAAAATAAAATAAAAAATAATTAATTTCTACCTACATAACCATTCCACATACTCCACACACCCGAAATCCAACTCTTACTCCGCTCCCCAACCATCTCTTAACCCTTTATTCTCTTTCAATCTTTTCTTCGATCTCCCAAGACACACTTTCATCTCTTTCAATAAATTAGTTCTCATTTTGCGTAACCATGTTTCTCGTTTTCTTTTTCCTACTTGCTATTAGACAATTGAACATCTTATTCGTATGCTTGAACCAAAGGATGCATATGCTCAGTGTATATGTAAAGGATTGAGCTTATGTCCTATGAAAATTAACATCTGTCTGGCCGTGAATGGGCCGTGGTGTTTGCTCGTGCTTTTTAGCTGTATATCATGAGATGATTTCCTTGCAGGACTTTTGAGAAGATGGAGTCTTGTGATGAGACTGGATGCCAAGATCCAGAGGGCCTTATCCTCTGCATTAATAACTACAGCTTCTATGGAAGTGTTGCTACCATGAACATGTACTTTAAGTGCCATAAGGACACCATCTTGAACCAGCAACAAGACCGCCCGATAGCATCATCCATTGAAAGCATTGTGAATGGAAACTCCAACAATAATGGAAAAGAAATTGTGGTTGTTGGCGCTGTTGATGTACAAGCTACATCCGTAGAGAGGTGACAAAGGATTGATGCTACTGGTAAAGAGAATGTTTGGATGTCAAGTGATTTTAGACGACGATTGATTAATCCGGAATTAATATTTGAACGGTATTTTTCCTGATAAATCACAATGAAAAGCCGGCGAGACACAAGAAAAGCACCTTATAGGTGCTTTTCTTGTAACGACGATTTCTCCATTTTATAATGTGGGCTCCACGTCAATTTTTCAATTTATCTGGCTTAACCAAACACTAAGTGCCCGTTTGTGTTTTGTGGCTGTAACGGCTTTTGCAAAAAAAATGATTTTTTTCATTTTAAATGATTTTTTTCATGTTTTTAAATCATTTTAATGTAATGGTATCAAAAATAATTTTTTAAATATTAAAAAATATTATTTTAATATATTTACAAATAAAAAAATATTTTTAAAAACAACTATAATTACACTACTAAACAGGTCCTAAAACACCCAATTTTTTTTAAACCACCATTCCAACCACACTATCAAAGCCCTTCTAAACCACGGGGTATATCCACATCGCCGTTGTCCGAGTATCACACATCATTTATTCTTTGATTAAAAAATCAAATAACCAAAGGGTAAATTTCAAAACCCCCCGTTACACTCATACTATAAAAAAAACACGTGGGAGAGCACGAAATCAATGATGGGTTCTTTCCTATTTTTCTATTGCAAGAGCATAAAAGCGAATACCACCATTGTTTTTAAAAATATTTTAAAATAAAATTGTTTTTATTTTTTAAAAAATATTTTTGATATTAATTTATAAAAATAATCTAAAAATAATATAAATTTTCAATATAAAATAAAAAATATTTTTAAATACATTATCATACATCCATGTCAATGGAGATATGGTAGGAGAAAAGTAACGGGGGAAGGTGACGCTGTAGCAGCAACAACATTAATATATTATTATATGAAAAAAATTTCACCATCCATCACCAATCGGGTGTGGTGGCGCCAAAAGTGCATTAAGATATTTAGCTCGGAGAGTGGTACGGTGGCGTCTAGCGTGGTGATGATGTCATGCCGTGTTTTCTTAAATATCATCTTAAAGATTAAGAGGTGGTTCGGTGTGATTATGAAAAAAATTTAATTTTTTATTTTAAATAATTTTTTTATATTTTTAGATATTTTAATATATTGATTTTTAAAAATAAAAAAAATATTATTTTAATATATTTCTAAACAAAAAAATATTTTCAAAAATAACCGCAGCCATATTCACGCACAAGTATCTTATAAATTCTCTATTTATTTTTTGTTTAAAAAATATTATTTATTTATTTTAAATTATCTTTTACAATTTCTTAAAATTATTTTAATGTACTAATATTCAAAATAAAATATATTTCTAAATAAAAAATACTTTAAAATTAATCAACACCACAAGACATTTCTGGCGAGGTAAAAAAGAACCCTGGGAGGAGATAAGGAAATGCTTCTGTCTGGTCAATCCTGTGGAAGAGGTTTTGGTCGCCGACGATGGAGCTATTGGAGAGGGGGTTGTTCAGGAGTGTATTTTATTTTGTGTAGGGACAATGAAGGTTGAATGGTGGCTCTTGTGCTTTTTTGTCGAGGTTGAGGATGACGTAAAAATATAACTTTCATTTCTTGTAAAAATATATATATATATATATATATATATATATATATATATATTTTTTTTTTTTTTTTTAAATATTTTTAAAATACAATTTTAAAATACAGTGATAAATATCATTATACTACAGGTCTAAAAGAAAATAACATCATTATAAAAATTCAGCACCTTTCCTCTCCGGGCTCGGATTTTCACGAGCCCAATTCTAAGCCACCTCCCGCCACGTTCCAAACAGCCCGCGAAAGCCAAAAATTAAAACCCCACTCCAAAATTTCAAGTTTCAAAACCCACCTGGTTCCTAAGACTAAACAACTAAATCTCCAACCGTCCATTTAAATCTTCCCGATTCGACCATCCACATCATCGATCCGCGACTCCCCAAAACCGGCCAATCACGACTCACCTCCTCTCCCTATATAGACACATCACGAACCCAACATTGATTAAAACTCGAATACCCAACCGCTTACCAGCTCCAGGTAGAAGAAACCCTTTCGCTTTCATTTTCAAAATCCCAAATGGCTCCCAAAGCAGAGAAGAAGCCAGCTGAGAAAAAACCGGCAGCAGCCGAGAAGGCTCCGGCGGAGAAGAAGCCAAGAGCAGAGAAGAAGTTGCCAAAAGAAGGCGCTGGTGACAAGAAGAAGAAGAAGGCAAAGAAGAGCGTCGAGACCTACAAGATCTACATCTTCAAGGTCCTGAAACAGGTTCACCCTGACATTGGGATCTCAAGCAAGGCTATGGGTATCATGAACAGTTTTATAAACGACATCTTTGAGAAACTTGCCCAGGAGTCATCAAGGCTTGCAAGGTATAACAAGAAGCCCACTATCACTTCAAGGGAGATTCAGACTGCCGTGAGATTGGTGTTGCCAGGGGAGCTTGCTAAACATGCTGTCTCTGAAGGGACCAAGGCTGTTACCAAGTTTACCAGCTCTTAGACGGACAAGTGTTTGCCGGTGGACTGATTGTTGAATCGTGTTTCTTCTGATGTAAAGGTGTAGGTTATCATTCTAGGTGAAATTTGATGTAATTTCGTCGTGATCAATGAAATTAGTATTCGGTTCGCAATATTACCTGATTGATTTTTTCTTCCTGCATTTCTGGATAAATTTTGTTATTGTGGCTTGATAGTGTCTGAGGGTTTTGAAAATGGTTTATATTCTTGGATCAGAGGGCCTGGGTGATTTGTGGGTTCTCATTAAGGATGGCGAATTTGAATTTGATCAATGTCGTATCTAATCTGAACTTACTACACCCACAGAGAAAGAGGGATTTTTAGCTAGGGAAAGGAGGATTAATTGTTAACCGAGGATCTTTTCATGTAAAATTTGCAATACAGGGATATAATTGAATGATTTATAAATTACACGTACTGTTATAAATATATACACACCATTTAAAAAAAAAAACTGTATGGGAGGCCGCCGCCCTCCCCCCATCTAGGCGGATCCATCATTGCCAAAAAAAGGGTCACAGAATGCATTACTGGGCCTAACAGCGTTAATTAGCTAATAATCAACACCGAGATTCTGTTTGGCTTTTCTATTATTTTAAATGTGGTGAATCTAGTGATATTAATAATAAGTTATAAAAATAAAAAAATATTATTTTAATATATTTATATTTAAAAATTAATATTTAACTAAGAATTTCATCTGAAAACAAACTAAAACTCTTATTTCCTTTCCCAATAGTAAATATTATTACGGAGGGAGTGTTTGAGAGGGTAATAATAATTATTTTTAAAGTTTTTTTATTTAGAAATGTGTGTGTGTGTATATATATATATAAATATTCAATATGTACACATCAAAATAATCTGAAAAAAGAAAATAATAATATTTATTTATTTATTTTAAATCTCCTTGTCCTTTTTGGGTCTCACAGGCCCTGATGAAGATAGTTGGGCTGGATCTAAGCTCGCCTTCAAGTTAGATTATTTGCCAACGTACGGATTGATCCTTGAAAAGGCCGAAATCTTCTTTCACCGTCAATTAGAACCTCCGTGAATCCAACCATCCATGTCATCAATCCGCGTCTCACCAAATCCTGCCAATCATACTCATACCTTCTCTCTATATAAACAACAAACCGCTGAATACAAGCTACCTCACCAAACTCTAGCCGTGAAGTTCTCGATTTCGCCCTCAAATCACCGAAGGAATCTCAAAATGGCTCCCAAGGCCGAAAAGAAGCCAGCTGAGAAAAAGCCAGCTGCAGCCGAGAAAGCGCCGGCGGAGAAGAAGCCAAGGGCAGAGAAGAAATTGCCTAAAGAAGGAGGAGCGATTGACAAGAAGAAGAAGAAGGCAAAAAAGAGCGTGGAGACCTACAAGATTTACATCTTCAAGGTTTTGAAACAAGTCCATCCTGATATCGGGATCTCAAGCAAAGCGATGGGTATCATGAATAGTTTCATCAATGATATCTTTGAGAAGCTTGCTCAAGAGGCTTCAAGGCTTGCTCGGTATAACAAGAAGCCTACCATTACGTCCCGGGAGATCCAGACTGCAGTTAGATTGGTATTGCCTGGAGAGCTTGCGAAACATGCCGTTTCTGAAGGGACCAAGGCTGTTACCAAATTTACCAGCTCTTAGGCGGCTAGGGTTAGTTGGGTTCTGGATGATGGGTATTTTGTGAGGCTCGATCTATCAATTAGGTTTCCTGTTCATGTATAGTTTTAGGTTTCAATTTTAGTGGATTGATGTAGTTGTTTGTTTTTTTTTTTTTTTTTTTTTTTGCAATGATACATGGATCTGGTTGGTAATGTCTTTGATTATTTGGTTTTATTTGTTTCTTCTATCTCATTTTACTTTCAGTCTGGATTTTTTATTCTCTTTGATTTATGTTGTGGTTTGGTGATTTATTTTGTATCTGGAACTGTTCTAGATTGTTTCACAGGTTGCAATTCGACTGGAGCTGAATTGAAGTTATTGCTCTTATTTTTGTATGAATTTTGTGAAATTAGAGCCTGTTAAGCGATGCTGTATCTCACTTGAATGTTTTCGGGTATGGAGAATAATTGCAGATGCTTGAATTAGATGACGAACCTTGTGAATATTTGGAATTTCCCCTTGTGTTATTCAATGGTGGCCTCACTTCTTCGTACTACATGGCACAACGGCCGAGAAGTGGTTTGTACCGGTCGGGATTAGAATCCTTCGGTGTGATTCAGCTGCTCATTTAGCTAATCCTAAACGGTTAGATGTATGATCATGTCAGAGTATGGATTAAGTTTAGCTATTCCTTGTAATTCTAAGGTGTCTGATAATCAACATAGGCGATGACTAGATTTGGCCTCGTGCAGGGTTTGGCCTTTTGTTGGAGATTCATTGAGCTGTTTTTGGTTTGATCTTTCAGACAAGGCATTATTGTGTGGAAACTATATCTTAATATTGAGTATTCTGCTATGGAAGTGCTCGGGTTTCATCAGAGTGAAAAGTCTGCAGGTTTGAACGTTATAAAACTGATTTGGAGCATTCTTCTTATTCCCAGTTACAGATTTACCTCGGTGGTAGTCCTCAATAGACTGCATATCAAAGTTAAAAAAACCAATGGAGGGAATGTTGTTCACATGTATGTTCTTGTAGTAATACAGACAAGCATTGTGAACATATGTTCTTTGATGACTTTCCATTCAGCGAAGAAGTGATAACGAGAGTTTTTCCTTCTTTGCTGCTAAGATATCCTTGAAAGCTGTGGCCATTCCGGTCTATGAAAGAAAATAAACAGGAGAGCGCATGGCCTTGCCGGGTCTTCCAACTTATGCTGCAATCAAATGTATCATGTAAGTTGTTCCTAAAGAAACCCCATCTCAAAATCTCTTCCTCGCGAGTCCCAAATGGCTCCAAAGGCAGAGAAGAAGCCGGCCGAGAAAAAGCCAGCGGCGGCCGAAAAAGCCCCGACAGAAAAGAAGTTGCCCAAAGGAGGATCGATTGACAAGAAGAAGAAGGCAAAAAGGAGCGTCGAGACCTACAAGATTAACATCTTCAAGGTCTTGAAACATGTCCACCCTGACATTGGAATTTCAAAGCTATGGGTATCATGAACAGTTTCATCAACGATATCTTTGAGAAATTTGCTCAAGAGGCTTCAAGGCTTGCTAGCTACAACAAGAAGCCTACATTACTTCCCGGGAGATCCAAACTTCTGTCCGATTGGTTTTGCCTGGAGAACTTGCGAAACATGATGTTTCTGAAGTGACGTAGGCTGTTAAGCAAACAGTCTACCAGGAGACAATTCGGTGTCGTTTTTGAGCGGATTGTAACTGTGCTTATGTAACCCTTTTTGCGCTTCATAGTACGTCATTGGCGTAACTTTTCTAACCTCTGCCTTGAGTCACTCTGACGAAGTTAAAAAATGGCCCACAATCATCGCCATCATCATCTGTTGGCAACTTTCAGGAACAGCTTAGGAAAATGAAACCTTGAAAATATCTCCTTGGTACCCGTAGAACCACTCGTACTCTTAACCTTCACACCAACACTCCTATTTTATCATCTTCAACAACACACTAGCTTGCAATCCTTGATTTTTCCATTAATTAATGGCGCTAAATTCCTCCTTTCCTGGTTCAACAACAAGCCTAAGTTCAATCTCTTTCAGATCCAATAACCCTAGAAATTCCTTCACTTGCAAGCCCTTCTTTCAAAATTTCTCCTCTCCAGTAACTGAATCACTTCGTGTTTCTGCTGATTCCACTCCCAAAGCGAAGTTCGCTGCCAGACGTAAAGAGTCCGTTTCGGTCCGGCAACTCGGACGCCCTCTGAGTACTGTCAGAATGGATTTTTTTCTTAAGCAAAAAATTTTAAAATGTTTAATTTTGAAGATTAAGAACTGATTTTTTTTGTAATTATTTTGATGTTGAGGTGGCAGTGGAGTATATGAGTTTGCCAGCGAGTCAGTACTCAGTGTTGGATGCGGAGAGGATAGAGAGGGTAGACGACAGCACTTTTAGGTGTTATGTGTATAGTTTCAAGTTTTTTGCTTTTGAAATTTGTCCTGTTTTGCTTGTTAGAGTCGAAGAGCAGCCTGATGGTTGTTGCATTAAGCTTTTGTCCTGCAAGGTGACACACTGATGCTTGTGATTATTGCATTGTTGTGTTTAGGGTTGATCTTTTTAATTTTTTGAATTTTGTGGTCATGTTGTGTACTGATATTTGTTTGCCTGTTTGGTTTGTTGATTGCTGTACTTGGCAGCTTGAAGGCTCGCCGATTGTGGTTGCACAGAATGAGAAGTTTGACGGTAAGGCATTCTGTTTAGGTTTTCTGGCTCGCATAGCATGGATTATTGTGAATTTCTTTCTGTACTGAACCCCTATTTTGGTTTTGTTTTTGTATGATGGGTTTGGAATGTGATAGTATAATTGTCATTGCCCAATGCCTCCCTCTCGATTTTTCAGTACAGACGTTTGTGACTTCCTCTGTATGCTTGTGGTGATGATTCTTCTGGCATTACAGCCTTTAACATGACTGTTCCCCGCCCATTGATCAAATTATTTCGTGCTGGAAGAATAATTATTTGTGTGAGGTCTGAGCTGTCTGAACCTTGTATGTATAAGAATGAGCAGTCTTGTCATGTTTAAATGGTAGTTAGTTTGAATTTACGATTGGATGGTTGCTGTAGATCAATCGTTTCTTTCAAAGGTTAATTTCAAAACCATGGCTTCACTAAAGGACATAAAACACTTTCATTCTTGTTTTTGTTTCTCACTTGCTTGGAACTGAATAGTGAGAAATCAGTCTTGAAATATTGTGATGTTAAGGCGTTAAACTTTTTCAGTACAGAATGAAACGCGCAGCAACCAAATTTTACCATGTACAGTGCTGTCATGTTGGGAAATAGCAGACTAGTTTTTTTATATATAAAATGGCTATAATTGAGGCTTCACAACATAAAAAATGGAAATGCTGTTCACCATATCCTAGAAATTGGTTTCCAGTATTTGCTTTTTAGAAACCTTTTATCCATGGCTAGATTTTCATATAATTTGTACCATGTCAATTCCATATTAATATGCAAAGGATTGTTTTCATATAGTTAACTCCGAAAAAATATGAGCTCTTGTTATTATGGGCAATATGATACTGACATCAATGAGTTAGATATCACTCCACTGCTTGCATGTGTGATTGGCTCCTGGACAGTTAATGCCGGTAAGGAATTAACATAACAACAACACCAGGTCCTTAACATCAACCTCTGCTGTTTAACTGATGAAGTTAGGGGCATTGTAATAATTCATCTGTCATGGAGAAAATAGCATCTCTCCGCAGGCCTTGAATGCTGTACATGACAAATAATTGTCCGGGACCTTGGTTTTATTGTATGTAATCATTTTGGCTGAAATGTGTTCTGTATGATGCAAAGGGTGGCTGTTGTCTCCTGAAAAAAAAAAAAAAGCATGCATGAGTGCTAGAAGTTAAAATTCTAAATTTATTATTATACATGCTTTTTTCAGGAATGCTTTGACACTGATTTGGTGTGGGAATGCAGCTTACATGGTGAACCAAATTTTTTGTGATAGCAACCAAAGCAACTCAACAGTGCAGCAGCTTACTTCAGACACGGTCATCGAGGTACTTGGCAAAGTGTTCTTTGCATGTAGCGCAGTGTTCTATATTGATTTCATTATTGGAGATGGTCATATGTGCATGAAAATTTTAATTTTAAACTCATTTGTATTTCATTCTAGGTTAGCATCATGGTCATATGTGCATGAAAATATTAATTTTGAACTCATTTGTACTTCATTCTAGGTTAGCATCGCCATTCCTTTTGCATTTAGAGCAATTCCAGCTGAAGCAATAGAATCGACCGGGGCCCAAATCCTTCAGCAAATACTTGGGCAGATACTTCCCCGCTTTATGGCACAGGTTTGAGGAAATCTAAATTAAATTAGCTAATGAAGAATGAGATAGGCTACTTGCCAGTTGCAAAGCTGGCATTTGCTCTCCTAGTACCTCATTTTGGTTAAACCCCTGGATGTTTAGTATTTGGGCGAGTCTTGAGGTTCTTGGTCCAGATTGAATTCCACTTCCCTCACACAGTGGAAATTGATTTCATTGTATTCTACATGGCAATCAAAATAGACATCCATCAATAAAATCAGGGAATTCGATGAAAGAACAAGTCCCGGCAATGTTTTCTAACAGCACAGGAGCATTTTCAGAATTCCACAAAATTTCCTGTTCTGTGATTATACTCTTGTTCATCAAGTACTAAATGAAGTGTGATTTGACAATTCGGATTTTGAAACAATGTAGAAATGCTTCCAAACCTAGATATACTAATTTGATTCCTCTGCCTTTACATCTTGCCACTATCATATAGGATCGATTTAACCCCATGACACCATCCGTGGACTTGTATTTGTTGGTCGGGAGTGGTTACTTTTATTCGTGACATAAATGCTTTAACAACTTGCAGCTTGTGAAGGATTATCAAGCATGGGCCACTGGTGATGCATCAAGGCAGCCTCTTGGAACTGGCGAGATTTGAAATTTATGGAAGGCAGCAATTTGTAGCAGTGTATTTAAATCTGCGGCCTCCTCCAATGCAGGTATTACATGTTTATGTTGGATAACAGGCAATGAGAATCCTGGCTGTTCTAGATAGACTTGTGTTTTTTTACTTGTTTCAAAGGTAGTCTTAGTTCAGGACAAACCATGCAATTGATTTCTGTTAGCAGTGATTCTATTTATGTTTTTGCTGTTGATTGACGGGCCACAATTTCATCTTGGGTTAGCTTGTTTCCTCCATCTTCTCTTCCTGAACTTAAGTGGACATGGTTTATTATATGAACCCAAATCATGGCCTTCTCTTTGATGTGCTACTAGTTGGTACTGGGCTATATTCTCTTTCCCCCTCTTTTTTTAACTAGTTTTCTTCAACGTATCCATGACCTTTTCTTTGTTAGGACCTGTAAGCCCTTATATTAAAATAAAATGAAAATGAAAATAAAATCGAGAACAGGCGGATGCCCTTCTCCGATCTGGATCCAGCCAAGTCATCCCTTCCACAACTTTGTCCAGATTAACCCCTATCTATAATTTCCACTTGTGGTCTACGCAATCCCCTCCACCGTCCGTCATTTATATTAATCAGTGTAAATGAGACTGTTTTTCTCACAACAAAAATCGAAAAAACAAAGAAATATGTAGATGATTTTATTGTTGGTGTTAAGAAAGGAAACGGCACCGAAATAGATTCAGAGACGATACATGCACTAAAGTTTACCTATCGTTGAAAGGTGTAATCTTGATGACCAGGCCAGGGAAAACATCATCCGGGTCGTGAATGTGTGGATTTTCTTCAACAATATAAGGATCCCCGCATTTTTCACTAATAGTTTGCAAAGTCTCCCCTTCTCGAACCACATATATCTCATCGCATGGCTTGTCCTCGAAAACCCTCGGATCCCCAACAGTAGCCAATTCACTTTCACTCACTTCACAGCAGCTCAAAACCAGCACTAGCGCCATCAACAAAGCACAGCACCAAGATATCTTCTCTGCCATCGCAGCTGATGAAGAAAAAGAACCCATTAGTTACTTATCAACAAAACACGATTTTTTTCGCTTAAAGAGGCGGGTATGGTTTAAGGTTACATGATTGTATATGCAGGGCAGCTAACAATTTAAGGAAGGGTTACTATCCATCTATTGGTGGTTGGACGGATATAGATTATCTCTGGCGGGAGTTGAGAGGGTTCCGTCAGTGTGGTAGGTATGTGTCAGCGGGAAACGAATTCGAAAGAAAATGGGACGGGTTGGTTTAAGTGTCGATTTTGCTTCCATATCGGTGACCTTCATTCCTTACACCGAGAATTCGTAGCATCGGTACTGTGGTTAGGGCGTAGTTGTAGCCGTCAGCAATGGGGCCCATCAAGTCCATGATTTAATGATAGGAAAGCCTGCCATTGAGCTCCGAGGTATTATGGATGAAAACGATATGAAATTGCAGGATTCATCGAGAACGCTCAAGATAATCTTATGTATTTTTTTTTTATCATATTTATATATGTTTTACAGTGGAGTTCGAGGCTATTTTCATTTGGAAAATCATGGAGTTGATGTTATTTCGGACATCTTCATATTTCTTCATATCAAATTCATATAAACCTTCAATGCCAAAATGAATTTAAATCTAAACTATTAATTAATTTAAAAATAAATATATACGATTTTAATGTACACCTTACAATTAAATGGCAACTTAACCCTTAATTATTTATAAAACATCAGTACCATCAATATTTTCTTAAAAATATCTAAACGTGGTTACTCAAATTCTAAGCATACCGAGAAATATCAATAAAATTTTCTAATAATACCATATTTAATATTTTTTTTTATTGATATGAGTGTTTAAACTAGTTTGTATGTATTTTTATCAATCTCATGCGTTCTAAAATTAACGATTATATAAATATTTAATAATTATCATATCACTACTAACAGGGCTCGGCTCGAATATGAGATCATATAAAAAACAATTTACTGATCCCAAACTTATACCCCAAGCTAACTATTAAATGGTTAATATCACATCAATTGTTGATGTCATATGTGATATATCAGTTTCACCATTCAGATATATATAATTTGAGAAATTAATTCTCGGACGATGGGGACGACATATTTGTTACGAATTTTATCACCAGAAGGAAACATTTTAAAAGGAGAGTCTTTTGAAAAGTAGACAGGCATTGAAATACTGAAAGGGCTGGCGCCATGAAATTACTGGTTCACCGTTTCCATTTGCGGCCTTCAGGGTTCCGAACTGTGAGCTTTAAGACACATGGGCAAAAATATTCTTATTTCAATACCATATTTCATTAATCTAACCAGCAGTGTATTGCGTGACAAGTCCCTCGGTTTCTGTGTACTTTACATCAATCTAAAGTAGGTGATCTCCTTTCATTTTTAAACCGAAGGCCTTTCTGAAATATGCGTGGATGTTTTTGGCTTTACAAAATGGAATTGTTTTGGTAGGTTAACTTGCAAATTTATGATCTAAAATCTAATATAAGCTGAATTTCAATTTAAATATTAAAAAACATTAATATGATTAAACCTGGTTGACAGGCCATTTAAACTAAGAAAAACCTGACCAATAAGAAAAAAATAGCCGGTCATGTCAAAGCCGACATGACACCGAGACATTCTCCGAATCCCAACGAAACCTAAGCGGGCTACGAAGATCCGAGAGAGGTCCATCGTGATGAATTGAGTTTACATGTCTTCCCAATGCCCACAACTCACGTCTCCCCGATGCCCATTTATCTAAAGGTCAAGGCCCAAGTGGTAGGCTTAGTTTTAGGGATTTTTTTCGAGAGAAGCCCATAGATTGTACGTGGGGCAGGGACCTTTCCTGCCACAGGGAAGGAGAAGGAAAACCTTAAGTAGATGGGAAGAGGCAATTTAATGCTAGCAAGTTTTCAAAAGAATGGTAGAATTAGTAATGTTTCTCCATGAGGTAGGCCATGGATATCCAGATAAAATCTATTAATGTTCCCAATTTCATGACCAATACCAAATAGAGCCCCCCAGATGGCCCAAAAAAGAACATGGGAGATCAGGATTATTATCAGTGGTACAGATTAAACACTTGTTAATGGCCACTCTGCTGCCCCCTTAATCATGCGATGAACTGAGAGCTGAGAAAACGACATGGTCACTTGTAGATCAGTCAGTTCGGAGTGACCCTGAGAGCTGATATAAGAATTGGATTCAGTTTGGTCGAAGTCTATCTGTGTTGCTCTTTGCTAATGAGAAAAGTTAATCTTCAGAATTCGGGCGTGAAGGATAAGTTTGTCATATTATTCCCTTCGAAAAGGCTTTCATCTTTGCACTGCCAAGGATGTTCTGGTCGCTCTGAAAATCTTCGGTGAAAAAGGAATGTATATCCATTCGAGCTCGTGAATCTTCTCAGAATCAGGATAAAACTTCGATCAAGTAGCAGGCATTCCATTAAAAGTTGAAACAGGAGGTATCAATCTTTTCGAGCCTCTTTTAGGAGATTTGACCCTTTGGCCAGAAAATATATTTATTATTTTGTTGCTGCTGTTATTATAACAACTCAGCCAGAGAGGATATACAGAAGAAAGAGATGGTATGATGAGGGGAAAAAATTGAGATGATGTCCATCAATTTGAAAATGACTTGTAAATTGGAGAGCATAGAAAGAAGGGGACAGGAGCAATTATGAATGTTTTTTTACATTATTTTTTACTTAAAAATACACATCAAACTAATATTTATTTTATTTTTTATATCATTATTTTAAAATGATTAAAAATAATAATTCTACATAAAAAAAAAATCAAAATTTTGACAAGCATGCAAAGACGCAGATAATCATGTTGCCAAACATATTTTTAATATCAACTTTGTAGATTTTTATGGAAGAAGTGAAACGGCAGGGACAGATAATTTTTTATCTATTTTATTTTAAATTATTTTTCTTTAATATTTTTAGATCATTTTCATGTGCTCGAATTAAACATATTTTTTTAAATTAAAATTATTTTGATATATTTATAAATAATAAAATATTTTTAAAAATAAACCCTAAAACAGGCACTAACTCTCTGCAGGATTTGAATTCATGCGCATCAAGAATTGTTTTAAAAGTCTGGGATGATTTCAAATTACCCGATCCATCTTCTTGATAAAAATGCTGGATTGAAAAATATTAAAAATGCAGGATTTAAAAGTCTAGCTTGAAAAAAATATTGTCAATATAGTATATATTTTAATTGAAATAAAATTCCTTTTCTATATAAATAATTTTAAAAATATACTTATCATACCAATTTAATACATTCGAGCCAATTATTCAAACCGTGAAATTATACTTGAGATTTATCCAATAAATTATCAGCTAATTGCATGGGTGAAACCCAATTAAAGTTAGAGGTCATTGAAGGAGAGTGCGTGGGCATGAGAATTGGAAGGGATTTAAGGCATTCAAGTCCTGGCAACAGATTTTTTTTTTTTAAAATAATAATCTGGAACGAGTCTAAAATACTTATATATTTTGAGCATTTATAATTATATTCAAATAATTTACACATCGACGTAGATGTGAGCAATGTAGCAGCTCCAATAAATTGCCAAATCGCAACTTGACAAGCCCTTGTCATGACCGCAATGTCCCCTCGCCTGGTAGGAAAACCAGGAGCATAATGTCCAAATTACAAGCTTTACAGGTGAAGAGAAGTGGCATATTCCTTCGAACAGAACTCGCCAGCAGCAACGCCTGAGCGATAAATGTTAATTACATGGACCCAGCAGCACAGTATTTTCTTCAATTTTCAACAGCATAGGATTCTAATCTAATACCACTACATACAGCCTTTGAAAGTCCCAGCTAGAAAGCCAGAAATGACACTGAAACTGTGTGATATGATTTGATTCCCAATGATAAAAACGCCACCGTATATCCGACTAGGTCTCGTCTACTGTCCACGATGTATAGGCCGGCCCCATGAAGCTCTAAAGGGTGCAGAATGTGATGGACTAGTAGTGGTTTTTTGGCTTCTTGGAGATGGCGTTTTGCCCGAACCCTAGAGAATGATTTGAGAGAAATAGCTTGGGGAGACAGCTTGCATGGAGATGGGAAATAGAGTGATGAGAAACCGAACATAACTGTACAGTTTTTTTCTATCCCGATGCTCTTGTCTGGATGCCAATGGACACATGCATATAGTTTCGAGTCTTAATACACGTACAAAGTAGATTTGAGAAAAGTGCTGCTTGTTTGTAAGACCAGAGAGAGAGATAATCCACAATCTTTTTTTTTTTTTGGTGGTAAAAATTAGGGTTTACAGCCCTAAAATCTTTAAACTAGACAAGAAATAGTAGATTCCATGAATGAATGGAGTTTGATCACAGTGCATTTATCTGTTAATCTATTTATGAAAAAAGCAAACATGGAAAAGAGATTCCATTTACGAGCAATCACTTCTCCACATTGAGCCAAATATATATGTAAAAATCAAACAAGATTGAAGACAGGAAGAAGCAACGCAGAATGTCGCCATGGAAGTGCTGTAGTGGCACATGGGTTCCACGAGGAACATTCATCCTTGGTCGACATGGTCATGGATCCAAAGCTTGACGCTTGTATATTTACGATGCCTTTTCGGAAGAGACAATAGCTCCATGGTCATCATATTGATTGGACTCGATGGAAAATAGTTCTCTTTATCCTGCTCAAATCTTCATTTCTATCCTCGAAATATACGGCCACCTTGGCTCGTATTAATTTATCTGGATTTTGAATATATATATATATATATATATATATATATATATATATATATATATATAGTCGTATATATTATGCTGTCTTGGGAAGGATTATTTTGCTATATTTTAAGAATTATTATTTTATAAAACGATGGAAAAAATAAAAATAAGCAACAACAGGACATTAGCTAATTTACATGTATTGTTATACCTGCTTAAACATAACTGGATTGGTATTTAACAATTGCATGTTATTTGTTAATAGCTGATGATGAAGATCATATAACATATTTGTTTTTTTGTTTTGTTTGACGAGACTTGGTGTCCTGTCTGAAAATAATATTATAAAGAATAGTCGTGTCGATGTATATAAAATACTATAAAGTATAATAAAAAAATATTAATTTGATATTTTATGAAATAAAATCAGTACACTTTTAATCTGTTTTTTTTTTATTTTTAAATTGCGCCTAATACACTTGGGGAAAGATTAAGGGGGGGAAAGTAAAAAATAAAATTAAGTGCACAGCTTGCCTAGTGTTCGTCAAGGTCATATTAGCTAGAAAGGTGACCCCAAATAAGTAGAAATGATTAAAAGCTGAATAGGTGGCTAAGGTAGTCACTAGCACAAGTTTAAACTCTTTAATTAATCAATGGGTCCATGCATTAACAAGAGTAATTAATGTCGTTTCATCAAATTAATATTACGGGCGTGCCAATGAAAGAAGAACACCTCAGCTGAAACAGGCAATTTCATATATAGTATAATATTCCGTGGCTAAAAAGAAAGACTAACGGGTAGTAATTTAATTGCTCGAGCTTTAAATTGCAATCGAGTGTGACGTTTTTTAAACTTTCTTGACTTTGCGAGAAAGCAAGTTTAGAGAATCTTGCTCTCCAATCACCAGAGAAGGCCTGACTGGTTTCCGACTCACTTTCCATGCATTGGCATGAACAAGAGGAGGAAAAGTGGATCGAATCATTCGATCTTTCAATCTCAGAGCATGTAGAACAAGCTCGATCACATGGGTGAATAATTTTAACTCGGGAAAAGAAACAGATAGCTCGGTTGATTGCCTATTGAACCAGCTACGTACGCAGTTTTTTTAGAGGCGAAGTAGATATATCGAGGGTGGTCCTCGGAGGTCAACCTGCAGGCAGGTTAAAAACTGTCTGGGACTGTTTGCCTGCTGTCGCCCTGAGTCAATAGCATTGACCCATCTTTTTCCGAGGTGATTCTCACCCTATTTTAAAACTATTTTAAAAAAAAAAAATTTATTTTAAATGAAAAAATTTAATTTTTTTAGATTATTTCGATATATAGATATCAAAAATATATTTTTAAATAAAAAATATTTTTAAAAAGAATAGATTTGCAACATAGCTATCATTGAAAAAGGCAGCACAGCGTGCAGGAATGATGCTCACCCAACATCCACACCCTATTTTCGATCGCGAAGAGTAAGACAAGGTCCTGATTTCCCTCGTGGCATTTCAAGAGACCAGATGCTCTCTCGAGTCGACTGGAAAGGAAACTACTTCCAAGCTTCTGCCCCGTCTGGGTTTGTTTTTAATTTTTTAAGATTTATCTAGAAATACAAATAAATAAATAAATAAATAGGGTGAGTTAATATATATATCGAATTAATTTATATCTGGGGTCATACAATGCCCTGAGGCTAGGGAGGGGGCACGATTTCATAATAATATCAATGTTTTTCTCCAATGAATTTCTATTTATAGAAATACCAACACAAGGAAATGTATTGCTAATCCATATTTCGCCCCGAATAAGACAAGCATTACTATATACATATGTTTATTATTTTAATTTGAACATAGATGAAGCTCAAGCTCAGTATAAGCTATTTGGTAGCGTGATTAAGTTTATTTTTTATTTTTTAGTTTAAAAATATATAATTAATATATTAAAATGAATTAAAAAGATTAAAAAATAGAATATTTTTAAATTTCATAAAAAAATACTTTTAAAACTACGAATAAAAAACAGTTAATTAATCTACTGAATAATCGAAGGAAGGGTTTCGGAACTTCCATGGTTTCACTGTTCAGATAAGGACAGGAAAGCCAGATGCTGCTTGCGTAGATCTTTTGCCTATTGTATGACGTGGCATTAGGTAATTGACCGGTGATGAAGTTTATTTTTGCTAAAAATCAAAAGCCCAAAATCACCTACGTGTCATTCATCCGTCGTTACTTTCAGATCCGCGGTACTTTCACAAACCCAAAAAATAAATTAAAATTAAAAAAAAAAAGAAGCTCCCTCTCTCTCTCTCCCCATCCACCACGCTTACTGTTTCTAAAACACTCTTAATTTCTTTTTTTCTCTCTCTAAAAAATTTCCATGGACACTAATTATAAATTCTGATATCGCTCTCTTCTTTGAACAGTCCTCTTGTTGCACCTCACATTTTCCATTGCTGGAAAAGATTTTTGTTTTTTTTTGGTTGTGGTTTTGGCTCTCTCTCACTTTCACAAAACAGAACCCAAACGGAGACATTAAAAATAGAAAACAAAAGTTATACACTTAGCTTCTCAGGTACGCTTCCATCAACAGTATTAATCCTTGCTTTTCTCAGTCTGATTAATTTGCGTTCCCTTTTTTTTTCAAAAGACTTGATTTTTGACCTGTGTGAAGGTTATCAGGTGATATCAATTCGGGACTCTATCGATCGAAATCCAGTTTTAGGGCATGGATATTAATTTTAATTTTAATTTTTGGCATGGATTTCTGAGCGAATTTAGGGTTTGCATTTGGATTTTTGGAGTTTGATTATTTTTGTTAATGCTTTAGGATTTTGTAATTGGTGGATTTAGAGAAGGGTTGTTGTGGGGGGCGGGGGCGGGGGGCGTGTGAATTGTGAGAGTGGAGGCTGTGAGGTGCAGGGGGTAGGAGGGGTTGTGCGAGGATGACGGATTTTCAACCGTTGCAACAAAAGCCTGAATCAACGGATGATGCCCGGATGGAATTTGAGAGGGGGTTGGAGGAGTTGATGCGTGGGCATTTGGATGATTGTATGTCATTTGCTTCGTGTAGTTCTACTAGGAACGTGGATGAGGATGAGGATGAAGGGGATCAGCTTGTGCGAAGGAGACGTAGGTCTGAACTTGAGGGTGATGATTTGGCCGAGTCATCAGCGGTGAGGCGGTGCCACTCTCGTATTTTGAGTAGGTGGGCTGCTCGCCAGGCACAGGAGATGATGACGCCTATGGAGAGGAGGAATCGTGAGTCGGAATTGATGGCACTTGCAGGTTTGCACACAGTTTCCATGCTTGATTCCTCATTTTTGAGGGAGTCACAGTCGCCTACTGCAAGAAGGCAGGGGGCAGTGGAAAGGCCAAGTACTCAGGCATCTGCAATTTTGCAAATGTGGCGGGAGTTGGAGGATGAGCATTTGCTGAATAGAAGGGAGAGGTTGAGGCAGCGAAGGAATGCTGAGTCTAATACAAACATGTCAGCTTCAAATGCATCAGAGAGTCGGGGGAGTGAGAATCAGGGAAGTTTGGAGGATGCAAGTGAGAGTGAAAATGACTTTGGACCTTGGTCGCATGACCATATGGGGTCACAGAATGAGCATGGGGATAATGCATCTAGCAGGGAGCAATCTCCAGATATTGCAGAAGTTGAGAGGAGTGTGAGGCAGATTGCTCGGGGATGGATGGAGAGTGGCATTAGTGACCATGCTTCTAATTTATCTCAAAGGAATGGTAGTCCCAGAGCAGAATGGCTGGGTGAAACAGAGAGGGAAAGAGTTAGAATTGTCAGGGAGTGGGTGCAGATGGCAAGTCAGCAGCGAGGTGCTCGTGCTAGCCGGAGGGAAGATCAAGCTGCTGGACATAATACACAGGTTGGCCAAGCTCGTGATGGGTCAGTGGCTGACCATGATGAAGGGCAACCAGAACATATTCGTAGGGACATGCTGAGGTTGCGCGGAAGACAAGCGATTCTTGACTTGCTTGTCAGGACTGAGAGAGAAAGACAAAGAGAACTTGAGGGACTATTGGAGCATCGGGCTGTCTCGGATTTCGCTCACCGCAATCGCATTCAGGTCGGTTCTTTGTCCTAATTGGATTTTGTTGGTATCATTTCGTAGTAATTTAACCTAACATATTGTTCATTGTATGTTTAAAGATATATTCACTATAAGTTTGCAAAGCTTGTTTTAAAATAATGTAATCGTTTACAGTTTAATTGGTTTTATTTATTTCAAATGTATATGCCAAGACATTAGAAAGTAAGGTTATATAAATATTATGATTAACTTAAACATACTGGGATTTCTGTATCATATATACCCGTCCTCAAGGCTAATATCTGCCATGTTTGATCTGAATTAAATTTAGTTAAAACATAATGTATCTAGTGGAAACACTATTAGCTAGTCATAACAACACTCTGGCAATCTACTTGCATTTGTTGCTTGGAAATTCTCTCTTCTAGCCCCTTGTTGCGATTCCTTGATTGCTCACTCTTAAAACCTTTTCCAGTCATTACTAAGAGGTAGATTCTTGCGAAATGAAAGACCGGTTGAGGAGGAGAGACCACCTTCTATGGCTGCTAGTGAACTGGTCCAATTAAGGCAGCGGCACACTGTTTCTGGTTTAAGGTATGTGTTTTCTTCTATTCCTGCTTCAATCCGTAGACTACTATTGAGAATGTCCATCTGATTATTCAAAAACTTCAACAGTGGTGCTCTTGATGATACTATTTTCTTTATCTTCTTTCTAAGCTGCACATTGTTTAGGATGATCTGGTTGAGGATACATATTTTGTAATAGATATGTTAGGATCATCCTATGAAGGAAACATATGGAACACAACTTTCACTTAAAGTTATTCAGACAGTTTGCTATTGAGATGTTCCCCGTTCCGCCGAGGTGTTTGTATGTAATCCAGTGATTGTTTGGCTGTTGATTGCTAATAAGATAAAGAAATTCAAGGGTGAGAATGGGGATTTTAATGCTGCCTTATTCAATTTACTAACAAAAAACGTTTTCTAGGCTTTCCAGTCATAGATTAGAGGTTGATGTACGCACTTGGTGTTTTAGCAATTTCATTGTCTTTCTGTGGAAAAGATGATATTGTCCAAAGATCATTATGGTAGTTTTGCTTGGGGCTTTGGATGACACATTGACTTTTATATTGGTGATATCAATGGCAAGATAAGAGTGGATTTATATACATAAATGCACGATTAAGTTTTGTGATTATGTGTTTGGGGTAGGGTGTTAAAATGATCAAACCAGGAATCGTAGAAAACAAAATTAAATCTGGAACCATGCATTTGGAGGCAGTTGACCACTAGACAGCAAGTGATGGATCTTTGGTGTGTAAGAGATCTTGAGTTTCTGATTTGCAATGTTAACATCACTGAGATAAATACTGTGTGAAGGGTAGATGTTGAAGCTCCAATGTTTGAAATATATTCATTCTGTGCACATGGGGTGCCAATATTTTATTACAAACTGCTTCAGATGCAGATATCAGTTATTTATCACTTCCAAAACCACTATAACAAAAGTAACAGTTTCAAGAATAATTCCCTCAGTAACTGATGCAGAGTTTTGAACCCCAACTTCATATCATTGGAAGAAAAAATTATGGACACCACCTTTCTTCACTGTTTTCTACAAATAGATGGAACTTGCCATGGAGAAATCTGTGATCATGAAAGCAAACCATATCTTGCCCGCAAACAAGACCATGGCATTTTCTTCCTTCTTTGCGCATCCCCCCCTGACTTGGTCTTCTTCTTGTGGAGCGATGTTGTATCCTCTTAGAATTCGAGTTGCTGCCTTTTGGCCTTGTTTGCACTTGATTAATGAGTTGCTGCTTTTGCAGTTACTGGTTAATGAAAAAAGAAGTTGACTGTCCTGATGGCAATTATCTCCTCTCTTTCAGGGAAGGGTTTAGGTCCAGGTTGGAAAATATTGTTCGTGGTCAAGTAAGCAGCCATTCTGATACCACGCCTAATACTAACATCAATGATTCTGGAAATGATCGGACTCAAACAAACACTCCTCAGGACATCCAACATGAGGAGAGTGATCAACCACAACCTAGGAGTCAAGAAAGCGACATACGTCATTTTCCTGATCAAACAAACAGTTCAGAGGGCAACAATGCTACTGATAACATGAGTTGGCAAGAAACTGCTAATCAAGGAGAAGGTTGGCAGGAGCAATTAACCAATGATGAGAGAGGAAACTGGCAACAGTCTGACTACGGTCAGTTGGATGAATGGAGAGGTAATAATGCAGAACCTATGGATGGAAATTGGCAAGCGAGCACTGTGAATGAATGGTCACGGGAAACACCTGGAAATGTGCCTGGTGAACAAGGTCGTCCACAAGGAGCCCAGGAACTCTGGCCTGAGGATGGCTCTAGTGAAGCTGTTGAAAACTGGACAGTGGGGTCTTCTGATCCTCCAAGAACTCGCCGTGCTGTTCCAATGAGAAGACTCAATAGATTTCACCCTCCTGATGATGAGAATGTTTATAGCATGGAGCTTAGGGAACTGCTGAGCAGGTAATTGATCTGCTGTTGATTGCCTTTTATGTGTTGAAAGTCGTAAGAATTCACTTTGATTATTCAATGGAATTTACCTTTTGTTTTTTAGGAGAAGTGTCTCTAATCTTCTTCGTAGTGGTTTCCGTGAAAGCCTCGACCAATTAATACAGTCATACGTGGAGAGGCAAGGTCGCTCTCCCATTGACTGGGATTTGCACAGAAACTTGCCAACACCAACTCCCACATCACCAGAGCGAGATGAGGAGCAGCAAAGAGATGAACAAAATGAGGGTCAACGTGATGCTGTGAACAGATCTTCACTCGTCTTGCCATCTCCACCTGTGCCTCCACCTCAGCCTCTGTGGCACCAGGATTTGCATCACACTAGCTGGTCTCGTCATAGCATGCATCGATCAGAACTGGTGAGTCATCTTTTCCCTCTACAAACATTGAAACAATATGTATTTTTACCAGATTCATAATGTTCAGTTTTTTTTTTCAATTGACATGTTGGGCATTTTGTCTATTTGTTCATAATAAAGGGAACATAAAAATCTGCTTTCTGGCTGGTTCTGAAAATCAAGATTGGTTCATTTTTTATGATTAAAGACCATATATTGGAAAGCATGAGTATGACTCAAGGGTTCATTTTTCTGCTCTTCTCTTTGCAAGTTTGATTGTGATGTTGTCAGTGAACTTCTGGTTAGTGTTATTTTGTTACGTTGGCTATTTTCATAATATTTTGAGGACATTTTCATTTTTCATGGTAGCAGCTGAGATGCATTAAGATTCAGTAGAATGTAATTCTTTACAATAAGCTTAGTGCAGTAACTTCTGTTACTGGTGTTTGTAGTGCTATATATCTTCCAGTTTGTACACAAGCTTGCTTTCATTGTTGTTTAAATTCTTCTAGTGCCAGTTTTATCTGAATGTGGATGCTGATATTGATTAGCAGGAATGGGAGACGATTAATGATTTAAGAGCAGACATGGCAAGACTTCAGCAAGGAATGAGCCACATGCAGAGGATGTTGGAAGCCTGCATGGACATGCAGCTTGAGTTGCAACGCTCGGTCAGACAGGAAGTCTCTGCTGCTCTGAATAGATCAGCTGGTGAAAAAGGTTTTGTTGGCTTACAACATTTTGCATTGTTAGGTTGCTGATCATTTACCCTATCTTTGATTGTTGACTTGAAAGATGTTTTATGTTGCAGGGTTGGGTGCAGAGACATCTGAGGATGGGTCTAAATGGGGTCATGTAAGGAAAGGGACATGTTGTGTTTGCTGTGACAGCCATATTGATTCTCTGTTGTACAGGTATATTCTCCCTTTTCTTCTGAGGTTTTCGTGGTCAACTCAAGAAAGCGTCGAAATGAGTCTCTCCCTTTTGGGATTTGCTGGTTTTATTTTGCTGCTTTTTTTCTTTTATTAACACCAGTTCAAATTGGAAACTGAATGCAGATGCGGACACATGTGCACTTGTTCAAAATGTGCAAATGAGTTGTTCCGTGGCGGAGGAAAGTGCCCGTTGTGCAGAGCACCAATTCTTGAAGTGATCCGAGCGTACTCGATACTGTAAAGTCGTGGAAATAGGAAATAATTAATCAAAATTGAGTAGAATTGAGTGGGGTAAGGCTGAAGGGAACCAATGGCAGTTCCTTAAAGTGAATGAGAAGCTGCTTTATCAGTCTCGCGTGCCTGTAGAGTGCCCAGTCATTGCCTCTGTTTCTCTGATTATATGTGGAATGTTTTGAAAAATGTATAATTGGAATAACAAATGGCACCTCCATTCTTTTATCCGTAAATAAAATGTTTGGCAAAAAAAAATTCTTTCCTTTCCCAGACCCGTCGTTCATGGCAAGCACATCTCTTAAGATTGGATAGTTGAGGCTCGAAGAGTGTTTTTTTCTCTAGTCTCTCAACGAGGAAATTCTAAATTAAAAGGAAAAGAAGAGATTGAGTCTCAAATATTTAAATCAATGGAGAAACCATGAAGAACACCTTGATAAATGAGAATGATTGCGCCAGAGCTCATTTGCCTGCCAAAAAGAAGAATTTAACATTTGAAGTTCGTTTTTCTGACTACTAGTAGGGAATGATGCATAGATTACAAGAACTCCTGGAGTCCAATCTCCCTTGAGGTGGACAAGCAGTCTCTCCAGCTGCAGCAAATTGCTTCCCGCCGCTCATCTGGAGATGCTGGGGCTACGGTTAATGTGGAAGTCTGGTGTCTTGACAAGGTTTCTGGAATAGGCGAGACTTTGGATTTTCATCTTGTTGAGAAGCTGTAAAGGCAGCAAGGAAAATAAGCGAAAAACAATCATGAAAAACAAAAAACACAACTGAAAAACAATGATGCCTTACCTTGATCTGATTCCAGAATTCTTTGATGTTGCTGTTGCGCATGCGTAGAACAAGTAGGCTTTTCTCAGTTGAAAATTGAATGGAAAGAATTTCTAAGGGCATTAAGCATCTCATCCTTACAAAAGATTTAGCGCTTATAGGCTGAGTTTCTGATGTAAAATGTATATCTATTTACACCTAGTGCTAGCGCCCCTCCATAGCTGAAATTCTTTTAGCAAATTATCATTTCTAGCTGTAATGTTTATTCTGCTTTTTTTTGCACCAAACCAACTTCGCTGTCCAAACAAGGTATCTAATTGTTCCAAATAATCTACACCATCAAGAGCAACAAGAACTTTTTGGCGGCAAACTCATTCTTTGATCAAATTGATTCCTCTTTCAACATTTTTTATCTTAAAATTGTTCTTGTCATTGAATCAGGCCTTCCAGTGACATTCAAAAGAAAACAAACTCTCTCAAACATTTAACATTTGTTCAACACAGCCTTTGTTATAGTTTTCTTAACAAGCAGGCTGTAATTGATACTTTAGCTTTCAGCCACATCTTCTAAAGATGAGATGCAATTTAAGGTTGATTGCTTGGTGAATGAAAACAATACACCAATCGAAAAGAAAGAGATCACAATTTTTGAAAACCCACAAGACGGGATCAACCTCTTGGTGCGGAGGATAGAAAGAGACCTGCAAAACAGGGTTTGTTATTACGGAAAGTCGCAAAGCTGAAGACTTGTTGGCCACAAATGACCCAGTCAAGGAAAACCCCCAAATCCTCCAACCCTAACTGATCCCAAGGCACAGAAATGGGACGCAGACCAAAACATTGAATACAGGTATAAAGACCATTTAGGAGCTACGATTAAGTTCTATTGATTAGAACAAAAGAAACTACATGGATTCTGTTCAGATCAGGATCTAAATAACCTTTACATCAAACATAAACCCTAATTCCGCAGAGCACACAAAAGCGCAACAAACATGGATCACCTAAGAGCTAGTAAACTTCGTAACAGCCTTAGTCCCTTCAGAGACTGCATGCTTAGCAAGTTCTCCGGGCAAAACCAATCTGACAGCAGTCTGGATCTCCCGAGAAGTAATAGTAGGCTTCTTGTTATACCTAGCAAGCCTTGAAGACTCTTGAGCAAGCTTCTCAAAGATATCATTGATGAAACTGTTCATGATACCCATAGCCTTGCTTGAGATCCCTATATCAGGGTGGACTTGTTTCAACACCTTGAAGATGTAGATCTTGTAAGTCTCCACACTCTTCTTTGCCTTCTTCTTCTTCTTGTCACTGGCTCCTTCTTTGGGCAATTTCTTCTCTGCTCTTGGCTTCTTCTCGGCCGGTGCTTTCTCAGCTGCGGCGGGCTTCTTCTCGGCCGGCTTCTTCTCGGCCTTGGGTGCCATTTGGGATTCTTGATAGAGAGAGGCTAGTTGGGAAGGGAAAAGAAGAATAATTTTCGATGGGAAAGCTTGATATATGTGCTGTGTTTATATAAGGAGAGGAGGTTAGTGGTAATTGGTTGGTTTTGAGGAGACGCGGATCGATGACGTGGATGGTCGGATTTGAAAAGATATAAATAGACGGTGAGAGATTGGGTTGTTATAGTTGAGGGACCGTGGTTTTTTGAAAGTTGAAAAGCCGGGTAGGGTCAATGGTTCTTTTGAAAATTTTCGCGTTTCGCGGGTTGTTTTTTGGACTGGGCCAGACCTTAATTCTCAAACCCATCTTTCAAGTCCAGTTGTTTAACAAATAACAAGCCTCAGAGTCAAGTTTAGAGGGTGTTTGGGAATGTAATTGATATTGTTTTTCAAAGTATTTTTCATACTGAAATATCTCAAAATAATATTTTTTTATTTTTTAAAAATTATTTAACATCATCACATCAAAATAATCTTAAAACACTAAAAAAAAAATTTATTTCAATTGCAAAAAAAAAAAAAAAAAATTTAATAAAACACGCATCCAAACAGCCTCTTAATCCCCCTCCCCCCGCCCAAAAAAAAAGCGTTTCTTATGGCGTTTTATACGTGAAAGACTACAAGAAAGAAATTTCTCCTTGATGCACCACCAGTTTGAGTACGTCTACAGACAGGTTAAAACCTGATTAGGAATAGACTAACTGCTTGTTTAAGAGAGTGGTAAAAATTATTTTTCAAAGTATTTTTCATTTAAAAATCTATCAAATTTATTGTGGAATTGGCAGACACTATCATTTCATATGTGATTTCGATCTATGGAGAAGTTATGATGTTCTATTAAATAGGATTTGTTGCCATGGGATCTACAATAAATGGAATTAGTGAAAAGAATGGAGCTCCGGCAAGAAGTGCTCCGGCCAGGAATGGAAAAGGTCAAATTTTAGAAACCACGGTGATGTCCTCCGGACTCATGAAAACCACCTTCGTCCATTATTGACAGTCTTGAGCTTTAGTACAAGTTTCGCACGTTCAGCTTCAACTTCTGCATATTTAAGGCTCATGTCGAAGTAGCGTTCCTGCAGATCTTTCAGCTCTGTCTGAAGTGATGATATCTTACCCTCACATCCATCTCCTTTTACTACTATATCTTCATCCAACAACTTCTTGGGAGCATTCAATGGATCCTTATACCCCTCAGTTAACAGACTGAAACATAGGCAGAAATGAAAACATTGTGAATTAGACATAATGTGACAGGCGAGCATAATCGTCTAAGATGACATTTTGACGATGTCAAATTTCAAATGTGAGTGCAAGAGAAAGCAAAGAGCACTTGTACCAACCTCTTAAGCTGGGCCTTGTACATATCATTTGCCTCCAAAGCCTCAGCTAGTTCATTCTCGAGTAGTTGGATCTTCGACAAAGAATCCAATCCTATGCCTGGAGCATTCCCAGCATTAAAATTTGATTCCGTACGAACCTGTATTGGAGAAAGAATTTCAGAAATAAATAACCAACCATGTAGTCCCCATTATTTCATGGATAATACTTCTAAACTATTTGCCTGCTCTTTTTCATTTGGTGAAAAGTAATGCGCTGCTAATAATTTGCCTGATAAGAAGTTACATTAGCTATTCTCAATTGAAAATGAGATGTAAATTGTTGGTGCTGACCTGTGAGATATGCAATTCATCAGGAGTAGAAGAATTCATGTCACTGGATTCAGGACCGGAGGGGAGGCTTGCATCACTGGAATCATGCTGATCCTGTTTTGATGCTTTCCTCTGTTCAAGTTTCTCTTCAAGAGCTTGAGCTTTCTTCAGGCACTCTTGCTTCTCCTCTTCGAGATATCTTATCTTCCTCTGGAATTCACTATTTGCTCTCTTAGCCCGAGCAAGCTCATTCTTCAGCTCAGCATCCTGAGCACCTATTGCTTCTCTTGCGGTTAAATCCCCTTCCAGTCGCAAAAGCTTCTCCTCTAGGGCAACTTTACTCCTTTTGTAGTCTTCTAATTCAGACACAGCTCTCTGCATGTCAGAAATCTTCTGCATAGACAGGATTTTCTCGGTCTTCAGTTCCTCATAATCCCCTGATAACATCTGCGATGAAGCTTCTAGCTTTTGATTCTCAAATTTGGCCTCATTAAGCAATCTTTTAAGATCCAAAATTTCATCTTGAAGAAGTGATGTTTTCTGCAATTGGATCTTAAGGCTGGAAGTTTCTTCTGCAACTTGTTGCCTCGCATATTCAGAAGCTTTAAGTTTTATTTCCAGCCCCTTGACACTGTTTTTATGTTTCTCTTCATTGGATTTGACATCTTCTAACAATTCAAGCAGCTTTTCATGATCAGCCATCAGAACTTCCTGGTTTTGTTTGGAAGCAGCAAGTTCTTGCATTAGTCCAAGCACTTTAATCTCTGATTCCATCTGGAGGGTACAGAGGTTACTCTCAGATAATTCAAGTTTTCCTTGTAATTCTTGCAGAGAAGCTACCAGCATAGCTCTACCCGAACGCAGATGAGACAATTCAATCACAGCTTCTGAAGCTGTCCTTTCCTTTTCGCCATGAGTTGCAGATATCTGTTCAGTAAGATGTGCAATATCTCTTTGAAGATTCTCAACTTCAACTGTCTTCTCCAAGTGCATCTGATTCAGAAGATTCTCTTCCATAGCAAGTTTCTCTTTATATTCCTTGTTTTCTTTAAGAAGTGAATCCAGTTCTATACCAAGTGCTTGCTCTTTAGAGGCAATTTCTTGCTGCAGCAATATATACTTTCCTTCAAGAGCTTCTACTTCATTTGAGACATTAGCAAAATACCTTTCTGAATCCTTTAACTCGGCTTCCAAAATTGTACAATGCTCATGTAACTGCATCTTTTGCTTCCTCAGTTCTGCATTTGATTTCTGAAGCATACTGCATTCTTCGATAAGACTTTCAGCTGTAGTTTGTAACTTTGGATTTGCTACTTTCAGATACCTGCACTCTTCTTGAGCTTCTAACCACCGCTCTTGCATGTCCTGCATCTTTTGCCTCGCATCAACCTTTTGTGCCTCCAATTCACTTTCCAGTCTTTTTATCTCTTCCCGGAGACTCATATTACTAGATTCTGAATTATGCAATTCCTCGCTGGTTGATTCCCTATCATTGGTCAAATATCTTAATTGTGCTTCCAGGCCACATATTCGCTCTGATAACTGTACATTTTCTTTTTCTAGTTCAGACAAGTGAACTTCCAGCTCCACCTTGCCACTTTCCAGCTCTGACAACTTCCTCTCTAGGATCTCCTTGGCTGAAGCTTGTGAATCCCTGTCACTACTAAGCTTCATCATTTCCTTTCGTAAATCATCCAAGCATTTAGAGGTCACCATGCTTTCACTTAGCGTAACTTCCTGATTTTGCTCCAACTGCCATCTCTCATTCTGAAGATTAGAAATCTGTGTTTCTAGCTCCATTTGGGAATGCCTTAGAGCATTTATCTCTTGTTCATTCAAAGAATTAAGCTTCTCCATGCCAGATATCTTTTCCAGCAGCTCCTTTTCTAAATCTGTCATCTCAGGTGTAGATTCCATTTGCACGCTTTCTGGTTGTGGGCTATAATTGCTTAAAGGATTCCCCCCCAAGTCATGAGCCTCCAAATTGTTCTGGAGCTCATCAGGATTCACCATTGCTCTTACCTCTTTGCTTTGGCAAACTTCATTTTTGAACAAAGCAGATTTTGCTTCAAGCAAATCTTTTAGCTGGACAAAACTGCTCAAGATAGACTTTGCTTTCTCTTTTTCATTAAACAAATCTGTATTGTTTGAAATGACAGGTTTATCAAATGCAGAACTGCATTCCGCATTTATCGGAAAACATGGATCACACTGTTGCTTCTTCACATTGGCTAAACATGATTGGATGTGCTCCTGCAACTCAGTTAATGTTTTATCCATTTCAGAAGTAGCTTGTGATTCAGAAAGCTTGACTTCTGCACAGATGTCTGCAGGATGGGCATTGACCCTAGTTTCCATTCCTCTGTAATGTTCTAACTGTTCTTGTAGTGTAGCAATCTCGATTTCTTGTCGCTCTCCTCTTGCGTGATATTTGCTGAGTTCAAAATCAAGATAGAGTGTTTTGTCCTTGGAAGCTTGCAGCTGAAGCTCCAGGTCAGCACACCTTTTTCCAAGATCCTCACATTGAATCTGCAAATGATCAGTGGAAAGTTGTTGGCTGATTATGTCCTTCTTGCTCACCTCTTCTTCAAGCTTGCATATCTGGGACCTCAATTTTCTAACTTCAGATTCAGAGGTGAAGAGAGAATGATTCCCCAAACATTCATTTGATGAAGGGCTAGGAGAGGCACCATACTTTTCTGACTCTTTGAGCTTAAGTAGAAGTTCTAGATTTTCTTCCGTAAGCTCACTGCAATCTCTCTCAAGTTCCTCCATCTTCTGTGTCAGAACTTCAATTTCTTTAATCAGATCACGATCACCTCCATTTTGAGAATCAAGAGGATTAAGAGCTTTAAATAACTCTGCTTCCAAATCGGTGATCTTTTCCTCCTTGGCAGCTAGTTTTTCTCTCCATTCTGCTTCGCAATCCATTATAGTTTGAGTTTTTAAACTTTGCTCAACCTCAATTGCATGGATTTTGTCCTCGAGAGATCTTACCGGAAGATGGATAGTACTTTCTAAATTCTTTTGTGAATCTTGCAGGTGCTGTAAATCCAGCTCGAGGCTCCTGCTGTCCTCTGATTCAGAACCTGCAGGTAAACCATCTAATTTATGTTCCACAGCACTGCCTTCCATACCCGAATCACAAGAGGCCTCCCTTGTATCCTTAGAAAAAGACTTCTTCATTGGTTGGGTCTCCTCACTGTCTTGGACTTCAAGGTGATACTTTCCAGCTTTTTGACCTTTGGATTGAATTTTTGACAGATCTGAAATTTCTATTTTCTGTGTTTCTATGGTATCTTCCAATTCCTGAAGTATGGAAACGAGCTCAATGTTCGACTCTTGGGTTTTCTTTAGCCGTGAAGCCAAGTCAGCATTCGTCTCTTTCCGAAACTTCAATTCATCTTCTATTTCTTTCTGAAAATTATCCATTCCTTTGGCCTGAAACTTCAACTTCTCAGTGGTTGTTTGCTTTGCTACAGATTCCTCCAACATGATCTTCAACTGTTCAATCTTCTGCCTCAAGCCATCACATTCTCTGTGCGATTCTGAAAGCTCCATTTCAAGACTTGCACAGTGCATTGATCGGTCTGATAAATCCTTCTGCATTTTTTCCAGATCAATCATAAGTCTACGAGCATTTTGTTCCCACATCCTTGCTTCTGCTCGAAGCTCCTCAATTGTAACTTCTGCAGCTTCAAGAAGGTCTTTAGATGAATCAACATTCCGTAATGGCGATGAGGCAACAGTTCTTGGAACCTGGTTAGGACTTTCTCTTTGATTCTGAAGATGGCTTCGAGGAGCTGAATTAAAGGACGAGTGATTTGATCTGGAAGAATCATTAAAAGAATAAGCTCCATAAGAAGAACTGTTGTGGGAGCCACTTGAATCTTGTCTCCCAACATGATTGCTGGTGACAATTAAGTTATTCTGCAGGGAATAATCCAATGAACCCTCCATTGAGTCAAAGCTATAGCGTGAACCTGATGCTGATAAACCCAATTCCTGTCGCAGCAAGAAAAGGCTTTGTTAACCACACCAAGATAAAATTTAAAAGAACATGCTATAATTGAAATGTATCAGCTGTTGACAAGTGCAAGTATCAGACCAGTTCAGTGGTGTTCCTTAGAAGAACAACAAGAGGACTCAAAGTTTGTTGCGCATACTTCAGCAGACAGATATCAATGCACAGCTACGTGATTAATTAAACCAAAGACCTCCAGCTCCAATTGATACCCCCAAAAATGTGAACAGTTTCCTGATTCCTGAGCAACCCAAAGACTCTTTTACAGCCAGGGAAAATCCCAAGGCATGTAGCTAAGCATGACTCATTGGATTTAGTCGATGACATCCACAAAAAAGTAACACAGGTAGATTTGTGATATATGCACACACGTAGGGAGCAGGGTCTTGTGACACGTATACTTAAATAAAGCAATAATGATCAGGGTCACACAGTGGAATTTTGTAAACAAAATACCAGTAGGGATGAATGTCAAGTTCCATCAGCAACCTTATACTCGTTACCAATAAGCACATAGCTAATAAATAATCCCATTTCAGGATTTTATAAACTGTCCTTAAGCTTCTAATGAAGAAAAATTATCAGAAAATTACTAATCAAAATAAAAATCCATAATCTCATGGTTGTTCGGATGCGGTTTAAAATAGGTTATTACAAGAATACCATTGACAAGGATGGCAGCAGATGGCAAAATGATGCTTAGTGTAGATGTAACAGTAAAATAGCTTGAGTGGACTGTGAGCATACCCTACTATGCTCTCCTGTACCAGATCCACTATCCAAATGATTACTTGATGAGGATCCAACACTCCTGGCGATTGAACTATCAGAAACATCAGATTTGTTTTCTATGTCACTGAAGTCAACTGCGATCACATCCTCAGCATATGAACCTGACTCTTCAAACTGCTCCTCCCTTTAAAAGAGTCCCAAACTCAATTCAAAACACATGATAAATCTAATGCCGTGGCACCACTAGTTTTGCGCTGAATAGCATACCTGGGTTTTGCTCTTGGTGTCAGGCACTGAATTCTAACCTGTGAACCAGAAAACCAAAACGTTTTACACCAGTGATAGATTAACAGTCTGGAATTTCAAGAAGCACACGAGGAAAATAATGTGCTCCCAACATACAATCAATAATTGCATGATCTAGTGGAAACATAACTTGATATTCAATCTGAGCTCTTATGTCAAGAAGCACACGGATAAAATTCCATTATCTTGCCCTTAATTGACTGGGATTCCGATACTCAATACAAGATATCTAAACTTTTAGCTGTAGGTTTCACCAACGTGTTTGCATTACAAATTTTTGTTCATTTCTACATGTCCTTTTACCAAAACTTGTAAAGGGAAACAGGGATTTCATTAAAAACTCTGTATCTGTTAAAAATAAAACCAACTTTGCTTTCGCAAGAAGAAATTACCCAACAAGAAATAGCAAAAAATCCACAACAACTCACTAGTAAAATGGTTCCATAGTTACACTTCTTCAACGGCAACGAAACAGGAACAGCAGTTTCTGCATTCTTATAACTCCCCAAACTGACCGTAGCCTCTCCAAGGATGCCGGATCTCGACGATCCCTGACAAAACAACACCATCATCCCAGTTCAATCAGATCACATATTAACATACACTCAATCACATCAATGCCACTAACTAAATTAAACATCAGAATAATCAATTCATCATACCATGGAAACAACAAACTTGATGAGACAATCATCAATCTCCTTCTCCGAAACCGGAATGGACTCCGTCAAACTCTCCGTCCATCGACAACTTCCGTTCCTCACCGACCCTTTCCCAGATTTGGACAGCGTCTTTCCAGTTTCCACTGAAATTATGTACACAAATAGCCTCTCCCATCCTTTCGGTACCTGGATTTTTCAAATTCACCGCAACCCAAACAGGGAAAAAAATTAACCAACAAATGCCTAAAAAAAAAAATACTAAAACTTGACAACAATCTTGTTTCGCACTTGTGTGAGCACATAAGTTAGGTGGATCTCCTCAATACAGCAACAGGTTAAAAAAAAAAAAAGCAAGAAAAATCGAGGGAGGGAGCGACCTGAAGAGCCTGGAAGCTGGAAAACTTGAAGTCAAGTGTGTCTCCAAATTTATCCGACTTGTGTTTGTGTAGCCTGAACATTTTTTCTTCGATTTTCTTGATTCAATTTCTGTTGAAATGCGCATCCATATCAGTTGAAAATGTTTATAAAAAGTTTGACGTTCGCATGTGCGAGAGAGGGGGGGAGGGGAGGGAGTAAAGGACACGGACAGGGAGAGGACTGTGGAGTAGACAGTAAGCGTTCGCTAGCGGTTTTGGTTCTTTGCTACAGCGGGGAGCGTGGGGTGGGTGTTACTGAATGACCGGATTTGTGCTCGGCATTGACGCGGAAAAAAAAATACTCTTTGAAAAAGAAAAGGATTTGATTTGATTCTAAAACAAGAAATAAATAAACTGAGAAAGTAGAATGAACCGAACCGTGCCGGTCATTTTCACGAGAGAGAAAAAAAACCAAAACTTCAAGGAAAATAGTATTTTTTATTTATTTTTTTCTCATCGGTTTTTATTTTTATTAGTTCAGTAAGGATTAAAATATTTAAAATAATAATCTGATTATAATTTTTTATCAAATAAAACTTTTTATTTATATCGATATTCACTCCAATTTATTGCTTTGATATGTTACACGGCTGCTGCAGTTGTTTAAGTACATGGATGAGGTTATTTTTAATTAATTTATTTTTTAAATATATCCAACCGGCAGTACAATCTCACTAAATGGACCGTCATGGTCTTTTTAACATGGGGTGCATGTGTTGTTTATAGTGGTCGAAGACTCATTAGTGGTCAGTTATTTTATTTTTTTTATTCTCTCTTTTCTACAATAAAAAATACATATAAATTCTTTTTGTTTATGATTTCACACCTAAGTCCTTGGTCTTTTTTCCATTCTGATTTTTTTTATAAAAATTTTAATTTGTTTTAATTTTATCACTCCATTGAAATTAATTATATATTTTATTTTTCATTTTATACCTTGTTCTTCTAATTTTTTATTTAGTTTTTTTTTCCTTTTATTTTTTTGGCCCTAGTATATTTTATTTTTATGTATCTTTACTCTTAGTTTTAATTTTTGTCATTTTCTCCTTTGTTGGGGGTTTTATTCAATTTAATCATGAAATTTTAATTTATGTTGATAATCATTTTAAAATTTATATTTCTTTTTTTTCCTTTATTTTTTATTATTCTATCTGTTATTCAAATCAAGTTATTTTTCATGCTAATAATATTTATTTTTATCTTGTCATTTTTTTTTTGTTTGCTCTTTAGTTAAAAATTTTAGTTTTTTTATTCTTCGAGATAATATTAAGGCTATCATTGTTTACACAATAATAATAGTAATTTTAGTGATTTCTTTTTTATTTATTTTTTGCTTGCTCATTTGTTAAATTTTTGAGTTTTTTTATATTTTTTCCGTTACAATTTAATAATTTTTATTATTTAAGCAGTAATAATAATGATAATTTTAATTGTGATGATCATGATAACAACAATGGCGTTATTGATGATAATGATGATAACAATAACAATTTATTATAATGGTTTAGATGATAATAATAACAATAACTCATAAAATAATATTAACAATAACAAAAAAACACAACAATGAGAATAATATTGATGATATTCTCAATGATATTAATAACAATAACGATGCTAGTAATCATAATAATTCATGTGATTATGATGATGATAGCGATGATAAAAAAATATAATGACGGTGTCGACAATAATAATTAGAATATTAATTATTTGTAATAATAATGGTGATAACTATAATGATTGTGACAACTCAACAATCATGATAGTAATAATAATAACAACAAAAATAAAAAGACTAATAATTAGAATAATTTATTATTTAATACTGTATTTATTAAGAATTAAGTTTTGTAACTTCTTTATGTATAGTATTTCAAATCTAATATCTTGAATTAATGGCTCGAAGATTTTTGTTGACTTAATGTTATCTTTATTTTTTAAAAATTGTATCACTTAACATTAGTTTTTTTTTAAAATATCATTTATTTTTTTGTTAAAACTTATTAAATAAATAAATTTAACATGATTTAAAATTTATATATTTTATTAGAAAATCACTCTGAAATTTATTATTTTATCAAAATTTACAGAGTAATGAAAAATACATTACATGCTTGCTGGAATTAAACTCCGTTAAGTAATAATCACGGGGTTGAAAAGGAATTCGGTTCTTATCATTCTGGAATTGAATTAAGGTTGACACGGTGGAGAAAAGACGTGTTTATTCATCACTAAACCATTCCTTCAGATACGTGTTCTTATCATCTTTTATAAAAGGATTTTTTAAAAAAAAAAAAAAACTTATTATATAATCATGACAAAACAACACCTCTTAGTGAGCCTATTATATATAAATAAGTACGTATTGAGTGATTTTATGGGGATGTGTTTAAAATTGTTTTTAAAGATTTTTTTATTTAAAAATATATTAAAATAATATTTTTATTTTTTAAAATTGTTTTTGATATCAGTATATAAAATAATATAAGAATTATAATTTATTTGATTTAAAATATAAAAAATCAATTTTTTTAAAACAAGTTTTTAAAACGCAATGTTAAATAGAAGAAAAAATAGTGAAGGAATATGGGCCACAGTACAGGAATAAAAAATATAAAAAGTTTTGGACGGATGTAGTTGTTGTCGTGAGAGCATCAGGTGGATGTCTACTGGCTCGTGGGCCGCAGCTTGATTGCAGGTTAGTGACACGTGGGGCTGAAACAAAGGGCCAGATGAATGGACGCGAGGTTTCGATAAATTTATTTTTATTCCTTCCTGTGAGATCCTGGAATAAAAGGTGTTCATGCAAGGCCAGCTTTCATGTTGCTTCTCGGATTCCTCGTCATGTCTTCTTGTCCTTCGTAGTTCAAAACTAGTTCGATGGTCTGCATTTTATTGCGAGTGGAATAAATAATTTTATAATTGTTTAAATTAAAATATAATATTTATATATATAAAATTTAATTTAATGAAACAAATTAAAATATTTTATTTTAATAATAGTAATATTGAAGTGTTAATTTCTAAAATTATTATCACTATTATTGTCAAAACAATAATAATTATTAAACCACCTCGAGAGCAAAAAAAAAAGCAAGTAAAAACTAAAACTCAAATTATTATTATTATTCTTAATATTAATATTATTATTGCGTTAATAACAAAAAAAAAATCAAAGACTAAAAGAAGTCTAAAAATATTAACAAAAGAGCAAATAAAAAATATGATAAGACAAAAATAAAAATTATTTCAGTTGAAAATTAAAAAAATTGATCGCACTACGTTGCTGGTTGAGCAAACAATTTTTATGATTGTTGGGATTAAAGAAAATGATAGGACTGTTGGTCTAAAATTAAAATATAATATCTATATATACAAAATATAATATAATAAAACAGATTAGCACGTCCTATTATAAAAATAGCAAAATCGAAGTTTTAACATCTAAAATTATCATTGTTATTACTGCCAAAACAATTAGAATTATCAAATGATTTTGAGAGAAAAAACACTCAAAAACATTAACAAAAGAATAAGCAAGAAAAATAATTAAATTTATTATTATTATTGTGTTGATAATGAATAAAAAAACCAGAAATAAATGAAAGACAAAAAAAAAATCCTAATAGCTTTAACAAAAGATCAGATAAAAAAATAAAATCAAAATTATCATGCAAAAAAAAAATCTAACTTGAAAATATATATAAAAAAACCAATAAAAAACTAAAAGAAAGAGCAAATAAAAAAAATATAATATATGATAAAATAAAAATAAAAATTATTAGCTGAAAAAATAATTTAATTTGAAAATTTTAAAAAATATATGTTCTACATTGCAGGCTGAGCAAATAATTTTTATAGGATTTGCTGGATCAAAATTAGAATATAATATTTATATATGTGAAATTTAATATAATAAAATAGCTCAACACACCCTATTATAACAATAGCAAAATCAAAATTTTAAAATCTAAAATTATCATTGCTCTTATTATTAAAAAAATTAAAATGATCAAATTATCATAAAAAACACTTAAAAACATCAACAAAAGAGTAAGCAAGAAAAACAATTAAATTATTATTATTACTACTACTATTATTATTGCTACTGCTATTATTATTATCATGTTAATAATGAAAGAAATAAAAATAAATGAAAGACTAAAAAAATGCTAGAAACTTTAACAAAAGATCAAACAAAAAAATAAAATAACAATAAAAATTATCGTTGTTATTACTGTTTAAACAATAAAAATTATCAAATTATCTCGAGAAAAAAAACCTAAAAAACATTAACAAAAGAGTAAGCAAGAAAAATAATTATATTATTATTATTATTATTATTATTATTACTATTATTATGTTAATAATGAAAGAAACAAAAATAAATAAAAGACTAAAAAAATGCTAGAAACTTTAACAAAAGATCAACCAAAAAAATAAAATAAAAATAAAAATTATCATTGTTATTACTGTCAAAACAATAAAAATTATCAAATTATCATGAGAAAAAAAACCTAAAAAACATTAACAAAAAAGTAAGCAAGAAAAATAATTATATTATTATTATTATTATGTTAATACTGAAAGAAACAAAAATAAATGAAGGACTGAAAAAATACTAGAAACTTTAACAAAAGATCAAACAAAAAAATAAAATAAAAATAAAAATTATCATTGTTATTACTGTCAAAACAATAAAAATTATCAAATTATCATGAGAAAAAAACCTAAAAAATATTAACAAAAGAGTAAGTAAGAAAAATAATTATATTACTGCTGCTGCTGCTGCTATTATGCTAATAATGAAAGAAACAAAAATAAATGAAAGACTACAAAAATTATAGAAACTTTAACAAAAGATCAAAAAAAAAAATTATCATTGTTATTACTGTTAAAACAATAAAAAATATAAAATTATCCCAAGAAAAAAAACCTAAAAAACATTAACAAAAGAGTAAGTAAGAAAAATAATTATATTATTATTATTATTACTATTACTATTACTATTATTATATTAATAATGAAAGAAACAAAAGACTAAAACAATGCTATAAACTTTAACAAAAGATCAAGCAAAAAAATAAAATAAAAATAAAAATTATCATTGTTATTACTGTCAAAACAATAAAAATTATCAAATTATTATTAGAAAAAAAAAACCTAAAAAACATTAACAAAAGACTAAGCAAAAAAAATAATTATATTACTACTACTACTACTATGTTAACAATGAAAGAAACAAAAATAAACGAAAGACTGAAAAAATTATAGAAACTTTAACAAAAGATCAAACAAAAAAATAAAATAAAAATAAAAATTATCATTGTTATTACTGTCAAAACAATAAAAATTATCAAATTATCATGAGAAAAAACCTAAAAAACATTAACAAAAGAGTAAGAAAAAAAAATAATTAAATAATAATTATAATAACAATAACAATAATAATAATAATAAATCATAATATGAATTAATAATAATTCATATTAAGAAATAAAAAGATTAAAATTAAAAATTAAAAGTATAAGGGCTGGAATGAAAATTAAATATAAGGGGATTAAAATACAAAATTAAAAGTATATGGGCCGAAATGAAAATCAAATATATTATCAATTTCAATCAAATGATAAAATTGAAAAAATTGAACCTTCAATACCGAATAAATTAATCTTTTTAAACTCAATCCGGAAATTAAAAGAAGGAGGACCGAAGTGCAACATTAACATTCAATTAATTTTAATCGAAGGACCCAATCGAACTAAATCAAAACTTATATAACAAAAATAAGGACCATAACTAAAATAAAAGATACAGGGGTGGAAGCTAAAATTCTGAAAACCCAGGGGACTCTCCTACACTTTTACGTGCAAAAAAGAGAAAAACGGCGCTATCAGCTTTAACCGCCAACCGCCGCGTCCACGAGCACCTAGGGACCACACGCGCCACACAAAGAGGGCGTCGGGCTGAATACCGTTTGGAACGTGTGCCACACGCGCTGAAAGTTAAAAAGAAAAATAATAAAAAAATTATGGTCAATTACCGGAACACCCCTGTGTCTAAGTCAATAATTTGTTTTTATTAGGGGATAAACCCGTAATTAGCTGTTTTCAAAAAAATATAAAATATTAAAATGGTAGGCGGACCACACTGGACAGGTCTGGTCCGGTCCGAAATTATGCAATTACTGCAGAGCCCCTTCACCTATAACCGGTTTTTTTGTCTTTTTCGAAGGCTAAAAATGTTATTTCACTGTGCAAATAATGATAAAAAAATTAGAAAACCGGAAAACCAACCGAACCAAACAAACCGAAAACCAAACCGATCTGAAAATACACTATTAAAATCCACAGTAAAAACACTCACAATATACAGTGTTTTTCGTCCTCTTTCAGTATATGTAATAATAATGCAGCTTGTTAAATCATGATTTCACAGAATCGGTGTGCGATATTGCTGGAGGTGGTAGTGTATGTCCGACACTCAAAAGATATAAGATATGTTTTTTTTTAAAAAAATATATATTTTTTTAAAAAAATATATTTTTTTTAAATTAGTTTTGACAACAATATATATGAAAATAATTTTTACAAATTTATCTAAAAAAAAATCTAAAATAGCATATTTTATATTGAATTCGGACACGTTCATAGCCTCGTCAAATACCCACCACCTCTCCCGTAAGCAAGATCTACATAACACGAGACACTTTGGTAAAATCTTAACTTGATGTAGTAATAAAAATATTTTTATTAAAAAAACTCTTGTTAGAGATATTATATATATATATATATATATATATATATTTTTTTTTTTTTTTATTAAAAAAACACTTGTTAGAGATATATATATATATATATATATATAAAATTACTTGAACTATAAAGCTAAAGCTGGCAGAAATCACTATAATTAGGAAAAGAATAATCGTTGACATGGACAGGTGTCCTTTTTTTACCGAGGGGTGAACAGGTATTGAACTTGACTTGGCTGTAAAGCAACGGTGGCTTGATGCCAAAATGACAGCGATCCAGCACCGAACTTAAGATCCGTTTCATTGCCTCGGGCAATTTTTCTTTTCCGTAATGCACACGAGTTGCTATAAATTTTCTCCTGGGATCTAGTCAAGGGCCCACAAGTCGTTTTCTCTCCCCTGTTTAGTTGATTTTCCACAAAAAAAATCAATTACTTGTTCGGTATTGCTACGTGTCTCCTCCACGGCACTGCTGGTCTCCGCTAAGCTCCAGTAAAGCTAGAATCTCTGCTTGAAGATGTGGTATTTATTATTTTAAAAATATATTAAAATATATATATATTTTTTAAAAATTATTTTTAATATTAAAATATTTAAAATCACTATTTTTTAATTTAAAATAAAAAATAAAAATATTTTAATTTTTTCATAAAATATTTTTAAAACACAATATGAAAATAGCTGCAACAACAATAACGTTAAAGGAGGAGTTTTACATGCACATTTGATTCCACGGGGAAATTATTTTGTTTATTATAAATATTTATACGAAACTCAACTAATCCCGTAAATTTTATAATAAATAATCAATTACTAAGTCTCTAATAACTCCGATAATTCTTAAGACTCCGAATTGATAATCTTTACAAATCAAATCTAGCTAGCTGCATCCACGAGGATTGAGGAAAATGTTTATCTACGTATAAATCTTACCCGGGCGATATTTTAGGATACGGGTCAAGAGAGTTTTATGACTATGATATGACATGTCGGCACAGTCCAGAATAAATATAGCTTCTCGGGAAAATATGCAAATCTCGCGTTCAGTGATATTTTGAAAATCTTGGTAGGGGCATACATCGAAGGTGCCGTCAAAGAAATAGTAGAACGCGAGGCGAGGGGAGAAAAATCGATTACATATTTATTTATTTTAAAAAAGAAATGTTTTATTTGTCATTTTAATTATAAAAGTATTATAATTTTTTTTATATATATATATATTTAGATTATTTTCATGTTAAGAATAATTTTTAAAAAATAAAAAAATATTATTTTAATACAAAACCTTTACGATGCAAGCTATGTGAATTTTGAAAGGCGGGGAAGAAGTTAAAATGATAAGTAAGAAATACGGTTAGGAAATTCATAAAGTAACGACAAGCTAACTAACACATCCGTTGTGCCTTAGAAATACCGCCAAGGAATGATTTATGCTCAGAACAGGACAAGATTCAAGTCCAACTGAGTAATTCAAGTGTGATGCTAACATGAATCCATCAACTTCATTGAATTTCTTTTTGAAAGATTTAGATTTTCTTTTATGTGTTTTGTATTATAACCTGTTTTTTTTAATATTTTTTAATGATTTTATAATATTAATATTAATATTAAAAAAATCATTTATTTTATTTGTGCGGGAAAAAAATTATATTTTGATAAGTCTTTTATAATCACTTTACTTGTATAGTCTATTTTTTTTTATTTTTCATATAAAATATATACTTTTCTTGCTACTGATAAAATTAAAACTCATTGGTGTTAAAAATATATATTTTTTGTTTAATTGTATCAAGTTTGATTTTTTTTTTTTTCAATTCTATCAGTTGATTTTTTTTATGTTTTCTTATTAAATTTGATTTTTATTCCTTTGATTTTGATTTTTTAAATTTTTTACTGGATTTAATTTTTTATTTAATCCCTAGTCATGTGTATTTTTTTTTAATTTAATCCTCAATCTTATGTTTTCATTTTTTTATTATGAGTTTTTTTATTGATTAATTATTATTATTCTTGCAATTTCATCCCTTATTATTTAATTCCATTAAATTTTAATAAGGTATTTGGTGATTGTTTTATTACCATACTTTTAAAATCCGGTTTAGGAGTCGACCCCTATCATGTTTTGGTCACTAATTAGGTTGAAGAATTAGGGTTACCGGGTCAATTGGATTTTTATCATGAACAAAATGGGAATTATATTATTTTGATAAAAACACATCAATAGGTTGGCATGATTTTTTATCAAGATAAAAAGTGAAAATAATATTATTTTGATAAAAAAAATATAATAGAGAAAAAATCCAATTACAATCCTTTTTTTTTACCGGTCTTTCTTTGTTTTTTATTTTTCATTTATTTTAAACACGGTACTTGTTATCTTGATTGTTGCTTGGGTATATATAATTTTCTTTATCTTTTCTCTTTTAAATTTATTACTCAACATTTTTTTCTCCATATTTAGTTCTCGTTTTCTAACTTGCCCCTTTTTAACAGAGAAAAAATACAGAGAAAACTACATTTCGTCTCAAAATCAATTTAAGTCACATTTCCAAATATTGAATCTATTGACTGGGTAGGATCCACGTGGTTCATCTCGTGGTTATGTTTTAATCTCGCTATCATTGACCAATCGTGTTGTTGAAGGTAATTGTCAGAGTGGGCTCAAAGACTCATTGGACGATGGCAGATCCTCCTTCCATGTCTGGGCCTTTGACCTGCAACTGTACGGACTAGAATCCTTCTTCGCTTTGCGATGACAGTTTTTTATTTATTTAGCGACTGCGTTCCAAATCTTCCGATAACTTTTCTTAGTGAATCAAGGTTCGAGTCCCGACTCCAATTTCTCAATTTAAATCACAAAATAGGAGAAAACTAGCTTCATTGCCTTGTCCAATTTTGATTTATTAGGACATCATGTGAATAAAAATTAAAATATTATCGGAATTCACAAAAATATATTAATTAGGAAGTTGTAGTTCGTATTAATTCCATCTGAGCGTACCATTTTAACACACGGATGCACCAAGAGCTAATGTGAAAGCGTTAGCCAACAGGGAATAGATTAAGGATTGCGAGTGAAAATCTCTAGAAGAAAGGCTCTAAACAATATACTTTTATTATTGATAAAATTGCAGAATACAGTTTCCTAGTATAGAACCCTAGCACCTCCTATAAATTCTGTAATCCATTACCTGTAAAACATTCAAAATTCTGAGACGATGTTTTTTCTCCCCCCCTCAAGTCAATCTCCTTGACTCGAGGAAGTTCTTGCTCCTGTGCTCATGAGATGCTATGTATTCAATAAAACTCGCGAAGTCTGTGTCCTTGTAACGCCTTGGATTCGCATCATTGATGAGTTTTGGCGACGGCCGAATCATGCTCTCAAAAGGTAGACTGTGTAACGAGGCAATGGAGATCCGAGACTTCAAACGATTGACTAGTACTCTATGGAGCACACTCTTGTATCTCCCATTGCTAAAAATCTGCCAAATGATTGCAAGAAAAAAGAGGGTTAGTTAATTATGATTGAATTATTAATCAATATATATATATATATATATATATATATATATATATATATATATATATATATATATATATATAATCAACAATTTTGTTGAGCCATAGCAATTAATGTTTGATGAGCTAACCTCGAGATGATCACCAACATTAATAACAAAAGAATTAGGAACTGGTTCGACAGTGACCCATCTCCCTTCGTGCTGAATTTGGAGACCCTTAACTTCATCCTGGAGAAGTAGTGTAAGGAAGCCGTAGTCTGAATGGGGTGGTATGCCAAGTGTGAGGTCAGGTTCAGGACATGAAGGATAGCAATTGACCACTAGGAGTTGACTCCCATCTCGAAACTCCTTAATATGATCATCACTATCTTTTGTTGTTTCGACCAATCCCAGGCTCTCTAGTATTGCCTCCACAATCATTAGATACAAGAATCTTGTTTTTTCAGAGTAGTTAACCGCCGCTTGCCTGTTGATAAATCCGATATGGAATTGGTGATTAATAATGAAAGGAGACTCGAGTTATATAATCAGGTTTATTTGTAAGAGCAGGTAATTAAGAAAAGACCAAGTTCACAGCATCAAGTTAGAAGCATGGGGCTCGAATTAGACGCAATATTAACCAGTTCGATTTTTCACCTCAGCTCGGTAGGAGAAGAAGGCCAGTAAGGAAGAACATCTGAAAGGGGATGGCAATCGAGCTTTAAGAAGTCTCTCCAGCAAAACACTCTATCTTTGTTTTGGTTAAAACTTGTTCCATATCTAACTGGTGCACGCAGATCATTTGACATGTACTTCGATCTCTCCTCGAAAGAAAGATCGAAGAACTTCCTTCCTGCTTCAATCATTTCGAGGATGGATTGACATTCGATGCCATGGTTTATCAGCTGCATGACCAGAATTAGAAACTAAGTTTACCAGAAAGAAAAATCATTGAGCTCGAGTGGTAAACCATACATACCTGAAAAAAACCATACTCCTCACAAGCTTTTGAAAGGGATTCGAGTGCATGAATTCTATTCGGACCTTGCAGCTGATCAAAATCGATAACTGGTAGCTTGAAATTAGTAGCATCATCTTTTTTTGTTAAAATAGGACGGTCCAATGCCGGCAATATGTATTTTCTGGGCACTTTTGTTATCCCTCTCTCGCATAGATGTTTCACTCCCTTGTGGAGCTCATGACTTTCTAGTCGCTCCTCTTCTTCGCAACGAGTTTCAACTTCCAAGACTATTGTCGGTGACATGCCTGGATTATATATATATAAGCTAAATATATAGTGTATATATACGGCAGAAGAAAGAAATCAATGGCAGAAACGAGCGTGATCTTGGACCAGACTATAAGTGGCTAGTTAACAAGCTTGAGGGTGAGAAAAGAGAAACAGAAATAGTTATGGGGCGAGGAGGAACATTGAAAGGCAGGTGTATATATAGGGAGAAGGGGAGGGAAGGGAACTCCACCGATGGCACAATCAGTCCTCAGAAACCAGCTTTGCTTTCGCAATAAAATGGATTTTTTTTCTTATGAACAGGATCGAAATTATATGGACTGATTCCATTCTCCATGCAATCGTGACCGTTGACTTGGTTCAGTCAACTTCACGAGGCAGTGGCGGGAAGGTTTTACATGCGTGCCCCCCAACAATAGAATATTTAAAGTATATAGATTTATGTGACATATGTTCATTTGGGGGGCTGATGGACCGGATAGAATAAGATAGAAATGTGTGGCTAAGATCTAAATTAAAAAGTGTGCTTAGCAATCCAGTTTAATTTATTTTTTAAAATGTTCTTTATTATACAAATATAATATATATATATATATATATTTGATGAAAAAAATCACACTAATCTAAATTCTATATGTATATATAGCTAGAGTTGATTCGATAACGCTTCTTGGTTAATTGGTAATGAATTGAACTCTCATGTACCTGTGAAATATAATAAGATTCTATATGTGTATTGCTAAAGTTGTCGATACGATCAGAGCATGGGAACTCGTGCTCTCCTTTCTTTCATTATGGACATAGGGCAGGCCATCCCTAGTTATTACAACCTCCCGCACTATAAAAACTGACTCGTTTCATAAGTTATTTTGAATAAATAAATAAATTAATTAAATATATAAAAATATTTTTTAAAAATAAAAAAAAAAACATTATTTTTAAATAGAAAGAACTTTAAAAAACCACCATACCATATTCACAAACAATTATAAAATAATGTTTTTTAGTGGTGAGCTCGCCACTAAAAATAAAAATAAAAACAGAAATTTATACGAAGACACTGCTAATTATATTACAAATCTACTAGCTATAAAGACTACTATCTATGGAAGTACTCGAGATGAATATTAGTTCGTATCTAGTAATTAATCTGTCACCAACTTTCTCATCATGACACCGAAATTAGTTATGTTTGGTGAGTCCAGATACGCCTCGCCAGCAGCTTCTTCAAAGTCAAATATTATTGCAGAAAGAGACCGTCTAGGGTTCATAGCTCCGCAGACTACACAGCGATAGCTATGGGGTTAGTGCAGGATTGTCTATTGTTTCGGCCATTGAAGCTCCGTTTTTCCTCCATTATTTTTCATCAGCTCCAGTCTCAACACAAGTCTCTGCTTATTCTAATCACATATCTCAGTTGACATGTCCTTTTGAAGATCCGGGGAGGGGATTTTGTTTTTGTTTTGTTATCCTCAAAATAAGAAGTCAATTATTATTATTTTTTTCTAATGGGAAGTGAAGTCAAAGGCTTCTTTATGCCATCGCTGCACGGGAGCCTTACGTCTCCAATAACACATAATCCATGTTTAATTGGATTAATTAGTTTATATCTCGAATGGGACAATTTTCTCTTTTAAATGATCTTAAACTCGTACTCCTATATAATGTTATTTAATATCAACGAGTTAAATCAGGACGATTGTATCCTCCTCGCATCTGTTTGATAAATCTAAAAAAATAATTTTTTTTTTCTGAATGATAGTTCCATTATTGAAATTCATAATAAAATATAAAATTTCTAGGCTATATATATATATATTGCAAGCTGTTAATCACCTCCCTCGTCGTCATGGCTACGGGTAGATGCATGCATGCTTTCTCAATGGCTTATATGTATGACCCCAGAAGGCACCTAAAGATGTAATGCTGAAATCAAAAGAAAGTTGAGCCAAACGAAGATGACCTAATCGACAATATTTGATCACCTTATGAGCATTCGAGCTAACTCCTCACCTAATCCATGCCCCATGCTCGTGATTCACCTCAAGTTTTGCTGGATTTCTACATGTTAATGGGAAATTTTTTAGCAGTTAGATTGTTCTCAATAGATTTATTTTTTTCCTATCAATTTTAGGCAATTCATCCACATTAAATTTGATAATTTATTTTCTGTATAATAATTTATTATACAAACGATAAACCCACTTAAGTAATAGGTGCTAGTTTGATTAAAATTATTTTTGAAAATTATTTTAGTTTAGAAATGCATTAAATTAAATTTTTTTAAAAAAAATTAAATGTAACATCAACATATAAAAAAATATATTTTTGAAATTAGATACCATCAGTAAGCAACAGACCAGCACAAAATATATTTGAAGATTGGAATTTAATGTGCAGGTGACCCTTGTTTTTTTAGCCATTAACGACTCATTGAAATATTTTTAGCTGCTCATGATTCATTGGCCATTTAAATGTCTGAAAACAGGAGGATATCTTTCTTTCCTCTGCGTTTTGATTTTTCTTGGCCACTCACACGTAAAAGCCTCGCAGAACCCCATAAGACTTGTGGATGTTTATATTTCAAATAATGGACACAGAAAGAATTCATAATATAATCTATATTCGTCCCATTCTATTTTGTTTGACTTGCAAGTCTGCGGGCTCCACCTACGAGAATGGTAAGCATTATTTAATCAGAATTTATGTTTTTTTTTTAAAAAAAAAAAATATGTCGACAGCAGCTATATTTTTTTATATATTTTACACGAAATAATAACACGAATTCACAAGCACGTCATTTATGTTTTCTTCCGGCGTCGACAAATAAAGCGAGGTCTAGCGTGCTAGAATTGACGCGATTATTTTATTATACATGCAATTTGAAAAACTAATTTCTTTATCACAATGACCACATCATTAGCGATTCATTTCGTAAATAATTCAAGCATTCCAAACATGACGCTTTTTTAAATGCCATTTCAATCGAAGCCACCGAGTAAGTTCTAGTTTCTACATTCCTTCTGGTCCAGAGTCTAAGAGTGGACTCGTTAATTTGTCAACTTTTCTAGCCGGTCCAAAGTCTAAAATTGTTTTTTTTTTTTATGGTAAACTTTGCTAAGGTTGATAATTTGATTCAAGGGTATGTTTGCCAGGGAAGATTGGGGCAGGGTAAGGATGGATTCAGGGGGAGAGAGGAGAGAAGATGAAAGGTTCACCATTTTTTTTATTTCTTCGACCGACCCTTGGTTACTTTCTAAATGTCTCCTAACAATTACGGGTTTTACTACTTCAAATGAACTACACTAACTTTTCGTCAATCTTTTTTATGTTGAAAACTATCTTATTTAAAAATTTAAATTATTATATGAGACTATAAAATATAATTTATATTATTCTCCAACACATAACTTCGAAGCAAAAGTTATTTGGGCTTGAAACTTGTACATAAATCTACACTACTTTATGCTTAATTTTTATCAAATAAAATAAGGATGTCGAGATCTAAACTTATAACTGCTTGATCAATAAATTTTTTATATCATATCAAAGAACCATCACACTTAAAAACTCAAACTATTAAATCATAGATGAGGTCCAGAAAGGAGATTTCTTGGCTTTTTTTAGCCTATTTGAAATCTTCCTTGAGTTGCATGATACATGTGCGGCTGCATATTTCATGTGTATAAGTAGCCAAGAGAGTTTGGTGAAAATACTTTAAGCAAATTTTCTGTCTGAATTCAAATTAAATGACAAATAATTATAATTAATCAGAACTTTGAATTCACATGCACAATGAGTTACATGCGATAAACAATTCTTCCAAGAATCGCTAACCGGGCTATTCAGCTGATTAATATGAACTTTGAATTCACATGCACAATGAACGACGTGCGATTAACAATCCATCCAAGAATCACTAATCGGCTTATTCAACTGCGAGTTAAAATAATTCTTCAAATATAGCATGCGTATGATTTTTCACGTGCTAGATTTAAAAAAATTAGAGGTATTCCAAAATCCGGTGTCTCTATGAAAGTGATTTTGATCTATCAACAAATTCATTTTTCTTGTTGAAGAAAATAATCCACAGATAGAATCTATAGTTGTCTATTTCGTTATATTTTTGGTTGAAATGATCAAAATATTTTATACCTGTTAAAAAAATAAGATAAAATGATATTATTTTTATCCCAGTTTAAATTATGGTTTGTTTTGGATTTTTTGGTCAAATACCGCCAAAATATATCGGTTTCATTTCGCATATTCCGTTTCGGTCAAGTAATATTTTTTTAATATGATAAATAATTTTACAATATCAATCATATATTTTAATCTAACCGTTAGATTGAAATGAAATTTTACGAGAAATCTCTTGATATATTTATATATATTATGTTAAAAGTTTAGATCAATCAGAGAATATAATGACCTTGCGAGATTGATAATGATATTCTCATAATATTATACATGTTTATAATTTTGTTTAGAAAAATCATTTTATTGTGTCTTTTTTAGATTGAATTGCATAATTCTAAATAATTTTATTTTTGGATTTAAACTATTTTTTTAATTAACACACATACACAAATAGTACAACCCTGAAACAACGCACTGAAACGCTTCAAAATTGAAATATTCTGTTCTAATTGAAAAAACGAAACACCAACTAAAATAGTATTTACAATTTTGATTGAACCATTCAGTTGGGTAAAATATATTTTTTATGGATAAAAAGAAAGTTGACTCACTAGAACAGCAAAAAATCTTGAATTAAAACATTATTATATTTACTGAAGAATTATGAATTATCTTGAATTTACCCAGTATTTGATATTACAGTAATTTATGTTCTTAACCCCCCCCCCCCCTGAAATAAATGATTCTAATATGTTAATATTAAAAATAAAAATTGCTTTAAAAAAACATTTTACACCGCAATAAAATATACTGCCCAGGCCTTGGATGTGCATTTTTTTGGGGCTCACAAACTTGACCTTTCCTTTGCAGTCCTCTTTTGCCCGTGTGGGTCAGAAGCTTAAACCAAAGCCCATGTTCCCATGACCCAGCTACTTGACAGCCGAATCAATGAACGAATGGAAAGCCCACCCTCGTCCTATGTACAGAGTTTGACTGGGTCCTTGACGAGTCCAAGGAATCTCTGAATTTCCTTCACCATTTGACGGCTGGGTCTGCTCGGTACCTTACTAGTTACTAGTGATGTTTGTTACTTAAAAGTATTTAAAAAAAAAAGAAATACTTTTTTTTATTATTTTAAAATAATTTTTTAATGATTATATTGATGACAAAAATGATTTTAAAAAATAAAAATATATTAATTTAATATATTTTTAAATAAAAAACATTTTTAAAAATCTGGATTAATTTGCAAGCTGTATTTGAATTTTACAATTTCACTTGAAGTGTATAAAAAAAAAAACGAGATAAATAAAATATTTATATATGAATTAACCCTGGCCAGTAACCACTGTTACATAACATATTATACGACAGCGTGTGAAACAAAAAAAATAATAAATTTATTTCGTCTGTCTCTTCGCATCAGTGGAGAGGTGTTACGAAATAAGAGCACTCTTGCAATCTCCTGCTGAGTGATGGAAAGAACGAGCTAACTTGCCTGGCTGTTTTGCTAACTGTTTTTTTAATGTAAAAAATTAATCGATTTTGTTTGTATTGTAATTGATTGTTTTAGTATTTAATTAATAAAATTATAATTGAAAAAATATGTTAGAAACGGGTTTTTTCCTGTCTAGAAGTGATTGAATTTTGTTACTGTTAAAATTATTTTGATAATTATTTAACCTGTAGATTATACAATTGAAATAAAAAAAATTCTGTTAAAATAAGTCACGTGCTATGTGTAACATATTGGTTGATTGTTGTGTATATTTTATTTGTTTCATGAATTATTTCATTAGCAAATTATAAAATTACAATCGTTGAATTTTATCATAGATGGGTATATCTTTTAAAGTGTTGATATTAAATTAATATCAAGATATATAATTATTCTCATATATTTACTAGAAGATAAAAATAAACATCAAAATATATAATTATTCTCATATATTTATTAGAAAATAAAAAACTTACAAACAATCATCATCATATTTTTGAATGCCTTATGTTTAATAATTAGAAATGTCAACACTGAACAATATTAACAAAAAAGAAATTAAAGAACTAAATAAATAAAAATACAAAAATAAATATTATTAGATTTAAAAAAAATATTTGACTTGAAGAATAAATAAATAAAAATAAAAATAATAAAAATTAATTTTCAAATGACCATAAATTAAAATTTAAACAAAAAAATAACTTTAATAATAATAAAAATAATAAAAATTAGTGAAATCATAATTATATTAGAAAAAATCTATTATTTTTAAACAACCATGCAATCATGAGCACAAACAAAAAACAAAAGTAAAAAGTCATGTGTCTGTAAGGATTGAACCCGTGACACAAGGAACAGTCGCTCTATCCACTGAGTTACAGTGCTTTTTAACGGTGAAATCATTTATTGTTCAAATGAGAGATCTCTTTTAGCCATGTACTAATAATTTTGAATAAATGGCTGAGTTGCTAGAGTTTTCAGAGTCATGAAATGTATTTTTTTCATGGTTTTTAGTTTGAATTTTATTAAACTCATCTCTCAAAAAATATATTTTATATATCTAGATAAATGAATAAAATTTTAATTTTTACAAGGGGTATATTTTTATTAATATTGATAATCATGAATTATAGAATATACCTTGCTATTGAGAATTTTATTCGAGGATAAGATAATTAACAATATGGAGAAATTAAAGAAGGAATCTCGATAAAGAAATAGAAACTGAGAAATACAATCGTATACCGTGTTTCTTTTGCTGGTCGTGGACGGCACAGTTAACAGCGGGGTGTGTAGATACTGTACTGGTGCTTGTATTATTATGTTTTTTACGTAATATTTTAAAAATATTTTTGAAAAAATAATAAAAATAATTTTTATTTTAAATTAAAAATTAAAAATTTTTAAAAATTTAAAATTATTTTGATGTGATGATGTAATAGTAAAAAGCATAAGCACAGTTTGGTAAGGGCTTACACAAATTATATGGTGTTTTTAAACGGAAAAAAATAGTATTTTTTTTTATTTAAAAAATACATGAAATTAACTCAGAGCTGTCTAAAAAATAAATTTATTTTATATATTTATCCAAGTATGATGATAGATATTAAGGGGTTATTTTTTTGTAATATTCATGTACTTTTTTTGGTACAAAGTATTTAGATATTTATAAATAATTTAATTGATATTAATCTATTTGATTAAAAAATTAGATATTTATAAATTATTTATTGGGTTTTCTAGTATTCGATTGATATTTATCATCTATCATTTTCTATTAATTAATAAAAAATAAAATAGATAATATATATATATATATAAAATATAATATTTTAAAAAATATAAATATTTTATAAATATATTAATTTAAAAAAAAACTAGGTACGAAGCCTGAAATCAGGCTATGCCATCTGGCCCATTGGATCCTTTCAACTGCCACAATCAAGCAACTTTCTCTTTCGTTGCAGGTTTAGAGGAGCTGGACTAGCTTGAACTTGGGCCAGAAACTGGGCCAATTAATGTTCAAACTTCACTCTAGCCATGCACAGTAGAGTTTAATTACGTCAATAACCAATCAATTTTAACGGTGAAACCATTTGTTTTTTTAAAGTGTCTTGGATATTGACCTAATCAGATGAGCTAATTTACAATCTAGATGAACTACTCAACGATCCAACGAGTTAACTCGTGACTTGCTTGATTTGCTGAACTCAAATGAAACTCAACCGAGTTAACTCTAATGATTTCATTTTAATAATTCACATCAACATTGTTTTATTTTAATAAAAACTATCATTACACTGCTATTTTGAGATTTCCCATCAACGCAATGACCTAGAGCCTCTAATCGAGTTCCATCCCGAACCGAGTCTAACTACTGTGATTATCCCGAGCTGTAACAACTCATCTCCCTGTAAATAGAAGAGTTTCCTCCTAACAGTATCTACTATTAGACTTTGTATGAAAAAAAGATAAAAAATCAGCTGTAGTATTTTGGCATCTGCTACAGCTAAAACCTCGATTCTTGAAGATCAACCAAAAGTATCTATTACTCACAGTGCAAGTCCTGCAAGAAAAATGAAGATCCATATGGATCGATGGTCAAGATTTCGAGTGACAAATGGCCGTGACAGTCTTCACTATTTTCTTGTATTCTGTCACAGAATCTAGCTGGATGACATGACTACTGAGGGTGATTTATAGACTCATAACATGCCAATTGCCCCATGCATGATGACGCGCATAAAGTCCCCATCACATTCATGGCTTGCACCTTCTGTCTATGACCGTGTTCTTCGAAAGCAAGTCGGCAAATCGCACCCCGGTTAGGTGCACGTTCTGAAAGAGACATCTGAAACTTCTCGTTGTAATGCCACCAAAATATTACTGTCACGTTGAGCAGAGCAAAATGTTGGACAGTAAATGACTCGATGATGTGGAGAAAGTAAATGGGATCAAATCAAGATTATCCTGCCATTGAAGTAAACTTGTCCGGAAATCTGTGGGATCATAGAACAACCTTGTTGGGTATCCTATTTTCGTTCTAAGTTTCACATTGTATATTATTTGTAAATTTGATTTATAATTTTTTTTTAGTATCATTTTTTCCCGGAATGAGAGCAGGCTTGGTCCGAAAGATTTTTTGAATGAAATTCATTACATCTGTGTAATATCTCATACCTGTAATTCCTTTTGGGGCTTGAGTTTTTTTTTTTATATATACAAAAATGGGATATATATATATCGGTATTTAGGCAATTTATATATATATTAACTAATTCATGAATTATAAAATTATTGAAGATGTAAATCTTTAATGATCATTATAATAATAAATATAGAGCTCAATCCTAAAACCATAAAGAAAACAAATTTTTTAATTCTACAGTTTTTACCGATGGTTATGTTTAGGGATTTTTTTATTGCATAGACGATGGGATCTCCATTTTAGTACAATGTTAATGTAACGCACACACTTCGTCTTGAGATGGAAGCAGACATGGCCACTGATAAAGCTTAAATGTCATGACTGTTTTGGCTTTTAGCTCGGTCGTGACAACCTAGGAGTCCTACATTCCAAAATTCCACGAAATTCTTTTCTCTCTAGTCATCACATAGACATGCTAAAGTACAAAACCACCACCTCGAATTCTGTTAAATCTGGACCCCTTCCCTGCTACTGTAAACGTACTTCGGTCGAGCAAGAACCCATTTCTTGACAAATAACACACTTTGTCTAGTTGTCTCACCTCACAAGGCAGAAGGAGATCTGTTTCGAGTGGATTGTGATATTCGATTCCCATGAGCTTATCTTTCTCTCTGTCCATTCCTTTTCATCTTGTCCTGTTTCAAGTATTAACCTGTGTTTTCCAAGCTCTCAAGTATCGGAATATCTTCTCGAGTCTGTATAGAGATTAATCATGGGTTGGTTTTTAATTACTGTTCTTGCCATAGATTTTATCATATCTAAAGCTATAAATGATAATCTCACCAAACACTCTAGCCCAAAATCTAAGAATTATTTCAAGGTAATTATTTCAGATCACTTTTCTATACACTACTTTTCCCAGATTTCTCTTTTTTACTTCCTTGATGTTCTATTTCCCTTTACTGTCCCTTTCCCCGGTTCTATCCAAATCTTTCGGCAATAAAGAAAAACAGTAATAGACATACGTAATGAAGACGGTGCAGAAATAAAGAAAGATACGGTCTGTTATGAGAAGCAAATTAAAGTTAATTAATCATGCATTTGCTAATAGCAGCTTTAACATCACGTTTCTGGACGTCAGGCCAGCATCTTTTTGTGCTACAAGATCTTATTTTCACTGACTTTTGGAGAGAAATGTGGTACCCCACAGCCAGTATCAGTCCCCGAGCTGTAGCAAATCCGTTGTCCAATAGGAGAATGATGAGCACATTCACACTGCAGTTTTCTCCTTCTTGTAGTTCAAGTTATCAAAAGGCATGAAATCTTCTCAGACTCCTCCAAGCTTTTTTAAACAAAACAATATCTGGGTGCCCTCCAAATTTAATAAGACCGAGCCTGTATGCCCATTGAATCACCATTCTTCAATATCCATATGGTCCCAAATCACAGGATTGAGACCGTATTTTAACTAATAGTAATGTTATAGAATAATAGAATTATATATATATATATATATATATAGGCTAATTACTCCATTAAAAATATATAAAAATATACTTAGATTCCGTATATATAGGCTTTATATATATATATATAGGCTAATTACTCCATTAAAAATATATAAAAATATACTTAGATTCCGTCTCAACTTTTTGATTGGATTTTGTTTATCATGCCTTTTAATTAACATGTAAAAGCGCTAGCCTTCCTGTAAATTGCAACACCATCTTTTAGCTATTAATGCATCCCCTGCCTCTCTCTCTCTCTCTCTCTCTCCAAGCTCCTTCACAAAGTGATGCTCTTTATTCCGTCAAAAATTAAGGCGTGAAGGGTGACTTATGTTATAAGCTCTCCATAAAAGCATTCCTTTTATTTTATTGCTGATTAATAGTGATGACAAATTTCATAGCTATAGAATTTTCTTCGTCCAATAATGTATATTATTCTTTGCAGTCTGACCTTACTTTTCACATGGATATGATGACAAGTAAAGATCAAGCAAACTATATATACTAAAATGGGAATTGATATATGCTTTGAGCTTACGCTTGCATGGTCTTTTACATCATTCTCGATCCACCGGTTGAGATCTGAGAATGATTCAGTCTTCTCCGAGAAGACGTTCTGTGTACACTCCACCGTTTTCTTTTCCAATGTGTTCGTATAATTAATTCTCCAGCCATTATTGGCACATGGGCTATCGTTAAATGAACTATGGCCCATGAATTAAATATCATTCGCAGAGTAACTGTGTATTTTTTTATATTAAAGTTTTATTATGAATTAAATGTCATCCTTGAATCTTCATAAGATTTTCAAATTCGATGGGCTGCTGCCTTTTTCTCCTATGAGAACAGGCATGTTCTACCTCTTAGCAAGGCCTGTAGGTTAACAGTTAGTGAGAATTAATCTCGAGCACCTGAGTGGGCTAGATTTGCTCCATCTTCAAACATTTTTAGGTACGAAAATGGTAGAAAGAAGTCCTATTCCATTTGAGAGATGATGCATAAAATAGTGTTTTTGTGTGAAGTTAGATAAAAGTATGAGATTTAGAGTTAGAGTATTCCTTGTTCACAGAGAGTTTATTCACATATCAAATAAAATTTTTCAATAATAAAAATATATGAATTCCCTACATGATAATAAAGTATTGTAATTTGTACAATAGGTATTAAACTTAAATTAAATTGTATATATTTTTATAAAAAATATCTAAGATATTACTTACTCATTTAAACTCAGAAAATATACCTTTTAAAAATAGAATTTACTTGCATAAAAAAAACATGTGATAGCTTACTCAGCTTACGTTGAAAATATATGTTAAAAAATAGTTTTTTTTGTGTCATTATAGAAATTTATACAAAAAAAAACAAAAAAAAAAACATCGCATTCAATATTAATAGCAATAGCATGTCACGTTGCCTATATTTGTGATCATTGATAACTACAACTCTCTCCCTCCGGCCTCCGTCTCTCTCTCTCTCTCACCCCCTTTCACTTAAACAAATCAAGTTTATCGATCCCGAAGTCGTGTCGATCACTCAAAAGTTTTCATGTCAAACCAGAAACAGATCAACCATCTCAACCAACAGAGAACTAATAAATTAAAGGGTAATCAAACCCATGAAAACTCATAGTAATTAATCTTGTTTTTTTATTTTTAAAAAGAAAAAAAATGAAAGAAGCGACCAACCCCATCTACCGTATCCTCTCTCTCTCTCTCTCTCTCTCGGTAAAATCTTGATGAATATCCATCCCGTTTTCTACCTCTCACAAGGCGTGCCCATTAATAAACAATGTTCTGGCACAAGAATAGTTAAACAGCTAAAACGCATAATTGCACCAAGACCTAGCTATCAACAACTGGTAAATTCATCGAAATTTAAAGTCAAAATGAAATGATTATTAATGCACAAAACTTGAATATACCTGAAGAATTAATTCATGAACTAATCAATAATTAAAACCATGATCCAGACCCCATATCTTCTTCAATTACAGACCTATAATTAACAGCATGAATTTAATTTAGCTCACATATTGTGGCATTTAAGCGTGTAATTATACATACATACAGGAGCTTAGAAAGGAGGGGGGGGGGGGGGGAGGAATAAAAAGGATTTCTTTTATATAAATACCCCTTCCAATTCATATGCAAGGGCACCTTCTCTTCGGAAGAAGCTCAAAACTTGATTGAAAAAACGAATCTACCTCTTCACGGTTCGCGGTCTCAAAGAACTCGAATTCTGTCAGTTTTCTTTTGCATGAAAAAGACCTTCTTGGTTTCCTTGGGGCCGGCGGACAGCTTAAAACGGGAGGAATCTTGTGCTCTTCAGATTTCGGCGTTTGACAGTCGTCAGTCTCGCTGTCTGCTTGCTGAATTATGGTTTCTTTGTCATCCGTGGCTCTACAGGATTGTAGGGTTTCAGTCTTGACGGCACGGACTTGAATTGCTGGCAAATCGTGGCGTAATTCTAGATCGGTGGACATGGTTTCTTTCTTGTTCATAGGAGGAGGTTAAGGGGTAGAAAAACGAGAGAGAAATGTGTGGTCTGTCAAGGTTTTGTAATCTATTTATGCAGGCAAACAAAGATCATGAAGACGTGTCTAGGAAGGTAAAAAAAAAGAGCCTCTGTGAGAGAGAGGGTCGTTGGATTCTTTTCAATAGTTTTATTCTTTTGTATTCTATATACACACACACACACATACACATATCTTGTGCGGAAAATAACATGGACGTTAAAACTGAGAGCTAGCAAAAGCTTAAGCTGATGTATATGACTGGTCAGAATCTTTTTATAGACCACTAAACCAGCTATATATATATATATATATATATATATATATATATATATATATATAGAGAGAGAGAGAGAGAGAGAGAGAGAGAGAGAGAGAGAGTTCATCTTTCTTTGAAAAATAATAATTAATAACCAATACCTTAATTACAATTTAGTGCTTACCTTATCGTTGCTAATCTGTGTCTGTCATACTTGAGAAAAAAATAAATCAAGAGCTTTTCATAACTAGACCTGTCATGGAGGATATGTTCTCGGTTAATTTTATTTTTTATTTCTAAAAAAAAACTAAATTCGGCCAGCTTTTGATCATAACTATTCCATCAGTCTTGGCATGGATGGCAGACTATCGATCTGAATTACGTACAGTGTGAAATTTCATTCGAGAATATATATATGTTTGACCTGAAAATAAAAATAAAAATAATTGTTTTTTGATAATTACCCACATGGGATCGATCATTTATAAAAATTTAATTATTTAGTTTCTTCCAACATGAAATTATTTTTTATTTTTTAAATAACAACCAATTATTGATTTGCCGACTACAAACGGGAAGCAAAATACATAGGATATCCCTGCAATTTTGATTGGTTTAGCTAAAAACCTACGATTCCTTGGTGGGACACGTGTCACTTCTCGCAGGTTGATTTGTTAGGATTGGAAACAGGGAATCGCTTCCCTTTTTGACGATCTGCGTTGCTTCTTCTACTTTTCTTGAATGACATGTGGGACGTGACATTTACGTTGGAAGCAAAAGGTTGTTAACTATGTTGCTCTTATATTACCAAAAAATAAACAATAAAAAATGCTGCTCTATAATCTCTCCACGCGCGATGAAGAGGATGTGAGCACACTCGCTGCAATACGAACACGGTCATTTTATTTTATTTTTAAACTGGCCTATTTATATTGAAACTACGACAAGTCTTATTTTCGGGAATTAACTTTATGTTCTTATCTTGATGATCAAGAAAAAAATATCTCTCTTTAATAATAATATCAGCATTAATTTAATTACTTCTCTTAGATGAAAAATGGTGATAATATATACCCTTGAAAAAAACGTAAAAAAAATACAAGAATATATATACTTTTTTTAAAAATTAATAGCGAAGTGAAGGGTTGTAAATATAATTAAAGTTGTTTTTTAAAGTGTTTTTCGTTCAAAAAAATGTCAGAATGATATTTTTTTATTTTTAAAAATTATTTTTGATATCAATACATCAAAATAATATAAAGATACCAAATATATTTTAATTGAAAGTAAAAAACAAAAACAAAAACAAAAACAATATATTTTTATGTTTTAAAAAAATATTATTGAAATGCAATGATAAACAGATACTTAATCTACGATTTTATTGTGAGATACAATGATGGGTTCATTAATAACCTAACATGAAATCATGTGTGTGTATTAATAATCTAATTTAGAAAACGTTAGCATCTATATATGATTAGTATATTTATAAATTGTCGATTTGAGAAATCTTTTTTATATGTATTTTGTGTCGATATTTCTTGATTGCACGTATTCCCTTTCATATTTGCATCGATCATTAAATTTCAAAGCTAAAAGGACAACATGGCATGCATGCTTTCATATTATATATTATATATTATATATAGCTAGATAGCTTCCAAGATGTGATATCTCACCACCAGCCCTATCTTCCATTTGTTTTTTACTACCTTTTAAGCATTAATTCAATTAGAGTAAAATATTATCGACACCATTAAAAATCAAACCACGTCCCTTGATCGAGCATTTAATTCTCGGCACTAGACTCCCACTACAGATCTTAACTCATTCCGAAGCAGATAGGTGTAATCAATGACTTGATCGTGTCGAGTATTTCTTAATTTCCATGACAAATCAGTCACAGCAGAATGTTCCTTTGTTTTTCACATTTGCTGAAGGTGCGTAATCAAGAACATGGCCTGCCTGCCTCTCCCTGTATTTCTATCTCTCCTCTCTCTCCTGCACTGCAATGGAAGCATAGGATACCTGTTAGAGCTAGTCTTGAAGACACCCATCTACCCAGATCTTATTCAGTATAAAAAATGGGAAAGATTGGACTGGGTTTAACAAATACCAAACCCCATTATACAATGAATCTTTCCACGTGAAGTGTCTCCCCCTCTTGGTTTTCACCGCTGCCTAGCTAGCTAGCTAATCCCCAAGTCTTGAAAAGGCTGTGTCCGCGCAAGTCTTTTCGAAAGAAACTTGTTGCTTCAGTTTGACCTAATATGTATAATTATCTGATAGCTGCTACAGTTTTATTTTCTGTGTGATATCTTGCTAGCTAGAACCCTCTTCTCTTCAAACTGGGTTCTCATGCACCAGACCAATTAATTAGTATAAAAGATGACCTAGCATGGCGCCGTCCCTGCATTTTTTTTTATCTACATTTTACTATGAAAAAACATTCAAAACATCCAAGTTAATATCTAAAAAATGTTCTTCAAGCTAGTATTGACCCCCTAGCTAATTTCCTTATTGATCCACCCCTAGAACGCTGGCTTCCTGTGAATTTATGCTAATTAGTGGGATTTGATCAGTTGTTTAACAAGATGATTATGGATGAACGTGCAATCATTTCACCATAGCTGAGTGCACAGATTTCCACAGGCAAGGTCAATGATGCTGGAGGCTCCTTTTTTGCAGGTTTTAATTAAAGACAACAACATTCCAAATCTTACTTATCACTTAATAACCTCTGTTGCTTTAATTATTCCTTGTGTCAAATGTTGCTCAAGAGATTTAACCTTTTCTTTCTTTCCGTTTTATTTATATAATTTGGTAACCACTCCTTTTGAAGAAGAGTTCTTAACAAGCCGCCTTGTCTTAATGGGTTTAGTTAGCTGGTTATCGAGTAAACAAAGAAGTCGGTGGAGAGAGAAGTCAAAGATCGAGGGGTTAATATATGAATTTTCTTTTTATGAAATAACAGCACTGGCATCTCATATCTAAATTCTTTTTTGTATTGGTGTTCAGGCTTTAGAATATAGTAACAACAAAACCAAACCCATTATAGTTAATTACCATCACTGTTAAGCCAAGATTGATGAACATATGATGCCGGTATAGCTGGGAGAAAAAATAATACAGGGATCGATCGATTAAAAAACACAGAAATGAATATGGAGTTGTTAAAATGGGCCATGCTGCAGCTGTCCGATTTCAATCTTGCTTTGGTTCACGTGGTCCGAATTAAGCACCTTATTGAAAAGAAGAACAAGAGAGAAGAAAAGAATATTCACGGAAGAGGGATATATACCATGCAATACCTTTAACCAAAATATTTTAGCACTTTTTTTTTTGTCAAGGGACAATATAATTTGGTCCCTAAATTAATTGGTTTGATCAGTAAATTGCTACACGCGAGACTTGAATTCTGCTTTCTATTTTATCGAGAGGGTTGTCCAAAAAATTATCCTGGTGTGATAAAGAATTTGTGATTTATTTGATAGGTATTGAGTTTGAGTTAAAATATATATTCTTTGTAAGAGTCTGACGCAACCGAGATTTTACTCGCTTAGATGTATCCATAAAATATGTTTTCCAGAAATGGGTTTTCTTGGATAAAAAAATTGTCCAAAAAAAGCAATTCAATATAAAATAAAAATTAATCAAAATTAATATATAAGGTCGAGAACAACTGATCTGAATAATTTTACATGAAATAACATGCAAACTTACGAGTGAATTATTCGTTATAAGAACTTGAATCTTTTAGCCGAAATAAAAATTCAACCACCAAATTCTAGTGCAAATAGTCACAGACGAAGTAAAGCTAAGATTATACGCTTGGAGACAAAATCTTTTTCTAATCATATTTTAAGCAAATCAGCCACCACGACATCTCATCGTGACCGTTAAATTATCAGAATATATTCTCCTTTTTTTATGTAATTGTAGAAATACGTGCTCGGGGTCGCACATCATGCTACGTGTTTCTTATGTTTAATTTTTCTCTTCTACCCAGATTGCCAATATTAATTTCACCCTATCCCATTAAACACTATAAATTTTCCCAGTAAAACTAGACTAATATTAATGCAGGAGCTACCATCGCCCGCCCGCCCGTACAATTCTCAATTGCAGTAAAGAAAGATATCCAACGCCTCTGTCCAAGCTGTGTAAGAATTAATTAACTAAAAACAAAATATATATATACATTGATAGAAATTATTTAATATATAGCAAGGCCTTGAAGATGATTGAAGAACACTAACCATTCACGGATGGCTATCTCCTAACCTCCAGAAAGTCTTTAGTGAACAGCAACGAAGTTCCAACGGTGGCCTTAAATATCACGCAGCTCTCACTCGAAATTCTTGACAGCGATTTTTCTTTTCCCTTTCTGTGGAGACATATTTATCGAAAAACAATAAACTTGGTTGTTGGGTGAAAACATTTGCTAATCAATGAAATGTTTTACAGAGAAACTAATCAAGTGAGTTAACTGAAATTGATTTATATATATTGTTTTTTGTTTTTTAAGAAGATAATGAAGTTATGACAGATCAACAAGTCAAGAGTAGACTTGCTAGGTTAAACTAAATCCAATCTGAGTTAGTTTTTCTCAGCACTCGGCCTGGCCAGAAAGCTGATCAGCTGGATCGAATCTGAGCTTGCCATGCCATGCCGGGGTTAAAAACAGTGATGCCGACTACAAGCAACATCTGTTTTCTTCGACACAATAAATTTAGAAGGCACGGTCCAGCGAGTAGATTGAAATCAGGTGGCAAGAACGTGCGTGCGAGCGTAATTAAGGAAGGAAAAAAGTAATTTCGAAAGTTTTTTAAGGAAATCCAAGGCATTTGTTGATTCACGAAGCATTTACCCGTTATAGGTGGGATAGGACCAGACGCATTTAGCTGGAGAGTGATTTGACATGAAATCTCTACAGCGTCTGTCCACCTACTAGACAGTAAAATCCACCTCTCAAGAATACATATGGCTGTAGGCTATATATTTACACAGACACACACAAGTTGGTGGACAGGTATTAAGGACTTAATTAAGGTTGGTACCGAGTATTCAATTCTGCGATGCAGTACAGGGTACAGATATGGTAACCGAAAGATCAGAGCGTCGACGAATCTACCAGCAAAGGCTTTGGAAAAATCATAACTTTAATCTGGTGTCTCCCGATCAGCACTGTGCTTATGCATGTCTTCAGGTGGGTGGGTGGTAGTGGAGGGTTTTTTTCTTCTTCTCTCACTTAATTTCATGATTTTGAATAATGATGTTTTTTTTTTAATATTCTTCTAAATACATAATATTCTTATGATTATCCAGAAAAAAATATTCCGGTTGATATGTATATATACTGTTTATACAGTCTTCTAAACATATAAACATCTCATGTTTACCCCATCTCGCTCCCTCCCTCCTCTCTCTCTCTCCCTCCCTCCCTCCCTCCCTCTCTCTCTCTCTCCCTCCCTCTCACACACACACACACACACACACACACATGCTGTGTAAGAGTATATGGAGACTGTAATTTTGACAGATGAGGATCTTAAACTTACTTAACACTACAATAATTAATGGGATATATATATATATATATATGGTGCATGGTGATATATAGATTTCTTTTTAATATACTTTCGAAAAATAAAATATAATATCATTTTTCTACTTCAAAAAAGTAATCAATACTTAGTTTAAATCTTAGAATCATTTTAATATTGAAAATGATATTTGGTAACTCAACATATAATGCTTGCACTTAATTACACGCTGTGTACGTTATACATATAAACTCGGATTTAGAATGTATTATAGCATTTTTTAAGTAAAGTATTTAATGTGAAAATACTAGCAACTATGGCTTTTCTTTATAATCATGTAATGGAAAATGCCAATTAATTATACTGTGCAGCCTAAGGTTTAAACCTCTAAATAAATCTAGAACAACGTTCCTTCTCGTCTAAATATCTAAGCTACCATGCCAACCATGCAACTCCTCAGATGCTCAAATTGGAAAACTTGTCCACAAAATTCATGGCAACAAATTCTAAATATGTGTTTGGTATTGTGTTTTTTTAATTATTTTTCGTTTGAAAATATATTAAAATATTTTTTATTTTAATATTAAAAATACTTAAAAAAATATTAATTTGATTTGTTTTTTTCCAAGTGAAACACACCTAAAAGCAAAAACTACTATACTCTCGAGTTTTTACTCTATTGCATTTAGTATCCTAGGACAAAAGTAATAGATATATATATATAAAAGACACAAAAATATATAAATATATTTGTAAGATAATTTTAAAGTGGATTTCTGTACTTAGAGATATGTAATTTCTATTTATATCATCTTAATCATCCTAATGTGCTATGTATTTTTATTGAATGTTACCAAAAAGAAAAACACCCAGTCAACAACCTCTATTAATTCGTCTCTTAATGTCCTGTTATAACGCATACCTCCATTTCTTTTTCTCTTATTGTTGCTCAACTCCCTCCATTTCTAGGTAGGCAGCAATCCCTCTCAAAAACAGCCATGTCTAGCGATCAAGAACTCTTCAAAAACTTGCCAAAACTCGGACTGAAAGTGATAAAGACTGATCATGAAGATGGTGAAGACGACGAGTGCTGCACACCAACATCAGCTCAACACAATATTCCTGTCTTGTTAACCTGTCCACCAGCACCAAAGAAACCAAGAACAAGTCCAGGTTCATGCAAGAGGAAACGCCCGAACATGCACTTCTTCGAGGCTACGAACCGTGAGGAGGTGGAAATGTTTTTTAGATCATGCAAGAAGGTTGGTTTCTCATCTGGGGTGTTCGCCTGAACCAGTACTGATTCTTGCTGCTATATATATATTTGATACAGAAATATCCCACTTCAATTTTATTTGTGTTTCTCCCCTCTCCTTTTGATTTTTATCCATATGCTGCCCTAAAAGTGGCTGCATTGTGTTTAGGATTAATTACACGTTCATTCTCCACGTCTTTCGACGGGTCTCTGAAACTCAAAGCAATGTGGAATCTACATTTATAATAATTAAAGATAATAATGGTTTGAAAAATTACACATATTCGCTGTGTTTTGAGAAGCAAGCTTGTTATCATAGCTATAGCATAGCAAAGTTTTTATATTTATCGATGTATATACTGACAGGATATAAAACAGGTAAATTTAGCATGATCAGTATGTCTGTAAATCCACCAGTAAATTTATCATCGATGAATTCATTGAAAACCATAAATTACTGATTAGATTCGTACAGACGAACTATTTCTCTCCATGATTCTATCTATCAGTGAAATGCATTCTGTGAATATCTATAGAAATTCCATCTCAAGTTTCTTACTTGCTGAAAATATCAAAACACTACACGACCTGATCTGATCTTAGAAGATAGACGAGGTGCGGTAGAGATGGCTTTTATTCTGAAGAGAGGGAGGGCGTTGTGGTGGTTACTGGTGCTGCTACGAAGGTGGCAAGTTGATTTATTTTGTGCTCGGTTTGTCTGTGTTTCGTGACAGGGATGCTGGATTTTAAAGTTTATTCATCTTTTTTTATATCAATTCAACGCAATTTCTTCAATTTTTCATTTTAGTAATCTTCTTAGATTATTTGTGATTAAACTTAAACGTCTTTCATGGTAAGCAATCAATTTTGATATTTTTACCATCTATCTTTAAGATTGATTTAGTTATTATTATGTTGTTGTGGTTATTTTTGAAAATATTTTTTATTTAAAAATATATTAAAATAATATATATTTTTTATTTTTTAAAAATACTACAATAATTTAATTTAAAATAAAAAATTAAAAAAAATCAAAAAATTTTTATAAGCACTTTTCATAAGCACTTTTAGACACCCCCTTAATCTCAATCATTTAGTATCTATTTGATATTATATTTTAAAATCACTTTTGAAATTTATTTTTATTTTTTATATTAATTTTTTTAAAATAATGATATCAAAAATAATTTTTTTTTTAAAAAAAAATATTATTTTAATACATTTTTAAATAAAAATATTTTCAGAAATAATCTCAACCATATTCTCTCAAATAAACACTTAGGGTGGACATGAAAAAATTGTGGCTAGATGAAATTAGAAGAAAAAAAAAAAGAAATACGAGATTTAACATTTTTTTTAGGAATTATTTTTATTACATGGGGTTGGAATTTATATACTAGTATTTATTTCATTTTTGAAGAGGAATACATACATAATAGTGTCGGGATATGTTATCATGGTACTATTCTATAAAGAATATAATAATCCATAAAAGACTAGTTTTTCCTTTGATATGTAATTATGGCTGCCAATGAATGATCGACACACCGTAATTAGTGAAATCCATCACGATATGTTCAAAATCCAATATCTCATGATTTTCTTGAGTTATTCTCTTATGATTTATCATTTCTCATAAATACGAGTTATTATATTAGTATGCTTCATTTATCTTTTCGTGGCTGACAATCCCAAATGGGAAACATTCCTGATTTTTATTTATTGTTATTATTTTATGCTTACTGCTACGATGTAAACAATTGAGATAACAATCAATTTGTATGGTATGATCTTATGGTCGGCCCATGGAGATTTATGCCACGGCCCAGGCCTTCAAAATAACGCTATTGTCAGTGCGCAGGCCCACTGAAGTTGATTTATCAAGGTTTTAGATTCAAGCTTGCGAAGTTCAAAATCTCCTTCAGTAGCGAGAAAAATATATATACAAAAGAAGCCCACAGGGGGGTTGGGGTTAATTTTTATATTCTAAAAACAAAAATATAAGAAAACATATTCTGTATATCCTTATTTCTGCTGTCTCGTGATACCCCATAAATTGAATCTTAAATCACTCCAGCTAAAAAATATAATATGACCCTACCATAAAGATGACAGTTTTTCTCGGAAGTTAATGGGTGTTGCCATTATTTTACAACGAGATTTCAACCACCACGTTTCTTCAAGTAACCCATAAATGGGATGCCAACCATTGCAACAAGCTTTTATGATCATCATGGTCTGGTAAAGTGGGTGAAAAGAGAAAAATATGGAAGGGAAGAAAACTAGAGACATTCACTCTTGATATAGACCGGAAAATTTGATGCATTGGTGTGACAGGTAAAGTATAAATACACTCTGCAGAAACTGTAGACAGAATATAACTACGCTGCGAAAGGATTTATTCTGACCAAAATCTCACAAATGCAGCCAAGAACGATTTAATAATGGCCCAAAGCGGGTTAGTTTCTGGTTCTGGTTGATTCTTGGATGCCGCTCCCCATGATTCACTGCTCATGGAAACAAAGAAAAAGATAAATCAATACACCGACATCTAGAAATACTACAGTGAAGGAAGTGGAGCGGATGGCAAATCAAAGCAATGAGTTTAAAGGGATGGTCATGGCTTGAACTTACAGATTAATTCTGTTTAATGTTGGATTGCTTCCTTTCTGATTGGCACGACTATCTGTAACTGCAACTTTATCTTTTATCTCAATTTCTTCGGCTATTGACAGACTGCTACTAACAGTGACGTCATTGTCATCCAAAGATTTGGTTTGCATGGGATTTTGAGCACCAGCAACCTGAAAAAAGAGAGCCATTAATAGCTCCATGCTCAACTCCTCCCCCACATTTTTGATTGGCAAATTATTATGCTTATAGTTGCCACACTATCTGTGTACAGTGCACTCCTCCAAGTACAAATATCATCTAACATATTAAGGGAATTAACTTTTACATGAATATATAATATTTTGCTCCACCTTGCACTGAAAAAGGAACATGAATTAAATTAATGCATTGGAAGGGAAGAAATAATTGCAAAGCAGTTGCAGATTGCTAGATCATAAATGCCTTTTAGCAGCCGACCACACCATGCAAGTTGCAAGTATCTTGAAAGAGAAAAACCAAGGAAAGGAAAATAAAATAAAAGAAGGCAGGTTAGTGGTTTATGTTTTCTGCAGTGCACACCTCCAACAGAAAGTTGCCACATAATTAGAAGTAGTATTGAATAAAACTCACCTTAGTTTCAGCCTTAGCATCCTGCAAAATGCTTTCTTTGTTGACAGATGCAAGCGAGCTTGCAATTGCCAGATCTGCAAGGTTTTCCACTGCTTGTTCACGCACCAAATCAGAGCCTTGTTCCAACAATTGAACAACTGACTTTTCCACTGCTTGTTCACGCACCAAATCAGAGCCTTGTTCCAACAATTGAACAACTGACTTTTCCACTTCTTTATCATCTCCCAAACTGCTATCATTCAAGGAAGTTATTCTGTCTGGCAAAGAAATGCCATTTCCCAGGTCATGTTCTGGTTCCAAGAGAACCTTTTCAACATTTTTCTCTTCACAAGTCCCATTTATCTCCCTTACATTGCTGGAATTTCCATTCAAGTTTTCAGCTGGCTTGGTAACAAGTGGCAACGGGAATGTCTCTACCATTACATCTGTCATTTGAGTTACTTTAGAATCAGATGCTGCCACTTCTTCCATTCTTTTCTCTATTTCCAGAGGTTCAGTTTCTCGAACCTCTACAGCTTCTGGTTTATCGGCTTCTTCATTCTTAACAATTACATGATTCCCATTAATGATTTTCCCATCATTGAATCCCTGCTGTTCAGGTTTGACCTGTAGCTCAGAAATTAAATGCACTTCACTCGAGCCCTCATCATGCTGATCTGGCACAGGACTTCCATTTGGAGATGTGGACAGAGAAGTTTGAGGTTCTGTGGAAATTGTACCCAATGGGTAATGCTCCACAAAATGATCATTATGCTGCTCTTCCGGTAACAACTTACCAGAACCCAGCACTCTATTTTCTTGGATTATCTCCCGAACAATCTCCCGCACAGTATAAAATGACCCGCCAACTTCCTTGTGTGTGAGATTAAGAGATGGAAAATTCCCATTGTTTAAGTTCTGGTACCTGAAAGTTCCAAATGAATGGATGCTCAAGTCTACTTCTCTAAGAACTTTGCAAGGAGAATTAAAAAAAGAAAGATAACTATAAAAGGGTTAGTATAAAAATAAAAAAAATCTATTTAGACCAGGTCATCACTGTGTTATCAAGAAGCTATTCGTTATCATTTGGTTAGGAAAATACTATATGAATCTATCACCAACTAATAATCAAACTTCCAGGAAAAGCAAGAAATAGCCCATCTACCATGTCATTGACTGCGCCTCTGAGATTACTTATTCAGTGCACAAGTGTGTCCATGAGCATGTGAGTGTGTGCGCATCTCAGCTAGAGCGACATCCAAGAGAAGCAATTTCATAGCATTCATCGGAAACAGATAGGGCAAACTAATGATTCCAATAATTTTGGTAATCTTCAGACCAAAAGAATAAAACAGTTACGCTTCATTGAAGGGGAACCATCATATTACGTCTTTATAAAGGACTCCACCATTCCCTTCCTCTCCTCCTTTGACCTCCGAATCCGAGATTTCTTCCCTCCAGAATCATTGCACTTAGCTAAAGCAAATGTTTGGCCAACCCAGACACCCTTTACAGCATGCATGATGGGAAAAAAACCCCACCACCCTTTAGCATACAAAACCTACATTGTACACAGCCAAATTCAGGGTATCATCAAAAAGACAAATGATTTCACAGTAGACATAAATTTTCATAGGCAAAACGTATCGAATAATCAGACAGCCATGACCCCATCCTATCATATACAAACCGGTATCGTGTTAGAACATCAAAATAGGAACCCGAGAATGCATCATCGGTTCCAGTTACTTTTCAATGCCCGAATACTAAAAAATCAACAATTTTGCACTTTAGTTTTGCTCAATTTCCTTGCCAATTCTCCAACATCAAACCATATTTCTCACTACCAAACAAACCCTGTTTAAAAAAAAAAAAATGTATAGCTCAAAACGACCCTTAAACAAAAATCAAACAAGTACCTGGTAGGATTTCAGCTAAAAGCTACTACATTTACAATGGAAGGGAGGCTAAGAATAAGAAATGATTGACAGAACTGAAGCATAGAAGAAAGATATGGAGTGTTTGAGAGAGAGAGAGAGAAAAGAGTGAGGTTACCTGCTATTTCCGAGAGCGGGAGAGACGGACAGAGAAAGTGAGAGAGAGGGTAAGGTTTTGGGTTTCGGAGCCAGTTAAACCCTAAATAAAAGAAAAAAAACAGACGAGCCCCAGGAGACTGGAAAATACCATTAACAGGTCCGACCATTGGTCCCAGGTGAGGGCGGGAGGTTTTTGTAATTTTTTCAATTTTCAGGGTGATGATGAAATAATTTGCTGAACGGCGTCGGATCCGCACCCGCAAAAACAATAATAGATTTACAGAAGGGCCATGAGAGTTCATGGGAGCAAGTGGCCCGATTGGCTCAATTTGTACCTTCGGAGTCTGTTTAGAAACGGGTGTTCATCACTTCATTTAAAAAATATTATTTTTTTATTTTAAATTAAAATTATTTAGTATTTTTAAATCATTTTCATATGTTAATATCAAAAATAATTTTATAAAAATAAAAAATATCATTTTAATATTTTTTTAATTTAACATGGATCAGGGTTGAAATTAAAAAAAAAAAAAAGAGCTGAAAGGAGGTTTGAGGTGGATAACGATCCATAAAACGGAGTGTTTTGGTATGATTTTTAGAAGTAATCTTTTGTTTTCAATCATAATTCAAGATTTTTTTACATAAATAAATAATGACAAAAATTAGTTAAGTTGAAAGCATGGTTGATAAAAAATAGATTTAATATAATTATTATTTTTTTAAAGAAGAAAGGAGGCACACTTCGTTTTGCTAAGGGGGTGTTTGGGATGCCACCCAAAAGCGTTTTTGGTTCTTTTTTTTTTTTTGAATTTTAAAAACAGACGGTTAGTGTTTTTGGATCATTTTGATGCGCTGATATCAAAAATAATTTTTAAAAAATAAAAAAACATCATTTTAATGTATTTCGGCACGAAACACACTTTGAAAAGCTACAGCAACAACTCTCCCAAACACCCTCTTATTCATCCAAGCTGCGAACAATCGCTTCATTTGGCAAGAACGACTCCAACAATCAGACCAAGTTCCTCCCTAGCAAAGCGAGGGTTAGTTTCAGTACAGGCAACGATGTAGTCACCTGCAGTTCCTCCGAAGCAGCAAAAATGGAAGTCAACAGGAAACAAAACAAAAATGCCCCTGAGATGTGAGCTGATGTCAAAGGTAAGCCAGCTCTCTTCTCTGTGTTGAAGCTGTTGGGAAAAAATAGATTTAAGAGAATTTGGTATGTAGGCAAAAATCCACCGTGGCTGGATACAAAGAAATCAAATCTCAACGTCAATGGGTCAAAAGAGCAGGGGTACACAAGTCAAAGGTCCTTCGTCGAATCTGGTGAGCTACTGCTCAATACTGCAATTCGATTTTGTTTTTAGTCTTTTAATTATTCTTTCTTGATATGTTAATTAAAAATAAATTTAAAAAAATAATAGTGGATAGCAATTTATTGAAAATGCAGAGCTGAGGTCCTGCAAGATTAGTTGGTATTTTGCTTACTCACACTCTCCCCTGTAAATTCAAGAGAAGGGTAATGGATAGCAGCTGCTTTATTGATATTTTATTAATTTGATAAGAAATTTACAGTAAAGTATACAATAATATGTTGCTATTGAAAGTATTCACTATATCTTCATATCCGCTGACCGCTTCTATAGGCATTATACCCAGTTCACTCCTCATCTTCAGGAAGAGCTTCCAAAAACCTCCTAATTTTCAACCGTTCTTCCCTTGTTAGATCTGGATCATCACCGGTTAAACTCTTCCGTAGCGCGGTGTTAGCACTGTCTGTATCATCATCGTCAAGAACCTGGACAATGATTGAAAACAGCACCAATGTTTGAAGGTTGCCATGAATAATATCATGGAATCATGATAAAGAATCTTTATAAACCAAATTATCCTAGAATGATATTTTATAGGGGGGAAAGACCTTCCACATAGAAAAATCAAAATACCATTGCACTTCAACATTTCCTATCCACTATAAGTCCCGCGCCCCCACTCCCATCTCTCCCCCAAAGAAATGATGACAATAGAACAGAATCTGAAGAGTTTTAACTTACCTGAACATAATTGTTGACATGGTCATCTTTGTTCGGAGTGGTAAATAGCTCATGCTTATTGATGATCCACTCACCATCAACAATGTACTTGTATTCATAGCATCCCTCCTGTTCAAGAAAGAATTGTCACATAATTCTGATTTTAATATGAAACAAACATATTGTATCTGCACCCATTTCAGTAACTAGCTGTGCTTTGCAGTACACAGTGAGATTGGACGGGATCCTTCCTCCTCTATGCTGGGTTGATTTTAGGGCATCTTTAAAGCTAATAGCAATTTGTCTCTAAAAGTAGCATAGATTTTGAAGTTTTAAAGAAATGAACTCTCAAGATTCACAAATATCAGGGACCGGGCTGGCTCATAGCACAGTTGCGATTCAAGATGCTTTTCTTCAGCACAACTATTTTAATATCATAATCCAATCAATATTTAATTCTCAAACTAGCATGTTGCACATGTCAGCACAAGTGCAGGAAAGTTTTCGACAGTAAACTTGAGACATTGGCTCGCGAGCAAGAAAAAAAAGTGATGCCAATTTCCTGTAGAGAATTTGAAGTTTAACTGCATTTTATCTATATTACCAAAGAAAGTGAAAACTCACCAGCAACTCCCTCTCGAGAATCCAAAAACCCTGCTCCTCATCTAATTCTAAGGGTATCCTCTGGTTAAAGAAAGATAAATAAATACCACGTAAAAAGATTGAAATGGCTTAAGCATAATGCAAACACTGATGTATTGACTGTATTAGCTTGTCATCAAGACTTGCTTCATTTGCATAACAATGTTCAAGACATTAAAATTCACATCTACAAAAATGTGGAAATCAGGTCACAACCAAAAAATCAATCCTCATCAAGCACGTCATCTATGTCGATGACCTTAAGCTGAACAAATTAAATCTAAATGTTTTATACTTTCTGATTAAATCTAAATGTTTTATTCTTTCCAACTCCCAGAAAGTATAGGTGGAATGGACGTTAGTGCAACTCAAGAGAGTATATAATGATCATCACTATGCAAGAGCTTTTAAATCAACTATCACATCACTTACCTGGTCCCATCCAACGTCAAGCCCAGAAATTTCCACTGTGCAACACTTGTCATCTTTCCATTTCAAAGTGACAAGCTTCTTTCTAAGGCCTGTAAGCTTTCAGACAAGAGAAAAATAAATTAGTTTGCACTTTGCAGTGATTTGTCAATACTTAAAACAAATGATAGACAAAAAAACATTAATTTAGTGATCACATGAGTAAACTAGGCCTCAGTAACCATCCTTATTTTCACATCGATTCCTTTTCTTTTATTTAAATGCCAGCAAACTCTACTACAGAGAAATGAACTCTTAGGGAGTAGTGTTTAGTGTTACTGATGAATTCAGGCAGCAATATTTATATTAAGGGTAGTTTAAAAGGTTGATACACCAAAAACTGGTGTTGCACTTCAGGAAGCATCCTTATATAACTTGCAAATTCAAATTCTCATCTTCACAAACATGGGCATCTAAACATGTGAGTCATTAAGAAAAAAAGACCCCAAGTAAAAAAGAAAAGCAATATGCAGAAAGAAGACCCGTGGCAAAGGCTCCATGGGCAATTGTAAATATAGCACATAAAAAGGGGAAATGACTCACTATATCAGCGGTTGCACTTTTGATAGCATCCAGATTCGGGAAGCACGAGCGTTTGCTCTGCAAGACAAGGAACAATGAGACGCTACAAAAGTTGCTAATCAGCTACCAATAGGGCTCTAGCACCATTGGATTCAATGCTCCTTTTAGGGAGAGGTTGTGAGATTAGACTCCCTAAAAGGGAGTCAAGCTAATTTCTCAGTCACCATAATTGGCACTATCAGCTATTTTAAATTGTAATCCAATTTGTCATGAACCAAGTAAATCTCAAGTTACCGAATCCATGATTTCAACAATGAATCTCAAAATGCATAATGGTCTCCATCAAGTGTCAAGCCTATCACTGATAGCACTAGAAACTGCATCAAGTAAATCCACTGTATGGCTCAAAATCTTTTGTACTTGATATGAACTATCAATTACAATGCCAAAGAAGTAGAATGGATAGGCAATTTTATATCCCTAAATATGCTGTCCATTACCAAAGTTGACCCATTGCTTTCTACTGGCAATTACAATTTGACAAGAAAAAATTGGGGGTGCTCCAGTCCTGCAACCATGCACCTCATGCTGTAAAGTCACCCAGGTATATGAAGCCATGCACTAAATGCACAGCTCCATGAACTTGAGCCCTAAAACTTATTCAAGTTAGGAAAACAAATTAAATTGACAATTCATTAACATCTTAATGATATTTATTTTAAAACCTCTCATGCATGGAGCCATGGATCTTTCACAGTGGTTTTAGGGAAAGCATTATCAACACGTGAAACTTTTATTTATGAAGGACAAAAGGGATCAAATAAAAAATTACCAGGAGCAAATCACGGGCATCACTGAGTTTGTAGCCCTGAAACCAGAACATGTATGCCATCTGTGATTCATAGAGAAACGCCCAGTTAAATGGTTAAGAGTTTTGAAAAACTATCACTATGAAATTATGGCAGAAAATCTGAAATATTCACGGAAAAGCCTCATTTAACTCAATCTAATTATTGGAGTGTGGAATTAGAAGAAACCTAACTTTGAATTGCCACAAAAAAGCACAAGGTAAGGAAAACCATGAAAGAATGCTTCCTGAGAAGAAAGGGGAGGGTGTATGCAGGGAAACTGATGTGTACAGCAACATATCATAAGGTGTCAGCAGAAAAGTTAAACAGAATGAGATCACATGCATACCGCAACAGCAGGTGCTCTGCCCAGTCCTGCAGTGCAATGTATATATGTCACACCTCCATTTCGATTTATGGCTTTGTATAATTTGCTGACAACAGCTGGAATCCTTTTCCGTACGTCAAATGCATCAAAATCCCTGTCACATGATATGTTAGCTGCTGGATCAAACAAAAAACAGCAAAATATATCACTGTAGACTTTAGATACCGCTGCATCTTCAACACACTTCATCTTTTATGTTCTTGACATAGAAACTGTGAAGCGAGCAGAAATTCAATTGGTACAGAAGGTGTCTCAGAAGAATAAGTTTGAACGATAACAAATGAATCCCTAGCTAAGAAAGTTAATTAACTTCTTCTGACAACAATTGAAGTTCAAGAGAGTAGAAAGTGAGAATATAGCGGTCCAGAATAGACGAAAACATTGATACCATGTAATTTTCCATGTTTTTTTTTCAGATGCAAGCAGTCAAATGTTAATTAACAGGTTTCTTTTTCCAATTGTTTATTTGTTATGGTTTTGGTAAAGTTAACACGTTATTTCTCCATGACATGACTAACCTTATCTGTGCCCGCAAATGCTGAATGTCACCACATGCCTTGGCATAGTCTTGAATGGCACTAATATCTACCCCAAAATATCTGGAATTGTAGTGAAAAACTTACAATGTGTTTAATACACTTCTTTTTGCTTGATCTCATATGCTCAACAGTTACATTTGGTAACTGATGACCATATTTATGACATTTAAGCAATAATAATCAAGTTTCCATCAGACAATGAAGACAAAGTTATTTAGGATACTCCAAGTCTGGATCCTGCTGTAAGCAAAATATGGTTTTGACTCCAATTTTTCGAAGCTTGTCAACATCTTCAGGAGTCTGGAAATTTGAAATACTAATTAGAAAACAATACAGAAAACAAAAAACCAGAGAGAATTTCAGAGAAAATAGAATCCCTTCATAGACAAAGCTAACCAATAAGAATCACCTGTAGACATGATCCGACAATCAAATCTGGACGGATGAAGTTATAGTTCATTCCTAGTTCGTGCCTATAGGTCAAAACTGTACTAAAAATATATTAGAGCAAACATTTAGCACAATAAAATTTGTTCATCAAGAACTAAAGGTAGCTCTTAAAGCACTTTTAAAAACTCAAAAAAATACAAAGTCCATTCAAATGGAAAACTTCACAACCCAATTCTCTGCCCTCAACATGGAACCACAAGCAGTACCAAACTTACCAGCCCCCATAGCTTCAGTCATGTTATGACTGTATATCTCAGATTTTTCCTCTTCCTCCTCAGCATTAGCACCGCTCATCTCAGCACTAGATGGTGAGCTGGGAACTACCTACAGGCAACAGCATCAAAAAACAATTATCTATCAGAAAATATTTTAAACTTGAAATTCAACAAACTGCAGCAGATGAATCACTCAGAAGAACGCAGTCATTATCAGAAACAAAACAATAACTGTTTTGATTGCCCGAATCATTTAGTTGTCATCAAAACTACTCTCTCAGTGCCACTGATATATTCGCTTTTGGCTCTCAAACCACGCACACAGCAAAAAGTGCAACATGAATCAATTCCCGCCTCTTGATTCATGGGATCACTTTAATTTTCTCTAGGAATTATTCCACACCACAATCAAAAAAAGAAAAATTATACCACTAAGAAACGCAAACTTTAAAAGAAAGGGCAAAGGGAAGGACAAGGAATATTCATCAGTACTAAGTTCAAAAATGTTTTCTAAACACAAAACAAACAAACAAAAACCTTAAACTCCAAAATATCTAATATCACTAGTGAATTCTTGTCGGTAATAAAAAAAAATTACAGAAAGATTCTTCCCGGAAAAAAAGAATTTCACCGAAAAATTCCACGATAAATATCTCATCGTGGGTCTCGTAAATCTAATGGTTGAGACTCTCCGTCGAGTGATTTCAAGAAAGGTTTTCGATAAAACTAGCATTGCACTATTCTGAATTTCTAACAAACAAATATGAAAAGATTGGAAAATCAAAAGAAATTAACCAAAAAGAAAGACTAAAATAATAAGTAGTAAGCATCGGAGCAAAGCAACAAGATTGAAGAAGCTTTAACTTAATATATATAAAGAATCTGAAGCTGCTTTTGAGTTACCTTCACAGCTACACGTAACCGCAGATCACTAGAATTCTTGGCTCCCTGCATCGGTAAATTCATATTACCAAGAATAAGAAAAGCAAAACAAACAACAAAAAGCGTAAATTATGCTAAAGGAGGAGAATGTACAGCCATGTTTAGAGAGAATGATGATGGTGAGGATGGTCTTCTTTGATAAAAACTGAAACCTTGCAAAGGCAAGGCAGAGGATGATCTGCAAACCAAACAAGAAATTCAGGAAAGGGATTCTAGAAATTGAGGCAAGGAAAGAAAGAGATGCCTAGAGTTTCTGTGTAGTTAGACCTTGCGAGACAGTGACGGCAATTCATTGGAAGCAGAAACAAAAAAATACGTGTGTGTGACAGAGAGAGAGAGAGTGGAGTGAAGTGAGAGCGGACTTCGAATCCGAGTTTGATAGTTATTAGACAGCTACCAGCCCAGCTGGCTGAACTAATTTTAAAAAATGTTTTTTTAGAAATATTATTTTTATTTTTTATTTTAAATTAAAATATTTTTATATTATTTTTATATACTAATATAAAAAATAATTTTAAAAAAATTAAATAAAATATTAAATTAATATATTATAATAAAAAATTATTTTCAAAAAAAAACTTTAATTACATCTCCAAATCACTGTTGGAATGGGGATATTGACTTGTGTTTGTGGATTTTTTACAATATTTTTTATTAGTATTTATTATTTTAGAAAGTATTAAATTAAATTTTGCTTTATGATTTTAACGAGTTGATATAAAAATTAAATTAAATTTCACAGGTACTTGATATCCCGTAGCTGTTGTCAAATGTATGTTACGATATTACTAGTAAATGATGATATTGATATACAATAAAAATATTTTTTAATTTATTTTTTAAATAAAAATATTTTAAAAAAATAATTGTTAAACATCTTAAAGGCTCGCAAACATAAAAGATACCTAAGAAACCGAAAGGCTATGATTAGCCAACTAATTTGAAGAGAAGAACAGCAGAATATTTGGAAACGTTGAAATTATTTTTAATAATATTTTTAATTTAAAAATATATTAATATAGTTTCTATTATTTTTTAAAAAATATTTTTTATAAAATAATCTAAAAAGATTAAAAATATTTAATTTAAAAACAAAATAAAAGTAATTTTTTTAAAAAATACTTTTAAAAACACAATGTCAAAACACCTTCTTCTAAAAGAATAGGGGATGATATAAGGACTAGAATGAAGAAAACTGGGAGTAAAGGGACTAAATACAATATTGAAAGGGCGGTTGTGGTAGCTTTTGAAATTGTTTTTCGTGTTGAAATGTATCAAAATGATATTTTTTTTATTTTTAAAAAATTACTTTTGATATCGGCATATTAAAAAATCTGAAAACACTAAAAAAATTTATTTAAAATATAAAAAAATAAAAAAATCAATTAAAATCTGCAACACAACGGGTGAAATACCGCGTCAAACAGCTTCTTGCAGTGAAAAGGGGATCGCCTTTTGAGAGAGACTACAAAATGCCATCAATTTTTTCTTCTCCGTGACAGTGTTTAAAGCTGCGGCCAACGGCACAGGAAAAAAGGTAATTCCAATCGAAGATCGGACGGTTCTGATTGGGCTTACGTTATAGCCCGTTTATGATAAAATTCCGGGTCCATATAAAGTGGATCTTAATGTCTTCCGAAGAGTTTCATGGTAATATCTTTGAATATCATGGATGAATTTTTTTAATATATTAAAGATATATATTCACCCTTGTCGATCTATGAAAATTATTTTGAAAATGATATTGGGTCTTAAATCATAAAAAAATAAATAGTAATGGCTTGGGCTTCAAAATTGGATCTAACAAGATAGCCCACTGAAACCTTTCTCGAGCTGACGTTGAGCAGGCGGAGCTGTATTTTTGCCTTCGAGCCATTGCTCATGGCAACCGTTACGTGAAAGCTGAGTTGTCTAGCATGGACAGGGGCTTCATAATGAACCACAAAGTGTTTTGTCCTTCACCACGACTGAATTTCTGACCACGGATGCATGAAGGATTCGAGTGAGAGTTGCTAAGAAACCATAAAACAGCCATGCTATGAAAATGATGGAGTTGTTTCTATGGAAAATGGTCTTGCTATCCTTCAAAACAAGCTCAATACTTGCAAGAATTTAACAGTCCAAGTCTTTCACTTTCATGGCTTTTAATTGATAACTCAGTTATTGATGCTAGTTTCCAGCCGATTAACCCCCAACTCCCTCTAACTATGGCTAACAGACCACGGATGCTGCTGTTGAGTTGAGAAACTTTTTGGACAATTTCTTTTCGGTGATAGACCTCCGAGATATCCAGTTGACATCGCTTGCAAAGGTTTTGATTCAGCTCCACAAGGGACGCACTTGATCTTTTGTTTCTGGAATCGTTGCTTACTTCCGAGAAAAGCCTTGCTATATAAATCCAGACGCGTTCTATTCAGCGAATTTGGAGCGCCCCAGGCCTCACTGGATAACAACTTGCTATGGCGATCATGTGGGTTGTTCAAACCCTGAGAAATTCTAGTTGGTTTTGTGCATTTTCATGGTAGAGATTTAAAGGCTGATATGAGCTCCTTTTTTCTGGAATGTGAAATTGCAGCATTTTAAAGAGGTACACGGGAGATTTGGCAGGAACATTATCTTCTCCAATGGCCTCCGGGATCCTTGCAGCGGGGGGTAATCTACATCAAAAGTCAACTGTTTCGTAGGTGGCGGACAACATATCAGATAGCATACTGGCAGTATATATAAACAACCAAGGTAATTCATGCTCATGCAATGAGCACCTGCACATTGCATAGAAATTGATGTCATTAATGGATGGATCCTGAAATACTATCAAGATGTGCTTGGAAGTTCTTCATAAATAATATTGATGGGTTTTGATTATTGAAGGAACCGCTCGTGAAAATATTTCAATGTCCCAAAACACGGCAGAGTTTTCTTTTTCCTGTTTTAAGTTCAGCGAGTTTACTAAATTCAAGCCCAAAGGGAGAGGAGAGAGAGATATCATCCACTATGCTACATTTTGTTATACATACTCGAGTAAATGAGAAGCAGCCTCAACTGTGCTACGTTTTCCAGAACAAGACCAAGTTGAAAGTTGCAATGGATCAAACGAAGAATCTTAAACTACTCGAGACTGAGTATTTATTTTGTTCCCTGATGATGATACAACCCCATGACTTCTGGTGACCGTGTCTAAAAATTGCTCACATATCTACAGGCCCAAATGCATCTTCAGAGTACTGTGGATCTAAAATTTCGAACTGTCTCCCAGGTTGATCTCTTCGAAGTGGAACGTTCCAAAATGAATCAGACTTCTGGAAGAAGATGTAAAATGCAATAGCAGATGCCAAAAATAGTCCTACTAGCAGTAAATATATCTGCCACTCTGCACGGGAGAGGGGAAGAATCAGTCTTTTGAGGATGCGTGCATCTAAAATGTATACAGCGAGTGTGTGTGTTTGGAGAGAGAGAGAATAGACCTTTCCAATCTGCAGGAACATTCAACTTAGTCACCACTGCTCCCCATTCATCAGAAGTAGTGAGCACAACCCTGCACAGAATAACCCAGAGGCGAATAAACAATTTCCTATAATTTGCAATTCAAATAATACAAATTGGAATCACAAACTGGTGAATGGGACACTTGTGCTTCAAAGATGCAAAGGAAGAAAACTATACTTGCAGGATTAAAGGATTAAGACTAGATGAAACTAAAGTTTGTGAACTAGAAGAAACATTTAAAGGATCCTTGTACCATGAAACTGATCATCTATAATTACAGAGTGAAAGGTATGGATGAACCTTACCTTTGGCTGGGACAGAACTCTAGTGACGTGATACATGTACCCAGATGCAACCTCTTGCTCAAGTGGGAAACCTCCATTTTCTTAACTTCTGCTACACACACATCACCATCTTTGCTTCCTCTAGAATTAATAGGGAGAAAAAAACCCATGTTAATGTAACTGGTCCTCACAGTTTTGCAACCAATCTATACTGCCAGCTAGCCACAAATCGAACGGGCTGTACAACAAACTTGCACTCCTATCCTATCCTAATAATATTTGAACAACAAGTTGAATTCTCTCTTTTTACTACGAGAATGACTGCGAAACCATTTCACAGAGAAGGGAGAAGGTCTTGAGTCACTATTGATGGATTTAAGGCTAAAAATTTGAAAAAGGATAAAACGAAATTGATTTGTGTCCTCTGAGCAATAAACAAGGATAACAGTGAAGTATTACAGAAACATTCATAACTGATTGCAAATGTCCAAAGGGTAAATGGTGAGTGCTTACAAAGCAAGATATTTCCCGTCCAGGCTGATAGACATGATGGAAGCAGACTTTCTAAGTAGCCTCTTATACCCAATTTTATTCCATGTACTTATGTCATAAACTGCAGTGACAGCTTTATCACCTGGATCAACAATATTCATAGTTAAGATTGATTTTTTACATGGCTAAATAAAATGACAAGATACATTGTTAATAATGAGGATACCTTTTTGCACAGCACAAAATAAAAATGGTTTCGTCCCATCCTTGGAGAATCGGCACAATTCAATCTTTTCATTCTGCAGGCAAATTTAGAACCATATTGGCAAAAAGGTCCACCCAGCCAAAATATGAAACCTAACATGACAAATCCCCAGACTAAATAAAACATACTGTGTTGCGAGTCAAAGAAACCACAGGTGAACCATCTTCTGCTTTCCATATTCTTGCTGGACCATCAGTAGATGTTGAAGCTAGGAACTCTGAATCCAGGCTAGAGAATACGATAAGCAAACAAAGGCATGCATTTCAGTAGCTAGGATTGAAGGAGCAAAAATAACCCTTTAATGGCCCAAGATTCTTCTACAAAACCTCCAAAAACAGGCTAAGCATTTGTTTATTTCTTAGAAAGCACATTTCATGATGGGAAACTGGAGGGGACACTAAAGGCCTTTGCTAATGATACACTGACAGGCATTCGGATTCATTGCATTTCTCAAATATCAAGTTATCAACATAAACATTCACAAAGCACATAGAAAGTTATTAAACAGGACACAAGTGGGAAAGAAACACTAACCTAAAATCCATATCCCTGACAGATTTGTGTGCTTTTGGTTCGTCCAAAATGATGCGCAAACTTGGCCACTCCAAAATTCTTAGACTCCCATCCTGTAATTGACCAAATAAAAGACACCATACTGCATATCAGCTGTACTCACAGACGTTTGGAGCACAACCAAAAGCAAGCTGGTGCTAACCACTGTTTAAATCACAAATTATAGCTTACCACCCCACCAGTGGCAAACCTAGACCCATCAACACTAAAAGCCATGCACGTCTGTGGACCAACATCTTGAAGAGGAGGTAATTCTTTGGCTAGCAACTTTAAATTTGTTTCTTGACCATGCAACTCAAACAATCTGCATGTCACATCACAAACCAGCCCAATCTTACAAAAACTTGTTCAACAGGCAAAAACGCATTCAAGTCACACACAAATTAGAATCTCTTTGAACTCATTCAACTTAAAAAGAGATTATCTTTCCAGTAAATGAGGGAATTCAAACAAACATTTTTAACTTCCAAGTCACCATCTTTTGAATGTCAGAAAAACAGCAGAACCATGATTTTTTTATAAAAAAATCAGAGAAATTAATTTGAAAAATTACTAATCAATAAACTCACTTGCATCCACCTTTAGTTGAAGAACACACAAAATGATCTCCACTTGGATGCACTGCAATTGTCACTAGTTCCCCATCTGTTTCTTCAAACACATAAGTTACCTAAACAACCCTCGATCAATATATAAACCCATAAATGCACCAAAAATATAAAACCAAAAAGGGTCTCCCTTTGCCGAAACAAAGACAGCTTAAACGACATGTCGTGAAGGCTATCGGAGAAACGAACCTGGGGAGAGGTTGAGAGAGAAGTTGTCTCGGGGTCAAAAGAGAAGATCTCGAGAACAGAAGGAGAGGCAGGACCTTTCTTCTTCGATGACCTGCCAAGCACGGCAAGATTCACGTTCTCGGGTCTCCGGATCCATGACCCGAATGTCACGGTTCCCTGTCCTGGCTCCATCAGTAAACAAGAGAAAAGGGTTTGTCTTTGTTACTGTTTTGTTGGATTCCTTTTCCTTTCTATTTATGGAGGCAGAGAAGGCAGAGGCAGAGAACTTGGCCTTCGAAAAAACCCGAATATAATGGGGCAATATTTGGAGTCCAGTAACGTGCAAACCATGACAGCGTGATGTACAGGAGTATTTCTGATACTATTTCTCTCTCTTTGTGTGTATGTGTGGAGCCTACCTCAAGGGAGTGGAAAATCCAAAGGATGATGAAGATTGAAAAGTCAACGCTTTGGAGTGTTGGTGGATATTTTGGTGGATATTCTGTTTAAACTCCGCGAGGAAGACCTTTTTTTCAGTGCCAAATTGGCATTATTATTTTTTAGCTTAAGCATAGCTGTACGATTTCAATTAATTATTTCTTGTTGATTTTAATGATTTGTCTAGCTTGATTAAAATCTGGCTGGATACATATGTATATCGCTGTACCAGTAATTGATCCAAAGACCTTTTCAATCTTAAGGACACTGCTTTTGATGAAAAATAAATAAAAATAGTATATTGTTGATATATATATCACCGTGATTTGTGTTTACAGGATGAGCATTTATGATTTCGTTCAATTTTTATTGATAAAAATAACTAAACTCAAAAAAAAAAAATCAAAACCGAACTAAAATCAGTTTAAACTAACTAGCTTTAGATTGGTTCGGCTTTTTAATTAAAATAGTTTCGATTTTTTTAGATTTTTTTTACTTTAATCAAGTTTTCCTTCTTCTATTCGACTAAAATAAAAGCAAATAAAAAAATTTGAACTAAATTAAGAGAATAAAAAATATTATAGCATTTTTTTTAATTTGAACCGGTTCGGTTTTGATTTGCTATTTCTTTACTTAAAAAACCAGAAACTAGACCGGACTAGAAATTTTAAAAAAATCTAATAAGTTTAATTGTGTTTTTTTCTCAATTTGGTTTTTTTAATTAATTTATTTTATTTTTCTTGATTTAATTTGTTTTTTTGTTTTTTTTCTCACCTCCATGTGTTTCAAATAAAATAAATCTATTTAAATAAATAAATAAATCTGGGCTCAAAGGCTTGTAAAAGCAATTTACATCTTGAACTGGGATCCATGAGCAAGCCAGAGCAGAGACCCAGAAAAACACAATAAACAGCCCAAGATAGAAAATAAAAGCCCAAATGTATTTTAATTTGGTTCTCAAATTTCACAAACACTGCAAAAACCCTAAAAACCTCCGTAACAGCAGATCATGCATCTAGTCCGGCATCGACAAACACTGTAATTTTCTTGAAATTTGTTTCCAGCAAGAAAACAATACATAATTTCTACCGTCAAGAAATTTCACTACATGATTAATGAATAATAAGGGGTTTGATTGGTAATTATCTTTATCCCGCAGTTTTGGCACATGAATTTTAAATGGTCAGATGGGTGTGAAACAAGAAAATGGTGATCCTGAGAAAATTCTACCTCCTTTTGAACAGGTAATTCGATCCCTTGATCTGCAAGGAAATAGACTTGCTTCGGACGTAGAAAAAGGGTTGTAATATGATTATTCGACTTCGCTGTAGGTTGATGATTACCATAAACAGTATTTGCTTCACATGTTTGTTAATGGCAATAGGAACTGGTAGTGGTTCGATTTTGTTTGCGGGAATTTTCTCACGAGATGGATACTGAAGTAAAGAAGTATCTTAGAGGAGAAGGGGCTAATTTGGAGGTCAGAAACTGGTGTCCAACATTTCCAGTCGAATAACTTTTTCTTGTCTTTGGAGTTTGTTTTATTGCATTTTGATTTGATTCTCTCTATCCACAGGTTTAAAAGACAAGAAGCTTAACGTTCAACTTTCTGCTAGAGAAGATTTATATGGGATATCTGTAAAAGCTGCTGCCAATGCTGAAAAGGTGGATAATAGCAACTCCTCTTGTTTTCCACCTCTCCCTTCCCAATGGGACAAATTTCTTTCATGAGTAATGTTTTGTGATTTACATATTAATGGGGTATATCTTTGTTTTTTCAAATGTTTTATTTGTGGTCTGAGATGCTGATTTTTTTCAGTTCCATGTCTTCTGGATTTTGCTTGCCATTCCTCCCCCACTGTTTTCTGGCAGAAAATATACAGTGCAGTTCATAACATGAGTTCTTTATAATCAGTGGCTTATGCCAAGCGAGGGAGGCTATCTGGAGGCCGAGGGTGTAGAGAAAACATGGAGGATCAATCAGGACACGATCAATCATGAAGTTGATATCACCATGATATAATCTTGCCAGGTCTTTTCTGCCGTGCGATTCTTTTCTAATGGTTTGTTTGAAATCAAAATATTTTTCAGCCAGAATGTTGACAGGCAATTTTATAGCAATTTTCCATATTCTCTCCTCGAATAACTCAGCAATGCATGTTTTTTGCATTTGAGTGTGTTATTTCATATATCGATTTTGATTCACCTAAGAGAACAAGCAGAGAGAAATGTTGAACATCATGGTGTTGTTTTACTAAACAATTTTCTGGGAAAACATTGCATATTTTCTTATCGATGTTGTGCTAGGCCTTTCTCGTGAGCTTTGAGCTCCTGCACCATTCTTTGCTGGCATTTTTATCTTTACCAGGCCTTTACTGGAAATTAGACTGATGTACTGATTAATTTTATTCTGTCAGGTTAAGAGAAACACTGCGAGATATCTTGGTTCTGAACAATGAGCTGTTCTTTGCGGCTGCCCAGAAAAAGTATGGCTTTTTCCCCATAAAGATGATAAAAAAAACATACACTTTAACTACTTGCCTGAACAAATGTGAACATTGCCATATACTTTTTGTGTAGCTCAACATAGCTAATAATTTTGAGTTATGATAGGTACCCGTAAATTTACAACATACTGCTCCAAACTCAGTGCTTGTTATTGACTCATTTCACTATGGCTCTCTCTTTAGGTGTGACTAATATTAATGGTAGAATATTTGGGCCAAGAGTTGGGCTTGATATCTGTTGATTCTTGATTTCATTTGGGTGTAATGTTTCATCAGATTTCAATGATCCTATCCAGTCACGTCCCATTCATTTATTTACCTGAGATTGGTATTGTATTTTAAAAAATTAAACAAATATATTTTTAAAAATAATTATAACCACATTTCCGAAAGCTACTTAATATAACACCTTCCGAGAGTTCGATTGGACATTATTGTTATCATACTCTCAAACAACGTTCAATCTTACTCGCTACGCACTGAAGGGTGCCAGCACTCATTCGCCAAATAATACGAGGCATGTCCTGCCAAAAAAGAGCTCAATCCTATTAATATAATATTGTGGTAACTTATGCTTGGTTTGAGTTTAAAAATCAGAGGCTAAGTATTAAAAGATTAAGGATTAAGAACGGGAGGGAAATGATTGGAGTATAAATTAAGGGTTAATAATGTATGATAAGCGTGTAAAGAAATATTAAAATGGTGGCACAACAAATTTTTGACGAATAATAAAATTACATATAATGAATAAATAATGAAAAATATATAATAGTCGAATCCTTATAGTTATGGGTAAAATAGAGGAAAAGTAGATGTTGAGGTAAAATAGTCGAATCCATATAATGGCATTTTTAAAAAAAATTATTTTTAACATCATCATATCATAATTATTTAAAAATATAAAAAAGTAATTTAAAATAATATATATATATATATATATATATATATATATATATATATATATATATATATAAACACTTTTAAAATACAATATCATGTTGTAGTGTATATCATTAACTCTTCTTCCTCTCTAAAAAACACTTCCAGACAAGGTTAAGTAGGATTAAATATTATGTCCTTAGCATTTAATTCATTCTGCTTGCATTTTCTTATGTTCACAAGCATAAATCCTGAAAGGTGCAAGTAGAACTGTTTTTCACACGCACATAAATAATGAAGAGAATTAATAAGAAAATAAACTAGAAAATAATTAACAAAAATAAAAAAATCTAAAATTAACTCAAAATTATTTAAAAAAAAACACTTTTAAAATACATTATAAAATATCAAAACTAAATTGAAACTGAGCTTCAAAATGTTTAGCCTAAGAGATGCCTCTAGCTTCATGGTCCAAAAACTACTGGTCTAGAAAATGGGCCTGCAAGGCTCCAACCGATCAAATTTGAGTCTTTACCAGTGTTGTTCGTTTAGAGGATGTGCGTGCTATAATGGTTTCCGTTATTAAATTTAATTTTTTTATATATATTTTTAGATTATTTTATATGTTGATATTAAAAATAATTTTTTTAAAAATAAAAAATTAATTTAATATATTTATTAACAAAAAAATATATTTTAAAAAATAAAAATTACCACATTTTCAAAAGGTCCCTCGGAAGGGAATAAGACTGTCAGATCCAGTCCGATTGAATTGGTCGAAAGAGGCTCGAATGACAACTTGGAATTTGCTTCGGCAACTGCACCACGTCAACTATGAGTTGTTGTGTGTTTGTTAAAATATTAAAAAAATTGTTTTAAATAAAAAAAAAAAATTTTTTGACAAAATGAGATTTTTTGAGAGTATAACTGAGGTTTTTAAAAAATTAAATATATTTTAGTATTTTTATATATTAATATAAAAAATAATAATAATATATTATTTTAATATATTTCTAAACAAAAATCATTTTCAAAATCAATATTTAATGTAATTTCAAATATTCACAAAGAAGGGAATAACAGCATCATCCGATCGAATTGGTCGAAAGAGACTCGAATGACAATTTGGAATTGTTATCGATATCTTGTGGAGACCCACATCTATCTACTAGGTTGTGCTGATTAGGTGGGGCAAAAAGAATTAATTATCCATTTTAAAGTTCCATACGGCCTAGATAGGATTGTCAATATAAATCTATCTAGAAGACAAATATATATATATATATATATATATATATATATATATATATATATATATATATATATATATATATTTTGTTATATATATATATATATAGAAACCACCTCCATTCCATAGTCGAACGACCACCGGATTTTTGATGGGGTAATAATGGAGATGCTTTAAATCTTGTTAATTGTGATTGACGATCATGTATCATCATAACTCATGACCCCAAACAGTTCTTCTATCTAAAAACTAGTTACAAGAATTAGTTTTGACGAACTAAACGTTGTTAAATACCTTTATGTATAATTATTGCGAAAGCAGCCAATAAACGAGTGGGATTAGGTGAGCTACCACGCAAAATTCATTCCTAATTGGCACTTAGCATTGGCTATCGAGGGAAGCAAAAGAAAACTTGGCACCAGATCCACCCCATTATGCTGACACGTCTACTTAACCAAGTGGCCAGAAAAGGGGTTGGTGATGCCAGAATAGTTACATGAATAGGGTTTGCATGGATGGATCGAAAGAATTTCATTGATTTTTTCATCTGTCCTGTAAATTAGAACCACGTGAATTCTGGGGCAGAGCCGAGGAGGCTGGCAGGAGACACGTAATTTCCTTGCATGCAAGGTTAAGATGAAAGCCGACATGATTTAACGAGTCATCCAGGCCTTTTGTTTGAAGCAATGCACAGAACGACAGCCGATCGCTGTATCCCTGGTGATCGGTACTTCGATATATTACTGGAATTGAACAATTTTTGGCGTCCGAGCCAGCTCGTTATTGAGTCATATTTACGCATTATAATATACCATTCATCATTCTTGTCGTGTTAACCTACTCAGTGAGCTCTTGTTGCTGGTTAGGGCTGATCAATCTACGTAGTGCCACAAGGAAAGCTTCTGTAGAATTAATCTCCGAATCGAGCGGTTGATTAAAGAGACTGTAGATGCATGCATGCCCCTTCGCCCTCCACAGAGATTGCGTCTCGATAATTCATGCACATCGCAATAACAACAATCAAGGTTTGACTGAGTCCATAAAGTTGTGAATGAAGATCTTTATTCTGTAAAGAGGAGCATTCAACATCTATCCTTGATCATGTATAGCGAATAAATATTAAAAAATAATAAAAATTTAAATGTTATGGTATTGGATACTTGTTGATGTAGTAGTCATAAATTCAAAATTTATTATTTTTATTCTATTTAATAAAAATTAAACACAAAATAATATGAGTATCTACAAATTTCAAGTTAAGAGAGTTTTTACAAGAAAAAATATATTAGATAATAATACAAATCATATTTTAGAACCTCACTTCACAGCTTAAATTTTTACATGGATGAATTTTTCTTAATAAGAAAAAAGGACTATTTAAATTTATTTATATGTCAGTTCAAATTAAAATTTATTTTAAATCAATTTTCACATTACATATTCAAATCCTTCTGATAATCTTATAGGAATAAATTCCTTGACATAATACAATCAAATTAAAAATTCATTTTTTTTTTAAATCTTACTAGGAAGTTTTGAATTTTATTTCATACAATTATTAATATATATCTGATATAGATATTACATACATGCATGCATGCATACATACATATATTCCATATGTAATAGATTCGGATTAAAAAATTGTAAATATTTATTTAAAAAACATCCCTAAGAAGTTTCGTGAGAACACCAAAGGAATCTCTTTTTCTTTATTGTTTTTTGCTTTTCCCTTTTCCTTTTCTTCATCTTTCCTCACGTCTACTCGGCAGTTTCATGCCTCACCTGCTTCTACATTAATTTCAAAAACTGGGAGCTATTTTGCAATAAATAAATCCCACTCGCCCGATTCTTATGCTGGTTTATAGTTATCCATGGAATGTTCAGGATGCCTCCAGCCTTGAATTTCGCTTTTCTTGGCCCGGAACAAGTGAAAAGTCGCTTGAATTCTTCCAGTCAAAATATACGACATACATTTAAATCCGAGCCTGCAGTGTTCACTCTGAATTCCACGGAATATGTTTTATTTAAATAAAAAAATTAAGAACACTGCACTTTAAATTAATTTGTTTGTAGCAAAGATGTGGAACACAAGCATAGATCGAGATTCATCCTCAAAGGTGTGTTTGAAGTTATAATATGAAAATCAATAATTTAACCATGATTTCTTATTTTGAAGTATACACGAATGAACTGCCAATACCCCTTTTTCAGTTCAGTGCTTGTTTTGGAGCATAGTTTCGTTTATTTTTTAGAGTATTTTTTATTTAAAAATATATTAAAATATTTTTATATATATTTTAAAAATTATTTTAATTTCAAAACATCACAATAATTTAAAAATATAAAAAAAATTAATTTAAATTAAAAAAATTAATTTTTTTCATAAACACTTCTAGATACCCGGTTTGTATTTAGTTTCATAAGCACTTTTCAAAATGTTTTTTTTTTCCTTAACGTCAAAATATCACGTTTGTATGAATGTATGATTGTTTCAACTTTGAGAAGTATAAGGTTTGTCCTTCCAGCATGATTTATAGCCGCCCGCCCCAGCCCCACCATTGAAGAGACCTCCCCTACCTAACCTCGTTTTGTTCTTGCATTGCTAGAAGAGCCAGATTCGCATGATTAGAAGAGCCAGATTCGCGATAATGTGTTTTAATTTTTTTTTGAAAAAAATAAAAAATAATTTTTTTTAAATATATATTTTAACAATTTTAGATTATTTTAATATAGTAATATCAAAAATATTTTTTTAAAAATAAAAAATATCACTTGAATATATTTATAAACAATTATTTTTTTTTTAAATTAACCTCGGCCAATGGTTGCTGTTAATTACAATAAAATAATTTGATGTGATGAAACCAAATCCACTACGATGTCAATAACTCGGAGAAAGCCATGGATGAAAATCCTAGTCAAAATATAATTCAACGATGCTATCATAAATCGAAGGACTTACATGACAATGACTACATATATGTTAGCTTCGTTCCTTTCTCAAACTCTTTAATTAAAATAAAAAAATATTTTTTAAAATATTTTTGAAATAAAATAATAAATAAAACTTTTGGAGGCGCAGGGATTAAGATGCCAATGAGAATAATTAAATTAAATTGCCTAGTTAATCTGGGGATTGGAAGATTAGCTGTGTATATTATTTAATGATTGTAGTGGTTTTATGACCCCCGTATTATAATAAATTTAGTAGTCTTTGGTATGGATATGATTAGATTTATGATATGTAATTTAATAATTTAATTCTAAAAAGACAGGTCACTTCCAGTCTCAGCACAATCAGAATACTTGTTTAAAATTGTATTTTAAAAATATTTTTTAAAAAATTAATTTTATTTTTTATTTTAAATTAAAAAATTTGATATTTTTACATTATTTTTATCTATTAATATCAAAAATAAATTTTAAAAATTAAAAAAATATTATTTAAATATATTTTAAAAATACAACCTCAACTATACTCTCGTATAATTTACAGGTTAAAGGTTGAGGCCTTTCCTTAGCTATTTAACCCCTTAGGCTTAGCAGATCATGATTTTTATTTTATTTTTATTTTTATAAAAAATATTGTTTTAATAATAATCATAAAATATGTGTTTTTTAAACATCGCAATCATATTTCTAGAATGCAAAAAACCAAAAAAATCCTTTATGTTCATTTTAGAGTAAATAAGTATTTTAATGATTTTTAGAGTTAAACCCAGACTAAATAATCATTAGTCAACAGTGTTTTAACTGTACAAAAAATAAAAAATATTAAAATATCCATCAGTATTATTAAGAAAAAAAATAAAGTACCCTGGGACCAAGGAGCATTTTATTTAATCTTAGGGTGAAAGAGTAATTTTACTTTCTGTAATTCACACTAAAGTATGTCCATGGCTATGGTGAGAGGTCGATGGTGCTGTATATTTTTCTCAGAGTTTATTTTCTTACTGTTCATTTCTAAGAACAGGGATCTGCTGATGACAAAGGAAAGACACGAGTGGATGGATGGTTGCGCGTGGTGGAATCACCGAGAGTGGAGACAGAGGAGGAGGGGAGCAAAAGATGGTTGAATTATTATAATTTATTTATTTTTTAACACAAGAGATCGTGTATTGCTGACGCGTGTCATAAAAAATTGATTAACTATGCCAGAGTGTTTTCTTACTATTGGTGTTTGATTAATTGTTTTTTCTCTCTCTTATAATTATAATCTGACCACTCGAGTTATTTATTTATTTGTATATAAATTATCAGATCAATTTGCATGTCGATTAGGACTCAACCCTCTCCTCGAATGGTTTTAATTACAGGCTCTTCCTCCGCATCAATCAACCTCTAGTCAATTAAATTTAATTACTTCTCCCAAGTATAATCCTAATATTTGAATCCATAAACTAATAATAATAATAATATATAGGTACTGAATTTTTAACTAGAGGAAATAAAACTTAAAGAGAGGAAAAAGGAGTAATCATCTGAAACCAATGAAGCTTGATAACATTCTAATTTAATAAATTCGGAAGTGACAAAAAAAATTGCTAAATGTTAAAATAATTAAGTGAAGCTATTAATTTAATTTAATTTTTTCCATCTTTATTCTTACAAAGTGCCTAATTTTATGTAAAATGATTTCTGCTGTAATAAATTTCAAATGAAATGGGAAATAAAACATGACAGTACACGTGATGAATCTTTCAAACATGGGTTAATCATTAAAATCTGTAATTCGATTTTAATTAATATGTTCAACGTCCAATAAAAATAATGTAGAAAAATCAATTTTAAAAACCATCTAAATTAAAAATAAATAATTTTGAAAGAAAAAATAAGAGAGAATGATCGAAATTCACTCAGCGCGTATCAGCACACGCTGTTGTTTCGTAGAGGGACGACCTCCGCACAAACCCTATCCAAAATGTTGACCCTCCCACAATTCCTAACTTGATATCAAGTGAAAGTGAGAGACGGAGACTTTTTATATCGTCCTTCACTAGATGTGAAGCGATGGCTTTCATTGGCTCCAAGTGGAATTAATACATATCTGCCTCTCAAAGCCCATGTCCCAACATACTTTTTTTATTATCATTACATATCTGCCTCTCAAAGCCCACGTTGGGACCATACTTTTTTTATTATCATAAAATAAAAATTATTATATTTCTATTAATTTTATAAATTTTAAAATTAATAACTATATAAATCAGTAATTATCATATAGCAATTATATAATTTGATCTTTCGTAGTCACACGGCTACAAATTCATCGTTATAGGTCGTCCATGTCCCACCATAATTTTGAAACATCTACCGGCTCTTTCAAGTTTTTGGACTACACTTGACAAAGTAAATTGGAGGGAAATTTCTTTCCTTAATCTCTTAGCAAGTACCCATGCAAGCGTCCTCTCCTTTATCAGCAATGGTGAAGCTAAGTGATGGAAGGAGACAATTAACTCTAATTTTTCGTGCTTCTCACTCTAGTTATTGTACGACATTTTCCATGCATCTTCAAATCGATTTCTGATCGGATCTATTAAAAAAATAAGAAGCTGTTGATCTCTTCCTTTGCTTCCGACGGGAAGATAAGCTCTCTAGCATGAGATTTAGTCAGCACAGCACAGTACTGATGAACAAAAAAAACTTCAGCTTCCCCCACCCCCACCCCCACCCCCACCCTGCCCTCTTTTATTATATATATATATATATCGAAATCCATTTGCATAGAACCCAACTAGATAATAAATAAAGGGGGGAAAAGAGGCAAAAACTCAGGGCGTCGAAAGCTGGAGGAGGCTAGAACAAGCTGGATTCAAATTCGTCAGCGCCAAGAAGGCACTTCCCCAGGCAACAAGGAACATATTTTGAGGTTCTTAAACACTATGATTTTCCTCGAATATAACCTGGTGCGAATACAGCATGTTATACGACTTATTTAATTCTTGTTTTGATGACTGCACCGGGAGAATGAACAATAATTACTTTTATAAAAAATGTATCGGACCGATTCAAGAACCTCGAGAACCCGTATCCGAGCCTGTGGATGGCACCCATAAATTTCGCATGACTTTGAAAATACGCGCAGCTTGTTTGTTTTGTTTACAGTGTTCGGGAGGGTCTCCCGGAATACATTTCCTCGAAGCATTTGTAATTCATGATGAAGAAAATGGCATAATTAATCACGTAATAAATAAGTTTTATCAAGACGTTGACCGGTTGAATATACGACTTTCTAACCCTGAAGCCTCTCTCCCCGCACATGCACAGGTTCTTTTCTTTGCTCTCAGCTCGTGTGATAGCTCTGGACCCTCGTGTCTAGGCTGTAGCTCTCCTCAGGGAACCTTGAAGGATGAGCTCGGCAGAGTTTTATTAATGGAAGAAAAACCCAGCTTGCCAACCTTCGGCATATAGCCTTGTCATTATTTCTCCTCCCCTATTTTCTAGAAGTGCAAATTAACTACCACATTGGCCACCTCGTTAGTTTATATAACTCAAAAGTAGTGTTTCCCATCGCGATCCAAATATATTTTTTTTAAAAGAATTTTTATTTTTATTTTTATTTTTTTAAGATTAAAAAATTTAATGTTTTTAGATAATTTTTATGTGCTGATATCAAAATAATTTTTAAAAATAAAATAATATTTTAAAAAATAATCTAAAATAGATCGGCTCAATTCCTGTAGCTCCACCGTCATCCAAACAAGTCCTTTGAAGCAACAGACAATGACCGTATCCCCTCCGCACAAGGAGAAATAAAACCCACGCGCAGGTGAGTTCACCTGCTGCCCTTCTCGGGCCCACCTGGAAAAACGTGTCATCCAAAGGACGCGAGTAGTTACAAATCCGTAGAATCTCCGAAACCGCCTGCCCCTTTATTTTCTCTTTACAGTCCTCGGTTTTGTTTTTCTTTATTTTATATATATATATATATATATATATATATATACACACACACACACACACACACACACACACTTATATATAAACCCGTTTTGTATTACGGCACCAAATTCTTATTCGACATAGATTTTATTTGAAAATATATTAAAAATATTTATTTATTATCTTTTTAATATTAATATATTAAAATGATTTTGAAACATAAAAAATTCAAAAAATTAATAATTTGAAGTAACAAAAATATTTTTTCCAACAACATTTTTAAAATATAAAAACAAACCGAATGAAAGCAATTGCTAATTAAATTTATTGTAATAAAAAATTCATAATGTAACACGTTTGTTTTTATTATGTATGGATTTCCCAAATCAATTTGATGGCCTGGGTTTGGGTAAATTACTAGGTATAAATCAGGCTGAGATGATCTTATTCGGATCCCTTTGGAATTTGGGCTGCTGGTTTTCACCACCGATACGGTGGCTGAATCAAGTGGCGTCCGACGAGGACTTCCTCTGGTTTGGATAGGGATTTTTAATCAGATTATTATGGAATTCGATAGCGTCGAGGCTTTGAAATGCATCTATAAAGGATATATTTTTTATTGACGAATTGTTTTTTAAAAGTATGAAATAAAAAACTCAATTTACAAACTAATTAAAGATGCCCTTATCATTAAATTGGAAAAAAATATTATTTATTCTTTACTCATGTCAAAGTATTGGTAAGAAAATTAATATTTGTACGACCTAATATTTATATAAATTATAACTATTATCTCGATTAAGGTTTATTCTCATTCTTATGTAGTACAATGAAGTTTTAATGGAAGAATCTGTTTGATTTTGTATTTTATTTTTTTAAACTATTATTATTCTGATATATAATTGTGAAAATAAATTTAAAAAATATTATTAATATATTTTTAAATAAAAACAATAATATGTAACAAGGTACAAAACAGCTCGAATAGTTTACTTCACAGTAGTGCAAAAGGAGAGAGTTTCTCCTTTTCTTTACGGTACACTTGTCACTAAAGGCCGCGAGTAGACTCAACTCCCCAAAACTTGCAAGCACACGTATCCTTTATCGCAGAACCCTAAAAACTCTCTCTCTCTCTCTCTAGAGGAATAGCAAAGTATCCTATTCGTATACGTACACTATCTATAAAGAAGCCTGCGAAACAGTTTCCATGCACACAACAACAAATTCCAAACCCCATGTTGTAAACCCAAAAGGAAATTCCTTTAATTGCTGCCGCTGCCACCACCACCACGCTACCTGTTCTCTCACTCTCTCTACTAAAATAAGGGCACGCTCGACAATCCCAAAAACAAAAGCACTAGAACAACAACATTATAAAAACCAAAAAGAAAAAGAAAAGAAAAGAAAAACATTACCCACAAACCCCCATAAAAAGGGTCATTTGAATTAACTTCCTTTTTTTGTAAAGCCACAAGCTTTTTAAAGAAGAAAACCAGTGCTATGATTCTAAAGTTTCAATTTTTCCTCCTGGGGTTTGCCTAAACTTGCAAAGAATCATTCAATTATGGGTGTTTACGAGGCTGGTGGGAATGGCTCCGTTGGCACAACAACAGCGACAACTTGCAACTGCTATGACATGAGCTTGAGGTGTTGGTGTAGATGGAAATGGGGAAATCATCAACAGCAGCAACAAAATCATCATAAATTGTTGCACCAAAGATTGGTTTCTCTTGTGTTTTCCTCTGGTTTTATGTTCTTTTTGGGTTGTTTGGTCTTGTATGGATCTATTGGTATGTTGTATGGTTGGCTCATGTTTAGTAAACCTTATTTACGTAGCACAAATGTCGGTGTTGGGTTAAACTCACTTGGTTGTCAAGAAGACAACGAGGGTTCTTGGTCTATTGGTGTTTTTTACGGTGATTCTCCTTTCTCTCTCAAACCAATTGAATCTGTAAGTTTTTTTCCTTACCCCATGATTTTATAATTATTTTTTAAGTATTTTGTTTACATTTATGCACTAGTAGACTGACTTTGTGAGCGTAATTTCAACCATGTTCATGGGGAATTGATGTTTTTGTCAAGTCTCTGCCTTTTATAAAGTGGCTTTAGTGGCTAATTTCTTACTTTTTCGTCTAATGGAGGTCGCAAAGTTAAATGTTTCTTGCTTTGTTGCTTTTTTTTTTTTAGCTAGCCAAGTATTAGTGGTTAAGTCTCTTTTTTTTAATCAATGATTTTTTCGAAACTGCAAGTGTTTTGCTTCTTCTCGTTCCTGTTAGAATTTATTGGTATATTTACTTTTTTTGAACAATTTTTTAAATCTCAGTTTAATTATTTTTTGTTCATTTCTTGCTCGTGGGATGAAGGGGAATTTTTTTTTTTTTTTTTTAAATCTCCATATACATATAATGAGTTGTATCATCAACTCGCGGTGATTCTGACATCGGTGGAAATCGGCAACAGATGAATGAATGGAGAGATGAAGGTGCAGCTTGGCCCGTTGCTAACCCCGTTGTCACCTGTGCTTCGCTTTCTGATGCTAATTTCCCCAGTAATTTTGTTGCCGATCCTTTTCTTTATGTCCAGGTAATTATTTTATTAAATGGATTCAGTTTGATATTTTTTCTAAAATCTCTTCTGGTCTTGAATGTATAACTTTTGCTATATATATATATATATATATATATATATATATATATATATATATATATATATATATATTATCGAATGTCTAAATGTTCAGTTATTGCATTTAGGAACATGGCAATAGTACCATTGAAATTTATGTTTAATTCTTATCTATGTCCTTTCCAATATGGCATTTGGTTTTATGTGTCTGGAATGAGAGCTGTAAGCTGTTGCTTCTCGAATCTGAAAAATGTGAGAAGGGAGGGAGGGTATGAAAATGCTTATTATTGGTCATTGTGCATGGAAATAGTCAGGTGCCTGTGACAGAAAAGTCAGAATGCATTTTGCAAATTGGTGAAAGAGACCAAACCTGTGCCACTGCCCAGATGTCTCAAGGGCCTTTAACTTGTGGGTTTACTGTTATTTTAGTTATTTTAATCAACCGTATAGTTAGAGATAGGGAGCTGAATGCATTAATTTGGACTCTGGTACAAGCATTCATATTTATATTTTCCGCTATGGTTTCTACATCCTAGTCAAATGGCTTGATGAAAGCTTTGAGGATAATCATTTTTTAGAAAAAATGAGGATAGATAAAGATGAATTTTGTGGTCAGGGGAAGCCCCTTTTAGAAATCTGCAGATGCAGGCAGAAAGCTCTTTCTGGGTTAGAAAGCATTTTGCGAGCGTCCCCAAGGAGCATGACATGATGGCAAAGGACTTGCGATCTGTACAACAGGTCTCGAGTTCGAGTCAGGACATGCACTCCTTGTAAAAACCTGGGACAACCGGAGTTTTACCCGCTCACCTGGAGCCACAAAGTGTGTATTCCGGAGGGTCTCGTATAAAAAAAAAAAAGCATTTTGCGAGCGGTATCAATACCTAATAACTGTTCCTTTTCTGCCTTGTGGGTCCTCTTTGCAAGTGGATATGACTTATGGTGAACATAGTGTAAACTGTTTTATGCTGGAGATTAGTTAATGGGATATTTCGTGTTTTTATTTTCAAAAATATTTACTGCTGAAATCTAAGGTATTTCTAGGTGATTTGGGACAACATGATATTTTCTTGGGAGGAGAGGGTGCAGGGATTTTTTTCTGGATTTGAGTTATAGTGCTCTTTAGCTGCTTTGTTGTTTCAGATTTTTCTATTTGTTTCATACAAGGATGAGATCACTATATACCTATACCTTTAGCGATGTAAATTTAGCTTGAAGTATGGGTATTTATGAAGCAGGGGATATGACTTTTTGGGGGTTATTTTCCATTTTGAAGCAAAATTACAAGGAAATTGACCAAAAGCAAAAGTTTTAGCTTAGATACTAAAATTCTTTAGATATATTTTGTTGTGGCTAGTCTGATTTCTTCTGATTTCAAGCATCAAACTGCAGAATTCAAATTGTAAGTATCTAACACTGTTTAGTGCCCCTTTATGGTAGTTGTGTTTCTGTGTGCTTACGCATGTACATGCCTGTGTAAGAACTTTGCATTTCACCCAAGACTAGATTCTTTACTTTATAGCATGCTGTTCTTGAAATAATCTGTTTAGTGTCAGAAGTTCTTTTATCATGGTAGCTTCCTTATCTGGAAATTAATATTTTATGTCTACTTATATTGAGTTGAGCAGGGGGATACACTTTTCCTATTCTATGAAACAAAAAATTCAATTACCATGCAAGGAGATATTGCAGTTGCAAAAAGTACAGACAAGGGAGCGACATGGCAACAGTTGGGCATTGCCTTGGATGAGGACTGGCATCTATCTTATCCCTATGTGTTCAACTACCTTGGCCAAGTAAGATAACTATTCCTTTGCAAGCAATCATTCACTTGTAAACTGTTTATCCTAGAGGTCCTGTAAATAACATGAGGACTGGACCAACCAATAATGGGTCCTACTTGCATACTAACTTGGAAAACTAGCTGGGTAATCATTGACAATTTGATTAGCTGGAAAGAAGAAAAAATCTAACAGCTGTTACTGTGGACATGCAGCTGAATCATTTCCTTTATTACTGTTTCTTGCAGATATATATGCTGCCTGAGAGCAGCCAGAAAAGGGAACTTCGCCTTTATCGAGCACTTAATTTTCCATTGCAGTGGACATTGGAGAAAGTTCTTATTAAAAAGCCCCTTGTTGATTCTTTTATCATTAATCATGCTGGAGAATATTGGCTTTTTGGTTCAGATCACAGTGGTGTTGGAACCAGGAAGAATGGGCAGCTGGAAATTTGGCATAGTAGCTCACCACTTGGTCCTTGGAAACCACACAAGAAGAACCCCATTTATAATGTTGACAAGAGTGTGGGAGCTAGAAATGGAGGTAGACCATTTGTGTATGATGGAAACCTTTATCGTGTTGGTCAAGACTGTGGTGAAACATATGGGCGACGAGTTCGTATCTTCAAGATTGAAGTTCTTACCACGGATGAGTACAAAGAAGTTGAAGTTCCCCTGGGATTTGAAGAGCCCAATAAGGGACGCAATGCTTGGAATGGTGCACGCTACCATCATCTCGACGTGCAGCATCTAAGTTCTGGTAAATGGATAGCGGTCATGGATGGAGATCGTGTGCCTTCAGGAGATCCTGTCCATCGCTTTATTCTTGGCTCGGCTTCACTTGCAGCTGTCATTGTTGTTGCTGTAGTATTGGGTGTGCTACTTGGAGCGGTTAAGTGCATCATTCCTCTCAACTGGTGTGCTCACTACTCGGGGAAGAGAAATTATATTCCCTTGGGTTGGGAAAGGTCAAATTTGTTTTCTTCAAAGGTGAGGCGGTTTTGCAGCCGACTGAACAGAGTTCTCTTGTCTGTTCGAGGAAAAATAAAGCCTAGTACCTGGTCTGGAAAATTGGTGATAGCTGTAACTTTTGTGGTCGGAGTTGCATTAATGTGCAGAGGTGTTAAATATTTCTATGGAGGCAATGATGCTGAAGAAGCTTATCCATTAAATGGTCGCTACTCTCAATTCACTTTATTGACCATGACCTATGATGCGCGGCTCTGGAATTTGAAAATGTATGTGAAACATTATTCAAGGTGTTCTTCAGTTAAGGAGATTATCGTGGTTTGGAACAAGGGTAGACCTCCTAGATCAAGTGATCTAGACTCTGCAGTGCCTGTTTGGATCAGAGTAGAAAACCAAAATTCACTGAACAATCGGTTCAAGAAAGATCCAATGCTTAAAACCCGAGCTGTTCTCGAGCTTGATGATGATATCATGATGAGGTGTGATGATATTGAACGGGGATTTAAAGTATGGCGTCAACACCCAGATCGAATTGTTGGCTTCTATCCACGACTCATTAGTGGCAGTCCATTGAAGTATAGGGGTGAGAAGTATGCCCGACGCCATAAAGGTTATAACATGATTCTTACAGGGGCAGCTTTCATGGACCATACGGTAGCTTTTGAGAGGTATTGGAGCGATGAAGCTAAGGCAGGAAGGGAACTAGTACATGGATACTTCAACTGTGAGGATGTGCTTTTGAATTACTTGTATGCAAATGCAAGCTCCTCCCAGACCGTTGAGTATGTGAGACCAGCATGGGTAATAGACACATCAAAATTCTCTGGGGTCGCAATTAGCAGGGATACAGATGTGCATTACAAGATAAGAAGTAGTTGTCTCCTGAGATTTTCAGAGATCTATGGAAGTATAGCTGACCGAAAGTGGGAATTTGATGGGCGCAAGGATGGTTGGGGTTTATAGTGATACCTAAACTTGACAGCAGGCCACTTGCAATTCTCCAATCTTTGCTCATCGTCTCTTGCTCTTACGGTAAATTCTTGTCATTGCAACCCCTCCTGTGAAGATTTTTCTGTTGGGGAACTTTTAGCTTTGGTTTTTTTGTTTGGAAGGATGTAAATTAGTTTGTCATGTTTTTCACCTTTTCATCAGAGTTGTTTAAGGATATGTACATTAGCGTCATTCTGTTATCTCTTCCTTGAGTTTTTAATGAAAGTTATAAGATAAATACTTTTTGGCAAACATGAAACTCTTCCCTTCTGTCTCAGATTTTTCTCTTTGGAATTGCCAATATTCTCCGTTTATCCAAGGAAAAAAAGATAGACGTGAGGGGTAAGCTCCAACCACTGCAAACTGAAGATCATTGGTCAGCTGAAGACATGATAAATTGATAATAATGAACTGGAGATGTTGTTCTATTTAAGGTTCAGCTGAAAGTCTCAAACTTGAAAGGGTTAATTGATTACCTTTTCCTGGCTATGCACTTGGAAGGGCCCATGTTTTTCTTACTAGGATAAATTGCAGAAGCAAAGACAACTCAGGGCCGAAAGCAACAGAGCTTCGCCCCCGTTAACCCATCTCAGATACGAAAACGGTGGTTCAGGGCATCAGGGATTTTTGTCAGACAAGGTTCATGTAGGGGCCGTGACCCGTCAAGAATGGTGTTTGAAGTTGAAAGTTAGACCAAAATATAGCTAAAGGCTTTCAGATCCAATACCCGCTTTTGAACAACACAGGCTTCATATGGAACGCAAAAAAATAAGGGTGGTGATGTCCCAGTCCTTACTGTAGAGCCTGCATTAGCTGGAATGAGCAATCCACTGGTCGAGGTGACTGTATCAGTGGAAACTGGTTTAATGAAATCTCCAGTCCATAATTTTTCTCAAAAGTCTGACCATCATAACCAATATCAAGCTTCAAACTGTGTCAATGGAAATCCCATTTGCAGATGGGTTTGTGTATTTGTCCAGATTCCTACCATTGGCGTCATTATCCAGTCCATCAAACACGTGGTTTCCAATATGTAATGGTAGGCCATTGATCTGGGCGTCAGTGCAGATTTTAGCGGTCTTGAAATGACCCCCATAATTCGTCAAGTACACTTATAAAATATCAACCACAATCAATCATTATGCCAAGATCATTGAGACCAGGGTTAAAATTCCGGGATGCTTCTTTACAGATAGGAAATCCATTTCATGAGCTGTTTACAAACCAAGTACTTGGCAAGAACCAAGACTCTTTCCTTGAACTTTCAAAAAGGAAACAAAAACGGGAAAATAGCAGAAGTGAATCATTTTCCATGGGGACACATGTCCACGTGCATGCACGGGCGATATGATTAACAGCTTAGTTCATCATTATCCTCATCTGGACAAGAAAATGACATGCATGGTCTGATCGAGGGAAGATATATGTTATGGACCACCAGGACAAACATGGGCTAACGTCTCTGTATGAGTCAATTGGTGAGCCCACAGGACCTGAATGAATCAATTCCGCAACTCACAGAAAAATGGGCTGCTTGCACGTGTTTGGGGCCTACCATATACGCACAGTTTGCACTTTCCAATTTACAGTCACACCCTTGCCTGTCCTGGTCAAATTGATGATGTAAAGGTATCCAGTCAAATGTCTAGCTGGGTGTTGCTTCCAGGTTTGACCAAAACTAGAGCAGCTTTAACCAAAAATATCATTTGTTTCCAGGTTGACAAGTCCCAGATTATTCCAACGGGAACATATATCCCTCCCTCTCTTGCCTCCAACCAGATACTATCGGATAGGCAGACTGTCTGGTTGCGAGTGTATTAAAATTATTTTTAATAGTATTTAAAAAAAACAAATTAAAATAATATATTTTTTATTTCTTATAAATTATTTTTGATATTAGTGAAAATAATTTAAAAATATTAAAAAATATAATTTAAAATATATTTTTTAATTTTTTTGCAAAAATATTTTTAAAATACAATGCAAAATAGAGTTTATGACATAGGTAATGTTAGAGAATAATATAAATAATATTTTAAGATCTTACCTAACAGTTTAAGCTTTCAATTGAGATGATTATTTAATATGGTATCAGAATCTTATTAACTCAACGGTTATAAGTTTAAATCTCACCATTTATATTATATTTGATAAAAATCAAACATAAAATAGTATGGGTATATGCAAATTTCAAGTTCAAATAACTTTCACTCGAGATAATGTATTAAAAAATAATATAAATCATATTCTAGAATCTCATTTAACAATTAAATTTTTAATTAAAATAATTCTTTAACATGAAAATAAATTATCCATTAATAAATGCATGCATGCCTCTGCACACGCACATGCAGAAAGAAAATTAAATGCTTAAGCCCTGTTTACTGCAGTGTTAGGGAAGTTGGAGCTTGGATAAAGATTCATTAAACAGGATTTGAACTACTTCGACAATACAGATATGTATCTGTGACAGGGAACGATTTTTGCACACGATTTTTTCCTCTTAAATAAATAAATGCTAATTTCCTCTTAAATAAATAAATGCTAATTTTATAGAGGGATTTTACTTCAAAATCTCTTTCTGAAAACTCTTATCTATCACTAGTGGGATCTTACTTATTCCATGGTTGAGATTATTAAGAGGATAATTGATAATATTAACAATAATCATTTCTAAAACTATGAAAATTATAGTCTTAATCCCCATGTATTTCTCATTGCAGTGACCTTGTTTTAGGAGCTCTCTCCTGCCCCGAGCCCCTGCTAGGAGTTTAATTATTAGTGTTGTTATTTTTCTGTGTGTTTCTCCAAACACAATCTGACCAAACTAGATAGCATAAAACAGCTATTGATGTGTTTGATATTGTATTTGTTATGTATATTTTTTAAGAGTGTTTTTAATTGAAAATATATTAATATAATAATTTGTTATTATTTCATTTCATTTCATTTTTAATATCAACACATTAAAACTATCCTAGATCACACAAAAAAAATCATTTAATATATTTTTAAATAAAAATAATTAAAAAAAAATATTACAATGCTAAATGATTAGTAACTATGAATACATATATTTTTTATTCGTGATGAACCGACCATGTTATGTAGTTATTTTCTCCTTTAGTTTTGTTTCCCTTTGTTTTTGGTATTGTCAACGTGCAAAGAAAAAAAAGTTGTGATTCTCCCACTTCCCAGGTCAACATGGGGACAAAAATAGTTTTGAATCCCATGATGGATCGACTTTTTATCAATATATTTTCATTATAAAATATTAAATCAATAAATATTTATGGGTATAAATTTTTAAGAAAACAAACATGTATTGGTGAAGCCATATTAAGTTTGGTGGTGTGCCAAACCCAAGATAATAAAATCTCAATATTTGACACATCCAAGGATTTTGGACTTGATGGTTAGCCACGTCTAATATAACATGAGTCTAATATATGTATCAAACTCAAGACTATTTGGACTTGATAGTTAGATAGGTTTAAGGTAACATGAGTCTAATAAATATGTAAGACTTAAGGTATTTGGACTTGATAGTTATATAAACCCATTGTATTTAGACTTGATAATTAGACAAGTTTAAGTAATATAAATCAATATACCAAACCTAAAACACCTGGAATTGATAGGTAATCATACCTAAAAGAATGAGTATTCTCTCTTAGATCACCCAATGATAGATTCGTTTAATTTAGAGCTTAGAGGAATAAGCTAACTACATTTAATATTTTTGATCTCAGTCTCGTTATACTTTTTTGGTGTTTGAGAGTCCTTCAAGTACCAACCATATTCCCATCAAAAATCAATTTAGATGTAAGGGGTATTTATATCTTGTTAAATATTATGAGGGTAAAATTGCACTTTAAAATCTTCTCTTCATTAAAAATACAAGGCTCATGAGCTATGTATACACCATGAGATCTTTAAAAAAGAAATTCATAATCTTTGGAGCATAGAGAGTCTAGAATATTTATTGCATATATATTTCAAGAGCATCCATCTCTAGAACATTATTGTATTTCCTCTTATTTAAAAGTTATTTATTTAAATATTAGAGAGTTTCTAGTTCCATGAAAAAAATATTTTGCTGGTACTAGTTAAGAGTTATCGTAGCCTATAAAATATTAAATACAAATTATCAACAACTTTGACTATAAAAATAAAAAAAATTATCAGGACCAATTGATTAATCGATTATCTAACTTAAGAGATCCATTTTACTTGATTTTTTATAACATCATCAATGTAAAATATGTGATAGTATATACAAAGAGAAAAAAGATTCTATTTCTTGTAAAATAAATTTTGTTTGTTTAGATGATTAAATAGAATTTTAAATATTCTAAATTTTTATAAAAATAATATATATTTTGACTCGAATTCAAGAATCGAGATACAAATAATAAACCTTTTATCATTTAATTACACCCTCTCTGGATTCACATGATGATGACGTGACAATAAGTTTTCAAATACGCACCCTATTAACCATTGCCAAAATAAAGGGTCCAAATGTCCAATCTCTTAACGTAATCCTCATCCTAATCGGTCCACCTTAGAACTCTCTATAAATAGGGAAAAAATGAAACCTAAATTCTATAAATTGAAAAAGAGAATGAAAAAAAAAGAAAGAATCATTCAATCCCCTGTGCCTCCTATCTTCTGTCTTCCATCCACATACCTCCCTCTCCGTCATCAAATTCCACATACAATCCCTTACTTCTCTTTCCTTCAATCATAACAACATTCACTTTTTAGTGTTTTGAAGTTTTTGCATCATCGAAACAACCTTAAACGCACATATATACCCATATTGTAAGAAAATATAATCACATATTCTATAATTCAAATTAATTTTATACAAATACATCTTTCACTTTTCTTTATAATAGGGAATACAAAGACTCAAACTTTCCCTCTGATTCTGATCCAATAAAGGTCTCTCTTTTGACTTAAAAACTCACCTCCAAGATTTGTAGAGAGAGCAAGTTTGGTTTTTGTTTGGAGAGAGAAAGTGGGTTATTTTATTTAATTATTATTATTATGTGGAGATAATTTGATAGAGTGAGAAATGTTGGAAATGGAGAGGGATTTTGATTCCAAGTTGAGGATTCAAAGCAGCCATTCACCATCTTCATCATCTAATAACAATAATGGGAATGTGCAGAGATCTAAAAGCTTTGCATTTAGAGCTCCGCAAGAGAATTTCACTATTCAGGATTTTGAACTTGGCAAGATCTATGGTGTTGGATCTTATTCAAAGGTTTGATTCTTTTTTTGTTTTTCTCACGTGGGCTTTGTCGGTTTGCTTCTTTGTTATTGTAGATTGGTGGGTTGTGTTTTTTTTATCGTAATTATTATTAAAGTTTGTATCTTTTATTCATCTTTTTATTTTCTTTGATTTATAAGCCTATACTTGTATTCTCATTATCTGATACCAGCTTGTCATCTAAAGATTACATTACGAGCAACCCATGTATATTTCCGAGATGTATGAATTTAATTTTTTGGTTCTGGTCCAGCTGAGAAATTTCATTTGAAGGGGATGGCATATTTTGTGAAATTGAATTTCCGTTGTTTGATTCCTGGGGAAGTTGAATGAAGATAAGCAATTTTTTTTATGACTTACCCTTGATTCTGTCTTTACTATTGAGAAAACGAAAACCAAATACAAATGTACAATTTTAACACCTGGATCGTTTTGTTGCTGATATCCCTGTCTTTTCTCTGCTGCCAAATGGAAAATTAGAAGTTTCAGAGGTTCACTTCATCCCCTCTGGGAGCAGCAGTCTACTGTTGTAGGCAGATGTAGTGCCTACTACTTGTCAGAATGATTGGTGTAGCTTATGTTATATGTGATTGAAGAGAGCTTCACAATGTTGTGACAACGTGTTAGTATTGTTGCTTAGGAGATGGTGAAGCAATATCCTTCTTCACACCTTTTTCTTCAGGACATAATCTTAAGCCATGGATATAGAGTTGGAAATCAAGCAATTGTGAATTGTTAACTTTGAACGTTTTCTGTTAATAGTGTTAGGTATTTACTTTGTGACAATCCGATGTTTATTTATTGTAAGATACGTGTATTCATCATTGTTTCAATCCGAGTGTGTTGGATATGGAGAAGAGATACAGGGCATGGTGACTTCTTAGTTACACCATATAATGAGTGAACACTCTCACCCTCTCTTAAATGTCATATTGCAAGAATTTCTAACATGTTCATTTGGAAAAGGAATATTGTTGTGTTTATTATACAGCACTTGTATCCCAGGAGCCCATTTTTGCTTGTGATTGTTGGCCTTTGAGCTTCTTGTAATGAACGCTGAGTATCGTTCTATTGAACTTACCAGGTAGTGAGAGCAAAGAAGAAGGACACGGGAATTGTATATGCCTTGAAGATCATGGACAAAAAATTCATCACCAAAGAAAATAAAACAGCTTATGTGAAGCTGGAACGGATTGTGCTTGATCAATTGGACCATCCAGGAATCGTGCGTCTATTTTTTACTTTTCAGGATAATTATTCTCTGTGTAGGTATCTGGGTAGCAGCCTGTCCAAATTTCTGTGTTTTATATTTTTTTCGTTTGCAGCCACTGTGGCTATGATTAGCTTGCTTAAGTGGGTTTATCATATGAAACCGATATATTTTTATTCTACTGTGCAGACATGGCACTTGAATCCTGTGAAGGAGGAGAACTTTTTGATCAAATAACCAGAGTGAGTACCTATTAAATACTCCTTGCTATTCATTATTAATTTTGGAAAAGTAACTCCTATAATTTGTCGTGGCTGTTCTGAATACAAAACTTTTAAAATCCAATAGTATGACTTTTTGAAGAATTTTCTCTTTAAATTCATCTTATGCTTGGTGCTAATGCCATAAACTTCTTTTGCATTCTTATATTATTTATGAACTCTAGACCATTCTGGATAAATATAGAATTTAAGTTGTGGCTTTAATATTCTATATAGCTTTTACTAAAAAGGTTGCATTTGAAACACTTTAGAGCAATTGCATAATGCCCTGTGCATTTCTGGATTCATATAATATTTCAGCAGAATCTTCTTGACTTCAGATTTTTTACCCTGTAAGTGTTTTATCATGTTAGCTGCTCTGTCATGTATACATGCCATTTAATTGTATGTGCAGAAAGGCCGTCTATCAGAGGATGAAGCTCGCTTTTATGCTGCAGAAGTTGTGGATGCTCTTGAATACATACATGCTATGGGATTAATTCATCGAGATATAAAGGTAATTTTTTAATTCATTGCTCTTCTTTTTTTTTGGAAATCAAGAAAAGCTAAAGCTCTTGTTAATGGCAGCCAGAGAACCTGCTATTTACAGCAGATGGACACATTAAAATTGCTGATTTTGGAAGTGTGAAGCCCATGCAGGATAGTTGCATCACTGTCCTTCCAAACGCAACTTCAGGTAAAACTAGTACTTATCATGTACAACCGTTCATTATGTTTTCTGTAAGCTGCAGGTTAATTTTTTTTTTTTTTGTTGTTGATCCTCTGCTCAGACGATAAGGCTTGCACATTTGTGGGAACAGCTGCATATGTCCCTCCAGAAGTCCTTAACTCCTCTCCTGCAACTTTTGGGTAAGTGACTCCCATAAATCAATCCATATTAATGTAATAATTGGAATAAGTTTTAGGTTTTTGACTGTTTTTTCATGGTTGAGCTTATTAACAGGTCCTTTTTTTTTTTTTAAATAATTTCTTGCGTGTGGGGGTAACCTTTTTGCTCTATTGACCATATTCAAACAGAAATGATCTGTGGGCACTTGGCTGCACTTTGTACCAGATGCTTTCAGGGACTTCTCCTTTCAAAGATGCAAGTGAATGGCTTATATTTCAAAGAATTATTGCTCGGGATTTAAGATTTCCTGATTATTTTTCAGAAGAAGCGAGAGACCTCATAGATCATTTATTAGTAAGCCACAAAGCTTTCATACGTTGAACTTCAGTTTCATAATTTGCTTGCTGTTTTTTGAGTGTTCCTTCTTTCTCCTTTGTCGTTTTTATTCTATTCTTCTGTACATAGAAAAATATCCTTACCTGGTCAATGTCAATGGTAAGAGTTTACACTTGCAGTACAAACATGTGCAGATTCATATTTTCAGTTTAAACCACAACTATAATTAAGAGTGGCCTTTAAATCTTAAAAACCACACAGTAACAATGACAAGGAAACCCATTTAGTACAGTCTGCTATATGTTATATGGTTGGTTTCAGGATAATCTAGACGACTGGGAATAAGCTTAAAGATGTAGGGATTTACAATCATTGTTGATTGCATGTATGGATCCAAGGGGGGCTGGGGCAAAATTACCTTCCATCCCCTTTAAAAGATTGTAATTTAGCCTTTTACTCTCAAGAAGATTTTACCTTGGGACCTCAAAATGAAAAGCTTTTAGTTCTTACCATCTACAATATTTATTTGTTTGGGTTAACACTGAGTGCCTGGATGTTAACCTTGCTATACTTTTGTTTTCAGTTTTGAGGCACATGACTAGTGACAAAGGACAGGCCATCTTATGGTGTTTCATGTGACCTGATCTCCCTTGGAATGAAAAGTGAAATTTATAGAACCTTAACCTTGCTTGACAGGAAAAGCACACTTGCTTTCCCCTGGTTGTCTATTCTACCATCCTTATGACTTGGGTTGGGAACATTCTGAACATAATGTCTGAATTTGGATAGTATCATGAAATAGACTTTTGCCCCTTTGCCTCAAATATTACAAATGATACGGATATTCCCTTATGAAGTTTGTGATTCAGGTCTTTGATCTTCAATGTTACAACCATGTAGGATACAGATCCCAGCAGACGACCGGGTGCTGGACGTGGTGGTTATGCTGTGCTCAAGAATCATCCATTCTTTGAGGGAGTTAACTGGAAGAATTTAAGAGGAGAAACCCCTCCAAAACTTGTTTTGGAGCCAATGGTATGACAACATCGCTTTAAAATATTATGTGTTGAAGGATTTCAAAATTCTTTTGTTTTCATCTTCATGCTAATAATCTTTAGATTTTTGATCGCTTTCCTTGTTCATGTATCAGGCACAATCTGGTGACAATGACCACGACCCTGGGTCTCCATTTAACCCTACACACATTGGTGACAGTTCAATGACACAAAATGATGGAAATGTTGGAGTCTCGTCATCTGCAGAAGCAACTTCACACATAACTAGACTTGCTTCAATTGACTCCTTTGATTCTAAATGGTATTGGCTCAGCACCTTTTGCTTTGCACACATTATCTGCCTTTATATGTGTCCCTTTTCCGCTTCTCAATAAGTCTGATTCTTTGCTTTGTGAAGTTTCTTGGTGTAAACTTTTTGAATATATATATATATATTTTTTTTGAGATTCTTGTTGTTGCCTCACATGGGTATTGGGTGTTGAAGAATGTGCAGAGGATATGGTTCTGCTTAACCACCATCCTATCGGTTAGAACTAATGTTTGATTTATGTTCCTTGCATTCATTGTCTCATGCATGTACTCAATTGCTTAGATTTATGTAACCTCCAAGTTTGTGCTCCGAATTGTTAAGGAAGATTGATCATCTTTTGAACTCACAGAGGACATGCCTTGAGCAAATTATTGGATTCAATAGAAAACTTTCTGTTTTGACTGTAATGGTTTACATTAAAGTTGAGCAAATTTTTCCAGTTTTACCTCCAGGATGTTGACTATTTAACATTACTAAAAAGCTGGTACAGCTTGCTTCTTGGAGGCGATCTAAACAAATAGTCCTGGGGTTGGAGAATATCTTTAGCCAGCATTATTAGGATGACTTGTGTTGGCTGTTTCTCCTCATTCTTTATAAAGCTTCAAAAGAATGCCACTACGAAGTTATTTTAGTGGAGAAATTTAAGTGCTGGTTTGTCTTTTTCCTCTCCTTTGTTCCCAGAATATTTGGAAGCATGTCTAACATGTAGGGATATCCATGTTACCAGGCAACAGTTTTTGGATCCAGGGGAATCTGTTGTAATGATCTCGATGGTGAAGAAATTACAGAAACTGACGAGCAAGAAGGTGCAGCTTATCCTTACCAACAAGCCAAAGTTGATCTACGTGGACCCTTCAAAGTTAATGGTGAAGGGAAATATAATTTGGTCTGACAATTCCGATGACCTGAGTGTCCAAGTTACAAGTCCTTCACATTTTAAGATCTGTACGGTATGCCTCTTTTGCCAAATCATCTCCCTGATGAAATCAGTGGCGGCCTTTTCATTCTAAACTACTGTCATTTCTAATCTTGTGGGACACCTCATTGCTATATAGCCCTTTGATCCTCTTCATTATACTTTGATTTTTTGATTAAAAATTACAACTACAGAGGATTATTCTCCAGTTTATATCTCTCCACTCTTTCCATCCCCCACCCCTCTGCATTTCCCCTTCATTTTCCTGATGTAATCGTGTGCTCTTTCAGCCGAAGAAGGTAAGGTCATTTGAAGATGTTAAGCAGAGAGCGTGTCAGTGGAAAAAGGCCATCGAGAGTCTTCAAAACCAGTGAAAATCTGTTTATGGATGTGCCGAACATTCTTTGATGTATTGATACATAGAGGAACGTGGGGATTCTTAAAACAGTCGACACCCCCAACATTTTTTTTTTTTTTTGTTGTTTCAAGTTTGGCTTCTTCAAGTTGCAAAGCTGCCCCATCAAGCTCTCTTTCTCTCCTGCGTAAACCCGACTTTGCAACGGGGCCTTTATGCCTTTTAATGAAAGTCATGTACAACGCAAGTCTTGATCGCTGGGTTTGTAGAGAAGGGCTAATGTTCACTACTTATTTACTACATTTATAGTCAGTTCCAAGCCATTAATGAAAAGTTCTTTCCTTGAAAGAAATATTTACAGGTGAAGATCTATCCCCATTATTTTCTGTTACCGATGCATAGATCCTGCCCTGTGCTGATAAAGTCACGGAAGCAAGTCCACAAATACTTGAAATTAATGTAATTTGAGCAAATAAAACGTTATTATATGAAATAAAACACTATCAATGTACTTGATCGGAGATAAATATTATATTTTTCAATACACTAAAATCAATTAATTGTTTTGTTAAAACACACGGATTACATAGTTATTCGCTCTATAATTTTCAAACAATTAAGTATTTGTTATGACCTCCAGCTTTCTCTAAATGTTCTTTAAGAGAAAGTGAAGGTATGTCAAATAGTTACCTGGATGATAAACAGAACAGGTCAATCCTGGATTGATATTTTCTTAGACTCGACCCGAGTCAGGGAAGGGTTGGTTAGGTCCGAGTAAAGGCAGAGCTGATTAGGCCTGGATTTGAGAACGGTGATTATTGCATTGGCTGTAACTATTTTGTCGCAGATGCATTGCAGTAAAAAATGTGCACTACTCATAGCTTTTAAGAGCTTAAGCCCTGTCTCGTTCTGTTATGATAAGTGACAGCAAGATAAGCATTGTCGGCAGCTCCAAATCTCTTGACTCTCAGGTGAAATTGTGCTTGGTAGTTTGTTTTTAAAATATTTTGAAATTTCTTTATTTTATTTGAAATTATTTTATTTTATATTCTTTCAAATTGTTTCTGATATATTGACATAAAAAATAATTGTTTCAAATAAAGAATATTATTTTAATAAGTAATTTTTTTTTTTAAAAACAAATTCAAACATAAGAATCAAGAAGGCAGGTTGTTTTCTTTGTTTTACATTAATTAATATTTTTTGCAGATAAATATAGCAACAACAAGAAGATGACATGCAGATCATTCATGAAAATGAGAATTTAAGCTAAAAAACATTCAATAATAGGATATTATGCTAATTATTGTCTTCTCTGCCTCTCTAGTCCTGTCAAGAGGCAGGACCCTGATCTTGTTTATTTGAAAAAATCCCACATGGGCCGTCAATTTCATGTGAATTTACATTTATTTTTTCTCTGAATAAATAAATTAATCAATCAACGTGAAACACAAGAAATCGCATGTTTAAAATGTGATTAAAATTGTTTTTTAAAATATTTTTTAATTATGAGGCAAGAAATAATAAGAACATATATCTACCAGATCGATAAAAGCGTTAACCGAGCTTATCTAAAGGTATTTTCATTCAAGCAAGTAGCAATGAACTCAACCATGGCTGCAAGGTGTTTTTTAGTTCTGGTTTCTTTTCTGGTTATGTCCATGTCAGCCATAGCATCAAAGAGGACGAGAGGTTCTTTTAGCACAATTAAACAACTCAGCCGCGAAGGGCCTTATATTGGTCTCATAACTGTGTATTCACCGGAAGAAGAGGCATTTTTCAGAACTGGAGCGTTTACGCCTGACGCTAAACACCCTTTTGTAGATCTCTCAGGTAGGTATTCTTTCTCAGGAATGGTTGCTAGATACTTTGATTGTAGCTTGTTCTGTTAAATGAACGTAAATATGATGTTGAAGGGCGAAGGTATCGAGTGGGTAAAATCTATGGGAAGAAAGTCGTCTACGTGAGATGTGGGGTTGGAATGGTAAGTCAACATTATGTTTTCACCCCACCTGATGCATCAAGTTATGTTTTTTGGGTACTCTTAGACTGAAAATTCTCAGCTGTATTTCCTTTCACAAACTGATTTTAGCTTGCTTCTGTCTCGATCAGACAAACGCTGCTGCGGCAACCCAACAAATGCTGGATCTATTTGACATAACTGGGATTGTTCATTTTGGAGTTTCTGGCAATTTGAATGATTCTCTGTCGATTGGGGATGTCACCATTCCCAAACAATTTGCTCACACTGGCCTTTGGAACTGGCTGGTACAAGTTCATAAATTTTGAAAACTTTCATTCTTTAAGGTTTTGCTATTTCCGCTATTCCTATCCAATTGCAGCTTACGCACACAGAACTTTGCGATTGATAGAACCCGAACGGAACTATGGACCCGGCCGATGTGGCTTACTTGGAGGTTGGAAGCTATAATGTACCTGAAGGCGATGGTGTGAATCTGCTGGGGCGAATTGGATACAGCACCGAGGAGCTCTTTTCTGTGTCAATGGAGCCTAACACTGCTGTTTCATTGTGGTGGATGGAAGTAAGTCAGCAATGGCTTCAACTTGCTAGGAGCCTGGAGGTTAGACATTGAAATCCAGCCCCTCAGTTTTCACCATCTGCTATTTTTACTTTCCTTAAAGTAACAATTAAGGATATTGGATGTCTGCTGTTTGATGTTTCTTTCACAATTTCCTACAGAAGCCTCTTCTAACATGATTACACTTGCACTTTATCTTTTAACATGAACTCTTCAGGGGACGGAAATGGAGAGGTGTGTGAATTCAAGCTTGTGCCTTCCAGAGAAGCCTAAGCTAGTTGTTGGGCTCAAAGGCTCAACATCCAACATATTTGTGGACAACGCAGCTTACAGAGATTTCCTCTTTCAAACTTTTGAGGTTTCATCATCAGACATGGAAAGTTCTGCTGTAGTAATGGCAAGTTACCTTATCTGAATCCTCCTTCTGATAACCAGCGCAGTTAAAAGCACTAGTCTTTCTTTATTCCCTTTCTTTCTCACATTGTAATTAATACCGAAAGCATCTGAAGTAGCTAATATTCGAACAATTAATTTCATGATCAACAAAGATCATACTAACGGAACTTGCTTTTCCAGACATGCTTGTCTAATGGCTTTCCTGTGATTGTCATCCGAGGGCTGTCAGATTTAGCTGGAGCAGAATCAGGAGACAATGTAATCCACACATTCGGTTCACTTGCAGCCCTCAATGCCGCTAAAGCTGTTCTTGGTTTTATCAGCAAGATACCAGGATACAACTCTCCATCTCAGCATTACATGTAGTTTCTCATTAATGTGTATCGTACCATTAAATAAGATTTTTTTCAACTAATAGACAAAGGAGACATCTTTAGGGTGTTCTTCAGCAGATTTGAAGCAGCAGGAACAAACTTCATTCGGGACACATTCTACAAGCTCAGAATTTTATACCAATCATTGATTAAAAACTGTAAAAGTAATTTGCCTGCAACAATCAGCAGGAATTTTACTTGTTTTAGAATCCTTCAATACCCCACTTCTTAATGTCAGTTAACATAGATTACTTATATATTATACATAAAGCTAAAACTCATGAGTGTTTTATTTTAAATTGTGAACAATTCAAGTAAAACGATGTTTTTGCCCTTCTAAAACCAAGGTTTTAAACACATATTTAGGGATAATATTAGAAAATTTTTTATTTATAAAAATAGTTGTCAGTGATTGATAATGTGTTTTAAAAACATTTTTTAAAAAATAATTTTTTTTTGTTTTAAATTGTTTTAATTTTTATATTTTCATATCATTTTAATACGTTAATGTTAAAAATAATTTTTTTTTTAAAAATATATTCAATATATTAATAATAAAAACCTACCTCAACCATATTCAAATATATTTCAATGTATTTATAATAAAATACTATCTCAATTATATTCCCAAATAAATTCATTGGTACCTCAGTCTATCACAGTGTCAGGGGAATTGACACTAATATTCCATATATTTATAAAACACACTCAGTCTATCACCGTGTCAGGGGAATTGACGCTAATGTTCCATATGTTTATAAAACACACGACAGAACTCATTATTTATGACGACAAGTTCTTGCTTTTCGTGCCTGTCTGTCACTGTAATTAAATTGATGTTTGATTGTTTTTTTTGTTTTTTGAATGAATATAAATTATTTTAATATGATAATGTCAAAAATAATTTTTTAAAAATAAAAAAAATATTATTTTAATATATTTCAGCATAAAAAATATTTTAAAAAATAACCGCAACCACACTTTTAAACAAATATATGAAACAAAACTTTGTAAAAAAGAATATTGATTACAGCTAATTATTTTTGCCTATTGCTTTAGTTCTCCCTCCCTCCCTCCCTCTCTCTTCATTTCTGCATCCTATTTTAAAAAATAAATAAAAAATCATGCGAAATACTTTCAATGGATTTGTCACGCATTTTATTGCTTAACAACTCAATTAAGCAGCCAACATATAGGCGATTCATATAAGCTAACAAGAATCAACTCAAACATGGCAACAAAACTTGTAAAACTACCATATTTTGCATTGCTAGTCATGACTTGCTTGTTGGTTATATCTGTGTCAGCTATAAAGCAGGTAAACAGCAAAGGGCCTTATATATATTGGTCTCCTCGCTGTGTTTCCACCAGAAGAGAATGCCTTTTTAGGGACTGGGGATTTCAAGCCTAATCCTGAGCACCCTTTCGTGGACCTGTCAGGTATGTGGATGCTTTTCTTATACATGCATTGTTGATGGATTACATTTGTTCCCGCAAGTTAGAACTATGTGGCACTGAAGGGCGAAGATATCGAGTCGGAACAATCTATGGGAAGAAAGTCATCTCTTTGAGAAGTGGGATTGGACTGGTAAATCATTTTCTTTTATTCTCCAATTGATGCATGAAGTTTGAAGTTAAAGGGCACATCTCCAAAAAAACAAGAGAAAAAATTCAGTATAGTACAGGAGAGCTTGTTAGACTAGAAAATTCATGGCTGAAGAAGAAATATGGCGTGCGTTGTTTACTGAACATGTTGCCACCCTCGTGCTGATTTAAATGAGCTGTTGGTTCAATCAGGTCAATGCTGCTGCAGTGACACAACAGATGCTGAATCTGTTTGACATAACTGGGATTGTCCATTTTTTCTGGCAATATCAACAATTCTATATCCATTGGAGATGTTGTAGGTTTTTTTTTTTTTCAATTGATGAATTGTTGTTTCTAATTGACTCAATTATATTTCTGCAGGTGTATTTGTTTGTGTTTGGGAGGGAAGAATCGGAGAGAATCGGAGGCAGAGAGTATTTCCAGAAAAAAGGTAAGCTTGTATCTGTTTTTGCTTAACACTTGTTTGATTTTATGCCTTTATATACTCTTAGGCTTGGAACTAATCAAAAGAACCCAATTACAACTTCTCTTCTTGTTTCGTTAGTTACAAGTAGTTCAGCACACTAAATGCATGTTCAACACACTTAATGCATGATTAGTGTTTGTATATGAATTTGCTTCTTCTTCTTCTTCACTGTCAGTCCTCACTGCCTTCATCATGTATGTATCTGTGAGTGGCTTATTCTCCAACAGATGTTATCTTCCCCAAACAGTTTGCTAATACTTGCCTTAACATGCATTCTCAAGCTTATATAATCAAAATGTTTTTTTATGGCTCTTTTAGGTCAATGCAGCTGCAGCAAGACAACAAATGCTGGACCTGTTTGATATGATAGGAATAGTCCATTTTGATCCGAGGGCTATCAGATTTAGCTGGAGGACAAACCGGACAGAATGCAATTCAGACATTTGGACCCTTAGCAGCTCGAAATGCTGCCCAAGCTGTTGTCAAATTTATCGGTTATCTATCTCAATACTTACAATCTACTAGGTCTCTTATATAATACAAACTCTTTCACAAAGAAAGCCAAACATCAGTATATTTTCTTGCTGTTGGTAGTGACTGGTGTTGTAGAAGACCAAGTAACGGCTGCTGATCTCGAGGATGAAGATCAGGAAGTTGTCCAAGCAGCATGTGCAGCAGACCCCGTGATTGCAGCAGCAGATAAGAATCCTCCGTGAAGGTAGCAGTGACTGGAACTTAATTGAGAAGGATATGATCTTGCAAACCAAATATGTACAGCTGTAAAGCAAGAATAATAGATCCGTTAGATGGCTAATGTAAATGCTATATATAGCAGTATTGTACAGAACATAATTGTCAAGGGAAAAACATGTTATTCATCGAAGCACAATTATTCTTGTATCATCCTATAGGTGTGATATGTGTCTTAGCAGCTTACGCATAATCTTATGAATGAGTTGGAAATAGAAACATTAATCTATTCTTAAACAAGTATCGAAATTAATCAGTATCCATCTTTCGGTTCTCAAAACAAACAATCATAATTCCAGATTAGTTGAGGATTCATGCACATCAAACTTCTCCCAAAGAGAACGTGCTTGCAGCCAATCCTCAGGCGAGATCAATTCTTTGCAGAACACTTACAAAAAGGGTCTATTAGCATCCTCAGTGAGAGCTGCTAAGGAATCAAAAGTTCAATATGGATTGAAGTCATACTCGGTAAACACCCAATAAGAGGTTAAGGATTACCTTCAAAATCCCATAAAGTGATTTATTTGATTTCGATTATTTATGTGTCATTTTCAATTAGATATGTTTTTTGATTTTACTATTCAAAATTCAATCAGTTATAAATTGAGTAATGTAATATAAGATTTTTTTATATTAAATTATCCCGCTCTCATAACATAGATTAAAACTTTGAGATATTAATTCAGATATGAATCATAGATTTTATATCTTAATCTATTTTTTTATTAACTATTTTTTTCCTCGAAGAATGTTACAATCTTGAAATGATTTCACAGTTTGAACTTAATCGTTATAAAGGTAGCAGGCACGACAATGTAAATTTGTGATCGAAATTTATTGATGGCATTAATTTACGGGTTATTTTATAGGAAAACATGTGAAGAACGCTACGGAATTTGATAATGCTCTCACAACAAGCGCACCAAAGTTGAAATCTATTGCCCTGTTCAAAAACTAAATAATGCATGTGGAAGAGAAAGAGGAGAGGATATGTTTCGAGGCACCGACACTCTAGTGATTAGTAAAGATAAATAAGAATAGCAGATCCCCAGTAACAAAAAAGGTTTAATGTACTTGCTATCTTACATGGTCTTACTCAGAGATTATAGAATCAAATTCTTGTTGACCGTTTGAATTTTATTATTTTTATTTTATTTAATGAAAACCAAATACAAAATATTATAAACCTGTATACAAGTTTCAAACCTGAAAATTATTTACTTGATAAAATATATTAAAAAATAATATAAATAATATTTTGAAACCTCACCCAACCCTCCCTAATTGAGTTTTTAAATAAGATAATATTTAACCATATGTGCATGCATGTCACTGGAGTTGGTCAATTGGTGCATGAATAGAAGACGTACTGTTCAATATATCAATCATGCAGATGGCCTAACATTCCACTAGCTAGCAGTGATGCAAAGGATCGATGGCGTGCTTTCATACACCAGAACTGGCACCAAGGCGTTTTTTTATTATAAATCAGACATTCGAACACGGTTTTTAATTAAGCACAGATCTACTTATGTTAATGACGGAAAAGAAATTTAATTCTAAGAAATAAGAAATGTTTACAGAACAACCCAGTTTGAGTTTATGCAAGTTTAGCCCATTGTTAACATAGACGCAGAGTAGACAGATATCTGTGTACATAAATCACTACCGGTAACTAGTGGATAAACTCGTCATGCTTAAGAAGAAAATCGTTGGCATAAATCACCGCAGGACAGCTACGAGTACATGGAGAATAATTGTATTCAAGAGTGGAGTTCAAATATGAACACAACGATAAAGAGTGGGAAACCGCAGGACAATACGTGCTGGTTCCCTTGCCGAAGTGAAATATATTAGAAGACACTTAGTCAAAAAATGAAAAGGTGGGGATGATAAAGCAAAGCATTTTATTCGATGCTATTGGTTACTTTCTATAAGAGTCAAGATTAACAAGTGAGAGGTACTGGAAATTTAAGAAACCGTGTCTCGTTACCTTAATTTACAAGCTAGCAGGTAATGCCGGCCTTTTCAAAAACCTTGTCTTGTTACCTTTCCAATGCCTATATATAGTGTTACCACTTAGAGCATTTCCAGTAAACAAAGCATACTTGTTAATTTCTCATATAGCTAGTGACAGCGTAATCTAGAAATGGCCTGTCCAAGAGTACTGTTAGGGACTGCTTTTCTGGTCTTGCTTATTGCAGACCTCACCTTTGCTGCTAGGACCCCGCAGGGAAATAGTGGAGGTGGAGGCGGTGGTGGAGGAGGAGGAGGAGGAGGAGGAGGCGGTGGTGGAAAAGGGTCAGGTTCTGGTTATGGGGCTGGTAGCGGCTCAGGCTACGGTTCTGGTGGTGGGAAAGGTGGTGGAGAAGGAGGTGGCGGCGGCGGAGGCGGTGGTAGAGGAGGAGGAGGCGGTGGAGGTAATGGCTCTGGATCAGGAAGCGGGTCAGGCCATGGAAGCGGCGGAGGCGGCGGCCAGGGTGGGAATGGAGGAGGAAGAGGAGGGGGAGGGGGTGGCGGCGAGGGTGGTGGTGGTGGAAGCGGAGGAGGTCATGGTAGCGGGTCAGGTTATGGAGAGGGCCACGGCTCTGGATACGGGGGAGGGAAAGGTCATAGCTCGCCATGAGTGCAGAGATTACCTTTTCTTCTGTATCATGAAATAACATTGCAGAAGCTCGGACATGCATGCATGTAGTATGTTGACGAGCAGTAGCAATTGTGCATCGTTTACATATAAATCACTCTTCAATAAAATCACTTTTTAGGACACATTTTACTCTACATATATATTTTATAGACAATCTTTATGCTAGCCCCAATCAAAATGAATATATGCTTCCATAAGAACAAGATTTCATCACGAAAATGAGCATTTCTAGGTTGTAAGAATTGCTGAAAGAAATTAGCTAGAATTTTTTTAAAATGAAAATTTCCTCCCATAACTCAAGACTTACAGTGTTGACTTTGCCTGGAGTAAAAAAACCATGTCACAAGTGAGAATAGCTACCTCGATACATGATCGCCAAAAAGAATTCCTAACCAATAAGAATGATATTCGGTACTGAAAACACAAGGTTCACCATTCCGCTTGGTGTTTTATTTTCTCAATTAAAATTGAAATTGTATTTTTTTTCTTATTGGAATTAATAGTTTCATATTTCAGCATATTGTTATGAGGTTGTACTCTCTCTTTATATATATTAATTTTAAAAAATTAGTTCAAATTTAAAATAAAATTATTTAAAATTATATAATTTAATCTAAAAAAAAACAATAAAATAATGTTTTTAAATAAAATTATAAATATATATAATATTATGAGAATATTATCATTAATCTCACAAGTTAACATTATCTGATTGTTCTAATGAAATTTCTGGCTATCGTCAATTTCTGGCTATCTATGCAGCACCGTGAATTAATTATCAGCAACTTCTAGGCACGCTTGAAGTGCACAAGCAGATTAGATGCATAATTCGTTACGTGTTGCGGCGGCAATATATATTTGACACCAATGTCTGAAGTGTTAGAATAATGGATATGAACACCACCAATGTTGATGATCACTGGGAAACAGAGAGGGAGAAGAAGACAGAGAACAAAGGAAAATGAAAGGATTTAAGAAAACCTTGAATATGTTAATTTCTGCCACACTTGTAATGGCTCTAGCAGTTCCTTTATATAGAAGAATACAATATTAACGTAATGCACTAGTTAAGGACTACAGAAAGAAACTATTTTACAGTATCTATACATTCTATAATTGAGTCTGAGACATCACACAATTAGCTGTGATTGCATGATTATTTCCTTAATGCTTGGATTGATTTTCTCCTTGATTGTGGTCATCTGTGTGTCTGTCAACACCCTCCCGCAAGCTAAGCGTGGTGGGAAGCATGCGAAGCTGGGATCGAAAAAGTTGGAACAAGGAGACTTAAGAGCTTTTGGTGAAAAGATCAACAAGTTGCAAGGTGGATGGTACATGTTGAATGTGTAAGGAGCCATTGCTGACTAGTTCTCGAACAAAGTGGATGTCGATGTTGATATGCCGAGAGCGTTTCTGTGCTACAGGATTACGAGTCATAAATATAGCATTGGTATTGTCACACAAAAGAGTAGGCTTGGTTGGGGATGGAATATCTAAATCTTGAAGAATATTTAACATCCATTTGACTTCTGCTGCAGTGAGAGCTAAAGCTCTGTATTCAGATTCGGCAGAGGACCGTGACACAGTGGGTTGCTTTTTAGAAGTCCATGAAACGAGATTATCACCAAGAAAAATTGCATAACCAGAGGTAGATCGACTAGTGTCTGGATAGCCAGCCCAGTCGGCATCTGAAAATGCAGTAATTGAGAGATTTTGTGATGGACTAATGCACAAAACGAAATGCAATGTGCCTTTAACATATCACAAGATACGTTTTACAGCTTGGAAGTGATGATCTTTGGGAGCATGCATGAACTGGCAAACTAAATTGACTGCATGAGTGATATCTGGCCTGGTAATGGTCAGGTATTGAAGGGCTCCAACTAGGGAACGATAGGTGGTAATAGGAGAGAAGGCATTGCCATCAGCCTAGAGGTGTTGAGAGACAACCATGGGAGTGCTAACTGGCTTTAAATCAACAAGATCAGCTCGAAGAAGAAGAAGATCCTTGGCATACTTATATTGGCTGAGAAAGAGACCAGTTACAGAATGTGTAACTTCAAGACCCAAAAAGTAATGCAAAGGGCCAAGGTCTTTCATGGAGAATTCTCGACTAAGCTTGTGAATAAAAGTATTGAGAAGAGTTTCATTGCTTCCTGTGATGATGATATCATCAACATAGAGAAGCAAATAGATGAGCTCAGATGCTGTTGAATGAACAAATAAGCTAGGATCAACTGTACTGCAAGTAAATCCAACAGTGAACAAGAAGTTGCTGAATCTGTGAAACCATGCTCTCGGTGCCTGCTTTAAACCATAAATTGCCTTTTGAAGATGACATACATGGTGTGGAGAGATGGATTGATGTAGCCTGGTGGCTGTTCCATATAAACTGTTTCCTGTAATATCCCATGCAAAAAAAGCATTTTTCACATCAAGTTGTCGTATGTTCCATCTTCGAGAGACTGCAATGGAGAGTACAATGCGAACTGTAGAAGCGCGAACAACGGGACTGAAAATGTCATTAAAATCAAGACCATGATGTTGGGTATAGCCTTTAGCAACAAGGCGTGCTTTGAGGCGAGCAATGGATCCATCCAGATTGTATTTGGTGTGAAAAACCCATTTAGAGCCAACCACATTAGTGTCAGGTGGTTGTGGAACGAGATCCCAAGTGTTATTGAGTTGTAGAGCCTTAAGTTCATCATCCATTGCAGCAAGCCATTCTGGTGATCTGGCAGCACTTTTGAAGCCTTTAGGGGTCTTGGTGACAAGCAGAGATGATACGAGTGGAGAAGGGGGAAGTTGGCAAATGTAATTATAATGCTTTGGTTTTAAGATGCCTGCTTTGCCACGAGTGAGCATAGGATGAGAATTTTGTGGAGGTACTGGAGAAGATGAGACTACAGAGGAGTCTTTAGGGCAGGGAGTAACACTAACAGGTTGTGAGGAGTCTGGATTGGGAGGCAATGGTAGCAACTCCAAGGCACATGACTTACACGGCAAAGATGAAGTGATTGGTGATGAAGTTGGATTTCCTGCAGAAGAGTTAGTAATGGGCAAAACAGAAGAATTTGGACTAGGATCATAGAAAGCAATACAATCTGAAAGTGAATTGGATGGTTGCATGATGCGACCATATTATTTGATAGTTTCATCCATATTTATCTAATGTTTTGCATATGTTTTGTGTATTAAATGCCTTGATATTCTTTTTTTTATGTTTTGAAGGCATTTTTGGATGAAAGATTCAAAAAGGAGGTAATTGAAGCTGATTGACAGATTTTACCTTCAGTCGATGTTTTGTGTAGAGCGGAAGCTCTAGACATCAAAATGAAGTGATTCCAGTGGAATTAAAAAGATAGCATCCATACCTTTCTAGAAATGTAATGCAAGGAAAATAAAAGGAGAAAGATCATGGAAATCACATCCTGAAAAGTCAAATCTCGCATTCTGCCAGTGTTGACCTTTTACCATTCAGAATTTAATATCTGGAGTTACAGAAGTCCAATTGATGCAAATCAATTTTATTGGATTCCTAATTCAAAGTCCTATAGACGCTCCAAATTTCATCCAAAAACGATGTCATATGAGGGAGATATGATTTTCCAAAGATGACAACTGAATTCTGCCAGCAAACAGGTTTTGTGAAGAAACGAGTCCAAATTACATTCTGAAGCATCTGAACCGACATCCAAGTTTTTATATCAGCAATTTAGCTCCTCTAAGTCAGAGTTTGAAGATTTCATGCAAGGCTATTTCTGCTTTTTAGGAAAAATAGTTATTGAAGTACTTAAATGTAAACTGTCAACTTAAGGAAGGACTATTTTGTAAAATAGATACTAGGATTTCTTAGCATATAAGAAGAAAAGAGGGAGAGCTGAAGAGGTAGCAGCCAGCAGAGAATAAATACAAATTCTCTCCTTTCCAAACCCTAAATCATGTTTTCTTTCATCTTTTTATTTAGTTGTTCAATAGTTATGCAAGGCTAAGCTCTTTTCTTGGTTGCAAGGACACAAAAACTTTCGGATTTCAAGAACCGTGAGATTTATTCTTCCTTCTATTTTTAGTTTATGTTATGAATGAGTATGATTGTTTTCCTATGCATATTTCCTATGATTGTTGTTGATGATTGCTAGAGCGGACTCTAAGTTATTGTTGTGAACAATTTATTGCTAAGTTTAATATCAAAACCGGAGTTGTGATATATGAACTTATGAAGCAACTAAGCTTGATAATTGTGGCGGAACTACGTTATTGAACTTAGGGAGAACAGTTGAACAAATTGACACAAGTTGCGGACAACTTGTATGTTAATCTTGATGAAATTATATAGTTCTTAAAGCTACCATTAAATTGAATCATTAGTGCAGACACTTTGATTGTTTGTTGATTAGGATTAGTTATACGGCGGATCTGTTAATTAATCACATTAAGAAAAGATAAAATTTCAGAACATAAACTGCCTTTTTTTTATTTTAAGGATCGATTCTAATTTCCGTAGGTGGATGTGTGCTTGTGACCAAGGTTTGTTTTCTTGATAAGTTTCAGTTTTAATTGATTTTGTTTGCTAGTTTAATTGCTGCCATAGTTTAGATAATCACAAAGCAAATCCCCCCAATCACATAACGTACAACATAAAAATCTGACTTGAAACTTCCTCGTGGGATCGACCCCTTGCTTGCTCTATACTATCTTGTGTGTTTTAAGCTAGGGTAATTAATTTGTGCGATCGCGACATCGCAACATTGCATGGTAGAGGAAGAGAAAGGAAAATTTTGTTCATCAAACCTTGCAAAGCTAGTAATGAAAACACGATTAGTAACAGGATCAAGACAGCGAAAACCTTTATAGGAAGAGTGATAACCTAGAAAAACACAAGGGAGGCTACGGGGTTCAAATTTGTGTTTGGTGTAATCACGCAAGGTTGGAAAACATAGACAACCAAATACGTGAAAAGCTGAGTAAATGGGAGACTTACCATACAGAATTTCGAAAGGGGATGTCCCATGCAAGACTAATGTTGGCAAGCGATTGATAATGAAGACAGCTGAACTGAAGGCTTCCACCCAGAAATGAAGAGGGACATTGGCATGAAAGAGCATTGTGAGTCCTGTTTCTGTGATGTGTTTGTGTTTGCGTTCTGCTCGACCATTCTGAGATGGTGCATAGGGGCAGGATAATTGGTGGTGAATACCACATTTAAAGAAATGAGAATGTAATTGTTTGCTGATGAATTCACCACCTCCATCACTTTGAAATTTTTTGATTGTGGTTGAGAACTGATTTTTTACCAAAGATTGAAATTTGATGAATGTTTGGTAAATGTTTGGTAGAAGTCACTTTTGTGTTTTAATGGATAGAACCAGGTGAAGCGTGAGTGATCATCGATGAAAATAACATAATATCGATATCCTGAGATGGAGATGATGGGTGCAGGACCCCATAGATCACAATGAATGAGATCAAGGGTGGTCTTAGAACGGCTGTCACTGGTTAGAAGTGTATGTTTGTGACTTTTAGCTTTTTGACAACTTATACACAGAGATGGATTGGGTAGCAGAGATGTAAGAGACAAAGATTGTTGTTTATTAAGAAGTGAAATTATTGAGAAGGATGCATGACCTAAGCGTGCATGCCATATTGTGAAAGAATTACAAAGGTTGGAATTTGTAGTCATTGTGGTAAAAGCTTGATGTCCACTCTTCAGGATGTAAAGACCATCAACACATCTACCGCTTGCCACCACTTGTCGAGTATGAACATTCTGTATGATAAATTTATCATCAGTAAAAGAAACAAATAAGGGATAATCACTGGTAAGTTTACTAATAGAGAGTAGATTTTTCTTTAGATCTGGAATGACAAACACATCATTTAATTTGACAGAAGGAGTGGGAGAGCAAGAACCGGTATGAGTTATGGGAAGGCAGGATCCATTACCAACAATCACTTTTTCTTTACCAGTGTAAGGTTCAACCTTATCAAGTTGGGATACATCAGTTGTCATGTGAGCAAATGCTCCCGTGTCTGTGCACCAATCTACAATGTCGTTGCTCAGGGTGCAGTTGTGAAAGGCTTCAGCAAGGTTGGCATGATTTGCAGTAGATTTAAGATATCTATGTTTGCAATCTGTGGCATAGTGCCCTTCTTCATTGCAGATTTGGCAACGAGGGGGTCTTCGATATTGTTGTCTGTTGCGATTGCTGCCTTTTGAAGGTCCTCCTTTGTATCTTTGTGAGTAGTTTTGAAATTTGTTGTGACCATAAGAGGGGGCAGTAGGGAAACTAGCAGCATATGCAGGAATTGTTATATGATGGTCAATTGATCTGGTAAAAAGAGCAAAGCTTTCAACTTTGGGAACAATGTCTTTAAGGCTTGGGATAGGGGATAAAGAAAGTTGGGTGAGTGAAAAGGTTGAAAAATCATGGCCTAAGCGACGTAGATACCAGTGCACCTTATCAGTGTCTTCAACTGTTCATCCCATTGCTACCAATTGATCACAAAGTGCTTTGAATATTCGAGAGTATTCAGAGATACTCCTGGAGCCACGTTTCATGAGATGAAGTTCATCTTTTATCTGGAGTTCACGAGCCTTAGATTTTTGGCTGAAAGTAGTTTCAAGAGAATTCCAGACATCTTTTGATGTTGTCAGACCAATTGTGATAGCAAGTGCTTCTTCTGTGAGGGAAGAAATAAGAAGACTCATTACAAGTTGATCGAATTGTTTCCAAAGATTATGAGCTATAGTATTAGTGGTAGCAGATGGCATTGGTGTTGATCCATCAATATATCCATACAGCTTTTGGCTTTCCAGCAGAGGTATTATTTGGTTGCGCCAGAGAAGAAAGTGTGGAAGATAATTTGACAATCACCATGTGAACCATGGTGTTGAAGGAGAGAATAGAAGAAGAATTTTCTGAGGCCATAAGATTGAGTTAGGTTAATCATATGGCTCTGATACCATGAAAGGATTTAAGAAAACCTTGAATATGTTAATTTCTGCCACACTTGTAATGGCTCTAGCAGTTCCTTTATATAGAAGAATACAATAGTAACGTAATGCACTAGTTAAGGACTACAGAAGGAAACTATTTTACAGTATCTATACATTCTGTAATTGAGTCTGAGACATTGCACAATTAGCTGTGATTGCATGATTACTTCCTTAATGCTTGGATTAATTTTCTCCTTGATTGTGGTCATCTGTGTGTCTGTCAACAGAAAAGAGAGGGAAACGAAAACTTTTGAATATATTCTGTTTTACTGTTTATTTCAACATAACATCTGAGTGTGTAGCACAGTAGGTATATATAGCTACTTCATATACCATACATCACACGTGTACCATACAACACGTGTATATGTATTTATACCCTAACATGAAGGTGGTCTCGTATGTTCCTGTCCGATCGCAGATTGGATGTTGGAGAATAGTCATGAACATATGGTTTCAAAAGTTGCGGAAATATCTGCCTTAGAAAAGGTACCGCGAACAAAAGAAAAGAACCCTTTATTTAAACTTAATCGTTTTTCCTTCTATCAAGAGAGAGCACAGCTCCCCTTGCAATTAAAATCCTGCAGCATCATGTAATCAGCTCATGGATTTTGCAAACTAAGAGCAGCGCGCGGCATATGCTTATAGCATAGCCCATTTATTTTTAACATTACCGATAACCAGAAAACAAAGAAAGAGAATGAAAAAGAGAAGGGAGACAAATACCATATGCACAGGCACGGATCTGAGCACGAGGGGGAAAAAATTAGGACAGCAGCATGGCGTCCATGCCTTTGGTAGCAAGACATGAAACAAGAACTGTGCATCTAAAGCTTTCACGAGACCTGCCGTGGCTTGTCTTCTGGTTCGTGTTTCTCCTATCCCTGAAGGCTTTAGTAGCTACACGGTGAACGGTCAGCTACTTTTATATCCTAAAAACACACAGGATGATTAGGGTCGCACCAAAGAAGCTTCTATAATTGGCCCTGCCTTTCAAAATATGATAAACACGAAAACATTCTCACGCTCATTTCTCTCTCTCTCTCTCTTTTTTTCCGGAAGGTTATTCAAGGCACTCTTTCGTGGTGAAATCCCGTTGTTATGGAAACGATACATTCACTTTCGATCAGGGTTCGCTGGGAAATAATCTCTATAAAATCGTGGGAGTAAAATGTGTTGTTTTCTTTATAGCATTTGGGAAAAAAAATGATTTTATTGATAGTGATACATACACGCATCCACGATCGCAATCGCTCACTAGCATACATACGGTGTTCATGCATGTGTGAGCTCGTGCTGTTTTATTTCATAACACAAATGACTGTGAATGGTGTTATATAAAAGAAACGGTAACCGCCATGCTTACGGGGAGCTTTTGCCTTTCCCTTCTCCAGATCCAGAGCCATAACCTGACCCGCTACCGTAACCCGAGCCTGAGCCAGAGCCGGATCCTCCTCCTCCTCCACCACCACCGCCACCACCTCCTCCTCCCCCGCCACCTCCACTCCCGCCCTTGCCACCATCGCTTTCGCTTCCGCTTCCGCTTCCACTTCCATAGCCTGACCCACTTCCCGATCCAGTGCCTTGACCTCCTCCACCACCACCTCCATTGCCGCCGCTACCACCTTGTCCACCGCCTATACCAGCACCAGCACCGGACCCATAGCCAGAGCTGCTACCGGACCCATAGCCAGAGCCTGACCCACTGCCGCCACCACTGCCTCCTCCTCCGCCACCGCCTTGTCCTCCACCTCCATGGCCACCAGCGCCGTATCCTTCACCGCTCCCGGATCCATATCCAGAACCATAACCCGACCCGAGTCCTGATCCAGAACCACCGCCACCACCTCCTCCCTGCCCTCCTCCTCCGCCTCCACCGGTTGCCTGTAGTGTCCTGACAGCGAAGGTGAGGTCTACAATAAGCAATACCATAAAAGCAGTCCCTAACACTCTTGGACTTGCCATTTCCATATTATTCCCTCACGGTTCAATGTATGTGTATGTTAATGCTTGTCGCTTGCTCTATGAGAAACTAGTCAGTATGCTTAGTTAACTGGAAATGCTTGAAGTTGTAACCCTATATATAGGCATTGTAAAGGTAACAAGACAAGGTTTTTGAAGGTTTGGCATCAAGTGGAAAGGTAATGAGACACGGTATTTGAAAAGCTTCTTGAGTCCTCGTTACCTCTCACTTGTTGATCTTGACTATTGTAGATCGAAGTAGCTAGTGTGTGCTTCGGTTTTTTTTTTTTTTTTTTTATGGTGGCGGGGACAGTGGAGAACTATCTATTTCTGACTACATGCAATATTATAGTGCAAGCCCTAACCCCACTTTTCTTTTCCTTTGACTAAGAAGCGTCGTATTATATTTGACTTCGGCAGAGGGACCAATTAATAGCATGCATTTCCCACTCTTTATCATCCTGTTCACATTTGAGCTCCACTTTTGAATACACGTATTCTCCCCGTACGGTGATTTATGCTGACGGTCGTCTCCTCAAGCACAAGTTTATCCACTAATTAACGGTAGTGATTTATGTGCACAGATATCTGTCTACTCTGCGTTTATGTTAACAATGGGCTAACCTTGCGCAGCTAGCAAACTGGGTTGTTCAGTCAATATTCTTGTTGCCGTTACAGTACTCGGGGTCAGTAGAGTTAGACTTCTTTCCTCCCATTATCATAGACACTTTCCACCATCGAATATAATTAAATAGATCCGTGCTTAAAAACCGTGTTCGAATGTCAGAGTTATATTTTAAAACCCGGTGCCTGTTCGGGTTGCTGAAAGCACACCATCCTTGCATCCCTGCTGGCAGAATGTCAGGCCATCCGCGCGGTTGATGTATTCATCCGTCTTCTATTCCCGCACAGCTTGAATTTCCGTTCCATATGCACCGATCGAGTATCACTTCCTTGGATGCCATGCTCTAATAAGTCCAAGTACGAGTGCAACTACATTTATCTTTCTTGGTTATTGGGGATCTGCTATTCCGAATATATATATATATATATATATATATATATATATATATATATATATATATATATATATATATATATATATATATATATCTTTAATAAATAATGGAGTGGTTGTGCCATGAAACATATCACTTCTTCTTCTTCTTCTTCTTTGTTCGCCCTCAATTTTTCTTGAGCAAGCCAGTGGTTTTTAACTTTGGTGAAAACACTAATTTGACGAGAGCACCATCTATGCTATATATCAAAATTAGTAGCCTTCTTCTCATTGTTTTCCTATGAAATAAGCTATAAATTAACGTGAATACATTGTTGTCATATCACAGGCGTATAGCTTCCAATGCACTTCTCCATCCCGAATATATTCTACTCTCCAGAACATCCGGAAAATCACAGGGCACAAAACCCCACTAACTCAGCAACCAGAATTGCGGAAATGGCGTAGCATGCATGCTTTCAACAATAGCTACCGAGCCATCATATCCTCGACCAAAATAAAAACGGGCTATCGTCAATTTCTTGCTATCTATCCAGCACTGTGAATTAATTATCAGCAACTTCTAGGCGCGCTTGAAGTGCACAAGCAGATTAGATGCATAATTCGTTACGTGTAGCGGCGGCAATATATATTTGACACCAATGTCTGAAGTGTTAGAATTATGGATATGAACACCACCAATGCTGATGATCACTGGGAAACAGAGAGGGAGAAGAAGAGAGAGAACAGAGGAAAAGAGAGGGAAACGAAACCTTTAGAATATATTCTGTTTTACTGTTTATTTCAACATAACATCTGAGTGTGTAGCACAGTAGGTATATATAGCTACTTCATATACCATACATCACACGTGTACCATACAATACGTGTATACGTATTTATACCCTAACATGAAGGTGGTCTCGTATGTTCCTGTCCAATCGCAGATTGGATGTTGGAGAATAGTCATGAACATATGGTTTCAAAAGTTGCGGAAATATCTGCCTTAGAAAAGGTACCGCGAACAAAAGAAAAGAACCCTTTATTTAAACTTAATCGTTTTTCCTTCTATCAAGAGAGAGCACAGCTCCCCTTGCAATTAAAATCCTGCAGCATCATGTAATCAGCTCATGGATTTTGCAAACTAAGAGCAGCGCGCGGCATATGCTTATAGCATAGCCCATTTATTTTTAACATTACCGATAACCAGAAAACAAAGAAAGAGAACGAAAAAGAGAAGGGAGACAAATACCATATGCACAGGCACGGATCTGAGCACGAGGGGGAAAAAATTAGGACAGCAGCATGGCGTCCCTGCCTTTGGTAGCAAGACATGAAACAAGAACTGTGCATCTAAAGCTTGCACGAGACCTGCCGTGGCTTGTCTTCTGGTTCGTGTTTCTCCTATCCCTGAAGGCTTTAGTAGCTACACGGTGAACGGTCAGCTACTTTTATATCCTAAAAACACACAGGATGATTAGGGTCGCACCACATAAGCTTATGTTGATTTAATTTCCATAGATTTCCTCAATATATATACAAGCTTCCATAATTGGCCCCGCCTTCCAAAATATGATCAACACCAAAACATTCTCATGCTCATTTCTCTCTCTGTTTTTCTTCTTCTTTCCGGAAGGTTATTCAAAGCACTCTTTCGTGGTGAAATCCCCTTGTTATGGAAACGATACATTAAATTTCGATCAGGGTTCGCGGGGAGATACATTCACTTTTGATTAGGGTTCCCGTAGCTTGTCTTCTGGTTTGTGTTTCTGATGTAGAGCAAGTGGCAGAGACGTACATGCTCAAGAGAGAGCATCCGGAATTCAAAGGCAACTGAATTTGCGCTGAAGTCGGAATGATGCGAGGCTCACCCATTTGATTCGTCTCGGCGTTTCCGGAGGAAGTCAGTAGCTTTTGGCCGAATTCCATTGTTTCGACCCCAAAATCGTCATTTTTGCCATTGTAGGAAAGTTTCGTTTTAACCATAACTCTTGATTTCCAAGTCCGAATCGGCTTCCGTCAATTCCAGCTTGCTCAGGATTTATAGCCTTTTTAATCTCTGCATTTATCTCAAATTTTTCATTTTTGGTAATTTTATTAATTAGCGTCGTTTCCTTATCCGGCGTGGTTAGGGCTAGGCTTTCTGCTTTAAATATGGATGTAAGCCTCTGGCCGAATCAGCTTTGAATTATTGAATAAAGTTTCGCACTTTTCTGGGAGTTCCTCTCATCCTAGATTTATTTACGGAATATCGACATTGGTCGCATTCCTTGTGATTTTCTGGTGCGTCAGTTTCTCCTCTCCATGACGGCTTTAGTAGCTACACGGTGAACAGTGATCTACTTTTATATTCTAAAAACACACAGGATGATTAGGGTAGCGCCACAGAAGCTTATGTTGATTTAATTTCCATAGATTTCCTCAATATATATACAAGCTTCCATAATTGGCCCCGCCTTCCAAAATATGATAAACACCAAAACATTCTCATGCTCATTTCTCTTTTTTTTTCCAGAAGGTTATTCAAGGCACTCTTTCGTGGTGAAATCCCGTTGTTATGGAAATGATACATTCACTTTCGATCAGGTTTTGCGGGGAAATAATCTCCAAAAAAATCATGAGAGTAAAATGTGTTGTTTTCTTTATAGCATTTGGGAAAAAAATGATTTTATTGATAGTGATACATACACGCATCCACGATCGCAATCGCTCGCTAGCATACATACGGTGTTCATGCATGTGTGAGCTCGTGCTGTTTTATTTCATAACACAAATGACTGTGAATGGTGTTATATAAAAGAAACGGTAACCGCCATGCTCATGGGGAGCTTTTGCCTTTCCCTCCAAATCCAGAGCCATAACCTTACCGGCTACTGTAACCCGAGCCTGAGCCAGAGCCGGATCCTCCTCCTCCTCCACCACCATTGCCACCTACAAGAAAAGGAGGTCATTTGCAATGGACTTTTGCAACCAAAAAAATCCATTGCAAATATTGGACCAGATTAATAACGGAATATGTTTAGCAATGGAATTTCCGTTGCAAAACATATTCTTAAAAAAAAAGGAATTAGATTGCATTGGTCCGTTGCAATGTAGGCTTTTTTGCAACAGACATTCCATTGCAAATTATTTTAAATTGCAACGGAATGTCCGATGCAAATTTCAAATTGCAACGGCAGATCTGTTGCCATCCACTTGAAACGTGTGCCATTTTTACTTTGTCGCAACACACCGTTTTAAGTTTGTAATTAATTATCCGTTCATCTCTTGCTCTCTCGTTTGTCTGTATTGTTTAGAAGAAAAAAAATTGCTCTTCTTCTCTCTATTTAAAATTAACATGACAGTGAAAAGTGAGTGAAAAAATTCGTTCCAGCTCTTGTTCTCGTTCCACCTTGCCGACGTCGAGCTTGAGTTACACAGTAGACCCATCACCATCACAACGTAGATCTACTTCAGGTATGGTAAGCATTTCCATTTTTTAAATTCCTTAATTTCTAATTTTGTTTAGGGTTTAGGGAGATTGGGGTGTGGCCACTGTGGTGGGTGGAGTTTCTGTTTCATGGGTTTGGCTCAGCACCAGCTATGCATGGGTTGTTCTGGTTTGTTGGGTGTGAATTCAAGAGTTTGTGTTTTGAGACTGAGGGGTTGGGCTAAGGATGTTAGAAAAGAGACTGGAGCCTCGAGATGTTTCTTTGCATTTATATGTCTTCAAGTAGCGTGTGTTTGCCATGGAAGCTTTGTGTTTTGAGACCTAGGGGTTGGGCTAAATTATTTTTCCTCTCCATTTTTGGTCTTGTAGTGTGATGCAAGATTATTTTTTCTAATGTAAAGCAGGCCAAACCCTCAGTGATGTGTGCCTCTGGCCTGCTTATTTTATCTAATGTAAAGCATGATGCAAGAAATTTGTACTTATTTCAACATTAATTCTTTCAAATAAAATTTACCCAAATTACAGAAGCAGAACAATAGGTTCGACACTTTCATAGCCCCCCATCCAAACCAGTGGCAGAAACAAAGAAGCTTCTGCCATGAAATGAAGGGATCCATGATCTCTTGCAAGATTCTGACCCTTTAGATCCAAAAGGGTCTTTCAGTGATGCGTTGAAGAGAAGAAGCAAGGAAATGGAGTGGAAAAGGAAGAAGAATATGTAAAGCTGAGTGATTTCTTTACGGACTGAGTCGGTTTGTGTTTCTTTGAGAGAGATTCTGTTGAAGATCAATTCTTCTTCTTTTAACCATTGTTTTAAAAGAAGCTTGTGTGTCGATGTTTCTGCAATTTGATAGATTTTGCTTATTACTAAGTCTGGTGCCTTATTGTTAAAAATAAATATAAATTATTTAAAGAAATTTACAAAAATGATTTTTATTTACCTTTTGAGACTTAGACGTAGAAAAAACATTCAAGATTTGTTTCACTCAAGGTACTTGAAAGGAGCATCAAGCACTAATCAACATCTTTTGACTGCGAAATCTATCAAATTCGCTTAAAAGGTTAGTGTAATTTGTTTATTGTTTGTTTTTAGTATTTGTATCGATTAAATGCATAGTATTTTGTATGGTGCTGCTGTGTGTGCTGTTGCTCTGGTTTAATGTTTTTTGTAAGTATTTGTGTAGTTGGCTTTTGTTTTCTTTGTCTTGGCCATTAATAATTTATAAACTAGAGATAGTGATTGAACTGAAGGGAGACATAGTTTTCCCCTTTGCATCATAATGAATGTAGTATCGAATTGCTGGTGATATTTAAAAAAAAAAGAAAGGGGCCTTGGGATAAATCTAATTCAACGTGCAAAGTCTAATTAATTTTGAAATGAAAAGGATCTTACACATGAATCTATAGTTGTGAAATAAAAAAAATAGAAATTATGTTTCAATTATTGAAATCATATTATTTTTAATTTACGTTATGTGTAATACAAAATGAATCAACATTCTAAAATGTTTCTATATTATAATGTTTACTAGATTAATATGGATGATCGAGAGTGGATGTATCGTCGTATGAGAAGTGGTCGTCTGAATCATGAATATATTAGGGGTGTTAGAAGATTTATCAATTTTGCATATTCAATTGATACAAATATATCAGAGGGGAAAATTAGATGTCCTTGTGCGAGATGCAAAAATCAAAGTTTAAGAAAGAATATGATGTTTGTAAGCACTTATTGACAAGAGGATTTTTACCTTACTATGAAAATTGGATTGTACACGGGGAGCCTTATGTCACAGATATATTGGTCGGACCTTCATCAGGAGGAATTAGTCATGTTGCGAATGGAGCAGCTTGGTGTGAGGCTTCAGGGGAAGTAAGAAGGGTAGAGTTTACGGTGCACCTCGTATGCCAAAATCTAAAGTTAATATCAGTTGATCATCACATACCTACTCAGTACAGTCCAACTGTCGAGCACAACTATTTATGAGTTGAAAGAGGAATTGAAAGAAAAAGATACTCTTCTTACTAATATGAAAAATAAAATTGATTCGATTAAAGATTATCTTAGAAGTCACCATGAAAGTTATGTTAGGTCAGAGTATATGGGTCAAGGTATGCCAACACTTGTGGCCCCGTTGATGCCATCACATACAATGACACCTATGGGTCTCATGTCTTCACTAGTGTATCGGCCTCGACCTCGACCTCAGCTACCAAATAGTGGTCCATCCACTTTAAACACTTAAAAATATATATATATTTTTTTATTTCATGTTGATTTACTTTAACATGTAAATGTAATTAAATCTCTGTTTTATTATAAATTTTAATTTATGAAATTTTTATTTGAAATATATTTATTTATTTCTAAATATTAATAATATTTATGAAAATATTTATTCATAATTAATTAAAAAAATAAATAAATATTAAATTGATTTAAAAATTATTTGCAGCGGACATTCCGTTGCAAATGTCCGTTGCAACTTTATTTGCAGCGGAAATTTTGTTGCACCCGAATTTTCTATCACGGGATTGCAACAAAATATGTTCGTTGCAAATTCCGTTGTTAATTAATATTAGCAATGGATTCCTTTGTTGTTTGCAACGGATCTGTTTGTTGCAAACAATCACTTTTTCTTGTAGTGTCCTCCGCCACTTCTACTCCTGCCCTTGCTACCACCACTTTTATAGCCTGACCCACTTCGCGACCAGTGCCTTGACCTCCTCCACCACCACCTCTATAGTCGCCGCCACTGCCTTGTCCACCACCTGTACCAGTACCAGCACCGGACCCATAGACATAGCCTAACCCGCTGCCATTGTTGTCGCCTCCGCTTTAATTTACAGGTTATTTTATAGGAAGACATGTGAAGAACGCTACGGAATTTGATAATGCTCTCACAACAAGGGCACCAAAGTTGAAATCTATTGGCTTGTTCAAGAAAAAATACATGTGGAAGAGAAAGAGGGGAGGATATGTTTCAAGGCACAACCACTCTAGTGATTAGTAAACATAAATAAGAACAACAAATCCCCAATAACAAAAAAGATTTAATGTACTTGCTATCAGTTGAGAATAATTGGGAGACTTAACCTAATAGTTAGCCAACCCTTTCTATATATATGAGTAGGGCAATATACAATAGTAATGGTGGAGATTACCACATAAGAATGAGATTACAATATTTCCTATTTAATTACATGCTATAATATGCCCCCTCAAGCTGAGGGTGGAGGATCAACCCGAAGCTTGAATCTGAAAGCCGTAAATGAAGGAGCAGGAAGTGGCTTAGTGAAGACATCGGCAAGTTGATCCTTAGAGGAGATAAACCGGATTTGAATCTCTTTCTTCGCAACTCTATCTCGGACAAAATGATAATCAATCTCAATATGTTTTGTGCGAGCATGAAAGACAGGGTTTGCAGACAAATATGTGGCGCCAAGGTTATCACACCAGATGATAGGAGCATAGGTGGTCGGAATCTGAAGATCTATTAATAAGTACTGAAGCCAGATAACTTCATCCGTGCCATCGGCTAAGGCCTTGTATTCAGCTTCCATCGAAGATCGAGCAACAGTGCGTTGCTTACCCGGTTTCCATGAAATCGGCGTCTGACCAAAAAACACAAGGTAACCACCCGTAGATTTCCTGTCCTCAATACTACCTGCCCAATCTGCATCCATAAATCCATGTAAAGCAAAAGAAGAGCTGCGAGTAATGTGTAAACCGTGTGATTATGTACCACGAAGATAATGCAAGATGCGTTTCACGGTAGCCCAATGTGATTCTGTAGGAGCATGCATAAACTGACATACCCGGTTAACAGCAAAGCAGATATCCGGACGTGTGAAAGTGAGATATTGAAGAGCACCAACAAGTTGCCGAAAACGAGTAGCATCAGGAAACAAAGGATCAGGCATAATGGTGGCTTTGGATGCCGAAATAGGAGTATCAACAGGTTTACAAGATAACATACCAGCTCGCGTAAGGATGTCAAGTGTATACTTATGTTGGCAAAGCATAAGTCCCATACCAGTAGTCTGAACTTCAATACCCAAAAAATAATGAATATCACCCAAATCTCTAAGTTTAAACTCTGAGCTCAGTAGACGAATTAGGCATTGCAGCAAAACATCATTATTACCCGTAAGCAGAATATCATCAACATAAACCAATAGATAGCAAATGTCACTACCAACCGAGAAGATGAACAATGAGGTGTCCACTTTAGAAGCACGAAAACCAATGGATAATAAGAAGTCATTCAGACGCGTGTACCAAGCCTGCGAAGCCTGTTTTAAACCATATAAAGATTTATGCAATCGACACACATGACCTGGGAGAGCAGAATCAACAAAACCTGGAGGTTGTTTCATGTAAACCTCTTCATCAAGTACGCCATTAAGGAAGGCATTATGAATGTCAAGCTGATGAATTTTCCAACCACTCGAAACTGCAATGGAGAATACCAAGCGTACCGTTGCCTGTTTGATAACAGGACTAAAAGTTTCTGAGTAATCAATACCTTCCTGCTGAGTGAAGCCCCTAGCCACCAGTCGCGCCTTATACCTCTCAATACTACCATCAGATATGCGTTTAATGTTGTAGACCCATCGGCTTCTAACAACATTCATGGATGGATGAAACGGCACTAACGTCCATGTGTTGTTTGCGCGTAGCGCCTGAATTTCCTCACGCATAGCATTATACCAAGCCTCATATCTGTTTGTATCATTAAAAACAAGTGGCTTATGCGAGGGAGGAGTAAATACCCGACTGAAGGAGGCAGTAAATGAGGCTGTCGTGGTGGTGATCAGTGTTGTCTTAGGCTATCTTGGACGAAGAACCATGGGGTGTTTAGAGATAGCGGGACAAAGAGCAGCAGTGCCTGTATCTGGAATGTGCTGAAGAGGATAAGAAGAGAGGTCAACACAAAGCTGCAGGCCAGGAGGTGAACTCGGGAAGGTGCTGGGCTGCACCGCAGGCGATGGTGAACCTGCTGTCGGGCTGGACATTTTGGTTTCAGACCGAGACTGTGCTGCTCCTGAAACCTGCATATCAGAACCTGTTCCTGCACAAAAATCAGTGGAACGACAAGCATGTGGTGACAATATGGCAGTGCGGGATGGTGAGACAGGGTCAGGTGAGACAACAGGCAAAGATGGGTTGGTATTTTTGCTGATTTAGGAAGGGGTAGGTTGAAGACATGGAGGAGGTTGCAATGATGGAAGGTAGGTAGGTGTAGTGGATGGTATCGGGAGAGTTGTTACCTGTTCAGATTTAAAAGGAAAGACACTTTCATGAAAACGAGCATGACGGGATACATAGATACGATCAGACTCTAAATCAAGACAGCGATAACCAAGATGAGACGAGCTATAGCCTAAGAACACACATGGAGAAGACCAAAAATCTAATTTATGAGCATGATATGGACGTAAAAATGGGAAACAAAGACACCCAAAAGTACATAGAAAGTTATAATCAGGAGTTCGATCAAACAGGCACGCAAAAGGAGATTTATTTTTAAGAACAAGAGTAGGCATGCGATTAATAAGATATACTGATGATTCCATAGCATAATTCCAAAAACGCAATGGAGCATGACACTGGCCTAAAAGGGTTAGACCAGTTTCGACAATATGCCTATGACGACGTTCAACTGTGCCATTTTGTTCATGAGTATGAGGGCAAATTAGGCGATGGTGAATGCCAATGGTTTCAAAAAATTTATTTAATTTGCGATATTCACCACCCCAATCAGTTTGAACAGATTTAATTTTACGAGAAAACTGACGCTCAACAAGAGTCTGAAAAAGTTGAAACGTGGAAAATACATCAGATTTTGCAACAAGTGGATAATACCAGATATATTTAGTGTGCGCATCAACAAAGATAACAAAATAACAAAAACCATCAAAGGAAAGCATGGGAGCCGGGCCCCAAACATCACTAAAAATTAATTCAAGTGGATTTGACGTTTTGTGACCCGTTGGTCGTAATGACAAACGAGACGATTTTCCTAAAGGACATGCTTGATATTGAGTAAAAGATCGTCTAGACGTACAAATAATTTTATTTTCGGAAACTAATAGATTCAAAATGCGAGGAGTAGGATGACCTAAACGACGATGCCACAGGTCGGCAGTCGTGGAAATGCAAGGAGACAAATAAGCTTGAGGAATTGACGTAGCCGAAGACTCGGAGAGGACATAAAGACCATCATGACTCCGACCGGAAAGAAGAACTTCCTTGGTGACGAGATCCTTCACATAAAACACAGAATCGTGAAATTCAAAATAAACATGATTATCACAACAGAATTTCTGAACAGATAACAACGGTTTGGTAATGTGAGGTACGCGAAGAACATTAGTTAATGTAAACATGCGTTTTGGGGAATGTAAAATAGAATGTCCAACATGGGATATGACAAGGGCCTTACCATCACCAACATGCAAGAAATCATTACCAAGATAAGGTGCAGAATCAGTTAGAGTTGCAAGATCCGGTGTCACGTGTTGCTTACATGGTATTACTCAGAAATTATAGAAACAAAGTTTTGTTGACCCAGTCATTATGACTTTGAATTTCACCATTCTCATTCTATTTAATAAAAATTAAGCACAAGATATTATAGACCTGTATACAAGTTTCAAGCCTAAAAATTTTTTACTTGAGAAAGTATATTAAAGAGTAATATTAATAATATTTTGAAACCTCACCTAACCATTTGAGTTTTTAAATAAGATGATATTTAACCATATGTGCATGCATGTCATTGGAATTGGTCAATTGCTGCATGAATGGAAGACGTACTGCTCAATATATCAACCATGCAGATGGCCTAACATTCCACTAGCTAGCAGTGATGCAAAGGATCGATGGCGTGCTTTCATACACCAGAACTGGCACCAAGGCGTTTTTTTATTATAAATCAGACATTCGAACACGGTTTTTAATTAAGCACAGATCTACTTATGTTAATGACGGAAAATAAATTTAATTCTAAGAAATAAGAAATGTTGACAGGACAACCCAGTTTGAGTTTATGCAAGTTTAGCCCATTGTTAACATAGACGCAGAGTAGACAGATATCTGTGTACATAAATCACTACCAGTAACTAGTGGATAAACTCGTCATGCTCAAGAAGAAAATCGTTGGCATAAATCACCGCAGGACAGCTACGAGTACATGGAGAATAATTGTATTCAAGAGTGGAGTTCAAATATGAACACAACGATAAAGAGTGGGAAACCGCAGGACAATACGTGCTGGTTCCCTTGCCGAAGTGAAATATATTAGAAGAAACTTAGTCAAAAAATGAAAAGGTGGGGATGATAAAGCAAAGCATTTTATTCGATGCTATTGGTTACTTTCTATAAGAGTCAAGATTAACAAGTGAGAGGTACTGGAAATTTAAGAAACCGTGTCTCGTTACCTTAATTTACAAGCTAGCAGGTAATGCCAGCCTTTTCAAAAACCTTGTCTTGTTACCTTTCCAATGCCTATATATAGTGTTACCACTTAGAGCATTTCCAGTAAACAAAGCATACTTGTTAATTTCTCATATAGGTAGTGACAGCGTAATCTAGAAATGGCCTGTCCAAGAGTACTGTTAGGGACTGCTTTTCTGGTCTTGCTTATTGCAGACCTCACCTTTGCTGCTAGGACCCCGCAGGGAAATAGTGGAGGTGGAGGCAGTGGTGGTGGAGGAGGAGGAGGAGGAGGAGGAGGAGGCGGTGGTGGAAAAGTGTCAGGTTCTGGTTATGGGGCTGGTAGCGGTTCAGGCTACGGTTCTGGTGGTGGGAAAGCTGGTGGAGAAGGAGGCGGTGGCGGCGGTGGCAGAGGAGGAGGAGGTGGTGGAGGTAATGGCTTTGGATCAGGAAGCGGGTCAGGCCACGGAAGTGGCGGAGGCGGCGGCCATGGTGGGAATGGAGGAGGAAGAGGAGGGGGAGGGGGTGGCGGCGAGGGTGGTGGTGGTGGAAGTGGAGGAGGTCATGGTAGCGGGTCAGGTTATGGAGAGGGCCACGGCTCTGGATATGGGGGAGGGAAAGGTCATAGCTCGCCATGAGCGCAGAGAATTACCTTTTCTTCTGTATCATGAAATAACATTGCAGAAGCTCGGATATGCATGCATGTAGTATGTTGACGCATATCCGAGCAGTAGCAATTGTGCATCGTTTACATATAAATCACTCTTCAATAAAATCACTTTTTAGGACACATTTTACTCTACATATATATTTTATAGATTATGCAAACCCCTATCAAAATGAATATATGCTTCCATGAGAACAAGATTTCATCACGAAAATGGACATTTCTAGATTGTAAGAATTGCTGAATGAATTTTTGAAAATTGAAAATTAGATAGTCCTATTAGAATTTCAGAAAATGATTTGTATTGGAATCAGAAAAGTATAACTAGTGGTAAAGCTGTCTGGTTGTTTGGAGTGTAATTGAAATTGTTTTTCGTGTATAAATACATTAAAATATTATTATTTTTATTTTATAAAAATTATTTTTGATATCAACACATAAAAATGATATAAAAACATCAAAAAATAAATTTAAATAAATAAAAATTTAAATTATTTATGTTGTTATATGGCCTTTTATTCTGTTTTCTTTTATTCTATTATTCTGCTTCCTTTACCTGCATTCCGTTTCTAGCATGCATGATGCATGTGGTCAATTTGTTATTTCCTTTTCTTAACTGAATGGCTATCAATATAAATAGCCACAGTAACAACAAAGATACAAGAGACTTTTCCTTCAAATATTCCAATTGTTAACATTTGATATCAGAGCAAATATTTCCTCTTCACAGTTTGTAGCCGCAGCTAAACCATGACGAGTGAGAATAGCTTTGTTCAACATGCAATACCAAGATTCATGGGACATTACGATCATTGGAGTATGTTGATGGAAAACTTTCTTCGCTCCAAAGAATACTGGACCGTAGTTGAGAATGGGTTTTCTGTAGCAGCAGAAAGGAGTGAACTCTCGGATGAACAACAGAAGATTTTGGCAGATCAGAGATTGAAAGATTTGAGAGCTAAGAACTACCTCTTTCAAGCGATTGATTGTTCCATCCTTGAGACCATCTTGGATAAGGAGACTTCGAAGGGAATCTGGGACTCCATGAAGAAGAAGTTCCAAGGGAATGCACGGGTCAAACATGCACAGTTGCAGGCCATGCGCAAGGAGTTTGAAATTCTGCACATGAAAGAAGGTGAGACTGTATCAAATTACTTTGCTTGCACTCTTACCATCATTAATAAACTGAGGTTTCTTGGTGAAAAAATGGATGAAGTCACTGTCATTGAAAAAGTCCTGCGATCTATGGTGTCAAAATTTGATTATGTAGTTTGTACTATTGAGGAGTCAAAAGATTTGTACACCATGACTGTTGATGAACTACAGAGCAGTCTGTTAGTTCATGAGCAGCGTATGCAGAGCCATGTTGTTGAAGAACAAGCTCTGAAGACCACATTTGAAAATGATGAGGGTAAATTTAGTCGTGGAAGTAGCAGTTTTAGAGGCAGGGGGCGTGGCCGTGGTAGACAAAGGACTGATAGGTCTCTGGTTGAATGTTTCTATTGTCATGATCTTGGCCATTATCAGTATGAGTGCCCTAAGAAAAAATCAAGAGAATCAAGAGCTTATTTCACCAAGACTGATGAACCATTGCTGCTTATGGCATTTGAAGATAGTGCAGATAAGGTGATATCAGAAGAAGTGCTCACAGAACCTGATGCTGTGAACAGCGGGGAAGACAGTATCAAGACTGATGAAAGAACAATGCAGCTGCTCCTAATGGCTCATGTTGAAAAAGAATCTGATGAAACAACTTGGTTCTTGGATTCTGGATGCAGTAACCACATGTCTGGGGACAAATCCTTTTTTTTTTCTCTTCAGATTTGGATGAAAGCTTTCACAAGTCAGTGAAACTCGGCGATAATTCCAGCATTGATGTAATGGGGAAGGGACGAATCCATCTTCAAATCAACAATACCTCACAAGTGATTACAGAGGTATTCTACATTCCTGTCTTGAAAAACAATCTTCTAAGCATTGGCCAATTGCAGGAGAAGGGTTTAGCTATCTTGTTTCGAAATAACAAGTGCAAGGTGTATCACCCGGAGAGGGGTATTGTTATTGAAACAGATATGACTCTTAATAGGATGTTCATTGTCTTGGCCAAGGTTCAAATTCAAGAACAGAAATGCCTCTTCACCCCAGCTCAGAATGCAGATGCTCTATGGCATTGCAGGTACGGTCACTTGAGCTTCAGTGGCCTTCAAACTCTGCAACAGAAGCAGATGGTTCACGGGTTGCCCCACTTGAAATGCTCAAGTATAATCTGTGAAGATTGCCTACTGGGTAAAAAAACCAGAAATTCATTTCCTAGAATAAGCTTGTGGCGAGCCACTCATCCCTTACAACTCCTTCACTCAGACATATGCGGGCCAATCTCTCCTTCCTCCAACAGTAATCAAAGGTATCTCTTAACCTTCATTGATGACTGCAGCAGAAAATTATGGGTTCAATTTTTAACAGAAAAATTAGACGCATTCAAACAATTTCAACTCTTCAAAATAAAGGTTGAGACTGAAATTGGGGCTAATATCAGAGAATTATGTATTGACAGAGGAGGAGAATTCACTTTGAAGGAATTCTTTGAGTTCTGTGAAAAACATGGCATCCATTGCCAACTCACTACAGCTTACACTCCCCAACAGAATGGCGTCGCAGAAAGGAAGAATCGCACAATCATGAACGTGGTCCGTAGCTTGCTCTCTAGTAGAAAAGTTCCCAAGATGTTTTGGCCCGAGGCTGTCAACTGGGCAGTCCATGTTCTTAACAGGAGCCCCACATTTGCGGTGAGAAACAAAACCCCAGAGGAGGCATGGAGTGGGTCTAACCCTTCTGTTGCCCATTTTCGAGTGTTTGGCTGTGTTTCATATGCGCATGTTCCAGACAATAAACGCACCAAATTGGACAACAAGAGTGTGAAATGTGTGTTGATGGGTGTGAGTGAGGGATCAAAGGCTTATCGTCTGTATAACCTTCTCACAAGGCAGATCGTTGTTAGCCGTGATGTCATCTTTAAAGAAGATGAATGTTGGCCATGGGGTGACGAATATGCTGCAGACATACAGGCCTCTCTTAAGTGGGGTGATGACGGTGACTATGAGGAAGATGATGGTGGTTCTGATAGAGATGTTGCTGCCCAAAATAGCGATGAGCTCACTGGCAGTGGTCAAAATGGAAAAGGGGACGAAGCCAGGGTGGCTGGAAATGGAGCCGAGACCAGGATGGAAGAAATAACGCCTGGGACAGTGATTGTTGAGGTGGACTCGAGTGCGGTAGAAAATGAAATTGCTGAGTCACGGTCAGCAGCTGACGTCAATCCTGTTGACTTCATAAATCATGGTTCCACCTCAGCTGCCAGAAGGACACGTCAACCTCCAGCTTGGTTGAGTGACTATGAGTATGGGGAGAGTCTGTTGGACGAGGAATATCAGGGCAATTTTGCTCTGTATGTGGATGCAGACCCATTATCCTATAAAGTGGCTGCTCATAGCAGTAAATGGAAATGTGCCATGGAAGCAGAAATAACAGCAATCCAGAGGAATAATACTTGGGTTCTTATCGATTTACCTAAGGGTGCTACCAGAGTGGGAGTTAAGTGGATATATAAGACGAAGTTAAATGAACATGGCAATGTCGATAAATACAAAGCTCGACTTGTTGCTAAAGGATATACACAGCAACATGGAGTGGATTATACGGAGGTATTTGCTCCGGTGGCTCGCATGGACACTATACGATTGGTGATTTCGTTGGCTGCGCAAAAGGGGTGGTCTTTGTTTCAACTAGATGTAAAGTCTGCGTTTCTTCATGGTGACTTAAATGAAGAAGTGTATGTTGAGCAGCCTCCTGGGTATGTGGTGCAGGGAGCAGAACATAAGGTATATCGGTTGCACAAAGCATTATATGGGTTGAAACAAGCCCCGCGGGCATGGTATAGTCGTATTGAAGCTTATTTTCTGAGGGAGGGATTTGAGAAATGTCCTTATGAGCACACTTTGTTCATTAAGAAATCTTCACAAGGTACCTTTTTGTTGCTTGTGTGTTTGTATGTAGATGATCTCATTTTTACAGGAAATGATGACACACTATTCAGCTCTTTCAAAGAGTCCATGATGAAGGAATTTGATATGACCGATCTTGGAAGAATGAGGTATTTTCTGGGTCTAGAAGTCCTGCAATGAAATGATGGTATTTTTGTGTGTCAGAAAGTATGCTCAGGAGATACTAGAGTAGTTTAATATGTCATGGTGCAATGCTGTATACAATCCTATCATTCCAGGATTCAAATTGACAACTGATTCGGAAGGGATGAAAATCAACAGCACTCAGTACATGCAAATGGTAGGGAGCTTGATGTACTTGACATCCACCAGACCAGATATTATGTTTGTTGTCAGTTTGCTTAGTAGATATCTAGCACATCCTACTGAACTTCATATGCAAGCTGTCAAGAGAGTTCTCCGCTACATTAAGGGTACCTTGTCATATGGCATCCTGTATAAGCAAAGTGGTAATAAAAGGATTCTTGCATACACCGATAGCGATTATGCAGGAGATCTTGAAGATAGAAAGAGTACATCAGGTTATGTATTTGTGTTAAGTTCAGGAGCAGTATCGTGGGCGTCAAAGAAGTAACCTGTAGTTAATCTCTCTACTACTGAAGCCGAGTTTATTGCGGCTGCTTCTTGTGCTTGCCAGGCTGTGTGGGTGAGATGAATGTTGGAGAAGCTTGATCATGAGTCTACTGGTACTACTATTATCTATTGTGATAATAGTTCTACAATCAAGCTTTCCAAAAATCCTGTCATGCATGGTAGAAGCAAACATATTGATGTTCGTTTTCATTTCTTTCGCGATCTAACTCGAGATGGAGTAGTAACTCTAATGCACTGTCACTCTCAAGAACAATTGGCTGACATCATGACCAAACCAGTTACACGTATGGTTTTTGAGAAGCTGCGTATGATGATGGGAGTCTGTGATGATCCAACAGTAAACTGAAAATACACCTCTTCAGTTTAAGGGAGGGAATGTTGTTATATGGCCTTTTATTCTGTTTTCTTTTATTCTGTTATTCTGCTTCCTTTACCTGCATTCCGTTTCTAGCATGCATGATGCATGTGGTCAGTTTGTTATTTCCTTTTCTTAACTGAATGGCTATCAATATAAATAGCCACAGTAACAACAAAGATACAAGAGACTTTTCCTTCAAATATTCCAATTGTTAACATTTTAAAGAAAGCTTTTACAAAACAATATCAAATAGAATCATATTTGCATTGGATGCTTGCTGCCTTCGATCCAAAGGGAAGGAGAATGATGCTTGCAGTTTTTATTATCTTAATTAAGAATATATTTCCTTCCGTTTCTAATAATGAATTTGTGTTTTAATTAGGCCATCCCACAGGTTTAAAAAATAACCTCGCGAAAAAATTTCATTTTACTAATCATTTTTGAAAACAATTATATAGAAAAAACACCAGCTCACTCAATTTTAAATTAGAAAACCCCCCCCCGCCCGTGTCAGCGTAGCAAGCACGCGGTGTTTACGTAACCGTTATAATATAAGAAATATTACCCTACTTTCCACTGAAATCTCTTCTCTCTCTGTTTCTCCGTCTCCTTCTTGTTTCCTATTTCTTCGTTTTTGTTTATATGGCAGTTTGCCCTAGGGTTAGGGTTTCATATCCTTCATGGGAAATCCCGTTCCAAGAATACGGGCAGGCAGCGGGCTCTAGTAGTCGAATAATGCCAGCAACAATACAAAACAATTTCCTTCCCTCTCTTAACCCCTACCGAACGGTATCAACTTATCACCTCTGTTTTTGGTGTAATTAAAGATTACGGTTTTGATGCTGTGGAATTGTTTTAAAACTATCAGCAATTCAATTTACAAGATTTTGGGTCTGTCACCCTGACAGAAAGCAGAGAGAAAAATCCGAGAAGTTATTTCCCTTTGCAATAGTTTCAATGAAAGAAATCGATCAAGAAACTGTAACGAAACGAATTACTATGCAAGAGTGGGTCTTTTCTTTTTATCGGTTAGGATTTCTTTCTTTCTTAATTCATTCAATGAAATAAATCAATCAAGAAGATGTAATGAATCGAGTTACCATGCCATGTAGGTTAATTATTTATTTTTTCTCTGTTAGGGTTTTTTGTTTTATTTTTCTGACTCACCATTGAAAGATCTATGAAGTTTTTAGGTTTTGATTTACTGTACAATTCTTTCTCCCTAAGAATAGGGTTCTTGATTCTGTGATGTTATATCTGTAATTATTTTCTTCTTTTGTTCTCTATAAAACAGAAGGGTAAATACTTATCTTGCTCTTAGGCTCTGTAAAAATTTCAGACATAATTCTCAGGTGCTGTAAAAAGGAATAATGGTGTATTTGGTCCTCTTATCTCTGATTTTTCTTATCGTATTCCCACTTGATAATTGTTTTGTGCAGAATGCCTTTTATTACATCTATAATTTCTAGGTTCCTTTCTTAATTATTATCATCTGATAAAATAGTTACGTGTTAGGTTCTGTAAAAAGGAATATGAGCTTCACCATGTTCCTTCTTAATTATGTTCCTCACCGGGTAACCCTAACATCTCATCACGCTTCGAAACTCGTACTTGCTGTGCTCTCTCTCTCTCTCTCTAATTCTGAGTTTTGAGAATTGTTTGAAGAAACTTAGTTAACAAAGTAATTGATTCAGTTCAATTTTCTAAGCAGTTTAGACCAGGGCATTGTTCTTTTATTCGAATTCAATTTACTGTGTTTTCCTGACCCACTGTTGATTTCCCATTCCCAAAGATGTAAGTTGCTCAGTGATTGTAGTCGTTCTGCTTCCTTTTAAGGAGACTGCTTCCGGTACAGGTTTGATAAATATCTTCCTAGAAGTAGGCTTTTTCTTCCGGCCAAGTGGATTGGTGTTTGACATGAAGATTTCGTGGATTATTTTACACCCGAGCCATGCACAGTTTATGATGCTTATCTTCTCAGATAATTCTATCGATTTTCTTTTTACTTTGTTTTTGTTGTGTCATTACTGTACTGATTATCTCCAGCTTTCCATGTCATAGAATCTGATCATTAGGACTTCATAGAATCTGATGCATTTTGTTCGTGGAAGGGTGGCCAGCGATCAGCTGTATGTACAGTTTGTCTCTTCTAAAGAACAATTCGCCCCTTTATTTCATATTCATTGCCGCAATCTCATGTTTGGTTTACCAAAGCAAGAGATTGAGGGGGATGTTAGAGTATAAATGAATGACCATGTTAGAGTATGAATGGATGGTATTGTATGGTGTTTGTAATGTGTATAAATAGAAACTGTTGAAACACACGGAAGGTGTGAGAAATAACATTTCAGCTGAATAATCCTCTGTATTCTCCCTCTGTATTAACATTTCAGATGAATAATCCTCTGTATTCTCCCTTCTCTCTCTTCTCTTTCAGTTGAATAATCCTCTGCTTCATCTTCTCAAATCTTCAATCTTCTGTGAATCTTCACAATCCCAACACAATCTAATGATATTGTTGATTTTTCCATTTTTATGAATGGTGAAAATACTAATTTGACGATAGCACTATCTATGCTATATATATATATATATATATATATATATATATATATTATCCTATATACTAAAACAGATAAGACGGTTATTGTAGAGTGGACATTTGCAAAATATACTTCGCTTGTGTACGGGCGCCTTTTTTTTTATCCGGTTTTGAACAGTGGATTAACGATTTTACCCCCTGAAAACGACAAAAAACACCACCAGAATTAGGGGCTCCTTTGTCATTGCGTACATCGGGCCAGACCGGACGCCGATTTTCTGCTTATTTTATTATTTTTTGAAATTAGCTAAATACGGTTTTGGCCCTTAATAAGACAAAAAAAGGTGAATTGGGAATAGGGGCAGGACGGTAATTGACCCTATTTTTTTAATTATTTCTTCTCGTGGCTGTCAGTGTGCGCAGAGCACGCGCCAGCCGGTTTTCCGCCCCATGCCCTATTTAGGTGGTGCGTGCGGTATCATAAGGTGGCCGGAGATGAGATTCCGGAGTCTAGGGCGATGTGCCTCCGCATGGTCTTCCTCCCGCGGCGGCGCGTTTCGCCATCAGATGTACGTGGACGCGGCGGTGGCCGGTTAAAGCTGTTGGAGACGTTTCTCTCTCTCCTGCACGTACAAGTGCAGGATAGTCCCCCGAGTTGTCTACTTTTACACTTTGGTCCCTTCATTTTTAATTTTATTTTTTTTCCTGATTTCTGGTATATAAGTTTTGATTTTGTTCGATTGGGTCCTTCGATTGGAATTGATTCAATGTCCATTTTTCAATTCGGTCCCCCTTCTTTTAATTTCCGGATTGGATTGAAAAATATTAATTTATTCGGTATAGTAGTTTTAATTTCCTTATTTTTTTTGGTGTTTTGTTAAAATTTTTAGGATTATTTTTTTCTTTCATTTTCTTTTCCTTTCATTATTAACACACACAATAATAATAATAATAATAATAATTTAATTGTTTTTCTATCTTACTCCTTTGTTAATGTTTTTTAGGTTTTTTTTTGTCCTGATAATTTGATAATTTTTATTGTTTTGACAATAATAATAATGATAATTTTTATTTTTATTTTATTTTTTTGTTTGATATTTTGTTGAAGTTTTTGTGATTTTTTTAGTTTTTCATTCATTTATTTATTCTCTCTCTCATAATAATAATGGTGATAATGTTTGAATTGTTTTTCTTGCTTCCTATTTTATTTATGTTTTTTTTCCTCGGTATAATTTGGTAATTTTTATTATTTTGATAGTAATAGCAATAATAAGTTTTAGATGGTAAGACTCCGATTTTGCTATTGTTATAATAGGACATGTTAATCTATTTCAATACATTAAAGTTTGCATATATAAATATTATATTTTAATTTTGATCCAGCAAATCTTATAAAAAATGTTTCCTTAGCCCGCGATGTAAAGTGGACAATTTTTTTAATTTTCAAGTCAAATGATTTTTTCCAGCTAATAATTTTTATTTTTATTTTATCATATATTATATTTTTTATATGTACTTTTATTAAAGTTTTTATGCTTGTTTTAGTCTTTCATTTATTTTTTTTCCCATTATGAGCACAATAATAATATTAATAATCATAATAATGATAATTTTAGTTTTTGTTCTTATTTGATTTCTGTTTTTTTTTCTCAGGGTAATTTAATAATTTTTACTATTTTGACCATGATAGTGATGATAATTTTAAATGTTAAAACCTTGATTTTATTTTTATTATAATGAAGTATGCTCATCTGTTTCATTATATCAAACTTTTAATCTCAACAGTTATAAAAATTATATATTCGACCCACGACGTAGTGCAAACTGATAACATCACAAAGATTAATGTAAATGTTGGAAAAAAACTATGTTTTCCAACTTTTTTTTTTAAAACTTTCTAGGCAGTTACTTATATCCGTCTCTTTGATGTTAAAACTTAGATATTGTTGTTACGGTGGTGTGTATTGATGTGTTTTATCATATCAAACTTTACATGTGTAGATGTTATATTTTATTTTTAAATTAGTTAAATCAATAAATTACTTCAGATCCAACAATTATCAAAATTGCTTGCTTAGCTCGCGACGTAGTGTAGTCTATTTTTTTAATTTTCAAGTCAAATGATATTTTTTCCAGTTAATATTTTTTTTTGTTTTGTCATTTATTGTACTTATTTTATTTGTTCTTTCTGTTATTTATTTTATTGTTTTATTATTATTATTTTCAAGTCAAATGAATTTTTTTTACCTCATAATTTTTATTTTATTTTTTTTTTAATATTTTGTTAAAGTTATTATGATTTTTTTTTGACTTTCTTTCTTTTTTTCATTATTAACACAATAGTAATAATAATAATAAAGAAGAAGAAGAAGGAAAAAAAAATAGTTATTTTTCTTATGTACTCTTTTATTAATGTTTTTAAGTTTTTTTCTCTAGGGATAATTTGATTTTTTTATTGTTTTGCCGGTAACTGCAATGATAATTTTGGATTTTAAAACTTCTAAGTTCCTATTTTTAGAATAAGGTGTGGTGATCTTTTTTATTATATTAAATTTTATATATTTAAATTTTATATTTTTATTTTGGACTAGCATATCCTATTAATTTCTTTCATCCCAACAATTAATGTTTTTTTACTCAGCCCGCAACGTAGTGGGGTAATTTTTTTTATATTTTCAATTCAAGTAATTTTTTTCCCAATCAATAATTTTTATTTTTTTTCATTTATTTTATTTTTACATTTGCTCTTTTGTTAATGTTTTTAGGCTTTTTTAAGCCTTTGATTTAATTTCATTTTCTTCCCATTGTTGAAGCAATAATAATATTAATACTAAGAATAATAATAATAATTTTAGTTTTTGTTCTTACGTGCTTTTTTATTAATATTTTTTTTGTTTCCCTCTCATATTTGTTGAATAATATTTATTGTTTTAACAGTGATAGTGATGATAATTTAAGATGTTAAGAGTTCGATGTTACTGTTATTATAATAAAGAATATTAATCTTTTTTATTATATCAAATTTTATATACTGAAATATTATATATTAATCTTAACAGTTCTAAAAATTATTTGTTCTGCCCGCATTATACTCGCAACATAGTGTGGGTATTTTACTAGTATATATATCAAAACTTGTAGCTTTCTTCTCATGTTTTGCTATAAAATAAGCCATAAATTAACGTGAATAGATTGTTGTCATATCACAGGTGTATAGCTTCCAATGCACTTCTCCATCCCGTATTCTACTCTCCAGAACATCAGGAAAATCATAGGCCACACAACGTGTTGAAATCCCACGATGTACCTGTTGCCTTGTGTATGAAAAAGTAGAGTAAAAAATATATGTTTTAAATTATTGTGAGTGCCCCAAAAGAATATTTGATTTCATCTGCTGAGAACAGAAAAAAGTAAAGGTCATATCACCTAAACAACTAAATTGAGGTCTAGTAAGAAAAGGCTAACTTGTTTTGGTTTCATATTTTAAGATCGTCTTGGGGTTTCTTAGGTTAATAAATTAATTTATAGGTGTTCCAAAAGTGTTTGTGATCTTTTTTTTTTTATTATTAAAATGGGTTTTTATAAGAAGAACGGATTCACCTTAATTTTTTTTGGTGGAAAAGGCTACTAGTGGTGGCTTTAAAATACTTAGAAGGGATAAAACACATTGTTTTATCTCAACAATAAAATTATACAGAGCATGAACAAACTGTCAAAGCTCTCTCTAGTGTTTCTCTCTAATGTCTCCAATTACTATTTCACCTTAACTAAGCTTTCTATTTATATACAAAATAAAAGCTTGATAAAATTGACTTTAAGATGTGAAAGTAGCTAGCGGCTGCATTCGGTGGTCGTCGTCGGTGGTTGTGGATAGTGGCTATCAGAGGCTTTAGTCGGTGGCCGTAGTTGGTGGTTGCCGGTGGTTGCATTTCTGGACTTTAATGGATTGAGTTTATCCCAACAAATTTTTCATATAACACAATGGTGGCCAAAATCTAAATAGATAAACGATACATTGGTTGCGTCAACAAATACAAATGACGTGTCATCTGACTTTTTTTTCAAGATGGCCTAACATTCCACTAGCAGTGATGCTCAAGGAGGCAAATATTAAGATCACAAAAAATGATGACAATAAAGCATGGCGGGTTTTCAAACAGCAGAACAGTGGTGCTCTCGTACTCGTCTGCGTACTGATTTAACTTCTGCCGGGTTCTTTTGTCAAAGGGATATGAGGCAAACAATGCAAGACCAACTCAGTCGTTGGATATATCAACCACACAGATGGCCTAACATTCGGACACGGTTTCTAAGCACAAATCTATTTATATTCAAGTGTCTATGATAATGGGAGGAAAGAAGTTTAACTGATCTACAAGAATATTGACTGAACAAGCCAGTTTGCAAGCTGTGCAAGTTTAGCCCATTGTTAACATAAACGCAGATCGAGTAGACAGATATCTGTGTGCATAAATCACTACCGTTAATTAGTGCATGGATAATCTTGTGCTTGAGGAGACGACCGTCAGCATAAATCACCGTACATGGAAATTACGAGTATTCAAAAGGGTGGACTTCAAATATGAACAGAATGATAAAGAGTGGGAAATGCATGGTATTGATTGGTCCCTCGATCTGCCGAAGTCAAATTAATGTAATAAGACGCTATATACTTGGTCAAAAAAGACAAGAAAAGTGGGGTTAAGGCTTGTATTCTATACAGATAATATTGCATGTTGACAGAAACAGACAGTCCTCCACTCTACCACCACCCACCACCATTAAAAAAAAAAAAAACACGAAGCACACGCTACCTACTTCGATCTACAATAGTCAAGATTAACAAGTGATCAGAGGTGACAGGGACTCAAGAAGCTTTTCAAATACCGTGTCTCGTTACCTTTCCACTTGATGCCAAACCTTCAAAAACCTTGTCTTGTTACCTTTACAATGCCTATATATAGGGTTGCCACCTCAAGCATTTCCAGTCAACTAAGCATACTGGCTAGTTTCTCATAGAGCGAGCGACAAGCATAAGCATACACATACATTGAGCCGTGGGAGAATAATGGCAAGTCCAAGAGTGTTAGGGACTGCTTTCATGGTATTGCTTATTGTAGACCTCACCTTCGCTGTCAGGACACTACAGTCAACCGGTGGAGGTGGAGGAGGAGGGCAGGGAGGAGGTGGTGGTGGTGGTTCTGGATCAGGACTCGGGTCCGGTTATGGTTCTGGATATGGATCCGGGAGTGGTGAAGGATATGGTGCTGGCGGCCATGGAGGAGGTGGAGGACAAGGCGGAGGCGGAGGCGGAGGAGGCGGCAGTGGGTCAGGCTCTGGCTATGGGTCCGGCAGCGGCTCGGGCTATGGGTCCGGTGCTGGTGCTGGTATAGGTGGTGGACAAGGTGGCGGCGGCGGCAGTGGAGGTGGAGGTGGTGGTGGAGGAGGTCAAGGCACTGGATCGGGGAGTGGGTCAGGCTATGGAAGCGGAAGCGGAAGCGGCAGCGGTGGTGGCAAGGGCGGGAGTGGAAGTGGCGGAGGAGGAGGAGGCGGTGGCGGCGGTGGTGGAGGAGGAGGCTCTGGCTCTGGCTCTGGCTCGGGTTACGGCAGCGGGTCAGGTTATGGCTCTGGATATGGAGGAGGGAAAGGCAAAAGCTCCCCATGAGCATGGAGGTTACCGTTTCTTTTATATAGCACCATTCACGGTCGTTTGTGTTATGAAATAAAATCGCACGAGCTCAGACGTGCATGAACACCGTATGTATGTTAGCGAGCGATTGCAATCGTGGATGTGTGTGTATCAGTATCAATAAAATCATTTTTTCCCTTCAAATGCTATAGAGAAAAGAATGCATTTTACTCTAAGGATTTTTTTTAGAGATTATCTCCCCGCGAACCCTAGTCGAAAGTGAATGTATCGTTTCCAGAACAACGGGATTTCACCCCGGAAAGGTGCCTTGAATAACCTTCCGAAAAGAGAAATGAGCATGGGAATGTTCTGGTGTTGATCATATTTTGGAAGGCGGGGCCAATTATGGAAGCTTATATATTCAGGAAATCTACGGAAATAAAATCAACATGAGCTTCTGTGGTGCTACCATGGTCATCCTGTGTGCTCATAGATTATGAAAGTAGCTGAGCGTTCACTGTCTAGCCGCTAAAGCAGTCACGGAGAGATGATAATTTGATATTCTTTCATCAACTAATAGGCTGCACTTTCTGAAAAGAGCAGCTCCTTGTTATTTTGCAGCATTTCCAACCTTGGAGTTCATCCAGCGCACCAATTTGCTGCAATCATAAATCCGCCATATGCATTAAATTATTATCTTCCAAATGAGGCAATATGATTGACTTCAACCTTCACTTTACGTGCAAAGAAGTTTGTCATTATTTGAGGGGCGGAAATCAAATGACGATGGCCCTGTTGGTTTAGCCGATGTATATAGCTTGATTTTCTGCAATTTTTCATCTCCCTCACGGGAAGCAATGAGTCATGAGTAGCTAGTGTTTAAATACCATTAGTTAAATATCTGAAAGGGGTTATCTGTATCTCTAACTCCTTTGCACGGAATGAGTCCGCTGCAATTCCACGAAAGCAAAATCGCGTGCAACGGAATTTCCGTTGCACATTATTTTGCAACGGAATGTCCGTCTCACATAGCAATAATATTGTTAAAAAAAAAAATTCGTAAATATTAATAATATTTATAAGCAAATAGATATAGTACAAATAAAAAGTACATAAATTAAAATTTATAATACAATAAAGATTCAGTTACATTTACATGTTAAAATACATTTACATTTAAGTTCTTAAGGTGGAAATGATCTACGATGTTGTGGATGAGATTAAGATGGACCAGTATTTGGTAGATGGGGTCGAGGTCGATACACTGGTGAAAACACGGGGCCCATAGGTGCCATTGGATGTGATGACATCGACGAGGTAACAAATGTTGGCATACCTTGACCCATATACTCTGACCTACCATAACTTTCATAATGGCGGCTAAGATAATCTGTAATCGAGTCAATTTGATTTTGCATATTACTAAGACGAGCATCTTTTTCTTTCAACTCCTCTTTTAACTCTTGAATAGTTGTGCTCGGATATTTGGACTGTACTGAGTAGGTATGTGATGTGTACTGAGTAGGTATGTGATGATGAACTCAGATTAACTTTAGATTTTGGCATACGAGGTGCACCGCAAACTCTACCCTTGCTTACCCCCCCTGAAGCCGTACACCAAGCTGCTCCATCAAAAGAAGGATGAATGTCTCGATCATGTCCATATTTTGCAATCATCTCATTTCTATAATTTTCCTGCAAACATACAAGTACATGTAAAAATAAATTAATTTGAATATAAAATTATTTTTTAAAATATATTTTTGAAAATAAAAGTACTTACCACCACTGATTTTGACTTGTTATCTACGAATGTGCTGGTCTCATTCGCGTTCTGATGCAAAATTGAGAAGACATCATCCCATGGAAGTTCCTTCCCCCCGGCTTGTTCTTGCTATCAACATATAAAAAAAATTAGCAACATAAATATTAAACAAATAGAATTATGACTGTTCAACAATATCAATTCTTACGATACTAGCTCGATATGATGCAAATGAAACTGAACCACCAGAATGGGAACTTATTTTACCATCTGTTGTTTTCAATCGATTGCGTTTAGAAGATTCGGATCGTCTTTGAAATCCATCGGTGGACCAAATATCCTTGATCATAGTATTCCAATCTTTGTTTTGTATCCAGATAGGACCGTTATTCATGCAATCGATAATATTTGTGGTCTTCATTATTGACATTGCTATATTGCGAGCTCGTGCCAATTGTTGGTTCAACGAAATTCGAGCTTTATCTTCCCAAATATGACGAACAATTTCTTCATCTTCATCAGGGAAGGCATATTTTTTCTATCATATACACATGATCATTAAAAAAATTTGCAAACAATATCAGAAAATATTATAAGGAAATGTTAGTCCAGAAAAATATATATCATAATTTATTCATTATCACGTCTTCGTATTCTCATAATTTATTCATTATCATAAATATGGAAATAGTTGCATGAATTCATATTGAAGAGTGCAATAAAGAAAGCATCACTTTTTTTCCATACCTTGAATTCTTTAAACAGTTCATCCTTATACATTGAATTAACTTTTTCCCAAGAGTGCCATGGCCCCTTGAAATTAGCTCTCAAAATGTTTCCGATTTCACGTCCACATGATGAGTTATTAAACCTAAAATATTAAAATAACAAACTTTCATGAAAAAAATAAAGACACAAATATTTATGATAATGTTTGTTCCATATGAAACTTACTCGGTTGCTCCATACAAACTCAACTGTCTTTTTTTTGTAACTGGATCAATGTCAGTGTCAAAACTCTTCCGTTTAATGCATATATTGTTTGTTGAAGATCTTGAACCATTGACAGATGGGAGACAATCTTGATCCCCTGAAGATCTAACGTTACTACCATCTCGCTCAACTTCATCGCTAATGTCACACTTCTCATCATTATCACCAGCTACTCCCGCATCACCTTGATGTAAATTAAATTCTCTATACATGGTCGGGTGATCACGAGGGAAACCTTGATTTGCTAGCAAATTTTGAAACCCAAAACCTTCAGGTGCACTTAACCTCCCATAATCTCTTCATGAGGAAATGTACTCTCGACTCCGGGTATATAATGATCATGTTCGTCATTAGGGTCAGATTGGGAAGAGGTGGTTGCATTCTGATTCACACTGTATGGAGTTCGATTTGATCTGCATGCAAACCTACCACTACTGGAATACAATATGGATCCACGTCTAGACATTCTAAACTAGTTGTAATGTCAGAAATAAGCGTTGCTAAAAACAAAATAATATGAAAATAACAAAATATTGAAGAAAAGAATATTAAATATCATAAGAAAAATCATAATTATGAACAAAAATAATGCTAATCACCATTATCATCAATATAAATATTTCAATCAAGATACAAAATGCAAGCATCATGCTAATCATCCTTATCATCAATTAAAATATTTCAATCAAAATAAAAATACAAGCATCATGCTAATCATCCTTATCATCAATTAAAATATTTCAATCAAAATAAAAATACAAGCATCATGCGAATAATCCTTATCATCAATTAAAATATTTCAATCAAAATAAAAATACAAGCATCATGCTAATCATCGTGATAATCACTCCTAATCACATCATCATCACCACCACCACCACCATCACCAGCGACATCATTATTATAATCAATTTCTTCATCCGAAGCTATTTCATTATCTTCTCCCCAATTTGTCTCTAACCGATGCAACTCCTGTTGGTTGATTTCTTCATAATAAGATTCGTCAACAAGTATATGTGGTTCATCAAGTGTCGGGTCAGGAAGCACACAACATGGTTGAGAAATTTCATCTAATTGATCAACATCAAATGATTTAACATTGTCAGTGTTTTCAATAAATTCACCCATATCAACGTTATAACGACTTCTAGCTGACGTCTTTATAACTGCCCACCATTCCGACGATTTATTATCGGGTGGACATGCATAGTAGACTTGTTGACGCTGTTGCGCCAAGACAAAATCTTCATTGCCATGTAGTCTAGAAGTATGTTTGATTTCAACCAAACCATTTGATCGATGCACCTTAAGCCCACGTTTTGTATCGTACCAATGACACTTAAACATAAATACCTTGCATTTACTCCCTAAATATTTAAGCTGAATCACCTCTTCAAGCATTCCATAATAATCAATTTCATTCTCATTGTAGCTACTTCCTTTCACACAAACCCCGTTATTCATTGTTTTTTTAAATCGGCCATAACATTGAGTATGGAATCTAAACCCATTGACATAATACCCATTATAACATTTCACTGAATTTGACGGCCCCATAGATAGTGCAAAGATTTGATTCTCAATTCCAGTTGATTTGTGTTGAACCTAGCATAACAATAACAATGGATGAATTATTATTTAATACAAAATAGTTAAGTTAACAAAATGTTTCCTGAAAATACTCACCTGATTTTTCAACCAAATTGGAAATATCTCCTCGCATAGTTTTTCAATCTCAACATCGATAAATTGTGGTTGTTGTGACTCGAGCTCTTTACGACATAGCCTGACTTTTTAATTGTTAGTTGAAATTAAATTAGTGTACATTAAGATCCAAAATAAAATATTTCACACTTACTCCATATAGGGTTTTAATTCTTGACAATTGAAAAGGACGTAGTTGTGTGCAATTTTCATTTCTTCCTGCGATAACTGCCTTCTATAAAATTTCTTCGACAATTTTATCCCTGGATAGGAAAAAATAGACAGTTGTCCACATTCACTTTTGGATCCACCATCGTCATTTCGTGGAACTCGATTCCATATTGTTTGAACGTCATCACCGAAATAATATGACGCAAAATTCGTAATTTCATCAATCAAATATGCTTCACATATGGATCCCTCAACTTGAGCTTTATTGGTTACTTTCTTCTTCAAATAAAACATATACCTACATCATTTATGTTCATTAGTTTGAAAGAATTAAATAATATAAAATGAAAGTGAATAAAAATTACATTGTATGAAAGCATACCGTTCAAACGGATACATCCATCGATATTGAACGGGTCCACCAACTTGTGCCTCATGAGATAGATGTATCCTTAAGTGTTCCATGGAGTCGAAGAAAGATGGAGGAAAAATCCTCTCAAGTTTACAAATTATTTCAATGATATTTCTCTGCATCAGCTCCATGTGGTGGACATTTAAATTTGTAGCATAGATGTCCCGAAAAAATACTGGCAATTCAGTTAATGCCTCCCATAGTGGTTTAGTCAAGTAAGGTCGGAACGCAACAGGAATAAGTCTTTGCATAAAAACATGACAATCATGACTTTTCATGCCCGGAACCTTACATTGTGCCTCTTTTACACACCGTGATATATTTGAAGCATAACCATCAGGAAAGGACAACTCTTTCATCCATGACAACAATTCTTGTTGCTGTTTCTTGAAGAGATAATAAGTGGCTTTCAGTTTGTAAACTCGACCACTGGCATCTTGTTGCAAATGCAAGCTTGGCTTTTTACAATACAACTGAATATCCAACCTAGCCTTTACATTATCCTTGCTTCTATCAGGACAATCCATTACTGTATAGAAGATATTGTCAAAGAAATTTTTCTTTATGTGCATGACATCTAGGTTATGACGAATTACATTTGTATGCCAATATGGAAGCTCCCAAAAAATACTTTTCTTAACCCAGTTATGATGGACACCAAAACCAGGAATTTTATCATATTTTGAAGAGCTATTAACATGTCCCTCAGTAAACTTTGACAATTCATATAACATTTATAAACCAGATCGACGTGAAAAAAGAGGGAGCCTTTTAATTACTCTTTTCATAAATTTATATGACTGATATTTATAAGGGTGATTCATGAGTAGGAATCATCGATGACAGTCAAAAAATGAAATTTTCCCGCCATGTTTTAATCTAAATGCCTTGCTATGTTCCATACAGTAAGGACAATATAATTTTTCACGAGCACTCCAATTTGATAACCTACCATATGCTGGAAAGTCACTAATGGTCCACATCAAAATTGCTTTTAATTGAAAATTTTCCTTATTGTATACATCATAAGTTTCAACACCCACAACTTATTCAATTCATCAATCAAAGGTCTTAGAAAAAAATTTCTTCTGGAATTCTTTGGCCCTAAGAATGATTATTGCTAAAAACATAAATGATCTTGTCATGCACTTTCAAGGAGGCAAATTATACACAGTCACAATTACTGGCCAACAAGAATATACATTTGAAACCATATTAAATGGACAAAACCCATCAGTGCATAACCCTAATCGAACATTTCATGGATCCGCCGTGAAGTTCGAATGAACACGGTTAAACTCTATCCATGTATATCCATCAGATAGATGCACCATTATTCTGTCACCTGACTTATGAGAATGATGTCATGTCATATCTGTGGCATGATGTGGAGACATAAATAGCCTCTTAAGTCTTGGTGTCAATGGAAAGTATCGGAGTTGCTTCTCTCCCTTATAAGAGCTTTTACTAGTAGGGTTTCTAGGTTTATATCGTGAACTTCCACATACGTCACAATTTATTTTCATTGCATCCACCCCATAATACAACATACAGTAATTAGGACACACGTCATATTTCTCATAACCAAGTCCAAGTGGCCGCATAAATTTCTTCGCATCATAAAAATTTGAAACCAAATTAGCATCATCAGGCATACAACTCTTAGCAAATTCAGTAATTCTGGGTTAAATTTAAATTTGACTTCATATTAAGCAATTGTACACAAGCAGATAGTTTTGATTGCTTGGTACACCCATCCCACAAAGGTTCCTCTGCAGCTTTCAACAACTTAAAAAAATTACATGCCTCTCGATTCGGAGGTTCCTCTATGACAACAGTACTGCAAACCCTATCATTATAGTATGCATCATCATTCCCCATTGCATCTAGAACCATATTTCTATATGGATTTTCATCTCCCTTATCATTCACAAGATGAATAATCCCTCCCGATGAAGGTCCGGCCAATATATCTGTGACAAAAGGCTCCCCGTGTACAGTCCAATTTTCATAATAAGGTAAAAACCCTCTTGTCAATAAGTGCTTACAAACATCATCTTCTTTCTGAAACTTTTGATTTTTGCATCTCACACAAGGACATCTAATTTTCCCCTCTGATATATTTTTATCAATTGAATATGCAAAATTGATAAATCTTCTAACACCCGCAATGTATTCGGGATTCGGACGACCACTTCTCATACAACGATACATCCACTCTCGGTCATCCATATTAATCTAGTAAACATTATAACGTAAAAGCATTTTAGAGTGTTGATTAATTTTGTATTACGCAGGAGGCAACTCAAAAATAATATGATTTCAACAATTGAAACATAATTTCTGTTTTTTCTATTTCGCAACCTTAGATTCATGCGTAACATCCTTTTCATTTCAAAAGAAAAACCAACAACAGAAATACTTAAAAAAACATTAATCACATTGCAGCACCATACACAACAACATGCATTTAATCGATTCTAATACTAAAACAAACAATAAACATATTACACTAACCTTTCACGTGAATTTAATAGACTTTGCAATCAGAAGATATCGATCGATGCTTGATGCTCCTTTCAAAAACCCTAAGTAGAGACATATTGTTAGTACTTTCAATATAAATTGAATATCAACCAACAACAATATTAAACTTTCTATATATTCGATTGCATCCTTTAGGCCCAAATTCAAAATCAATTTTGACAAGAGTTGTTTAAGGTCTATTTGGAAGTATTTTTAATTAGGGGCTAATATCTTAAGTTTGCCCGAGGATCTATTGAATGGTAATCATTCAAAGAGACTTGTACTTTTCATACACTTATGCATCATCAATCATCTTAAAACAAAAGATCTACATAACCCACAAGCAAGCCACCACCATGAACATTATTGTTATTTTTCAGCAAGATTCTCTCTCCTCCTCTAACTCATTTTGAAATCAAACCAGGGAGGTAAGAAAAGCTCATTACCAGCTCCGCTCCCGCTGTGGTGTTTCACAGGGAAAGAAATCAACAAATTGGCTATGATTTTGCAAAATCAAGCCTCAACAAAGTATTGATTTTGTTTCACGGTACCGCAAGGATGCGTACCAAGATAACTAAAACAAATCACATCACTTATCCCTAAATAAATTTAATGTTAAAGATTAGATTGAAAATAAATCTCAACCTCAGAAAAATAATATATAGTTAACATAAAATAAACCTACGCATAGCTTCTCATGCTCATATTGAGTGTATTCTGGATCGTTTTAGATGATGGTATCCATTAATATACATAGTATCTATTAATAGCCACAACAACACTACAGGTTTTCAAATTATACTTGAGAAAAATAATTTAGTTAGTGCTTTAATTTGGAAAAAAAAAATGTTTTGTAAATTGTATGGGGTGCGCCTAATGTCTAACCCATTACATTTAATTAGAAGATTCACATTTAGAACCCGAAGAGAAAAACGTGATGGGTTATTAGAGTTATAATAATGCTATTATTATTATTATTATTATTATTATTATTATTATTATTATTATGCTATATACACAAACAGATATAAACAACTTCGATCGTCTTATAAAACATTGTTATCGACAAAAGTAGTTGATGAGAATAAGTGTAGTTTGTCGAGAGAGAAGAGAGAAAGGCAATTAATTAATGAAAATAAAAGACAGCATGTATGGCAAGTTGGGTTACTAAAGAGCCCAAAGAAAGGCTAAAGTAACACCATCACACTCTTGCCAAATTGGTATAAAGAAACTAAATGGCCTACTATGAGTTCATGGAGAAAATAACCCATGAAGGAAATGGAAAGTGAGCAAATATCAAACCTAGCATGTAGGTCACTCGAGTTGGGTTGTTATTTTCTTTTTCATTCGCATTTCACATACATTGACATGGCCAGCCTTATCAAATAATCGAAAACATGTAGCTAGAACTAGAACAAACATCAACACCAGGCTTTGGACTACTTGGACCTTCCCGTTATTGACAGAAGCAGAAACTCAAAGAATCAGCACTTTGTACCCTTAAATCCAACGCTAAGCAATCACAATGTAGACCATTTCATTAGAATTCGGCATTCGGCATTCATACAACATTAAAAGAGATAAAAACACTTTTACAAACTGAAAAAATCCCAGATACACCCAAAAACTAAACAAGAAAATCCTAAACAAAGAAAAAGAACAAAACAACAAGCCCAATAAAGAAAAACCCACAGGACAGAACCACAAAGATTTGATATATGGGGTATAAAATGCTGCATGTGAATTCGGGTTTCGTCTCTCTTTTTGACAAGCTGTGGTGTTGTAGTTGATTCTGCTACTCACACCCACTAACCGGGGGGGTTGGTTTATCAAATTTAAGTTATTATTTTTTTTCAAATTGTTTATTTTGAATTATTTTAATATTTCAATATCAAGACTAAATTTCTCCAAAAAATAACTTAATTAGCCCCAACATGGAGCATAAATGGTGCCCAGACAAACCCATGACAATACACTCCACTAACTCCCTAAACCCTACACAAATTTAGAAACTAAGGAAAATTAAAAAAATGGAAATGCTGATCGATCGTACCTGAAGCGTGCAGCTCTTCGTTGTGGTGGTGATGGGTCTGCTGAGTCACCGAAGCTCGACGCCGACGAGGTGGAAATCTGGAACAAGAGATGGAAATGATCAGCTATGTTTTGTAAACTTTGATTTCGTCTGAAGAGAAAGAGTAAATGAGCAGGTGAAGAAGAACATGGGAAATTAATTTCAACAACTTTAAAATGGTGTCGTTCTTGCATTTTAAACTTGCAACGGCAAATCCGTTGCAAACTAACATAATTTGCAACTGCAAATCCGTTGCCACTGGTTTAAATTTTGCAACGGCATATCCGTTGCAAATCTCCTTTGCAACGGATTATCCGTTGCGAACCTTAAACCAGTTGCAACGAATTTGCCATTGCAAATGGTTTAAAGTTTGCAACGGATTTGCCGTTGCAAATGGTTTAAAATTTGCAACGGCATGTCCGTAGGAAATTTAATTTGCAACGGATTTGCCATTGCAAAAGAACTGACTTTGCAACGGAGTTTCCGTTGCAAATGGATTAAATTTTGCAACGGCAGTTGCAAATGGATTTAATTTTGCAACGGATTGTCGGTTGCAAAATAAAATTGCAACGGATATGCCGTTGCAATCCATGTTTATTTTTAAAAAATTCCTGAATTGGTTGAGCAACGGATATGCCGTTGCTAAATCTTTTCCCGTTGCAAAGTACCCCCCTTTTGTATTGATTTCTACACAAAATGAAAGCTTGATAAAATTGACTTTAAGGTGTGAAAGCAGCTAGCGGCTGCATTCGATGGTCGTCGTCGGTGGTCGTGGATAGTGGCTGTCAGAGGCTTTACTCGGTGGCCGTAGTTGGTGGTTGCCGGTGGTTGCATTTCTGGACTTTTATGGATTGAGTTTATCCCACCAAATTTTTCATATAACACAATGGTGGCCAAAATCTAAATAGATAAACGATGCATTGGTTGCCTCGACAAATACAAATGACGTGTCATCTGACTTTTTTTTCCAGATGGCCTAACATTCCACTTGCAGTGATGCTCAAGGAGACAAATATTAAGATAACAAAAAATGATGACAATGAAGCATGGCGTGTTTTCAAACAGCAGAACAGTGGTGCTCTCGTACTCGTCTGCGTACTGATTTAACTTCTGCCGGGTTCTTTTGTCAAAGGGATATGAGGCAAACAATGCAAGGCCAACTCAGTCATTGGATATATCAACCACACAGATGGCCTAACATTCGGACACGGTTTTTAAGCACAAATCGATTTATATTCAAGTGTCTATGATAATGGGAGGAAAGAAGTTTAACTGATCTATTGACCCCAAGCACTGTAACGGCTACAAGAATATTGACTGAACAACCCAGTTTGCTGGCTGTGCAAGCTTAGCCCATTGTTAACATAGACGCAGACCGAGTAGACAGATATCTGTGTGCATAAATCACTACCGTTACTTGGTGCATGGATAATCTTGTGCTTGAGGAGACGACCGTCAGCATAAATCACCGTACATGGAAAATACGCGTATTTTCAAAAGGGTGGCGTTCAAATATGAACAGAATGATAAAGAGTGGGAAATGCATGCTATTGATTGGTCCCTCGATCTGCCGAAGTCAAATTAATATAATAAGACGCTATGTACTAATTAGTCAAAAAAGACAAGAAAAGTGGGGTTGAGGATTGTATTCTATGCAGATAATATTGCATGTTGACATGCAGAAACAGACAGTCCTCCACTCTACCAACACCCACCACCATAAAACAAAACAAAAACGAAGCACACGCTAGCTGCTTCGCTCTATTGTAGTCAAGATTAATAACAGGTGAGAGAGGTAACGGGGACTCAAGAAGCTTTTCAAATACCGTGTCTCGTTACCTTTCCACTTGCTGCCAAACCTTCGAAAACCTTGTCCCGTTACCTTTACAATGCCTATATATAGGGTTACCACTTCAAGCATTTCCTGTCAACTAAGCATACTGGATAGTTTCGCATAGAGCGAGTGACAAGCATAAGCATACACATACTTTGAGCCGTGAGAGAATAATGGCAAGTCCAAGAGTGTTAGGGACTGCTTTTATGGTACTACTTATTGTAGACCTCACCTTCGCTGTCAGGACACTACAGTCAACCGGTGGAGGTGGAGGAGGAGGGCAGGGAGGAGGTGGTGGTGGTGGTTCTGGATCAGGACTCGGGTCCGGTTATGGTTCTGGATATGGATCCGGGAGTGGTGAAGGATATGGTGCTGGCGGCCATGGAGGAGGTGGAGGACAAGGCGGAGGCGGAGGCGGAGGAGGCGGCAGTGGCGGCGGCAGTGGGTCAGGCTCTGGCTATGGGTCCGGCAGCGGCTCGGGCTATGGGTCCGGTGCTGGTGCTGGTATAGGTGGTGGACAAGGTGGCGGCGGCGGCAGTGGAGGTGGAGGTGGTGGTGGAGGAGGTCAAGGCACTGGATCGGGGAGTGGGTCAGGCTATGGAAGCGGAAGCGGAAGCGGCAGCGGTGGTGGCAAGGGCGGGAGTGGAAGTGGCGGAGGAGGAGGAGGCGGTGGCGGTGGCGGCGGTGGTGGAGGAGGAGGCTCTGGCTCTGGCTCTGGCTCGGGTTACGGCAGCGGGTCAGGTTATGGCTCTGGATATGGAGGAGGGAAAGGCAAAAGCTCCCCATGAGCATGGAGGTTACCGTTTCTTTTATATAGCACCATTCACGGTCGTTTGTGTTATGAAATAAAATCGCACGAGCTCAGACGTGCATGAACACCGTATGTATGTTAGCGAGCGATTGCAATCGTGGATGTGTGTGTATCAGTATCAATAAAATCATTTTTTCCCTTCAAATGCTATAGAGAAAAGAATGCATTTTACTCTAAGGATTTTTTTTAGAGATTATCTCCCCGCGAACCCTAGTCGAAAGTGAATGTATCGTTTCCAGAACAACGGGATTTCACCCCGGAAAGGTGCCTTGAATAACCTTCCGAAAAGAGAAATGAGCATGGGAATGTTCTGGTGTTGATCATATTTTGGAAGGCGGGGCCAATTATGGAAGCTTATATATTCAGGAAATCTACGGAAATAAAATCAACATGAGCTTCTGTGGTGCTACCATGGTCATCCTGTGTGCTCATAGATTATGAAAGTAGCTGAGCGTTCACTGTCTAGCCGCTAAAGCAGTCACGGAGAGATGATAATTTGATATTCTTTCATCAACTAATAGGCTGCACTTTCTGAAAAGAGCAGCTCCTTGTTATTTTGCAGCATTTCCAACCTTGGAGTTCATCCAGCGCACCAATTTGCTGCAATCATAAATCCGCCATATGCATTAAATTATTATCTTCCAAATGAGGCAATATGATTGACTTCAACCTTCACTTTACGTGCAAAGAAGTTTGTCATTATTTGAGGGGCGGAAATCAAATGACGATGGCCCTGTTGGTTTAGCCGATGTATATAGCTTGATTTTCTGCAATTTTTCATCTCCCTCACGGGAAGCAATGAGTCATGAGTAGCTAGTGTTTAAATACCATTAGTTAAATATCTGAAAGGGGTTATCTGTATCTCTAACTCCTTTGCACGGAATGAGTCCGCTGCAATTCCACGAAAGCAAAATCGCGTGCAACGGAATTTCCGTTGCACATTATTTTGCAACGGAATGTCCGTCTCACATAGCAATAATATTGTTAAAAAAAAAAATTCGTAAATATTAATAATATTTATAAGCAAATAGATATAGTACAAATAAAAAGTACATAAATTAAAATTTATAATACAATAAAGATTCAGTTACATTTACATGTTAAAATACATTTACATTTAAGTTCTTAAGGTGGAAATGATCTACGATGTTGTGGATGAGATTAAGATGGACCAGTATTTGGTAGATGGGGTCGAGGTCGATACACTGGTGAAAACACGGGGCCCATAGGTGCCATTGGATGTGATGACATCGACGAGGTAACAAATGTTGGCATACCTTGACCCATATACTCTGACCTACCATAACTTTCATAATGGCGGCTAAGATAATCTGTAATCGAGTCAATTTGATTTTGCATATTACTAAGACGAGCATCTTTTTCTTTCAACTCCTCTTTTAACTCTTGAATAGTTGTGCTCGGATATTTGGACTGTACTGAGTAGGTATGTGATGTGTACTGAGTAGGTATGTGATGATGAACTCGTATTAACTTTAGATTTTGGCATACGAGGTGCACCGCAAACTCTACCCTTGCTTACCCCCCCTGAAGCCGTACACCAAGCTGCTCCATCAAAAGAAGGATGAATGTCTCGATCATGTCCATATTTTGCAATCATCTCATTTCTATAATTTTCCTGCAAACATACAAGTACATGTAAAAATAAATTAATTTGAATATAAAATTATTTTTTAAAATATATTTTTGAAAATAAAAGTACTTACCACCACTGATTTTGACTTGTTATCTACGAATGTGCCGGTCTCATTCGCGTTCTGATGCAAAATTGAGAAGACATCATCCCATGGAAGTTCCTTCCCCCCGGCTTGTTCTTGCTATCAACATATAAAAAAAATTAGCAACATAAATATTAAACAAATAGAATTATGACTGTTCAACAATATCAATTCTTACGATACTAGCTCGATATGATGCAAATGAAACCGAACCACCAGAATGGGAACTTATTTTACCATCTGTTGTTTTCAATCGATTGCGTTTAGAAGATTCGGATCGTCTTTGAAATCCATCGGTGGACCAAATATCCTTGATCATAGTATTCCAATCTTTGTTTTGTATCCAGATAGGACCGTTATTCATGCAATCGATAATATTTGTGGTCTTCATTATTGACATTGCTATATTGCGAGCTCGTGCCAATTGTTGGTTCAACGAAATTCGAGCTTTATCTTCCCAAATATGACGAACAATTTCTTCATCTTCATCAGGGAAGGCATATTTTTTCTATCATATACACATGATCATTAAAAAAATTTGCAAACAATATCAGAAAATATTATAAGGAAATGTTAGTCCAGAAAAATATATATCATAATTTATTCATTATCACGTCTTCGTATTCTCATAATTTATTCATTATCATAAATATGGAAATAGTTCCATGAATTCATATTGAAGAGTGCAATAAAGAAAGCATCACTTTTTTTCCATACCTTGAATTCTTTAAACAGTTCATCCTTATACATTGAATTAACTTTTTCCCAAGAGTGCCATGGCCCCTTGAAATTAGCTCTCAAAATGTTTCCGATTTCACGTCCACATGATGAGTTATTAAACCTAAAATATTAAAATAACAAACTTTCATGAAAAAAATAAAGACACAAATATTTATGATAATGTTTGTTCCATATGAAACTTACTCGGTTGCTCCATACAAACTCAACTGTCTTTTTTTTGTAACTGGATCAATGTCAGTGTCAAAACTCTTCCGTTTAATGCATATATTGTTTGTTGAAGATCTTGAACCATTGACAGATGGGAGACAATCTTGATCCCCTGAAGATCTAACGTTACTACCATCTCGCTCAACTTCATCGCTAATGTCACACTTCTCATCATTATCACCAGCTACTCCCGCATCACCTTGATGTAAATTAAATTCTCTATACATGGTCGGGTGATCACGAGGGAAACCTTGATTTGCTAGCAAATTTTGAAACCCAAAACCTTCAGGTGCACTTAACCTCCCATAATCTCTTCATGAGGAAATGTACTCTCGACTCCGGGTATATAATGATCATGTTCGTCATTAGGGTCAGATTGGGAAGAGGTGGTTGCATTCTGATTCACACTGTATGGAGTTCGATTTGATCTGCATGCAAACCTACCACTACTGGAATACAATATGGATCCACGTCTAGACATTCTAAACTAGTTGTAATGTCAGAAATAAGCGTTGCTAAAAACAAAATAATATGAAAATAACAAAATATTGAAGAAAAGAATATTAAATATCATAAGAAAAATCATAATTATGAACAAAAATAATGCTAATCACCATTATCATCAATATAAATATTTCAATCAAGATACAAAATGCAAGCATCATGCTAATCATCCTTATCATCAATTAAAATATTTCAATCAAAATAAAAATACAAGCATCATGCTAATCATCCTTATCATCAATTAAAATATTTCAATCAAAATAAAAATACAAGCATCATGCGAATAATCCTTATCATCAATTAAAATATTTCAATCAAAATAAAAATACAAGCATCATGCTAATCATCGTGATAATCACTCCTAATCACATCATCATCACCACCACCACCACCATCACCAGCGACATCATTATTATAATCAATTTCTTCATCCGAAGCTATTTCATTATCTTCTCCCCAATTTGTCTCTAACCGATGCAACTCCTGTTGGTTGATTTCTTCATAATAAGATTCGTCAACAAGTATATGTGGTTCATCAAGTGTCGGGTCAGGAAGCACACAACATGGTTGAGAAATTTCATCTAATTGATCAACATCAAATGATTTAACATTGTCAGTGTTTTCAATAAATTCACCCATATCAACGTTATAACGACTTCTAGCTGACGTCTTTATAACTGCCCACCATTCCGACGATTTATTATCGGGTGGACATGCATAGTAGACTTGTTGACGTTGTTGCGCCAAGACAAAATCTTCATTGCCATGTAGTCTAGAAGTATGTTTGATTTCAACCAAACCATTTGATCGATGCACCTTAAGCCCACGTTTTGTATCGTACCAATGACACTTAAACATAAATACCTTGCATTTACTCCCTAAATATTTAAGCTGAATCACCTCTTCAAGCATTCCATAATAATCAATTTCATTCTCATTGTAGCTACTTCCTTTCACACAAACCCCGTTATTCATTGTTTTTTTAAATCGGCCATAACATTGAGTATGGAATCTAAACCCATTGACATAATACCCATTATAACATTTCACTGAATTTGACGGCCCCATAGATAGTGCAAAGATTTGATTCTCAATTCCAGTTGATTTGTGTTGAACCTAGCATAACAATAACAATGGATGAATTATTATTTAATACAAAATAGTTAAGTTAACAAAATGTTTCCTGAAAATACTCACCTGATTTTTCAACCAAATTGGAAATATCTCCTCGCATAGTTTTTCAATCTCAACATCGATAAATTGTGGTTGTTGTGACTCGAGCTCTTTACGACATAGCCTGACTTTTTAATTGTTAGTTGAAATTAAATTAGTGTACATTAAGATCCAAAATAAAATATTTCACACTTACTCCATATAGGGTTTTAATTCTTGACAATTGAAAAGGACGTAGTTGTGTGTAATTTTCATTTCTTCCTGCGATAACTGCCTTCTATAAAATTTCTTCGACAATTTTCTCCCTGGATAGGAAAAAATAGACAGTTGTCCACATTCACTTTTGGATCCACCATCGTCATTTCGTGGAACTCGATTCCATATTGTTTGAACGTCATCACCAAAATAATATGACGTAAAATTCGTAATTTCATCAATCAAATATGCTTCACATATAGATCCCTCAACTTGAGCTTTATTGGTTACTTTCTTCTTCAAATAAAACATATACCTACATCATTTATGTTCATTAGTTTGAAAGAATTAAATAATATAAAATGAAAGTGAATAAAAATTACATTGTATGAAAGCATACCGTTCAAACGGATACATCCATCGATATTGAACGGGTCCACCAACTTGTGCCTCATGAGATAGATGTATCCTTAAGTGTTCCATGGAGTCGAAGAAAGATGGAGGAAAAATCCTCTCAAGTTTACAAATTATTTCAATGATATTTCTCTGCATCAGCTCCATGTGGTGGACATTTAAATTTGTAGCATAGATGTCCCGAAAAAATACTGGCAATTCAGTTAATGCCTCCCATAGTGGTTTAGTCAAGTAAGGTCGGAACGCAACAGGAATAAGTCTTTGCATAAAAACATGACAATCATGACTTTTCATGCCCGGAACCTTACATTGTGCCTCTTTTACACACCGTGATATATTTGAAGCATAACCATCAGGAAAGGACAACTCTTTCATCCATGACAACAATTCTTGTTGCTGTTTCTTGAAGAGATAATAAGTGGCTTTCAGTTTGTAAACTCGACCACTGGCATCTTGTTGCAAATGCAAGCTTGGCTTTTTACAATACAACTGAATATCCAACCTAGCCTTTACATTATCCTTGCTTCTATCAGGACAATCCATTACTGTATAGAAGATATTGTCAAAGAAATTTTTCTTTATGTGCATGACATCTAGGTTATGACGAATTACATTTGTATGCCAATATGGAAGCTCCCAAAAAATACTTTTCTTAACCCAGTTATGATGGACACCAAAACCAGGAATTTTATCATATTTTGAAGAGCTATTAACATGTCCCTCAGTAAACTTTGACAATTCATCTAACATCTGTAAACCAGATCGACGTGGAAAAGGAGGGAGCTCTTCAATTACTCCATTCATAAACTTATTTGCCTGATATCTATAAGGGTGATTCATGGGTAGGAATCGTCGATGACAGTCAAAAAATGAAGTTTTCCCACCATGTTTTAATCTAAAAGCCTTGCTATGTTCCATGCAATAAGGACAAGATAATTTTCCATGAGTACTCCAGCCTGATAACATACCATATGCTGGAAAATCACTAATGGTCCACATCAAAGCTGCTTTCAATTGGAAATTTTGTTTATTGTATACATCATAAGTTTCAACACCCACAGACCACAACTTATTCAATTCATCAATCAAGGGTCTTAGAAAAACATCAAGCTTCTTTCCCGGATTCTTTGGCCCGGGAATGATCATTGCTAAAAACATAAATGGTCTTGTCATGCACTTTCAAGGAGGCAAATTATATACAGTCACAATTACTGGCCAACAAGAATATACATTTGAGACCATATTAAATGGACAGAACCCATCCGTGCATAACCCTAATCTCACATTTCATGGATCTGCCGCGAAGTTTGGATGGACACGATTAAACTCTTTCCATGCATATCTATCTGATGGATGCACCATTGCTCCATCATCTGACTTATGAAAATGATGCCATGTCATATCTTTGGCATGATGTGGAGACATAAATAGCCTTTGAAGTCTTGGTGTCAATGGAAAGTATCGGAGTTGCTTCTCTGCCTTATAAGAGCTTTTACTAGTAGGGTTTCTAGGTTTATATCGTGAACTTCCACATACGTCACAATTTATTTTCATTGCATCCACCCCATAATACAACATACAGTAATTAGGACACACGTCATATTTCTCATAACCAAGTCCAAGTGGCCGCATAAATTTCTTCGCATCATAAAAATTTGAAACCAAATTAGCATCATCAGGCATACAACTCTTAGCAAATTCAGTAATTCTGGGTTAAATTTAAATTTGACTTCATATTAAGCAATTGTACACAAGCAGATAGTTTTGATTGCTTGGTACACCCATCCCACAAAGGTTCCTCTGCAGCTTTCAACAACTTAAAAAATTACATGCCTCTCGATTCGGAGGTTCCTCTATGACAACAGATTGCAAACCCTATCATTATAGTATGCATCATCATTCCCCATTGCATCTAGAACCATATTTCTATATGGATTTTCATCTCCCTTATCATTCACAAGATGAATAATCCCTCCCGATGAAGGTCCGGCCAATATATCTGTGACAAAAGGCTCCCCGTGTACAGTCCAATTTTCATAATAAGGTAAAAACCCTCTTGTCAATAAGTGCTTACAAACATCATCTTCTTTCTGAAACTTTTGATTTTTGCATCTCACACAAGGACATCTAATTTTCCCCTCTGATATATTTTTATCAATTGAATATGCAAAATTGATAAATCTTCTAACACCCGCAATGTATTCGGGATTCGGACGACCACTTCTCATACAACGATACATCCACTCTCGGTCATCCATATTAATCTAGTAAACATTATAACGTAAAAGCATTTTAGAGTGTTGATTAATTTTGTATTACGCAGGAGGCAACTCAAAAATAATATGATTTCAACAATTGAAACATAATTTCTGTTTTTTTTATTTCGCAACCTTAGATTCATGCGTAACATCCTTTTCATTTCAAAAGAAAAACCAACAACAGAAATACTTAAAAAAAAACATTAATCACACTGCAGCACCATACACAACAACATGCATTTAATCGATTCTAATACTAAAAACAAACAATAAACATATTACACTAACCTTTCACGTGAATTTAATAGACTTTGCAATCAGAAGATATCGATCGATGCTTGATGCTCCTTTCAAAAACCCTAAGTAGAGACATATTGTTAGTACTTTCAATATAAATTGAATATCAACCAACAACAATATTAAACTTTCTATATATTCGATTGCATCCTTTAGGCCCAAATTCAAAATCAATTTTGACAAGAGTTGTTTAAGGTCTATTTGGAAGTATTTTTAATTAGGGGCTAATATCTTAAGTTTGCCCGAGGATCTATTGAATGGTAATCATTCAAAGAGACTTGTACTTTTCATACACTTATGCATCATCAATCATCTTAAAACAAAAGATCTACATAACCCACAAGCAAGCCACCACCATGAACATTATTGTTATTTTTCAGCAAGATTCTCTCTCCTCCTCTAACTCATTTTGAAATCAAACCAGGGAGGTAAGAAAAGCTCATTACCAGCTCCGCTCCCGCTTTGGTGTTTCACAGGGAAAGAAATCAACAAATTGGCTATGATTTTGCAAAATCAAGCCTCAACAAAGTATTGATTTTGTTTCACGGTACCGCAAGGATGCGTACCAAGATAACTAAAACAAGTCACATCACTTATCCCTAAATAAATTTCATGTTAAAGATTAGATTGAAAATAAATCTCAACCTCAAAAAAATAATATATAGTTAACATAAAATAAACCTACGCATAGCTTCTCATGCTCATATTGAGTGTATTCTGGATCGTTTTAGATGATGGTATCCATTAATATACATAGTATCTATTAATAGCCACAACAACACTATAGGTTTTCAAATTATACTTGAGAAAAATAATTTAGTTAGTGCTTTAATTTGGAAAAAAAATAAAATGTTTTGTAAATTGTATGGGGTGCGCCTAATGTCTAACCCATTACATTTAATTAGAAGATTCACATTTAGAACCCGAAGAGAAAAACGTGATGGGTTATTAGAGTTATAATAATGCTATTATTATTATTATTATTATTATGCTATATACACAAACAGATATAAACAACTTCGATCGTCTTATAAAACATTGTTATCGACAAAAGTAGTTGATGAGAATAAGTGTAGTTTGTCGAGAGAGAAGAGAGACAGGCAATTAATTAATGAAAATAAAAGACAGCATGTATGGCAAGTTGGGTTACTAAAGAGCCCAAAGAAAGGCTAAAGTAACACCATCACACTCTTGCCAAATTGGTATAAAGAAACTAAATGGCCTACTATGAGTTCATGGAGAAAATAACCCATGAAGGAAATGATAAGTGAGCAAATATCAAACCTAGCATGTAGGTCACTCGAGTTGGGTTGTTATTTTCTTTTTCATTCGCATTTCACATACATTGACATGGCCAGCCTTATCAAATAATCAAAAACATGTAGCTAGAACTAGAACAAACATCAACACCAGGCTTTGGATTACTTGGACCTTCCTGTTATTGACAGAAGCAGAAACTCAAAGAATCAGCACTTTGTACCCTTAAATCCAACGCTAAGCAATCACAATGTAGACCATTTCATTAGAATTCGGCATTCGGCATTCATACAACATTAAAAGAGATAAAAACACTTTTACAAACTGAAAAAATCCCAGATACACCCAAAAACTAAACAAGAAAATCCTAAACAAAGAAAAAGAACAAAACAACAAGCCCAATAAAGAAAAACCCACAGGACAGAACCACAAAGATTTGATATATGGGGTATAAAATGCTGCATGTGAATTCGGGTTTCGTCTCTCTTTTTGACAAGCTGTGGTGTTGTAGTTGATTCTGCTACTCACACCCACTAACCGGGGGGGTTGGTTTATCAAATTTAAGTTATTATTTTTTTTCAAATTGTTTATTTTGAATTATTTTAATATTTCAATATCAAGACTAAATTTCTCCAAAAAATAACTTAATTAGCCCCAACATGGAGCATAAATGGTGCCCAGACAAACCCATGACAATACACTCCACTAACTCCCTAAACCCTACACAAATTTAGAAACTAAGGAAAATTAAAAAAATGGAAATGCTGATCGATCGTACCTGAAGCGTGCAGCTCTTCGTTGTGGTGGTGATGGGTCTGCTGAGTCACCGAAGCTCGACGCCGACGAGGTGGAAATCTGGAACAAGAGATGGAAATGATCAGCTATGTTTTGTAAACTTTGATTTCGTCTGAAGAGAAAGAGTAAATGAGCAGGTGAAGAAGAACATGGGAAATTAATTTCAACAACTTTAAAATGGTGTCGTTCTTGCATTTTAAACTTGCAACGGCAAATCCGTTGCAAACTAACATAATTTGCAACTGCAAATCCGTTGCCACTGGTTTAAATTTTGCAACGGCATATCCGTTGCAAATCTCCTTTGCAACGGATTATCCGTTGCGAACCTTAAACCAGTTGCAACGAATTTGCCATTGCAAATGGTTTAAAGTTTGCAACGGATTTGCCGTTGCAAATGGTTTAAAATTTGCAACGGCATGTCCGTAGGAAATTTAATTTGCAACGGATTTGCCATTGCAAAAGAACTGACTTTGCAACGGAGTTTCCGTTGCAAATAGATTAAATTTTGCAACGGCAGTTGCAAATGGATTTAATTTTGCAACGGATTGTCGGTTGCAAAATAAAATTGCAACGGATATGCCGTTGCAATCCATGTTTATTTTTAAAAAATTCCTGAATTGGTTGAGCAACGGATATGCCGTTGCTAAATCTTTTCCCGTTGCAAAGTACCCCCCTTTTGTATTGATTTCTACACAAAATGAAAGCTTGATAAAATTGACTTTAAGGTGTGAAAGCAGCTAGCGGCTGCATTCGATGGTCGTCGTCGGTGGTCGTGGATAGTGGCTGTCAGAGGCTTTACTCGGTGGCCGTAGTTGGTGGTTGCCGGTGGTTGCATTTCTGGACTTTTATGGATTGAGTTTATCCCACCAAATTTTTCATATAACACAATGGTGGCCAAAATCTAAATAGATAAACGATGCATTGGTTGCCTCGACAAATACAAATGACGTGTCATCTGACTTTTTTTTCCAGATGGCCTAACATTCCACTTGCAGTGATGCTCAAGGAGACAAATATTAAGATAACAAAAAATGATGACAATGAAGCATGGCGTGTTTTCAAACAGCAGAACAGTGGTGCTCTCGTACTCGTCTGCGTACTGATTTAACTTCTGCCGGGTTCTTTTGTCAAAGGGATATGAGGCAAACAATGCAAGGCCAACTCAGTCATTGGATATATCAACCACACAGATGGCCTAACATTCGGACACGGTTTTTAAGCACAAATCGATTTATATTCAAGTGTCTATGATAATGGGAGGAAAGAAGTTTAACTGATCTATTGACCCCAAGCACTGTAACGGCTACAAGAATATTGACTGAACAACCCAGTTTGCTGGCTGTGCAAGCTTAGCCCAGTGTTAACATAGACGCAGACCGAGTAGACAGATATCTGTGTGCATAAATCACTACCGTTACTTGGTGCATGGATAATCTTGTGCTTGAGGAGACGACCGTCAGCATAAATCACCGTACATGGAAAATACGCGTATTTTCAAAAGGGTGGCGTTCAAATATGAACAGAATGATAAAGAGTGGGAAATGCATGCTATTGATTGGTCCCTCGATCTGCCGAAGTCAAATTAATATAATAAGACGCTATGTACTAATTAGTCAAAAAAGACAAGAAAAGTGGGGTTGAGGATTGTATTCTATGCAGATAATATTGCATGTTGACATGCAGAAACAGACAGTCCTCCACTCTACCAACACCCACCACCATAAAACAAAACAAAAACGAAGCACACGCTAGCTGCTTCGCTCTATTGTAGTCAAGATTAATAACAGGTGAGAGAGGTAACGGGGACTCAAGAAGCTTTTCAAATACCGTGTCTCGTTACCTTTCCACTTGCTGCCAAACCTTCGAAAACCTTGTCCCGTTACCTTTACAATGCCTATATATAGGGTTACCACTTCAAGCATTTCCTGTCAACTAAGCATACTGGATAGTTTCGCATAGAGCGAGTGACAAGCATAAGCATACACATACTTTGAGCCGTGAGAGAATAATGGCAAGTCCAAGAGTGTTAGGGACTGCTTTTATGGTACTACTTATTGTAGACCTCACCTTCGCTGTCAGGACACTACAGTCAACCGGTGGAGGTGGAGGAGGAGGGCAGGGAGGAGGTGGTGGTGGTGGTTCTGGATCAGGACTCGGGTCCGGTTATGGTTCTGGATATGGATCCGGGAGTGGTGAAGGATATGGTGCTGGCGGCCATGGAGGAGGTGGAGGACAAGGCGGAGGCGGAGGCGGAGGAGGCGGCAGTGGCGGCGGCAGTGGGTCAGGCTCTGGCTATGGGTCCGGCAGCGGCTCGGGCTATGGGTCCGGTGCTGGTGCTGGTATAGGTGGTGGACAAGGTGGCGGCGGCGGCAGTGTGGAGGTGGTGGTGGAGGAGGTCAAGGCACTGGATCGGGAAGTGGGTCAGGCTATGGAAGCGGAAGCGGAAGCGGCAGCGGTGGTGGCAAGGGCGGGAGTGGAAGTGGCGGAGGAGGAGGAGGCGGTGGCGGTGGCGGCGGTGGTGGAGGAGGAGGCTCTGGCTCTGGCTCTGGCTCGGGTTACGGCAGCGGGTCAGGTTATGGCTCTGGATATGGAGGAGGGAAAGGCAAAAGCTCCCCATGAGCATGGAGGTTACCGTTTCTTTTATATAGCACCATTCACGGTCGTTTGTGTTATGAAATAAAATCGCACGAGCTCAGACGTGCATGAACACCGTATGTATGTTAGCGAGCGATTGCAATCGTGGATGTGTGTGTATCAGTATCAATAAAATCATTTTTTCCCTTCAAATGCTATAGAGAAAAGAATGCATTTTACTCTAAGGACTTTTTTTAGAGATTATCTCCCCGCGAACCCTAGTCGAAAGTGAATGTATCGTTTCCATAACAACGGGATTTCACCCCGGAAAGGTGCCTTGAATAACCTTCCGAAAAGAGAAATGAGCATGGGAATGTTCTGGTGTTGATCATATTTTGGAAGGCGGGGCCAATTATGGAAGCTTATATATTCAGGAAATCTACGGAAATAAAATCAACATGAGCTTCTGTGGTGCTACCATGGTCATCCTGTGTGCTCATAGATTATGAAAGTAGCTGAGCGTTCACTGTCTAGCCGCTAAAGCAGTCACGGAGAGGCGAAACACAAACCAGAAGACGAGCTACGGGAGGCCTCATGAAAGCTTTAGTTGCAGTTCTTGTTTCATGTCTTGCTTCCAGAAATTATTTTTTGTTGCTGAGAAGGTGTGCTGTTCTCAGCAGTTTAAGACCCTAACTTGTACTTTCCAGCATTCTTTGTGGTCCAGAGAATTCATTTTGTCTTATTTGCGGATGCCAGGCTTGAGTGACCGATTATTAGGAATGCATATCAGAAATCCATTTATGCTATCTCCATGGAGGTAACTATTGTGATTTGTTTTTGTTCGTTGTTGTGGGGTTCGCATGTGTGTTTTTGAACATACCTTATCTCTTATACTGAAACCTTGCTTGCTTCTTATAATCCAGGGAAAGGTTATGCCTTCAGTAGGAGCACTTGAGAGATTCGTCTCCTGAAAGCTCTGTTAAATTTCATCATTATATGTTATTAAATGCTTAACATATGAGATTTTAACTGTAATGATTGGAATGGGTTTCTAGAATAATAGTGAAGCTTGAGAGGGACATCAAGTAGTCAGAAGTTACAGCCAAAATTTTAATTTGTTATTTGATTTGTGGAGGAGTTGTGGAATCTAGCAGGTTTGGTTTGGGTTAATTTCTGGTTCGTTGCTTATTGTTTCTTTAAGAATTTTTAATGAAATAAAACCAGTGTTTATATTCATATACATGTGTGCTTGCAACTCAAATGCTCGAGTGAATACACACAAAACAGGCAGGATTCATTTTTATCGATGACATGTTAAAGTCTTCTCAAGGGTAGGAGGAGGAGAAATTGTTCCGAGAAAGCGAATGTCCTCAGCTTTTGATGGGCACTATGAAGTGTTTCTGCGTTTTACTTGAAAAAACAATTGCTGGAACTTCGAATATAGCAGCTTTTTGATCATATGTTAACGGCGATAGACCTAGCAAAAGTGATGCATGGACAACGGGCGTTTCTGTAGCATCTCTCAAGATTTACGATCGTGGAAGGCTCAACAAGGTTGCGATGCATGCTAGCAAGATTTATATTGCATTCCTGACAATGGGCGTTTCTTCGTTTTTTCAGTTTACTGACTGTTTGCTTTTCTGAATGTGAAGACCGCAGTTTTCCTTTGCTCATCTTATTTTTGGTTACTTGGAATTTCAGGTCAAGCAACTAATTGAGAAAGCCTGGACTGGAAAGCTTAACTTCAGGGTCATGTATTAATAGGCTGCACTTTCTGAAAAGAGCAGCTCCTTGTTATTTTGCAGCATTTCCAACCTTGGAGTTCATCCAGCGCACCAATTTGCTGCAATCATAAATCCGCCATATGCATTAAATTATGATCTTCCAAATGAGGCAATATGATTGACTTCACCCTTCCCTTTACGTGCAAAGAAGTTTGTCATTATTTGAGGGGGGGAAATCAAATGACGATGGCCCTGTTGGTTTAGCCGTTGTATATAGCTTGATTTTCTGCAATTTTTCATCTCCCACACGGGAAGCAAAGAGTCATGAGTAGCTAGTGTTTGAATACCATTAGTTAAATATCTGAAAGGGGTTATCTGTATCTCTAACTCCTTTGCATTGCTTTTGTTGATGCAAATGATGATTATATTTTATTTTATTTTCTCGAACACTTCTCAAAGCATGGCATCAAAGGAAGTGATGATCTGCGCGCGCCTTCAATGGTGGTTTTTCGAAATAACACCTAAAAAAGTAAATTGAGGTCTAGTAAGAAAAGCCTAACTTGTTTTGGTTTCATATTTTAAGATCGTCTTGGGGTTTCTTAGGTTAATAAATTAATTTATAGGTGTTCCAAGAGTGTTTGTGTTTTTTTTTTTTAATATTATTATTAAAATGGGCTTTTATAAGGAGAACGGATTCGCCCTAATTTTGTTGGTGGGAGAGGCCACTGGTGGTGGCTTCAAAACTCTCAGAGGGGATAAAACACACTGTTTTATCTCAACAACAAAATTACACAGAGCATGAACAAACTGTGAAAGCCCCCTCTATTGTTTCTCTCTAATGCCTCCCATTACTATTTGACCTTAACTAAGCTTCATATTTATACACAAAATGAAAGCTTGATAAAATTGACTTTAAGGTGTGAAAGCAGCTAGCGGCTGCATTCGATGGTCGTCGTCGGTGGTCGTGGATAGTGGCTGTCAGAGGCTTTACTCGGTGGCCGTAGTTGGTGGTTGCCCGTGATTGCATTTCTGGACTTTTGTGTATTGAGTTTATCCCACCAAATTTTTCATATAACACAATGGTGGCCAAAATCTAAATAGATAAACGATGCATTGGTTGCCTCGACAAATACAAATGACGTGTCATCTGACTTTTTTTTCCAGATGGCCTAACATTCCACTTGCAGTGATGCTCAAGGAGACAAATATTAAGATAACAAAAAATGATGACAATGAAGCATGGCGTGTTTTCAAACAGCAGAACAGTGGTGCTCTCGTACTCGTCTGCGTACTGATTTAACTTCTGCCGGGTTCTTTTGTCAAAGGGATATGAGGCAAACAATGCAAGGCCAACTCAGTCACTGGATATATCAACCACACAGATGGCCTAACATTCGGACACGGTTTTTAAGCACAAATCGATTTATATTCAAGTGTCTATGATAATGGGAGGAAAGAAGTTTAACTGATCTATTGACCCCAAGCACTGTAACGGCTACAAGAATATTGACTGAACAACCCAGTTTGCTGGCTGTGCAAGCTTAGCCCAGTGTTAACATAGACGCAGACCGAGTAGACAGATATCTGTGTGCATAAATCACTACCGTTACTTGGTGCATGGATAATCTTGTGCTTGAGGAGACGACCGTCAGCATAAATCACCGTACATGGAAAATACGCGTATTTTCAAAAGGGTGGCGTTCAAATATGAACAGAATGATAAAGAGTGGGAAATGCATGCTATTGATTGGTCCCTCGATCTGCCGAAGTCAAATTAATATAATAAGACGCTATGTACTAATTAGTCAAAAAAGACAAGAAAAGTGGGGTTGAGGATTGTATTCTATGCAGATAATATTGCATGTTGACATGCAGAAACAGACAGTCCTCCACTCTACCAACACCCACCACCATTAAACAAAACAAAAACGAAGCACACGCTAGCTGCTTCGCTCTATTGTAGTCAAGATTAATAACAGGTGAGAGAGGTAACGGGGACTCAAGAAGCTTTTCAAATACCGTGTCTCGTTACCTTTCCACTTGCTGCCAAACCTTCGTAAACCTTGTCCCGTTACCTTTACAATGCCTATATATAGGGTTACCACTTCAAGCATTTCCTGTCAACTAAGCATACTGGATAGTTTCGCATAGAGCGAGTGACAAGCATAAGCATACACATACTTTGAGCCGTGAGAGAATAATGGCAAGTCCAAGAGTGTTAGGGACTGCTTTTATGGTACTACTTATTGTAGACCTCACCTTCGCTGTCAGGACACTACAGTCAACCGGTGGAGGCGGAGGTGGAGGAGGAGGGCAGGGAGGAGGTGGTGGTGGTGGTTCTGGATCAGGACTCGGGTCCGGTTATGGTTCTGGATATGGATCCGGGAGTGGTGAAGGATATGGTGCTGGCGGCCATGGAGGAGGTGGAGGACGAGGCGGAGGCGGAGGCGGCGGCAGTGGGTCAGGCTCTGGCTATGGGTCCGGCAGCGGCTCGGGCTATGGGTCCGGTGCTGGTGCTGGTATAGGTGGTGGACAAGGTGGCGGCGGCGGCAGTGGAGGTGGAGGTGGTGGTGGAGGAGGTCAAGGCACTGGATCGGGGAGTGGGTCAGGCTATGGAAGCGGAAGCGGAAGCGGCAGCGGTGGTGGCAAGGGCGGGAGTGGAAGTGGCGGAGGAGGAGGAGGCGGTGGCGGCGGTGGTGGAGGAGGAGGCTCTGGCTCTGGCTCTGGCTCGGGTTACGGCAGCGGGTCAGGTTATGGCTCTGGATATGGAGGGAAAGGCAAAAGCTCCCCATGAGCATGGAGGTTACCGTTTCTTTTATATAGCACCATTCACGGTCGTTTGTGTTATGAAATAAAATCGCACGAGCTCAGACGTGCATGAACACCGTATGTATGTTAGCGAGCGATTGCAATCGTGGATGTGTGTGTATCAGTATCAATAAAATCATTTTTTCCCTTCAAATGCTATAGAGAAAAGAATGCATTTTACTCTAAGGATTTTTTTTAGAGATTATCTCCCCGCGAACCCTAGTCGAAAGTGAATGTATCGTTTCCAGAACAACGGGATTTCACCCCGGAAAGGTGCCTTGAATAACCTTCCGAAAAGAGAAATGAGCATGGGAATGTTCTGGTGTTGATCATATTTTGGAAGGCGGGGCCAATTATGGAAGCTTATATATTCAGGAAATCTACGGAAATAAAATCAACATGAGCTTCTGTGGTGCTACCATGGTCATCCTGTGTGCTCATAGAATATGAAAGTAGCTGAGCGTTCACTGTCTAGCCGCTAAAGCAGTCACGGAGAGATGATAATTTGATATTCTTTCATCAACTAATAGTCTGCACTTTCTGAAAAGAGCAGCTCCTTGTTATTTTGCAGCATTTCCAACCTTGGAGTTCATCCAGCGCACCAATTTGCTGCAATCATAAATCCGCCATATGCATTAAATTATTATCTTCCAAATGAGGCAATATGATTGACTTCAACCTTCACTTTACGTGCAAAGAAGTTTGTCATTATTCGAGGGGGGGAAATCAAATGACGATGGCCCTGTTGGTTTAGCCGATGTATATAGCTTGATTTCCTGCAATTTTTCATCTCCCTCACGGGAAGCAATGAGTCATGAGTAGCTAGTGTTTAAATACCATTAGTTAAATATCTGTAAGGGGTTATCCGTATCTCTAACTCCTTTGCACGGAATGAGTCCGCTGCAATTCCACGAAAGCAAAATCGCGTGCAACGGAATTTCCGTTGCACATTATTTTGCAACGGAATGTTCGTCTCACATAGCAATAATATTGTTAAAAAAAAAATTCGTGAATATTAATAATATTTATAAGCAAATAGATATAGTACAAATAAAAAGTACATAAATTAAAATTTATAATACAATAAAGATTCAGTTACATTTACATGTTAAAATACATTTACATTTAAGTTCTTAAGGTGAAAATGATCTACGATGTTGTGGATGAGATGAAGATGGACCAGTATTTGGTAGATGGGGTCGAGGTCGATACACTGGTGAAAACACGGGACCCATAGGTGCCATTGTATGTGATGACATCGATGAGGTAACAAATGTTGGCATACCTTGACCCATATACTCTGACCTACCATAACTTTCATAATGGCGGCTAAGATAATCTGTAATCGAGTCAATTTGATTTTGCATATTACTAAGACGAGCATCTTTTTCTTTCAACTCCTCTTTTAACTCTTGAATAGTTGTGCTCGGATATTTGGACTGTACTGAGTAGGTATGTGATGATGAACTCGTATTAACTTTAGATTTTGGCATACGAGGTGCACCGTAAACTCTACCCTTGCTTACCCCCCCTGAAGCCGTACACCAAGCTGCTCCATCAAAAGAAGGATGAATGTCTCGATCATGTCCATATTTTGCAATCATCTCATTTCTATAATTTTCCTGCAAACATACAAGTACATGTAAAAATAAATTAATTTGAATATAAAATTATTTTTTAAAATATATTTTTGAAAATAAAAGTACTTACCACCACTGATTTTGACTTGTTATCTACGAATGTGCCGGTCTCATTCGCGTTCTGATGCAAAATTGAGAAGACATCATCCCATGGAAGTTCCTTCCCCCCGGCTTGTTCTTGCTATCAACATATAAAAAAAATTAGCAACATAAATATTAAACAAATAGAATTATGACTGTTCAACAATATCAATTCTTACGATACTAGCTCGATATGATGCAAATGAAACTGAACCACCAGAATGGGAACTTATTTTACCATCTGTTGTTTTCAATCGATTGTGTTTAGAAGATTCGGATCGTCTTTGAAATCCATCGGTGGACCAAATATCCTTGATCATAGTATTCCAATCTTTGTTTTGTATCCAGATAGGACCGTTATTCATGCAATCGATAATATTTGTGGTCTTCATTATTGACATTGCTATATTGCGAGCTCGTGCCAATTGTTGGTTCAACGAAATTCGAGCTTTATCTTCCCAAATATGACGAACAATTTCTTCATCTTCATCAGGGAAGGCATATTTTTTCTATCATATACACATGATCATTAAAAAAATTTGCAAACAATATCAGAAAATATTATAAGGAAATGTTAGTCCAGAAAAATATATATCATAATTTATTCATTATCACGTCTTCGTATTCTCATAATTTATTCATTATCATAAATATGGAAATAGTTCCATGAATTCATATTGAAGAGTGCAATAAAGAAAGCATCACTTTTTTTCCATACCTTGAATTCTTTAAACAGTTCATCCTTATACATTGAATTAACTTTTTCCCAAGAGTGCCATGGCCCCTTGAAATTAGCTCTCAAAATGTTTCCGATTTCACGTCCACATGATGAGTTATTAAACCTAAAATATTAAAATAACAAACTTTCATGAAAAAAATAAAGACACAAATATTTATGATAATGTTTGTTCCATATGAAACTTACTCGGTTGCTCCATACAAACTCAACTGTCTTTTTTTTGTAACTGGATCAATGTCAGTGTCAAAACTCTTCCGTTTAATGCATATATTGTTTGTTGAAGATCTTGAACCATTGACAGATGGGAGACAATCTTGATCCCCTGAAGATCTAACGTTACTACCATCTCGCTCAACTTCATCGCTAATGTCACACTTCTCATCATTATCACCAGCTACTCCCGCATCACCTTGATGTAAATTAAATTCTCTATACATGGTCGGGTGATCACGAGGGAAACCTTGATTTGCTAGCAAATTTTGAAACCCAAAACCTTCAGGTGCACTTAACCTCCCATAATCTCTTCATGAGGAAATGTACTCTCGACTCCGGGTATATAATGATCATGTTCGTCATTAGGGTCAGATTGGGAAGAGGTGGTTGTATTCTAATTCACACTGTATGGAGTTCGATTTGATCTGCATGCAAACCTACCACTACTGGAATACAATATGGATCCACGTCTAGACATTCTAAACTAGTTGTAATGTCAGAAATAAGCGTTGCTAAAAACAAAATAATATGAAAATAACAAAATATTGAAGAAAAGAATATTAAATATCATAAGAAAAATCATAATTATGAACAAAAATAATGCTAATCATCATTATCATCAATATAAATATTTCAATCAAGATACAAAATGCAAGCATCATGCTAATCATCCTTATCATCAATTAAAATATTTCAATCAAAATAAAAATACAAGCATCATACTAATCATCCTTATCATCAATTAAAATATTTCAATCAAAATAAAAATACAAGCATCATGCGAATAATCCTTATCATCAATTAAAATATTTCAATCAAAATAAAAATACAAGCATCATGCTAATCATCGTGATAATCACTCCTAATCACATCATCATTACCACCACCACCACCACCACCATCACTAACGACATCATTATTATAATCAATTTCTTCATCCGAAGCTATTTCATTATCTTCTCCCCAATTTGTCTCTAACCGATGCAACTCCTGTTGGTTGATTTCTTCATAATAAGATTCGTCAACAAGTATATGTGGTTCATCAAGTGTCGGGTCAGGAAGCACACAACATGGTTGAGAAATTTCATCTAATTGATCAACATCAAATGATTTAACATTGTCAGTGTTTTCAATAAATTCACCCATATCAACGTTATAACGACTTCTAGCTGACGTCTTTATAACTGCCCACCATTCCGACGATTTATTATCGGGTGGACATGCATAGTAGACTTGTTGACGTTGTTGCGCCAAGACAAAATCTTCATTGCCATGTAGTCTAGAAGTATGTTTGATTTCAACCAAACCATTTGATCGATGCACCTTAAGCCCACGTTTTGTATCGTACCAATGACACTTAAACATAAATACCTTGCATTTACTCCCTAAATATTTAAGCTGAATCACCTCTTCAAGCATTCCATAATAATCAATTTCATTCTCATTGTAGCTACTTCCTTTCACACAAACCCCGTTATTCATTGTTTTTTTAAATCGGCCATAACATTGAGTATGGAATCTAAACCCATTGACATAATACCCATTATAACATTTCACTGAATTTGACAGCCCCATAGATAGTGCAAAGATTTGATTCTCAATTCCAGTTGATTTGTATTGAACCTAGCATAACAATAACAATGGATGAATTATTATTTAATACAAAATAGTTAAGTTAACAAAATGTTTCCTGAAAATACTCACCTGATTTTTCAACCAAATTGGAAATATCTCCTCGCATAGTTTTTCAATCTCAACATCGATAAATTGTGGTTGTTGTGACTCGAGCTCTTTACGACATAGCCTGACTTTTTAATTGTTAGTTGAAATTAAATTAGTGTACATTAAGATCCAAAATAAAATATTTCACACTTACTCCATATAGGGTTTTAATTCTTGACAATTGAAAAGGACGTAGTTGTGTGTAATTTTCATTTCTTCCTGCGATAACTGCCTTCTATAAAATTTCTTCGACAATTTTCTCCCTGGATAGGAAAAAATAGACAGTTGTCCACATTCACTTTTGGATCCACCATCGTCATTTCGTGGAACTCGATTCCATATTGTTTGAACGTCATCACCGAAATAATATGACGTAAAATTCGTAATTTCATCAATCAAATATGCTTCACATATAGATCCCTCAACTTGAGCTTTATTGGTTACTTTCTTCTTCAAATAAAACATATACCTACATCATTTATGTTCATTAGTTTGAAAGAATTAAATAATATAAAATGAAAGTGAATAAAAATTACATTGTATGAAAGCATACCGTTCAAACGGATACATCCATCGATATTGAACGGGTCCACCAACTTGTGCCTCATGAGATAGATGTATCCTTAAGTGTTCCATGGAGTCGAAGAAAGATGGAGGAAAAATCCTCTCAAGTTTACAAATTATTTCAATGATATTTCTCTGCATCAGCTCCATGTGGTGGACATTTAAATTTGTAGCATAGATGTCCCGAAAAAATACTGGCAATTCAGTTAATGCCTCCCATAGTGGTTTAGTCAAGTAAGGTCGGAACGCAACAGGAATAAGTCTTTGCATAAAAACATGACAATCATGACTTTTCATGCCCGGAACCTTACATTGTGCCTCTTTTACACACCGTGATATATTTGAAGCATAACCATCAGGAAAGGACAACTCTTTCATCCATGACAACAATTCTTGTTGTTGTTTCTTGAAGAGATAATAAGTGGCTTTCGGTTTGTAAACTCGACCATCGGCATCTTGTTGCAAATGCAAGCTTGGCTTTTTACAATACAACTGAATATCCAACCTAGCCTTTACATTATCCTTGCTTCTATCAGGACAATCCATTACTGTATAGAAGATATTGTCAAAGAAATTTTTCTTTATGTGCATGACATCTAGGTTATGACGAATTACATTTGTATGCCAATATGGAAGCTCCCAAAAAATACTTTTCTTAACCCAGTTATGATGGACACCAAAACCAGGAATTTTATCATATTTTGAAGAGCTATTAACATGTCCCTCAGTAAACTTTGACAATTCATCTAACATCTGTAAACCAGATCGACGTGGAAAAGGAGGGAGCTCTTCAATTACTCCATTCATAAACTTATTTGCCTGATATCTATAAGGGTGATTCATGGGTAGGAATCGTCGATGACAGTCAAAAAATGAAGTTTTCCCACCATGTTTTAATCTAAAAGCCTTGCTATGTTCCATGCAATAAGGACAAGATAATTTTCCATGAGTACTCCAGCCTGATAACATACCATATGCTGGAAAATCACTAATGGTCCACATCAAAGCTGCTTTCAATTGGAAATTTTGTTTATTGTATACATCATAAGTTTCAACACCCACAGACCACAACTTATTCAATTCATCAATCAAGGGTCTTAGAAAAACATCAAGCTTCTTTCCCGGATTCTTTGGCCCGGGAATGATCATTGCTAAAAACATAAATGGTCTTGTCATGCACTTTCAAGGAGGCAAATTATATACAGTCACAATTACTGGCCAACAAGAATATACATTTGAGACCATATTAAATGGACGTAACCCATCCGTGCATAACCCTAATCTCACATTTCATGGATCTGCCGCGAAGTTTGGATGGACACGATTAAACTCTTTCCATGCATATCTATCTGATGGATGCACCATTGCTCCATCATCTGACTTATGAAAATGATGCCATGTCATATCTTTGGCATGATGTGGAGACATAAATAGCCTTTGAAGTCTTGGTGTCAATGGAAAGTATCGGAGTTGCTTCTCTGCCTTATAAGAGCTTTTACTAGTAGGGTTTCTAGGTTTATATCGTGAACTTCCACATACGTCACAATTTATTTTCATTGCATCCACCCCATAATACAACATACAGTAATTAGGACACACGTCATATTTCTCATAACCAAGTCCAAGTGGCCGCATAAATTTCTTCGCATCATAAAAATTTGAAACCAAATTAGCATCATCAGGCATACAACTCTTAGCAAATTCAGTAATTCTGGGTTAAATTTAAATTTGACTTCATATTAAGCAATTGTACACAAGCAGATAGTTTTGATTGCTTGGTACACCCATCCCACAAAGGTTCCTCTGCAGCTTTCAACAACTTAAAAAAATTACATGCCTCTCGATTCGGAGGTTCCTCTATGACAACAGTACTGCAAACCCTATCATTATAGTATGCATCATCATTCCCCATTGCATCTAGAACCATATTTATATATGGATTTTCATCTCCCTTATCATTCACAAGACGAATAATCCCTCCCGATGAAGGTCCGGCCAATATATCTGTGACAAAAGGCTCCCCGTGTACAGTCCAATTTTCATAATAAGGTTAAAACCCTCTTGTCAATAAGTGCTTACAAACATCATCTTCTTTCTGAAACTTTTGATTTTTGCATCTCACACAAGGACATCTAATTTTCCCCTCTGATATATTTTTATCAATTGAATATGCAAAATTGATAAATCTTCTAACACCCGCAATGTATTCGGGATTCGGACGACCACTTCTCATACAACGATACATCCACTCTCGGTCATCCATATTAATCTAGTAAACATTATAACGTAAAAGCATTTTAGAGTGTTGATTAATTTTGTATTACGCAGGAGGCAACTCAAAAATAATATGATTTCAACAATTGAAACATAATTTCTGTTTTTTCTATTTCGCAACCTTAGATTCATGCGTAACATCCTTTTCATTTCAAAAGAAAAACCAACAACAGAAATACTTAAAAAAAAACATTAATCACACTGCAGCACCATACACAACAACATGCATTTAATCGATTCTAATACTAAAAACAAACAATAAACATATTACACTAACCTTTCACGTGAATTTAATAGACTTTGCAATCAGAAGATATCGATCGATGCTTGATGCTCCTTTCAAAAACCCTAAGTAGAGACATATTGTTAGTACTTTCAATATAAATTGAATATCAACCAACAACAATATTAAACTTTCTATATATTCGATTGCATCCTTTAGGCCCAAATTCAAAATCAATTTTGACAAGAGTTGTTTAAGGTCTATTTGGAAGTATTTTTAATTAGGGGCTAATATCTTAAGTTTGCCCGAGGATCTATTGAATGGTAATCATTCAAAGAGACTTGTACTTTTCATACACTTATGCATCATCAATCATCTTAAAACAAAAGATCTACATAACCCACAAGCAAGCCACCACCATGAACATTATTGTTATTTTTCAGCAAGATTCTCTCTCCTCCTCTAACTCATTTTGAAATCAAACCAGGGAGGTAAGAAAAGCTCATTACCAGCTCCGCTCCCGCTGTGGTGTTTCACAGGGAAAGAAATCAACAAATTGGCTATGATTTTGCAAAATCAAGCCTCAACAAAGTATTGATTTTGTTTCACGGTACCGCAAGGATGCGTACCAAGATAACTAAAACAAGTCACATCACTTATCCCTAAATAAATTTCATGTTAAAGATTAGATTGAAAATAAATCTCAACCTCAAAAAAATAATATATAGTTAACATAAAATAAACCTACGCATAGCTTCTCATGCTCATATTGAGTGTATTCTGGATCGTTTTAGATGATGGTATCCATTAATATACATAGTATCTATTAATAGCCACAACAACACTATAGGTTTTCAAATTATACTTGAGAAAAATAATTTAGTTAGTGCTTTAATTTGGAAAAAAATAAAATGTTTCGTAAATTGTATGGGGTGCGCCTAATGTCTAACCCATTACATTTAATTAGAAGATTCACATTTAGAACCCGAAGAGAAAAACGTGATGGGTTATTAGAGTTATAATAATGCTATTATTATTATTATTATTATTATGCTATATACACAAACAGATATAAACAACTTCGATCGTCTTATAAAACATTGTTATCGACAAAAGTAGTTGATGAGAATAAGTGTAGTTTGTCGAGAGAGAAGAGAGACAGGCAATTAATTAATGAAAATAAAAGACAGCATGTATGGCAAGTTGGGTTACTAAAGAGCCCAAAGAAAGGCTAAAGTAACACCATCACACTCTTGCCAAATTGGTATAAAGAAACTAAATGGCCTACTATGAGTTCATGGAGAAAATAACCCATGAAGGAAATGATAAGTGAGCAAATATCAAACCTAGCATGTAGGTCACTCGAGTTGGGTTGTTATTTTCTTTTTCATTCGCATTTCACATACATTGACATGGCCAGCCTTATCAAATAATCAAAAACATCTAGCTAGAACTAGAACAAACATCAACACCAGGCTTTGGATTACTTGGACCTTCCCGTTATTGACAGAAGCAGAAACTCAAAGAATCAGCACTTTGTACCCTTAAATCCAACGCTAAGCAATCACAATGTAGACCATTTCATTAGAATTCGGCATTCGGCATTCATACAACATTAAAAGAGATAAAAACACTTTTACAAACTGAAAAAATCCCAGATACACCCAAAAACTAAACAAGAAAATCCTAAACAAAGAAAAAGAACAAAACAACAAGCCCAATAAAGAAAAACCCACAGGACAGAACCACAAAGATTTGATATATGGGGTATAAAATGCTGCATGTGAATTCGGGTTTCGTCTCTCTTTTTGACAAGCTGTGGTGTTGTAGTTGATTCTGCTACTCACACCCACTAACCGGGGGGGTTGGTTTATCAAATTTAAGTTATTATTTTTTTTCAAATTGTTTATTTTGAATTATTTTAATATTTCAATATCAAGACTAAATTTCTCCAAAAAATAACTTAATTAGCCCCAACATGGAGCATAAATGGTGCCGAGACAAACCCATGACAATACACTCCATTAACTCCCTAAACCCTACACAAATTTAGAAACTAAGGAAAATTAAAAAAAATGGAAATGCTGATCGATCATACCTGAAGCGTGCAGCTCTTCGTTGTGGTGGTGATAGGTCTGTTGAGTCACCGAAGCTCGACGCCGATGAGGTGGAAATCGGGAACAAGAGATGGAAATGATCAGCTATGTTTTGTAAACTTTGATTTCGTCTGAAGAGAAAGAGTAAATGAGCAGGTGAAGAAGAACATGGGAAATTAATTTCAACAACTTTAAAATGGTGTCGTTCTTGCATTTTAAACTTGCAACGGCAAATCCGTTGCAAACTAACATAATTTGCAACTGCAAATCCGTTGCAACTGGTTTAAATTTTGCAACGGCATATCCGTTGCATATTTACTTTGCAACGGATTATCCGTTGCGAACTTTAAACCAGTTGCAACGATTTTGCCGTTGCAAATGGTTTAAAGTTTGCAACGGAGTTGCCGTTGCAAATGTGCAACGGCATGTCCGCAGGAAATTTAATTTGCAACGGATTTGCCATTGCAAAAGAACTGACTTTGCACCGGAGTTTCCGTTGCAAATGGATTAAATTTTGCAACGGCAGTTGCAAATGGATTTAATTTTGCAACGGATTGTCGGTTGCAAAATAAAATTGCAACGGATATGCCGTTGCAATCCATGTTTACTTTTAAATAATTCCTGAATTGGTTGAGCAACGGATATGCCGTTGCTAAATCTTTTCCCGTTGCAAAGTACCCCCCTTTTGTATTGATTTCTACACAAAATGAAAGCTTGATAAAATTGACTTTAAGGTGTGAAAGCAGCTAGCGGCTGCATTCGATGGTCGTCGTCGGTGGTCGTGGATAGTGGTATCAGAGGCTTTACTCGGTGGCCGTAGTTGGTGGTTGCCGGTGGTTGCATTTCTGGACTTTTATGGATTGAGTTTATCCCACCAAATTTTTCATATAACACAATGGTGGCCAAAATCTAAATAGATAAACGATGCATTGGTTGCCTCGACAAATACAAATGACGTGTCATCTGACTTTTTTTTCCAGATGGCCTAACATTCCACTTGCAGTGATGCTCAAGGAGACAAATATTAAGATAACAAAAAATGATGACAATGAAGCATGGCGTGTTTTCAAACAGCAGAACAGTGGTGCTCTCGTACTCGTCTGCGTACTGATTTAACTGCTGCCGGGTTCTTTTGTCAAAGGGATATGAGGCAAACAATGCAAGGCCAACTCAGTCATTGGATATATCAACCACACAGATGGCCTAACATTCGGACACGGTTTTTAAGCACAAATCGATTTATATTCAAGTGTCTATGATAATGGGAGGAAAGAAGTTTAACTGATCTATTGACCCCAAGCACTGTAACGGCTACAAGAATATTGACTGAACAACCCAGTTTGCTGGCTGTGCAAGCTTATTAGCCCATTGTTAACATAGACGCAGACCGAGTAGACAGATATCTGTGTGCATAAATCACTACCGTTACTTGGTGCATGGATAATCTTGTGCTTGAGGAGACGACCGTCAGCATAAATCACCGTACATGGAAAATACGCGTATTTTCAAAAGGGTGGCGTTCAAATATGAACAGAATGATAAAGAGTGGGAAATGCATGCTATTGATTGGTCCCTCGATCTGCCGAAGTCAAATTAATATAATAAGACGCTATGTACTAATTAGTCAAAAAAGACAAGAAAAGTGGGGTTGAGGATTGTATTCTATGCAGATAATATTGCATGTTGACATGCAGAAACAGACAGTCCTCCACTCTACCAACACCCACCACCATTAAACAAAACAAAAACGAAGCACACGCTAGCTGCTTCGCTCTATTGTAGTCAAGATTAATAACAGGTGAGAGAGGTAACGGGGACTCAAGAAGCTTTTCAAATACCGTGTCTCGTTACCTTTCCACTTGCTGCCAAACCTTCGAAAACCTTGTCCCGTTACCTTTACAATGCCTATATATAGGGTTACCACTTCAAGCATTTCCTGTCAACTAAGCATACTGGATAGTTTCGCATAGAGCGAGTGACAAGCATAAGCATACACATACTTTGAGCCGTGAGAGAATAATGGCAAGTCCAAGAGTGTTAGGGACTGCTTTTATGGTACTACTTATTGTAGACCTCACCTTCGCTGTCAGGACACTACAGTCAACCGGTGGAGGTGGAGGAGGAGGGCAGGGAGGAGGTGGTGGTGGTGGTTCTGGATCAGGACTCGGGTCCGGTTATGGTTCTGGATATGGATCCGGGAGTGGTGAAGGATATGGTGCTGGCGGCCATGGAGGAGGTGGAGGACGAGGCGGAGGCGGAGGTGGAGGAGGCGGCAGTGGGTCAGGCTCGGGCTATGGGTCCGGCAGCGGCTCGGGCTATGGGTCCGGTGCTGGTGCTGGTATAGGTGGTGGACAAGGTGGCGGCGGCGGCAGTGGAGGTGGAGGTGGTGGTGGAGGAGGAGGTCAAGGCACTGGATCGGGGAGTGGGTCAGGCTATGGAAGCGGAAGCGGAAGCGGCAGCGGTGGTGGCAAGGGCGGGAGTGGAAGTGGCGGAGGAGGAGGAGGAGGAGGAGGCGGTGGCGGCGGTGGTGGAGGAGGAGGCTCTGGCTCGGGTTACGGCAGCGGGTCAGGTTATGGCTCTGGATATGGAGGAGGGAAAGGCAAAAGCTCCCCATGAGCATGGAGGTTACCGTTTCTTTTATATAGCACCATTCACGGTCGTTTGTGTTATGAAATAAAATCGGACGAGCTCAGACGTGCATGAACACCGTATGTATGTTAGCGAGCGATTGCAATCGTGGATGTGTGTGTATCACTATCAATAAAATCATTTTTTCCCTTCAAATGCTATAGAGAAAAGAATGCATTTTACTCTAAGGATTTTTTTTAGAGATTATCTCCCCGCGAACCCTAGTCGAAAGTGAATGTATCGTTTCCATAACAACGGGATTTCACCCCGGAAAGGTGCCTTGAATAACCTTCCGAAAAGAGAAATGAGCATGGGAATGTTCTGGTGTTGATCATATTTTGGAAGGCGGGGCCAATAATGGAAGCTTATATATTCAGGAAATCTACGGAAATAAAATCAACATGAGCTTCTGCGGTGCTACCATGGTCATCCTGTGTGCTCATAGAATATGAAAGTAGCTGAGCGTTCACTGTCTAGCCGCTAAAGCAGTCACGGAGAGGCGAAACACAAACCAGAAGACGAGCTACGGGAGGCCTCATGAAAGCTTTAGTTGCAGTTCTTGTTTCATGTCTTGCTTCCAGAAATTATTTTTTGTTGCTGAGAAGGTGTGCTGTTCTCAGCAGTTTAAGACCCTAACTTGTACTTTCCAGCATTCTTTGTGGTCCAGAGAATTCATTTTGTCTTATTTGCGGATGCCAGGCTTGAGTGACCGATTATTAGGAATGCATATCAGAAATCCATTTATGCTATCTCCATGGAGGTAACTATTGTGATTTGTTTTTGTTCGTTGTTGTGGGGTTCGCATGTGTTTTTTTGAACATACCTTATCTCTTATACTGAAACCTTGCTTGCTTCTTATAATCCAGGGAAAGGTTATGCCTTCAGTAGGAGCACTTGAGAGATTCGTCTCCTGCAAGCTCTGTTAAATTTCATCATTATATGTTATTAAATGCTTAACATATGAGATTTTAACTGTAATGATTGGAATGGGTTTCTAGAATAATAGTGAAGCTTGAGAGGGACATCAAGTAGTCAGAAGTTACAGCCAAAATTTTAATTTGTTATTTGATTTGTGGAGGAGTTGTGGAATCTAGCAGGTTTGGTTTGGGTTAATTTCTGGTTCGTTGCTTATTGTTTCTTTAAGAATTTTTAATGAAATAAAACCAGTGTTTATATTCATATACATGTGTGCTTGCAACTCAAATGCTCGAGTGAATACACACAAAACAGGCAGGATTCATTTTTATCGATGACATGTTAAAGTCTTCTCAAGGGTAGGAGGAGGAGAAATTGTTCCGAGAAAGCGAATGTCCTCAGCTTTTGATGGGCACTATGAAGTGTTTCTGCGTTTTACTTGAAAAAACAATTGCTGGAACTTCGAATATAGCAGCTTTTTGATCATATGTTAACGGCGATAGACCTAGCAAAAGTGATGCATGGACAACGGGCGTTTCTGTAGCATCTCTCAAGATTTACGATCGTGGAAGGCTCAACAAGGTTGCGATGCATGCTAGCAAGATTTATGTTGCATTCCTGACAATGGGCGTTTCTTCATTTTTTCAGTTTACTGACTGTTTGCATTTCTGAATGTGAAGACCGCAGTTTTCCTTTGCTCATCTTATTTTTGGTTACTTGGAATTTCAGGTCAAGCAACTAATTGAGAAAGCCTGGACTGGAAAGCTTAACTTCAGGGTCATGTATTAATAGGCTGCACTTTCTGAAAAGAGCAGCTCCTTGTTATTTTGCAGCATTTCCAACCTTGGAGTTCATCCAGCGCACCAATTTGCTGCAATCATAAATCCGCCATATGCATTAAATTATGATCTTCCAAATGAGGCAATATGATTGACTTCACCCTTCCCTTTACGTGCGACAAAGTTTGTCATTATTTGAGGGGGGGAAATCAAATGACGATGGCCCTGTTGGTTTAGCCGTTGTATATAGCTTGATTTTCTGCAATTTTTCATCTCCCACACGGGAAGCAAAGAGTCATGAGTAGCTAGTGTTTAAATACCATTAGTTAAATATCTGAAAGGGGTTATCTGTATCTCTAACTCCTTTGCATTGCTTTTGTTGATGCAAATGATGATTATATTTTATTTTATTTTCTCGAACACTTCTCAAAGCATGGCATCAAAGGAAGTGATGATCTGCGCGCGCATTCAATGGTGGTTTTTCGAAATAACACCTAAAAAAGTAAATTGAGGTCTAGTAAGAAAAGGCTAACTTGTTTTGGTTTCATATTTTGAGATCGTCTTGGGGTTTCTTAGGTTAATAAATTAATTTATAGGTGTTCCAAGAGTGTTTGTGTGTTTTTTTTTAATATTATTATTAAAATGGGCTTTTATAAGGAGAACGGATTCGCCCTAATTTTGTTGGTGGGAGAGGTCACTGGTGGTGGCTTCAAAACTCTCAGAGGGGATAAAACACACTGTTTTATCTCAACAACAAAATTACACAGAGCATGAACAAACTGTGAAACCCCCTCTATTGTTTCTATCTAATGCCTCCCATTACTATTTGACCTTAACTAAGCTTCCTATTTATACACAAAATGAAAGCTTGATAAAATTGACTTTAAGGTGTGAAAGCAGCTAGCAGCTGCATTCGATGGTCGTCGTCGGTGGTCGTGGATAGTGGCTGTCAGAGGCTTTACTCGGTGGCCGTAGTTGGTGGTTGCCGGTGGTTGCATTTCTGGACTTTTATGGATTGAGTTTATCCCACCAAATTTTTCATATAACACAATGGTGGCCAAAATCTAAATAGATAAACGATGCATTGGTTGCCTCGACAAATACAAATGACGTGTCATCTGACTTTTTTTTCCAGATGGCCTAACATTCCACTTGCAGTGATGCTCAAGGAGACAAATATTAAGATAACAAAAAATGATGACAATGAAGCATGGCGTGTTTTCAAACAGCAGAACAGTGGTGCTCTCGTACTCGTCTGCGTACTGATTTAACTTCTGCCGGGTTCTTTTGTCAAAGGGATATGAGGCAAACAATGCAAGGCCAACTCAGTCATTGGATATATCAACCACACAGATGGCCTAACATTCGGACACGGTTTTTAAGCACAAATCGATTTATATTCAAGTGTCTATGATAATGGGAGGAAAGAAGTTTAACTGATCTATTGACCCCAAGCACTGTAACGGCTACAAGAATATTGACTGAACAACCCAGTTTGCTGGCTGTGCAAGCTTAGCCCATTGTTAACATAGACGCAGACCGAGTAGACAGATATCTGTGTGCATAAATCACTACCGTTACTTGGTGCATGGATAATCTTGTGCTTGAGGAGACGACCGTCAGCATAAATCACCGTACATGGAAAATACGCGTATTTTCAAAAGGGTGGAGTTCAAATATGAACAGAATGATAAAGAGTGGGAAGTGCATGCTATTGATTGGTCCCTCGATCTGCCGAAGTCAAATTAATATAATAAGACGCTATATACTAATTAGTCAAAAAAGACAAGAAAAGTGGGGTTAAGGATTGTATTCTATGCAGATAATATTGCATGTTGACATGCAGAAACAGACAGTCCTCCACTCTACCAACACCCACCACCATTAAACAAAACAAAAACGAAGCACACGCTAGCTCCTTCGCTCTATTGTAGTCAAGATTAATAACAGGTGAGAGAGGTAACGGGGACTCAAGAAGCTTTTCAAATACCGTGTCTCGTTACCTTTCCACTTGCTGCCAAACCTTCGTAAACCTTGTCCCGTTACCTTTACAATGCCTATATATAGGGTTACCACTTCAAGCATTTCCTGTCAACTAAGCATACTGGATAGTTTCGCATAGAGCGAGTGACAAGCATAAGCATACACATACTTTGAGCCGTGAGAGAATAATGGCAAGTCCAAGAGTGTTAGGGACTGCTTTTATGGTACTACTTATTGTAGACCTCACCTTCGCTGTCAGGACACTACAGTCAACCGGTGGAGGTGGAGGTGGAGGAGGAGGGCAGGGAGGAGGTGGTGGTGGTGGTTCTGGATCAGGACTCGGGTCCGGTTATGGTTCTGGATATGGATCCGGGAGTGGTGAAGGATATGGTGCTGGCGGCCATGGAGGAGGTGGAGGACGAGGCGGAGGCGGAGGCGGAGGAGGCGGCAGTGGCGGCGGCAGTGGGTCAGGCTCTGGCTATGGGTCCGGCAGCGGCTCGGGCTATGGGTCCGGTGCTGGTGCTGGTATAGGTGGTGGACAAGGTGGCGGCGGCGGCAGTGGAGGTGGAGGTGGTGGTGGAGGAGGTCAAGGCACTGGATCGGGGAGTGGGTCAGGCTATGGAAGCGGAAGCGGAAGCGGCAGCGGTGGTGGCAAGGGCGGGAGTGGAAGTGGCGGAGGAGGAGGAGGAGGAGGCGGTGGCGGCGGTGGTGGAGGAGGAGGCTCTGGCTCTGGCTCTGGCTCGGGTTACGGCAGCGGGTCAGGTTATGGCTCTGGATATGGAGGGAAAGGCAAAAGCTCCCCATGAGCATGGAGGTTACCGTTTCTTTTATATAGCACCATTCACGGTCGTTTGTGTTATGAAATAAAATCGCACGAGCTCAGACGTGCATGAACACCGTATGTATGTTAGCGAGCGATTGCAATCGTGGATGTGTGTGTATCAGTATCAATAAAATCATTTTTTCCCTTCAAATGCTATAGAGAAAAGAATGCATTTTACTCTAAGGATTTTTTTTAGAGATTATCTCCCCGCGAACCCTAGTCGAAAGTGAATGTATCGTTTCCATAACAACGGGATTTCACCCCGGAAAGGTGCCTTGAATAACCTTCCGAAAAGAGAAATGAGCATGGGAATGTTCTGGTGTTGATCATATTTTGGAAGGCGGGGCCAATTATGGAAGCTTATATATTCAGGAAATCTACGGAAATAAAATCAACATGAGCTTCTGTGGTGCTACCATGGTCATCCTGTGTGCTCATAGATTATGAAAGTAGCTGAGCGTTCACTGTCTAGCCGCTAAAGCAGTCACGGAGAGGCGAAACACAAACCAGAAGACGAGCTACGGGAGGCCTCATGAAAGCTTTAGTTGCAGTTCTTGTTTCATGTCTTGCTTCCAGAAATTATTTTTTGTTGCTGAGAAGGTGTGCTGTTCTCAGCAGTTTAAGACCCTAACTTGTACTTTCCAGCATTCTTTGTGGTCCAGAGAATTCATTTTGTGTTATTTGCGGATGCCAGGCTTGAGTGACCGATTATTAGGAATGCATATCAGAAATCCATTTATGCTATCTCCATGGAGGTAACTATTGTGATTTGTTTTTGTTCGTTGTTGTGGGGTTCGCATGTGTTTTTTTGAACATACCTTATCTCTTATACTGAAACCTTGCTTGCTTCTTATAATCCAGGGAAAGGTTATGCCTTCAGTAGGAGCACTTGAGAGATTCGTCTCCTGCAAGCTCTGTTAAATTTCATCATTATATGTTATTAAATGCTTAACATATGAGATTTTAACTGTAATGATTGGAATGGGTTTCTAGAATAATAGTGAAGCTTGAGAGGGACATCAAGTAGTCAGAAGTTACAGCCAAAATTTTAATTTGTTATTTGATTTGTGGAGGAGTTGTGGAATCTAGCAGGTTTGGTTTGGGTTAATTTCTGGTTCGTTGCTTATTGTTTCTTTAAGAATTTTTAATGAAATAAAACCAGTGTTTATATTCATATACATGTGTGCTTGCAACTCAAATGCTCGAGTGAATACACACAAAACAGGCAGGATTCATTTTTATCGATGACATGTTAAAGTCTTCTCAAGGGTAGGAGGAGGAGAAATTGTTCTGAGAAAGCGAATGTCCTCAGCTTTTGATGGGCACTATGAAGTGTTTCTGCGTTTTACTTGAAAAAACAATTGCTGGAACTTCGAATATAGCAGCTTTTTGATCATATGTTAATGGCGATAGACCTAGCAAAAGTGATGCATGGACAACGGGCGTTTCTGTAGCATCTCTCAAGATTTACGATCGTGGAAGGCTCAACAAGGTTGCGATGCATGCTAGCAAGATTTATGTTGCATTCCTGACAATGGGCGTTTCTTCGTTTTTTCAGTTTACTGACTGTTTGCATTTCTGAATGTGAAGACCGCAGTTTTCCTTTGCTCATCTTATTTTTGGTTACTTGGAATTTCAGGTCAAGCAACTAATTGAGAAAGCCTGGACTGGAAAGCTTAACTTCAGGGTCATGTATTAATAGGCTGCACTTTCTGAAAAGAGCAGCTCCTTGTTATTTTGCAGCATTTCCAACCTTGGAGTTCATCCAGCGCACCAATTTGCTGCAATCATAAATCCGCCATATGCATTAAATTATGATCTTCCAAATGAGGCAATATGATTGACTTCACCCTTCCCTTTACGTGCGAAGAAGTTTGTCATTATTTGAGGGGGGGAAATCAAATGACGATGGCCCTGTTGGTTTAGCCGTTGTATATAGCTTGATTTTCTGCAATTTTTCATCTCCCACACGGGAAGCAAAGAGTCATGAGTAGCTAGTGTTTAAATACCATTAGTTAAATATCTGAAAGGGGTTATCTGTATCTCTAACTCCTTTGCATTGCTTTTGTTGATGCAAATGATGATTATATTTTATTTTATTTTCTCGAACACTTCTCAAAGCATGGCATCAAAGGAAGTGATGATCTGCGCGCGCATTCAATGGTGGTTTTTCGAAATAACACCTAAAAAAGTAAATTGAGGTCTAGTAAGAAAAGGCTAACTTGTTTTGGTTTCATATTTTGAGATCGTCTTGGGGTTTCTTAGGTTAATAAATTAATTTATAGGTGTTCCAAGAGTGTTTGTGTGTTTTTTTTTTAATATTATTATTAAAATGGGCTTTTATAAGGAGAACGGATTCGCCCTAATTTTTTTGGTGGGAGAGGCCACTGGTGGTGGCTTCAAAACTCTCAGAGGGGATAAAACATACTGTTTTATCTCAACAACAAAATTACACAGAGCATGAACAAACTGTGAAAGCTCTCTCTATTGTTTCTCTCTAATGCCTCCCATTACTATTTGACCTTAACTAAGCTTCCTATTTATACACAAAATGAAAGCTTGATAAAATTGACTTTAAGGTGTGAAAGCAGCTAGCGGCTGCATTCGGTGGTCGTCGTCGGTGGTCGTGGATAGTGGCTGTCAGAGACTTTAGTCGGTGGCCGTAGTTGGTGGTTGCCGATGGTTGCATTTCTGGACTTTTGTGGATTGAGTCTATCCCAACAAATTTTTCATATAACACAATGGTGGCCAAAATCTAAATAGATAAACGATGCATTGGTTGCCTCGACAAATATAAATGACGTGTCATCTGACTTTTTTTTCCAGATGGCCTAACATTCCACTTGCAGTGATGCTCAAGGAGACAAATATTAAGATAACAAAAAATGATGACAATGAAGCATGGCGTGTTTTCAAACAGCAGAACAGTGGTGCTCTCGTACTCGTCTGCGTACTGATTTAACTGCTGCCGGGTTCTTTTGTCAAAGGGATATGAGGCAAACAATGCAAGGCCAACTCAGTCATTGGATATATCAACCACACAGATGGCCTAACATTCGGACACGGTTTTTAAGCACAAATCGATTTATATTCAAGTGTCTATGATAATGGGAGGAAAGAAGTTTAACTGATCTATTGACCCCAAGCACTGTAACGGCTACAAGAATATTGACTGAACAACCCAGTTTGCTGGCTGTGCAAGCTTAGCCCAGTGTTAACATAGACGCAGACCGAGTAGACAGATATCTGTGTGCATAAATCACTACCGTTACTTGGTGCATGGATAATCTTGTGCTTGAGGAGACGACCGTCAGCATAAATCACCGTACATGGAAAATACGCGTATTTTCAAAAGGGTGGCGTTCAAATATGAACAGAATGATAAAGAGTGGGAAATGCATGCTATTGATTGGTCCCTCGATCTGCCGAAGTCAAATTAATATAATAAGACGCTATGTACTAATTAGTCAAAAAAGACAAGAAAAGTGGGGTTGAGGATTGTATTCTATGCAGATAATATTGCTTGTTGACATGCAGAAACAGACAGTCCTCCACTCTACCAACACCCACCACCATTAAACAAAACAAAAACGAAGCACACGCTAGCTGCTTCGCTCTATTGTAGTCAAGATTAATAACAGGTGAGAGAGGTAACGGGGACTCAAGAAGCTTTTCAAATACCGTGTCTCGTTACCTTTCCACTTGCTGCCAAACCTTCGTAAACCTTGTCCCGTTACCTTTACAATGCCTATATATAGGGTTACCACTTCAAGCATTTCCTGTCAACTAAGCATACTGGATAGTTTCGCATAGAGCGAGTGACAAGCATAAGCATACACATACTTTGAGCCGTGAGAGAATAATGGCAAGTCCAAGAGTGTTAGGGACTGCTTTTATGGTACTACTTATTGTAGACCTCACCTTCGCTGTCAGGACACTACAGTCAACCGGTGGAGGCGGAGGTGGAGGAGGAGGGCAGGGAGGAGGTGGTGGTGGTGGTTCTGGATCAGGACTCGGGTCCGGTTATGGTTCTGGATATGGATCCGGGAGTGGTGAAGGATATGGTGCTGGCGGCCATGGAGGAGGTGGAGGACAAGGCGGAGGCGGAGGCGGAGGAGGCGGCAGTGGCGGCGGCAGTGGGTCAGGCTCTGGCTATGGGTCCGGCAGCGGCTCGGGCTATGGGTCCGGTGCTGGTGCTGGTATAGGTGGTGGACAAGGTGGCGGCGGCGGCAGTGGAGGTGGAGGTGGTGGTGGAGGAGGTCAAGGCACTGGATCGGGGAGTGGGTCAGGCTATGGAAGCGGAAGCGGAAGCGGCAGCGGTGGTGGCAAGGGCGGGAGTGGAAGTGGCGGAGGAGGAGGAGGCGGTGGCGGCGGTGGTGGAGGAGGAGGCTCTGGCTCTGGCTCTGGCTCGGGTTACGGCAGCGGGTCAGGTTATGGCTCTGGATATGGAGGAGGGAAAGGCAAAAGCTCCCCATGAGCATGGAGGTTACCGTTTCTTTTATATAGCACCATTCACGGTCGTTTGTGTTATGAAATAAAATCGCACGAGCTCAGACGTGCATGAACACCGTATGTATGTTAGCGAGCGATTGCAATCGTGGATGTGTGTGTATCAGTATCAATAAAATCATTTTTTCCCTTCAAATGCTATAGAGAAAAGAATGCATTTTACTCTAAGGATTTTTTTTAGAGATTATCTCCCCGCGAACCCTAGTCGAAAGTGAATGTATCGTTTCCAGAACAACGGGATTTCACCCCGGAAAGGTGCCTTGAATAACCTTCCGAAAAGAGAAATGAGCATGGGAATGTTCTGGTGTTGATCATATTTTGGAAGGCGGGGCCAATTATGGAAGCTTATATATTCAGGAAATCTACGGAAATAAAATCAACATGAGCTTCTGTGGTGCTACCATGGTCATCCTGTGTGCTCATAGATTATGAAAGTAGCTGAGCGTTCACTGTCTAGCCGCTAAAGCAGTCACGGAGAGATGATAATTTGATATTCTTTCATCAACTAATAGGCTGCACTTTCTGAAAAGAGCAGCTCCTTGTTATTTTGCAGCATTTCCAACCTTGGAGTTCATCCAGCGCACCAATTTGCTGCAATCATAAATCCGCCATATGCATTAAATTATTATCTTCCAAATGAGGCAATATGATTGACTTCAACCTTCACTTTACGTGCAAAGAAGTTTGTCATTATTTGAGGGGCGGAAATCAAATGACGATGGCCCTGTTGGTTTAGCCGATGTATATAGCTTGATTTTCTGCAATTTTTCATCTCCCTCACGGGAAGCAATGAGTCATGAGTAGCTAGTGTTTAAATACCATTAGTTAAATATCTGAAAGGGGTTATCTGTATCTCTAACTCCTTTGCACGGAATGAGTCCGCTGCAATTCCACGAAAGCGAAATCGCGTGCAACGGAATTTCCGTTGCACATTATTTTGCAACGGAATGTCCGTCTCACATAGCAATAATATTGTTAAAAAAAAAATTCGTAAATATTAATAATATTTATAAGCAAATAGATATAGTACAAATAAAAAGTACATAAATTAAAATTTATAATACAATAAAGATTCAGTTACATTTACATGTTAAAATACATTTACATTTAAGTTCTTAAGGTGGAAATGATCTACGATGTTGTGGATGAGATTAAGATGGACCAGTATTTGGTAGATGGGGTCGAGGTCGATACACTGGTGAAAACACGGGGCCCATAGGTGCCATTGGATGTGATGACATCGACGAGGTAACAAATGTTGGCATACCTTGACCCATATACTCTGACCTACCATAACTTTCATAATGGCGGCTAAGATAATCTGTAATCGAGTCAATTTGATTTTGCATATTACTAAGACGAGCATCTTTTTCTTTCAACTCCTCTTTTAACTCTTGAATAGTTGTGCTCGGATATTTGGACTGTACTGAGTAGGTATGTGATGTGTACTGAGTAGGTATGTGATGATGAACTCAGATTAACTTTAGATTTTGGCATACGAGGTGCACCGCAAACTCTACCCTTGCTTACCCCCCCTGAAGCCGTACACCAAGCTGCTCCATCAAAAGAAGGATGAATGTCTCGATCATGTCCATATTTTGCAATCATCTCATTTCTATAATTTTCCTGCAAACATACAAGTACATGTAAAAATAAATTAATTTGAATATAAAATTATTTTTTAAAATATATTTTTGAAAATAAAAGTACTTACCACCACTGATTTTGACTTGTTATCTACGAATGTGCCGGTCTCATTCGCGTTCTGATGCAAAATTGAGAAGACATCATCCCATGGAAGTTCCTTCCCCCCGGCTTGTTCTTGCTATCAACATATAAAAAAAATTAGCAACATAAATATTAAACAAATAGAATTATGACTGTTCAACAATATCAATTCTTACGATACTAGCTCGATATGATGCAAATGAAACTGAACCACCAGAATGGGAACTTATTTTACCATCTGTTGTTTTCAATCGATTGCGTTTAGAAGATTCGGATCGTCTTTGAAATCCATCGGTGGACCAAATATCCTTGATCATAGTATTCCAATCTTTGTTTTGTATCCAGATAGGACCGTTATTCATGCAATCGATAATATTTGTGGTCTTCATTATTGACATTGCTATATTGCGAGCTCGTACCAATTGTTGGTTCAACGAAATTCGAGCTTTATCTTCCCAAATATGACGAACAATTTCTTCATCTTCATTAGGGAAGGCATATTTTTTCTATCATATACACATGATCATTAAAAAAATTTGCAAACAATATCAGAAAATATTATAAGGAAATGTTAGTCCAGAAAAATATATATCATAATTTATTCATTATCACGTCTTCGTATTCTCATAATTTATTCATTATCATAAATATGGAAATAGTTGCATGAATTCATATTGAAGAGTGCAATAAAGAAAGCATCACTTTTTTTCCATACCTTGAATTCTTTAAACAGTTCATCCTTATACATTGAATTAACTTTTTCCCAAGAGTGCCATGGCCCCTTGAAATTAGCTCTCAAAATGTTTCCGATTTCACGTCCACATGATGAGTTATTAAACCTAAAATATTAAAATAACAAACTTTCATGAAAAAAATAAAGACACAAATATTTATGATAATGTTTGTTCCATATGAAACTTACTCGGTTGCTCCATACAAACTCAACTGTCTTTTTTTTGTAACTGGATCAATGTCAGTGTCAAAACTCTTCCGTTTAATGCATATATTGTTTGTTGAAGATCTTGAACCATTGACAGATGGGAGACAATCTTGATCCCCTGAAGATCTAACGTTACTACCATCTCGCTCAACTTCATCGCTAATGTCACACTTCTCATCATTATCACCAGCTACTCCCGCATCACCTTGATGTAAATTAAATTCTCTATACATGGTCGGGTGATCACGAGGGAAACCTTGATTTGCTAGCAAATTTTGAAACCCAAAACCTTCAGGTGCACTTAACCTCCCATAATCTCTTCATGAGGAAATGTACTCTCGACTCCGGGTATATAATGATCATGTTCGTCATTAGGGTCAGATTGGGAAGAGGTGGTTGTATTCTAATTCACACTGTATGGAGTTCGATTTGATCTGCATGCAAACCTACCACTACTGGAATACAATATGGATCCACGTCTAGACATTCTAAACTAGTTGTAATGTCAGAAATAAGCGTTGCTAAAAACAAAATAATATGAAAATAACAAAATATTGAAGAAAAGAATATTAAATATCATAAGAAAAATCATAATTATGAACAAAAATAATGCTAATCATCATTATCATCAATATAAATATTTCAATCAAGATACAAAATGCAAGCATCATGCTAATCATCCTTATCATCAATTAAAATATTTCAATCAAAATAAAAAATACAAGCATCATACTAATCATCCTTATCATCAATTAAAATATTTCAATCAAAATAAAAATACAAGCATCATGCGAATAATCCTTATCATCAATTAAAATATTTCAATCAAAATAAAAATACAAGCATCATGCTAATCATCGTGATAATCACTCCTAATCACATCATCATTACCACCACCACCACCACCACCATCACCAACGACATCATTATTATAATCAATTTCTTCATCCGAAGCTATTTCATTATCTTCTCCCCAATTTGTCTCTAACCGATGCAACTCCTGTTGGTTGATTTCTTCATAATAAGATTCGTCAACAAGTATATGTGGTTCATCAAGTGTCGGGTCAGGAAGCACACAACATGGTTGAGAAATTTCATCTAATTGATCAACATCAAATGATTTAACATTGTCAGTGTTTTCAATAAATTCACCCATATCAACGTTATAACGACTTCTAGCTGACGTCTTTATAACTGCCCACCATTTCGACGATTTATTATCGGGTGGACATGCATAGTAGACTTGTTGACGTTGTTGCGCCAAGACAAAATCTTCATTGCCATGTAGTCTAGAAGTATGTTTGATTTCAACCAAACCATTTGATCGATGCACCTTAAGCCCACGTTTTGTATCGTACCAATGACACTTAAACATAAATACCTTGCATTTACTCCCTAAATATTTAAGCTGAATCACCTCTTCAAGCATTCCATAATAATCAATTTCATTCTCATTGTAGCTACTTCCTTTCACACAAACCCCGTTATTCATTGTTTTTTTAAATCGGCCATAACATTGAGTATGGAATCTAAACCCATTGACATAATACCCATTATAACATTTCACTGAATTTGACAGCCCCATAGATAGTGCAAAGATTTGATTCTCAATTCCAGTTGATTTGTATTGAACCTAGCATAACAATAACAATGGATGAATTATTATTTAATACAAAATAGTTAAGTTAACAAAATGTTTCCTGAAAATACTCACCTGATTTTTCAACCAAATTGGAAATATCTCCTCGCATAGTTTTTCAATCTCAACATCGATAAATTGTGGTTGTTGTGACTCGAGCTCTTTACGACATAGCCTGACTTTTTAATTGTTAGTTGAAATTAAATTAGTGTACATTAAGATCCAAAATAAAATATTTCACACTTACTCCATATAGGGTTTTAATTCTTGACAATTGAAAAGGACGTAGTTGTGTGTAATTTTCATTTCTTCCTGCGATAACTGCCTTCTATAAAATTTCTTCGACAATTTTCTCCCTGGATAGGAAAAAATAGACAGTTGTCCACATTCACTTTTGGATCCACCATCATCATTTCGTGGAACTCGATTCCATATTGTTTGAACGTCATCACCGAAATAATATGACGCAAAATTCGTAATTTCATCAATCAAATATGCTTCACATATAGATCCCTCAACTTGAGCTTTATTGGTTACTTTCTTCTTCAAATAAAACATATACCTACATCATTTATGTTCATTAGTTTGAAAGAATTAAATAATATAAAATGAAAGTGAATAAAAATTACATTGTATGAAAGCATACCGTTCAAACGGATACATCCATCGATATTGAACGGGTCCACCAACTTGTGCCTCATGAGATAGATGTATCCTTAAGTGTTCCATGGAGTCGAAGAAAGATGGAGGAAAAATCCTCTCAAGTTTACAAATTATTTCAATGATATTTCTCTGCATCAGCTCCATGTGGTGGACATTTAAATTTGTAGCATAGATGTCCCGAAAAAATACTGGCAATTCAGTTAATGCCTCCCATAGTGGTTTAGTCAAGTAAGGTCGGAACGCAACAGGAATAAGTCTTTGCATAAAAACATGACAATCATGACTTTTCATGCCCGAACCTTACATTGTGCCTCTTTTACACACCGTGATATATTTGAAGCATAACCATCAGAAAGGACAACTCTTTCATCCATGACAACAATTCTTGTTGCTGTTTCTTGAAGAGATAATAAGTGGCTTTCAGTTTGTAAACTCGACCACTGGCATCTTGTTGCAAATGCAAGCTTGGCTTTTTACAATACAACTGAATATCCAACCTAGCCTTTACATTATCCTTGCTTCTATCAGGACAATCCATTACTGTATAGAAGATATTGTCAAAGAAATTTTTCTTTATGTGCATGACATCTAGGTTATGACGAATTACATTTGTATGCCAATATGGAAGCTCCCAAAAAATACTTTTCTTAACCCAGTTATGATAGACACCAAAACCAGGAATTTTATCATATTTTGAAGAGCTATTAACATGTCCCTCAGTAAACTTTGACAATTCATCTAACATCTGTAAACCAGATCGACGTGGAAAAGGAGGGAGCTCTTCAATTACTCCATTCATAAACTTATTTGCCTGATATCTATAAGGGTGATTCATGGGTAGGAATCGTCAATAACAGTCAAAAAATGAAGTTTTCCCACCATGTTTTAATCTAAAAGCCTTGCTATGTTCCATGCAATAAGGACAAGATAATTTTCCATGAGTACTCCAGCCTGATAACATACCATATGCTGGAAAATCACTAATGGTCCACATCAAAGCTGCTTTCAATTGGAAATTTTGTTTATTGTATACATCATAAGTTTCAACACCCACAGACCACAACTTATTCAATTCATCAATCAAGGGTCTTAGAAAAACATCAAGCTTCTTTCCCGGATTCTTTGGCCCGGGAATGATCATTGCTAAAAACATAAATGGTCTTGTCATGCACTTTCAAGGAGGCAAATTATATACAGTCACAATTACTGGCCAACAAGAATATACATTTGAGACCATATTAAATGGACAGAACCCATCCGTGCATAACCCTAATCTCACATTTCGTGGATCTGCCGCGAAGTTTGGATGGACACGATTAAACTCTTTCCATGCATATCTATCTGATGGATGCACCATTGCTCCATCATCTGACTTATGAAAATGATGCCATGTCATATCTTTGGCATGATGTGGAGACATAAATAGCCTTTGAAGTCTTGGTGTCAATGGAAAGTATCGGAGTTGCTTCTCTGCCTTATAAGAGCTTTTACTAGTAGGGTTTCTAGGTTTATATCGTGAACTTCCACATACATCACAATTTATTTTCATTGCATCCACCCCATAATACAACATACAGTAATTAGGACACACGTCATATTTCTCATAACCAAGTCCAAGTGGCCGCATAAATTTCTTCGCATCATAAAAATTTGAAACCAAATTAGCATCATCAGGCATACAACTCTTAGCAAATTCAGTAATTCTGGGTTAAATTTAAATTTGACTTCATATTAAGCAATTGTACACAAGCAGATAGTTTTGATTGCTTGGTACACCCATCCCACAAAGGTTCCTCTGCAGCTTTCAACAACTTAAAAAAATTACATGCCTCTCGATTCGGAGGTTCCTCTATGACAACAGTACTGCAAACCCTATCATTATAGTATGCATCATCATTCCCCATTGCATCTAGAACCATATTTCTATATGGATTTTCATCTCCCTTATCATTCACAAGATGAATAATCCCTCCCGATGAAGGTCCGGCCAATATATCTGTGACAAAAGGCTCCCCGTGTACAGTCCAATTTTCATGATAAGGTAAAAACCCTTTTGTCAATAAGTGCTTACAAACATCATCTTCTTTCTGAAACTTTTGATTTTTGCATCTCACACAAGGACATCTAATTTTCCCCTCTGATATATTTTTATCAATTGAATAAGCAAAATTGATAAATCTTCTAACACCCGCAATGTATTCGGGATTCAGACGACCACTTCTCATACAACGATACATCCACTCTCGGTCATCCATATTAATCTAGTAAACATTATAACATAAAAGCATTTTAGAGTGTTGATTAATTTTGTATTACGCGGGAGGCAACTCAAAAATAATATGATTTCAACAATTGAAACATAATTTCTGTTTTTTTTTTATTTCGCAACCTTAGATTCATGTGTAACATCCTTTTCATTTCAAAAGAAAAACCAACAACAGAAATACTTAAAAAAAAAACATTAATCACACTGCAGCACCATACACAACAACATGCATTTAATCGATTCTAATACTAAAAACAAACAATAAACATATTACACTAACCTTTCACGTGAATTTAATAGACTTTGCAATCAGAAGATATTGATCGATGCTTGATGCTCCTTTCAAAAACCCTAAGTAGAGACATATTGTTAGTACTTTCAATATAAATTGAATATCAACCAACAACAATATTAAACTTTCTATATATTCGATTGCATCCTTTAGGCCCAAATTCAAAATCAATTTTGACAAGAGTTGTTTAAGGTCTATTTGGAAGTATTTTTAATTAGGGGCTAATATCTTAAGTTTGCCCGAGGATCTATTGAATGGTAATCATTCAAAGAGACTTGTACTTTTCATACACTTATGCATCATCAATCATCTTAAAACAAAAGATCTACATAACCCACAAGCAAGCCACCACCATGAACATTATTGTTATTTTTCAGCAAGATTCTCTCTCCTCCTCTAACTCATTTTGAAATCAAACCAGGGAGGTAAGAAAAGCTCATTACCAGCTCCGCTCCCGCTGTGGTGTTTCACAGGGAAAGAAATCAACAAATTGGCTATGATTTTGCAAAATCAAGCCTCAACAAAGTATTGATTTTGTTTCACGGTACCGCAAGGATGCGTACCAAGATAACTAAAACAAGTCACATCACTTATCCCTAAATAAATTTCATGTTAAAGATTAGATTGAAAATAAATCTCAACCTCAAAAAAATAATATATAGTTAACATAAAATAAACCTACGCATAGCTTCTCATGCTCATATTGAGTGTATTCTGGATCGTTTTAGATGATGGTATCCATTAATATACATAGTATCTATTAATAGCCACAACAACACTATAGGTTTTCAAATTATACTTGAGAAAAATAATTTAGTTAGTGCTTTAATTTGGAAAAAAATAAAATGTTTCGTAAATTGTATGGGGTGCGCCTAATGTCTAACCCATTACATTTAATTAGAAGATTCACATTTAGAACCCGAAGAGAAAAACGTGATGGGTTATTAGAGTTATAATAATGCTATTATTATTATTATTATTATTATGCTATATACACAAACAGATATAAACAACTTCGATCGTCTTATAAAACATTGTTATCGACAAAAGTAGTTGATGAGAATAAGTGTAGTTTGTCGAGAGAGAAGAGAGACAGGCAATTAATTAATGAAAATAAAAGACAGCATGTATGGCAAGTTGGGTTACTAAAGAGCCCAAAGAAAGGCTAAAGTAACACCATCACACTCTTGCCAAATTGGTATAAAGAAACTAAATGGCCTACTATGAGTTCATGGAGAAAATAACCCATGAAGGAAATGATAAGTGAGCAAATATCAAACCTAGCATGTAGGTCACTCGAGTTGGGTTGTTATTTTCTTTTTCATTCGCATTTCACATACATTGACATGGCCAGCCTTATCAAATAATCAAAAACATCTAGCTAGAACTAGAACAAACATCAACACCAGGCTTTGGATTACTTGGACCTTCCCGTTATTGACAGAAGCAGAAACTCAAAGAATCAGCACTTTGTACCCTTAAATCCAACGCTAAGCAATCACAATGTAGACCATTTCATTAGAATTCGGCATTCGGCATTCATACAACATTAAAAGAGATAAAAACACTTTTACAAACTGAAAAAATCCCAGATACACCCAAAAACTCAACAAGAAAATCCTAAACAAAGAAAAAGAACAAAACAACAAGCCCAATAAAGAAAAACCCACAGGACAGAACCACAAAGATTTGATATATGGGGTATAAAATGCTGCATGTGAATTCGGGTTTCGTCTCTCTTTTTGACAAGCTGTGGTGTTGTAGTTGATTCTGCTACTCACACCCACTAACCGGGGGGGTTGGTTTATCAAATTTAAGTTATTATTTTTTTTTCAAATTGTTTATTTTGAATTATTTTAATATTTCAATATCAAGACTAAATTTCTCCAAAAAATAACTTAATTAGCCCCAACATGGAGCATAAATGGTGCCCAGACAAACCCATGACAATACACTCCACTAACTCCCTAAACCCTACACAAATTTAGAAACTAAGGAAAATTAAAAAAATGGAAATGCTGATCGATCGTACCTGAAGCGTGCAGCTCTTCGTTGTGGTGGTGATGGGTCTGCTGAGTCACCGAAGCTCGACGCCGACGAGGTGGAAATCTGGAACAAGAGATGGAAATGATCAGCTATGTTTTGTAAACTTTGATTTCGTCTGAAGAGAAAGAGTAAATGAGCAGGTGAAGAAGAACATGGGAAATTAATTTCAACAACTTTAAAATGGTGTCGTTCTTGCATTTTAAACTTGCAACGGCAAATCCGTTGCAAACTAACATAATTTGCAACTGCAAATCCGTTGCCACTGGTTTAAATTTTGCAACGGCATATCCGTTGCAAATCTCCTTTGCAACGGATTATCCGTTGCGAACTTTAAACCAGTTGCAACGAATTTTCCATTGCAAATGGTTTAAAGTTTGCAACGGATTTGCCGTTGCAAATGGTTTAAAATTTGCAACGGCATGTCCGTAGGAAATTTAATTTGCAACGGATTTGCCATTGCAAAAGAACTGACTTTGCAACGGAGTTTCCGTTGCAAATGGATTAAATTTTGCAATGGCAGTTGCAAATGGATTTAATTTTGCAACGGATTGTCGGTTGCAAAATAAAATTGCAACGGATATGCCGTTGCAATCCATGTTTATTTTTAAAAAATTCCTGAATTGGTTGAGCAACGGATATGCCGTTGCTAAATCTTTTCCCGTTGCAAAGTACCCCCTTTTTGTAGTGATTTCTACACAAAATGAAAGCTTGATAAAATTGACTTTAAGGTGTGAAAGCAGCTAGCGGCTGCATTCGGTGGTCGTGGATAGTGGCTGTCAGAGGCTTTAGTCGATGGCCGTAGTTGGTGGTTGCCCGTGGTTGCATTTCTGGACTTTTGTGGATTGAGTTTATCCCAACAAGTTTTTCATATAACACAATGGTGGCCAAAATCTAAATAGATAAACGATGCATTGGTTGCCTCGACAAATACAAATGACGTGTCATCTGACTTTTTTTTCCAGATGGCCTAACATTCCACTTGCAGTGATGCTCAAGGAGACAAATATTAAGATAACAAAAAATGATGACAATGAAGCATGGCGTGTTTTCAAACAGCAGAACAGTGGTGCTCTCGTACTCGTCTGCGTACTGATTTAACTTCTGCCGGGTTCTTTTGTCAAAGGGATATGAGGCAAACAATGCAAGGCCAACTCAGTCATTGGATATATCAACCACACAGATGGCCTAACATTCGGACACGGTTTTTAAGCACAAATCGATTTATATTCAAGTGTCTATGATAATGGGAGGAAAGAAGTTTAACTGATCTATTGACCCCAAGCACTGTAACGGCTACAAGAATATTGACTGAACAACCCAGTTTGCTGGCTGTGCAAGCTTAGCCCATTGTTAACATAGACGCAGACCGAGTAGACAGATATCTGTGTGCATAAATCACTACCGTTACTTGGTGCATGGATAATCTTGTGCTTGAGGAGACGACCGTCAGCATAAATCACCGTACATGGAAAATACGCGTATTTTCAAAAGGGTGGCGTTCAAATATGAACAGAATGATAAAGAGTGGGAAATGCATGCTATTGATTGGTCCCTCGATCTGCCGAAGTCAAATTAATATAATAAGACGCTATGTACTAATTAGTCAAAAAAGACAAGAAAAGTGGGGTTGAGGATTGTATTCTATGCAGATAATATTGCATGTTGACATGCAGAAACAGACAGTCCTCCACTCTACCAACACCCACCACCATTAAACAAAACAAAAACGAAGCACACGCTAGCTCCTTCGCTCTATTGTAGTCAAGATTAATAACAGGTGAGAGAGGTAACGGGGACTCAAGAAGCTTTTCAAATACCGTGTCTCGTTACCTTTCCACTTGCTGCCAAACCTTCGAAAACCTTGTCCCGTTACCTTTACAATGCCTATATATAGGGTTACCACTTCAAGCATTTCCTGTCAACTAAGCATACTGGATAGTTTCGCATAGAGCGAGTGACAAGCATAAGCATACACATACTTTGAGCCGTGAGAGAATAATGGCAAGTCCAAGAGTGTTAGGGACTGCTTTTATGGTACTACTTATTGTAGACCTCACCTTCGCTGTCAGGACACTACAGTCAACCGGTGGAGGTGGAGGAGGAGGGCAGGGAGGAGGTGGTGGTGGTGGTTCTGGATCAGGACTCGGGTCCGGTTATGGTTCTGGATATGGATCCGGGAGTGGTGAAGGATATGGTGCTGGCGGCCATGGAGGAGGTGGAGGACAAGGCGGAGGCGGAGGCGGAGGCGGAGGAGGCGGCAGTGGGTCAGGCTCGGGCTATGGGTCCGGCAGCGGCTCGGGCTATGGGTCCGGTGCTGGTGCTGGTATAGGTGGTGGACAAGGGGGCGGCGGCGGCAGTGGAGGTGGAGGTGGTGGTGGAGGAGGTCAAGGCACTGGATCGGGGAGTGGGTCAGGCTATGGAAGCGGAAGCGGAAGCGGAAGCGGTGGTGGCAAGGGCGGGAGTGGAAGTGGCGGAGGAGGAGGAGGAGGAGGCGGTGGCGGCGGTGGTGGAGGAGGAGGCTCTGGCTCTGGCTCTGGCTCGGGTTACGGCAGCGGGTCAGGTTATGGCTCTGGATATGGAGGAGGGAAAGGCAAAAGCTCCCCATGAGCATGGAGGTTACCGTTTCTTTTATATAGCACCATTCACGGTCGTTTGTGTTATGAAATAAAATCTCACGAGCTCAGACGTGCATGAACACCGTATGTATGTTAGCGAGCGATTGCAATCGTGGATGTGTGTGTATCAGTATCAATAAAATCATTTTTTCCCTTCAAATGCTATAGAGAAAAGAATGCATTTTACTCTAAGGATTTCTTTTAGAGATTATCTCCCCGCGAACCCTAGTCCAAAGTGAATGTATCGTTTCCATAACAATGGGATTTCACCCCGGAAAGGTGCTTTGAATAACCTTCCGAAAAGAGAAATGAGCATGCGAATGTTTTGGTGTGGATCATAGTTTTGAAGGCGGGGCCAATTATGGAAGCTTATATATTGAGGAAATCTACGGAAATAAAATCAACATGAGCTTCTGTGGTGCTACCATCCTCATCCTGTGTGTGCATAGAATATGAAAGTAGCTGTGTTCACTGTCCAGCCACTACAGCCGTCAAGGAGAGGAGAAACACAAACCAGAAGACGAGCTACGGCAGGCCTCATGAAAGCTTTAGTTGCAGTTCTTGTTTCATGTCTTACTACCAGAAATTATTTTTTGTTGCTGAGAAGGTGTGCTGTTTTCAGCAGTTTTGCATGAAATAACTATTCTAAAGACCCTAACCTGTACTTTTCAGTATTCTTTGTGGTCCAGAGAACTCATTATGTCTTACTTGCGGATGCCAGGCTTGAGGCGCCAATTATTAGGAATAGATAGCAGAAATCCATTTATGCTATCTCCCTAGAGGTAACTATTGTGATTTGTTTTTGTTCGTTGTTGTGGGATCCGCATGTGGGTTTTTGAACAAACCTTATCTCTTATATTGAAACCTTCCCTGCTTCTTATAATCCAGGGAAAGGTTATGCCTTCAGGAGGAGCACTTTAGAGATTCGTCTCCTGAAAGCTCTGTTAAATTTCATCATTATATGTTATTAAATGCTTAACATATGAAATTTTAACTGTAATGATTGGAATGGGTTTCTTGAAATTATTTTTTGTGTTTTCTAATCGTTTTGATTGGATAATATCAAAATTAATTTTTTAAATATAAAAAATATATATTTTTTAGAAAAAATAAGTGGAGTCTATCTTTAAAAGTAACTACTTGCACACTCTCAAACATCCTTTTTTTATTACAAGTTGTATTGTAAATATAGTTTTTCAACATATTTTTTGTAGAAAAAAATATTTTTATTATTATTTTTTTAATTTAAAAGAAGAGAGAATATCATATTCTTGTGTTAGTAAAAGAAAATTAGCATTGATATCGATAATGACTATAAAAATAGTCGATTTTGATGTCAAAATATTTTAATTGGTAAGGGTTGTGCAAATTAAATGGGTGTTTGGCTCTGTGGTGCGGCCTGTGGTTGAGGGGCACCGCAAAGCCAAATGCATATTTTACCAAACGGAGAGGCAAAATTGTATTGCGGGTCCTACCAATAAATTAGAGTTTCAGTCGTAGTTGCAAAAGCAACTAAGAGATGCTTTTGCATCTGCGGCACACTCTACCTCTGCCTTAAACACAATCACAACACTGCCTTCTCCCTCGCCTCCATCTCTCCCTCACGGAACCACACTCTCCCAAGGTAACATAACATATGTAACACACACAACCAAGGTAACACACACAACCACCACGTGAAGAAGACGAAGATGATGGTTTTGCAAAAAATAACTCACCAAGCATTTCATACCTTTTCATAATCAAGACATAAAAATTGGCATAAATCACTAAGACTTTATAAAAGAAATCACAACCACAAATAAAAATTGCTTCTTCCCAAGCTTGTGTAATTTACTGGTGGTTGTGGGATCTTCAAGCCAAGATGCGATCTGTCTTCAAGCGGACTTGGTTTGGTTGGTTCCAAGGTCTTGAGAGGCGATCTAACAGACTTCCTTTAGGGAGAGGGCAACGCGATGGCTCCGGAGACGGGGAGGGAGTGGGGATGGCTGAGGTGGGGTTTGAGTAGCAATGGATAGGTTTGATTAAGTTTTAGATTTTGGGGTTGCAGCAATGATTCAAAATCTAGCATGGCTCTTTTGGATTTTAAAGAAGGGATTAGAGAGTGTAGAGAGGAGGAGTTCATTGTGTATTCTTGTTGAAGTTGAGATTAAAAAGAGATTTGCTGGTTTGGTAGAGGCGGAGAAAAAGAAGGGCAGGTTCTTGGTAATTAGGTTTTTTTATTGGCGGGAGTTGTTGAGGTGGAGCTTTGCCACATCATATTCATGCCAGGTTCATGGTGATGGATCGATGTTATTGAGGGTCCAATCCTCTTGCTTTTTTATTTTCATGTGAGTAAAGAGTGTTGTGTTGTATAACAAATATTTTTTTAGAGGAAAAAAAGTTACCTTTCACGGTATAAAGTTAGAATGACTTTTTTTAAAAAAGAAGTATTCTATAAAGTCTTTTATAATTTTTATTTTACTTTATTTTTAAAAATACTTTTGAAATTGTGATCATTTTATTTTTTTTAGGACTTAATTTTTATTCTCTTCTAACAGAATAAGGTTTTTTTATTATTATTAAAATCACTCTTAGTTATATTAATTTTCATAATTATATAATAATTGGATAAATTACTCGGGTGTAATGAATAACTAGAGTTTTTTTTTTTACAGGATAGAGATATATCCAAATTCAGCTTAAGCGTTTGGATAATGATCCGAGACCCCCACTTAATAATAATAAAATAAAATAAAACAAGAATTAAAATAATATAGTTATCAGTTATATTTTATAAAATATAATACACAAAACATATGCCATCAACACGCCTATTATTATAATTATTGCTACTAACGTTGACAAGTGAATTCAAACTTTGAATGCATGACACTTCTTTGAACAGCTTGCGAACGTGATGCCAGATTCGATTTAAAAAAATATAAAAATTATATCTTTTAAAAAATAAAAATTATGTAGATAGAGCAACCCTAATGAAAGGGAAAGGTGCATCACTTCGTTTTACTCCATAATCCCGTTGCTTTTCGATTGATTATGGATTGGAAACTTGAAGCTGGATTTTGCCTTGAAATTATATCTCTACAACATGTAGATAAAGATCCTGAAACAACACTATTTATGGATCGCATATGTCATTTCTGATGATATTTACAAGATGTTATTCATCGATCAAATAGCAAGGAATCGCAGAGGCCTTAACGTATCGTATGAATTTAGTTTGTGATGAAATTGCAAATAATTTGATGGGAGATTAAAAATGAGTGTAATTTACTTGAATTATTAATTGCATTTTATTATTATGATAATTAAATCTACAATATTTTAAAAATATATGTGTGTCCTTTAAAGTAATTTCACAAGTTAATAGCAATATAAAAAGTATGCTAATTAAACACTCGAAACTATTTTTCATTAAACCTCAAATTCAACCACAATTTTAACCAAATACTTCAATTTCAGTTTTGAACAGCAACTAAAAACGCTTTTCATGAAACTGTTTTTTTCAACCTCAACCACAACAGCAAAAGCTGTGCCAAACAGGTTTATGTGTTTTTCACTTTGAAATTGTCTTAAAAACAAAAATAGTCAATTGATTTCCAGTTTTTATGTTGTTTTCTAGCATTATTCATGAGTTTTTCAATGTGTTTAGATTCTTTTTAATGTGTTTTTAACTTGTTTTTTTAGCCATTACAATAAGAAGAATTTAATATATATATATATATATATATATATATATATATATATATATATATATATATAAGAATTAAAGCTTAATTGAGGCGGAAGAACACAATACACACACACACACACATATATAAGAATAGAACACAATATTTTTTGAAAAAAGAAATATTCTAGAAATACACACACACACACACATATATAAGAATAGAACACAATATTTTTTGAAAAAAGAAATATTCTAGATGATATATATATATATATATATATATATATATATATATAGCCCTTTCTATATAGGAAGGCACTAGCATAAACCTTTTTTTTGTATTTTAAAAAATAATAATTCTGTTTTTTTATTTTTTTTAAATTATTTTCTTATATCTTTTTAGACCTTGGTTAGAGTAGGAGAGAAAATGCTAGATTCTAATGTTAGAGAAAAAAAATCCTGATGAAAAGAAGAAAAAAAAGTCGACTAATTATGACCACGAGTTAATCTCTCAACAATTAATATTGATCTAGTAGACAATATTTCCATGTGCAATAACATTTCTCTTTATCTAACTACAGTGGATTATCTATACTACCACGCCTCAACTTAATTTATTTACACAAGATTGCTAGATTTTGTTTTTTCCTGGCGCGGTACCTTGGCAAGGTAACCTTCGTGTTTAATATGAGTCCGAGAAAATACAGATTATATTTTTAATATTAGCTTCAAATTATTTGGGGATTAAAATGTTCTATTAAAAATAATCGAAAATAACAGTGCATGTAATTACTTTGTTTAAAGAGTAAAATCAAGTCCACGCCTCTTAGTAAAGTCAATGTTAACCTATACTTGGAGGGCCATCGGTTCTTTTTCCTCTGTTTTTCCTTTTTACCTTGGCAGACAAACAAGCAAACCTTGGACTTCCTTTCCTCCTTGTTTGTATTTAGGACAAAATCCTCTCTCTCTCTCTCTCTCTCTCTCTCTCTATGTTTATTTTTATATAATTCTGAAGAAATTAAATTTCTGGGTATGTATTAAAATTTTATTTTAGAAGAGAGATAAATTTTCCGAATTTAGTTATACTTGCCACTGCTCTTCTAGTTTTAATCATTCTAATGTAGAAAGAAAAATGCAGACTGAAAACTTTCATTACAATTATTCTATTATGATTACAAGGAGATAAGATTATGTGGAAGCTATTTCTTCAAGCATTTTAAAATCCACGTACAGATCCTTTATTTGCTAATACAATAAGAACTATAACCATCTTTTTTTCCACAATTGATCTAGTTATATGTGGCCTTTGATCAAATTCCATAGAGGTCACGGATTCCTTCGATGTCATCCTCTTGCAGATTCCTTTTTTTCTTTCCATAATCAAAGTATGGATACATGATTGCATCTGGATGGTCTCCACTGTGACCAAGTCCGAGTAAGTGACCTATTTCATGCACAGCGACGGATTCCAGGTCTAGCTCTAGAGTTCCAGGACTGCTGCTCCAAGTTTCATCAGCATCAAAATGTAGCATCCCAATAGTTGGTCTAAAACCATGGGCAAAGATTCCTCCAGGGCCGTCAAATGGCTCATCATCTCCGTGCTCTAGCTGGTAAAAGGCGATTTTAATGTCAGCATCGGCAGCATTAGGCACTTCTTCGAACGTAAATTCAGTAACTTGAGCCCATTTTTGAAAGGATTGTTTGCAAACAGACCTTATACTTTCTGCACCAGCGACTTGGACAGTGGCGCCAAACGTGTACTTCAAGTGCTTTTTGGACCATTTGGGGGCTCCAGGGAAGAACGAGTAGTCAGCTTTAGCTACCCCATTAGAAGACTTGGAGCTATTGTAGCGCTTTGTGCTATTGAAAATATCAGGAACACCACATCTAGGCTTCATCATTTGATTCACGGTACGTTTGTCTAGCCTTCCAGTGACTTCCATATGAAAATTTTGCTGATAGGTTCTGATAGCAGACTCCAAAAGGTCATCGAACTCGTCATCGTTAACCTGGTTCAGGTATCCAAATTTCTTCAGATACTGCTTTACAAGGTGGAGCTTGGCAACAGATTGACCCTTTTGGCTTTCCACAAGGTTCAGGATGGATTTGAATGGATGATACCCAGTTGGTTCTGATTGGACAAATTTTATCAGAATCGCTAGGAGAAGATAAAGGGATACTAGAAATTTAAAAGTTTTCTCAGCCATACTTGGGAACCTCTTTCAGTTGGTTAGGGCTTGTTCAGGTATGAACCTGAAACTCCACATAAATAAATAGATGTTCTCCCAAAGACATCCATTATGATTTTTCAAGCTTAAATTGACAGAAAGTTAACATGTCGTTGACGTTTTTCAACATTTCAATAATAGATGTTAAGGTGTGGTTTTCAGCTTTTCCGTAGATAGTATCATGTATGGACTGAATTCTTTCAATTATTGAACATCTTGGATTGATTGGGACTACTTTACGGCTGTTGAGGTTACGTAATATTATTGGACCAATCATACAAATTTCACTTCAAAGCGGAAATATTTTGTTTCTTTCAGTATAATAAAATAATTTTAAGGATTCTTCACAAATAATATATCTGTTGATGATTAAGATTCCTCTTTCATAACTTGAATAGACTGGGAAGAATATAACAGCTGATGTTACCGGATACAGATACATAGTTATGATATTTTTTAGCCTTTTCACATCTAATTATTATGTAATAATATTTCTTGAACAGATAAAACTATAGTGACTAGAAAACCATATTCCACACCAGTCAATTATTATTTTCTCCATCTGTTAGGTATCAGGGAAAGTTATCATGCATGGGATTAATTTTTTGTATCAGAGAGAGGGGTTTCATATGGCAATTCAGTTTGTGAGTTATCAAATTGGGCAACCTTGTCTCTATAGTTGAAAAGCTTGTCCACAGATTACAGCTGATAGACGTTATGTTCTCTGTGCGATGGACTTGGAAACTAGAACCAATCCTAATTCCTATGCATTGAAGAGACTCGTCCAAATAATCCGCGATGATCATTTGTATTTTGCAAACACAATTTAATTGCTATCTCAAAGAACTGGTTTCCAAAATAGTTTTATTTTAGGCTTGCAAGGAGATACTAATTGAACAAATAAAGACTCTAACCACCTCTCTCAGATCAGGATGGCATAATTAAACACAAATCTCTAACTGATGGAAATTTATTCTTGATTGAGAAAGTAGAAACTGCAAGCATCATTCTCCTTTTGCACGTGCTTCAATTAACGAATCCGTATAAAGTTCGTACACCCTGAATATCATCCACACGCAAATCCCTTTTCTCAATCCCAGCTCCAATTCTTGAAGACATGATGGCATCTGCTTTCGGATCATCATTGTGGTCAAGACCAAGAAGATGTCCTATTTCATGCACAGCTACAGATTCCAGGTCCATCTGATTAGGTCCGGGATTCTCACTCCAACTTTCATCCGCATCGAAATGGCACCGAGCAATTGTAGCTGGTGGAGTAGCATGGGCTAAGGTCCCTTGAGGACCGTCAAAGGGGTGACCATCGTTATGGTCTCCACGATGAAATCCAATTACAATATCTGCAGGAGAGCTACCAGTAACTTCCTGGAAAGTAAATTCGGTGACCTGTGCCCATCTTTGAAAAGCTTTTGCGCAGATGGACCTTATGTTCTGTGCAGCCGAGACTTGGACACTGGAACGAAACGTGTATGTCAATTGCCTTTTTGTCCATCTAGGGTTTCCAGGAATGAAATTGTAGCGAGCTAGCGTGTGGATGGACTTGTGAGTATGGTAATGCTTTGTGCCATTGACAACATCTGGCACGCCACATCTAGGCTGCATCATTTCGTGAACTGTACTTTCGTCTAGGCTTCCTGTAACGTTCAGATGATGGTTCTGCTGGTATGCCTTGATTGCAGACTCTAAAAGATCATCAAACTCATCGTCGTTGGCATGTTTATGGCCCTTCTTTCCTTGATGACCATAGTTCAGGTATCCAAATTTCTCAAGATATCTTTTGATCTCATGAAGCCCTTTGACAGATCCATTCTTGTGGCATCCCTCTAGGTATTTGATGAACCCAAAAGGATCTCCACTTGGTTTTGATTGAATGGTGTGTGATTGCATCACAACAAGAAGTAAAATGGCTACAAAAAATGGGAAAGTTTTGGCTGCCATTGTAGACATGTAATCTAGTACTGTCCTTCACTTGTGGGGTCTGAGAGGAGAACCTGTGCACGCTAGACATTGATACTCTAGCTTGTTTATATAGCGTTCCTGCAGGCTAGTTCCCTTCCATGCTCGGCATTTTAGCTTCCATGTTGAATGGGGCAAGTCATTTTGCCCGTAATGAGGGTTTATGACTCTTTCCCACCAAAAGTTATGTAACTTGTTTGGAAACTCTATTATGGTCTTTTGGAATCATAAAAATTCTCCTTTTTTCTTTGTTTTCATCAAATTCCGATGACCACTACATTGTCTGTGCTTCTAGTATTTGTTGAATTTCCAATTAAATGGAATGAGAGTGTGAATTGTTCGATTTAATGGGTCTATATACAATTTGACTGGTCAATAACAGTATACTTTAGTTTTTAAAAGACTTTAAGATAATTATTTTTCATAATAATAAGATGTTGCTAGATCGGATCGATCTCGATAACTTTCCGACCTTGGTTATGAACTTTAATGGATTTAATAATGTTTTTATAAATTATTTTTATTTAATTTTATAATAAAAAAAGATACTTGCAAAATCAAATATCAATCTTAGAAAATATAGAAAATTAACTATAAAATAAAACTTGTGCCACATTTACTGTGCATTTTCTACCATTCACGCATACTTAGTTCACTATTTATTGTAACAGTAAAGTTACCATTTTACCCCCCAATTCGAAAAATTTTAGCCCCCCGATACCAGGGGTATTTTCGAATTTTCTATGGGATATGGATGGTATTTCTGTATTTATTGTACAGTGAAACATCGCAAATAACCTTCAAAAACGACAAAATAGTGACATAGGGACCAGGGGTTATTTCAGTTTTTTCAAAATATTTACATAGTAAATCAACAGAAACAACCTCCTAAAAAGACAAGATAGTATACAGTAAACAGGGGTAGGTCCGTATTTTTTTTCCATAAATATCAATAGGTTTAAGGGTGTGTAGGTAATTAACCAATTTTTTATTTTTATTTTCGGAGAAACTCCAGGCGCGTTATTCAAACGCGCCCGCAGTGTTTCACATGAACGCACCCTTATGGCAACGCGTGCAGCTATTTCAGGCGGTCAAAAATTCACTTTCACCGTATCATACGATACACTGTCATATCCTCTGTCTATCATCGCGGTGCGTTCCCGTAAATGCTAGGTGTAAGAATACAAGTGGGACTTGATGTATCACTGCTTAATTTCTCTCATTTGATATAAGATTAAGTTAATCTACCGTATCTCTATCATAAAAACACAACGAATGTTGTTTTCACATTTCTTTTACTAAATTATTATAGTTTAATCACAATTTTATAATTGATTTGTTATATGCATGAACACCTCATGCCAGCTTAATAATCCTGTATTAAAAGATAGAAAGTAAACAACCGGTTCCCCACCTAACATGCCGGCACATCACGATCACTAAATGCAATGGTTTTTTTTAATATGCGTGTATTTATTTATTTATTTTAGAGTTTTGAAAACTTAATTTGAAAAAAAATACCTATTTGATGCACTAATTACTGTATAGATAGATAGGTATCACAGCGAATACATTCACAACAAAAGCCAACAATATTATTAAACCAAGACAGAGCAACCTTTTGAGGTTATTTGATCATATACTAAAATAATATTTATATACATATTTATTTTTTGATATCATCATATAAAGCATTAAAAAGATAATTTAAAAAAATAATAAAT